>OX235272.1:24645660-25330385 GCA_944472155.2 Trichobilharzia szidati | reverse complement strand
CTGTTTTAGTTGCTGGTCTGTCCACTGGAGAATCTTTTGTTTCCCCATCCCTCTCTCTTCTATCAGTCTCCAAGTGTCCGTAGTGAGCCACTGTTTGTCCTGTCTCTTCTTCCTGCCTAGAACTTCCATGCAGGTTTGACTCCACACTGTCTTCAAGTTGTTCCAGAGCTTTTCAACGCTGACCTCTTCGCTAGTGTTGATTTGTGTCTCGGCTTTGTCCTTTATGCTCGCAGTGAAGATGTCCTTTGTGTCCTGGTCCTTCAGTCTTTGAGTGTTGAACTTGGCTTGTGGTCTGTCTGCAGCTGTTGTTTCTCTGAAAGCTTTTAATTTGATTTGGGTTGTGCCTTGTACGAGATAGTGGTCTGAGCCAACGTCTGCTCCTCTTCTTACTTTCGTGTCCAGTGGACTGCGCCTCCACTTCCTTGAGATTGAGATGAAGTCGATTTAGTTTTCGGTTCGCCCATCTGATGACACCCATGTGGCCTTGTGGATATCTTCGTGTTTGTATACGCTGCCACCAGTCACTATTTCAGTGAAGGCGCAGAAGTCGGCGAAGAGTTCTCCATTTTCGTTCATCTCTCCGAGAGCTTCTCTACCCATGACAAGTTCCCTTCCTGTGTTGTCTGGTCCCAGCTTGGCGTTCATGTCTCCCATTAGTATTTTAATGTCAATAACTGGAGTGTTGTCCATTGTTGCCTGTAGAATTCTTCCTTCTTTTCGAGGTCTGCGTTGTTTGTGGGTGCATGGCATTGTATAACTGACACTTTCCTTCATTTTGAGTTGAATCTTCCGGTCATTATCCTGGTCAAGATCGGCTCCTATTGCATCAGGGCTTTCACTGACGTTGGTGACATCATGGTAGCCACGCGCTTGGTGTGCATGTGGTTATCTTCTTGGTGATCGGAGTAGATCACTGACTCACACTCACTAATTCACAACAAGAAGGGTCACAAGCGACAACAACAATAATAATATCACAGTCGAGTACAGTTAACCAAAATGATACCAAAATCATAGACTCACTGACTTGAGCCATCTTCAACATGTAAATCCATCAATATATACAAATATAGATATTAGTTAGTGTTAAGCAAGCACACAGTGGCAAGTAGATAGTTATAGGAGTTATCGATCAACAATATTATATCCAAAGATTCAGTGTTGGAAGAAGAAATAATTGCAATAGTTTTTTGCAACATTTTGGCAAGATACTTCACAAAAATACGAGTTTTATGTAACTATGTTAATGTAACGTTGTAATCGAAAAGCGCGTTGTATGTTAATCCATAATTTAACTAGAAAGGTGGACGCTCATCTGTGAGCAGAAACATTTCCTACATCTAACTTACTCATGAAGTATTCTGTAATGCTGCAAAAATATGTCAGTTGCCACTAAAATGATCATTTATTTAGGCGCGTGGAACTCTCGATACGGAAAGATAATGCTGTCTGTTAATGTGATGAAACGGTCAATAGCATGAATGTTGCCGTAACTGTTGTATATTCATTTTGATGAAGTTTTCATTTATATTCTAGAATATTTGGAGAGTAATTCTAGAGAAAACGGATTCTCGAAAAACACTTAATTTCTGCCCTGTTTGAAAAGATGATTAACATAAGTTTGATAAATTTTTGGCTTGGCAGAAAAGATATAAGTTGTGATGAGTAGATTGTAGAGGACTCATGTTTACTAATACGTATGTGCAGTTACACCTGACTGATAGAACTCAATCTGCACCAAAGAAAGGACTAGACACATCACACTAGTTACTGACCAGCGTCAAATCAATGTACCCAATATAGGCCTACAGGACCTGCACTAGTTTGCATTTGTCCTTGTTTAATCTTTAATTGTAATGCTTCCTCGCCGGTGTGTACATTGACAATCTGTTGTAGGTTGGCGTGAATTTTTTCAAGTGACCCTGAACTGTCTGCAGGAAGCGTTGGTGTGTGTTTCTTGTGGACGGAGCTTTTGATTCCTTCTCCTTTGGAAAATTCTGGATTCTAAGATGCCTTTCAAAGCTGAACTTTGGTTAACTGATTTTATCTTACAGTTCGTGTTTTGCATTTCTAAACATATGCTGTCTGTATAGCTGCCTCACAACACTGTTTAGGTAAATCTGAGTTTCGATGATATTATTATTTAGTAGAAGCGCTAAAGTATTAAAAATGAAAAACCAACCAAGTGCCGCCTGCTCACCAAATATGTACTACTGTATGAAAGCAGGCTACTTCAGTAAGCTATTCGCACTAAACCCTCAGGAACGAACAATGTTCCTCTGAGTTTTGTTGATATCTGTTAATGTTAATCAACCACTGTTCTTATAAAAGGCAGAGTGCCACTTCAGTAAACTGTTCGCATTCTTCACTCAAGAATGACCTTTGTATATTTGCGTTATTCTTGAAAAGTATCATCGAAAATCAGTCAGTGTTCATGTAGGCATCATTTCCAAGTCAGATATTCAGAAATCACTAAAGTTTGTGAAAAAAGTATAAAGGTGTGAGACAAAAACAATTTGTGGACTACAGTTAATTACATTTAGTTAATCATATTTCTCATTTGACGTTATTCCCTCCACTATTCATAACAATCAGACGCAAACTGAGTGCTTGCAAACAAATGTGGCAGCATATATGAGCCCACTATCATATATACATATATACACATATACAGTAAAATGGTAGAAATAATATTAAATTTCTCCTTTTCATCACTGCCTTTAATTATCTGAAAATTATTTCTTCTTCGTTCAATAATTGTGCATTCAACTCCCCACTGATTTGCCAACTTCTATCAACACAATAAATATGGGTGTTGGCTACGAGTGCTGCTCTATTCCATTCCTTCTTGTGAATTATTTCTCACTGGTCATTTGATCTTCAATATGCAGCCATGTCAGCTCACCCCAACAGTCTGTTGTCTGTGTCTGACCCATACAGTAGAACTGACTGACGTACCATTTGTGTTGAAAATCCAAATCTCGCTCTTTATGCTGAATTAGGAAGATTTCCAAACTGATTTCAGAGTGACAAAGATCTGCCCTACCTTACCGATTCTGGTTGGGGAATCGTCATCCATGCCACTCGCTGTATTTGAAACGGTGACTCGAATACAAGTGAGGAAAGTTACTTCTTGCGAGTTTTCTAGCCAGTCCCAAGTCCGGGAGACAAGGGAATGTTCGCTATAAGTCTAGTAGCCTTACCGCTGAAGATAAATTTAATCTTTGCAGAAACTTCAAAGCAGAAACAGAATATAAAGAACGAACCTTTTCATAGCTCCATACTCTCAAACAATAAGTATTCGCTTGAATAGCAATCAATATACTTTTTCATCATTATATAACCTTTCCATCGATCAAGCAGACACAAAATGATAATTTGAATTATGAGCTATGAATGTTAGTCAGGGCGTGCAAATTATCTTTTAATTGTCTCCTCAATAAGGTGTATCTGCGATACAATTAGACAATATTGGATAGTAAGATAAATAATCGCTAGGTAAATGTTGTCGGAGGTAATCATATGCAGCTGCTGCACACATTGAATATTTCCAAGTCCTTAAGACGTTGTATAACTTCGATAATTCATTTGTCTATCAGGAGCCAAATATACTGGTATGAGATCTTCGGAAGAACTCGTATGACGAAAGATTACGAAGAATACTTCTTTTTACACTTAGCTACTGTCAGCCCAGGGGTTATCTATTATTCTTTATAGAATTCAGAACGAATACAATCACCCAGAAAATTCATTCTTGCAACTACGTCATGACATACTTTATCTTCGAAAATCACAAATAGTCATGAATTAGAAGAGAGAGGCTGGAGTTCATATCTACATATACTGAATATTTCTCAAAATGTCCAGCAAGTATAAATTGGACAATAAGTGCCATTGCATCTTACAATACATCCTCAGGTATTCAACATCAAAACATTCAAATCCTCTCAACAGTGTAGCTTCCTGAGTTTGATGAATACTCATTCTCTCAATGCACTCGAGAATGAAGTGCAAAGAAATTCTCGCTTCACTCAGCCTTATGCTGTATTTCAGATATTCACTGAACACTTTTCACGCAAACTGTTGTTCCGAAGGTTTCAAAATAGAAATTATCCCCATTTAGGCATTTAGAAATGGGACTCATTGAGCGAAGAAATATTCATTTTCAATTAGATCCTCATCTCTGGCTCTACTCTAAAATAGATGTATAGCATTTTCATTAAAATACGAAACAATCTATCAATCAAGTGGCTCTGATATGTTTGTTAACAATAATTAGTCAGTATCAACATGTCAATGGGGTGATAATTAACGAAGAAAGTTAATACACACAATTAAAAGGTATAAATGATTGTAACACATCGATTGTGTAACGCATAACTTCGGAATGAATGGAGAGTAATCAAGGAATCAGCGTGTTCTCAAGTTGATTATGTAACAGATTGATGAAGAAAATAAAACGATTTGGATTATGATGACATGTAATCAAAGATGAAGTAGTCAGAAAATATTTCTTCGCTCTATCCCTTTGCTTTCTAAATGTCTATATGGGTATTTTTTCTATACTGAATACGCATTCATCCATAGTGATAATTTTGTTCCACTAAGATTCGGAAAGGCAATCGATGTTTTGGGCAACCAGTTGAATGAACAAATTTTCTTTGATTGGACACTAGTCAGTAACTAGTGTGATGTGTTTAGTGCTTACTCTGGTGCAGACTGAATTCTATCAGTCAGGTATGCAATGTGGCCGATTGCCTCCAACCATCTAAACTGATTTTCTGTTTTTGATTTTAGGCTCAATAAAATCAAAATCCATATAGCTACCATCTCAACAATTAGACACATTCACACGACATGTTGAAAACTCCACACCATGTGTTCATATTCACTTTAGTAATCACACTGAAATATGATAATGAAACACGGAAAATACTCAGTGAAATTGATACTGATTCATATAAAGATAGATAATACGCATTGCGGTATAGGTGGGTGATTGGGTGATTTGTCCAGTCAAAGTATCATTTGATAAAGTCTAACCAGTCTGATAACGTCATCAATTTCATGTACCTCTCTATTATGTAGAAAATTTATTTTGATGAAGCCTCACAGTGTTATACAGTATGATGCAATAGGCGAAAACATCGGATGATATTATGGAGTTATACTTCACCACAGTGCCCAAGTCCTGCTCGTATACATGCAACTATGGATGAAATCATAAACGCACATACACAGAAAGATCGCTTGTGACGTCATTTGTAGACGGAAAACAACATATCAAGACTGTTCACAAATGCATTCGTAGTCTCATATTTGTGCAACACTGTTGTATTTCATCCATTTGTATGATGTAATCTCACTGCCTTATGCCGGTGTACATTCCTCACATGAGCATTCTTCTGTTATCTCAAAGAGTCCACTGTCTGTGATACAATATTGGATAAACTATTAAAGCTGAATGCCTCAGAGAAGCCAAGTAAGAGCTATGGTCAACGATATTCAGCGTGTTCATTAGTAACTAGACTAAAATATAAGTAAGAAATTACTGCATAACAAAACCAAAACCAGTAATGGAGGCTCATTTCTAATTACAGATTTTCCTCGAATAGAGTACTATCATTCCAATTTCGCCATGTTCTCAATAACTCATGAGTGTCATTTCAGAGGTGGAGGAATGTGAACAACTGAAATGAGTTACTTATTGTCAGAATACGAAATAACCTCACAGTGTACAATTCTCCCATCGTGGTTTTACGACAGCGTGTGCGAATAATTTGTTTTAATTCAAGGAATGGATGTGTTCATCTTATGTGGACACCTGGACAATCTGAAAACTATTAACAATACCGAGGAAGTGCAGATGTACTTGCATACCAAAATGGCGTTAATATGGATGATATGTGATTATGATTTCACAAGGTGGTGAAATTGTCTACAGCATACGATTTTGTTCAAACCAACTGACACGATTAAATTCACTCATGGGATGTAATAAGTGTGCACAAAAACTGTTCCCGACAAATAATACAGATAGATATTTACTATGGTTGAGGACTCGGTCGCCAGGAATGTGAAGTAGGAGTAATGCTTTATCAAGATTTAACAAATATAACAACGTCGTCACATTGTCTATCATGAAAACAGTTCTAGTTACAAACTAGAAACACGTGAAGATCATTTTTGAAATCGCTTTCTAAAGCAGTGAAATGAAATTAATGATATTGAGAATTCTTGACTTTACAACAGAAGTCAGCGTATACAACTACTTGTTTATTTATTCAGGTATCATCAAAGGTAGAAAATGACACAATATCAGCTACCTGTATTCTTGCTTCCTTGGTGTAATCAAATAAACTGGCGAATACCATGAATAGTCCCAGAAAATTGAACAATTCAATGTAGATTATAAATATCTTCCGTCCTACTATTTCTTCTTTGGAATACTTTAACCACACTGTTATGAAGTATATTGTCTGCAAATATCATAACAAAAAATTGCAAAGATTCGGAGTGAATATGAGGAATAAACATTTGGTCTGTTTTAATAAATGCAATCTCAATGCATCTTTGAATGATAAGGCCCATACAAGCTCAGTGGATTTCATTAGTGGGCGGTTTCTCATGATAATGAAATATCGAAATTTAACATCACCTGATATGCCTCATCAACAGTTACACCAACTGAGAAGTATCCTGCTGAGAACAAGTATTCACAAATAAACAGACATCACGAAAATCATGAAGCCTACACTGGTTTCACAAATTGAAAGTAATATCATCCATTCCGCAACATGTCTTTCTCCATCATTGCTGTTTGAACTTACCTTATTCCTTCCAGCATCTCCACAGTCGTGTTGCGTTTCGTCTTCGCTGACCTTCCTAATGACACAGGCACACACATTTTCTATGTTTCCTTGAAGACGTACATCAGTACACTACTTATATCTCACTATAATTAGCACAAACGACAATCTAGCTACAAATGAGGAGATCAGCTGAGTAAATATGGTCAACTGACAATGATGAGAACTGCCACTCAGGATAATCACATAGATTACACAATGAAAAGTGTCAATACAACATCCTCAGGCAGTATGTTTGGAACTCACGAGCATTACTCCACAACCAAGGAATAAGGCACCCAGTAGATTGTATGGAAACCCAAACTGGAAAGCAAGCAAAATAAGAATTAGTGTGAAAATTTAATAATCCTTGGTTAGATACAAATGGCATAAAGGAACTGTTTCGATTTGTAACTGAAATTATCATTCGAAACTGAAATTCGAAGAAATGCCTGATTCCAACAAACAGTTAGTTAGTTTGGATTTAGTAGCTAACAGAGATCGTTCGTCAAGTATTCCACCGAAGGGGGAACACAACTTCCCTTATTCTAATCACAGACTATAATATATTCAGTTGAACGTTAGAAGTAAACTTTTGTTTGCAAAGTGAACTCAGAGAGGGTTTGATTTCTACCAAGTAAAATATCATACATTATTGTTTATAATCTGGAATGGTCAAGCATTCAGTCTATTTTCAAAATGCAAGGGGTCGCTAGAGGATTCTCTATTCACTAAATATGCAATTGGCGTGCACTCGTCAATATGCATTACGCAAATAGTAACAACACAATACTTAACCAATTGCAAACTTTCCATGTATATTTTCATACATGCGTATATTCACTAGGAAAATCTGGGGTAAAATTCACAGTTCACATTAAACACTCACATGGTAGTATTCAGATATAATGCAGAAGATGCATCCTACGATACAGAATACCGCAAGCATTCCAAAGAACACAGCATATCCCCTCGGTGTAAAATGTTTTGATTTGAATCCGAGAAGTATTGCCACTGAAGCCATGACAGCCGTTATAACGAACGAAATCAAGCTGTTTATTATGCCAGTTTGATAACACAATATACAATCAACGACAGTCCATGAAAGGATCTAGACAACACAATCAAAAACGTCAGTGGTTTATATAAAAACTAGCTAGATGGTTACTTGTTATTCAGAAATATTCGACACTTTTGCTTTGTGTGTTCATGTTACATCGATAGCGGTCATTCACATTATGACATTTCATTACTCAAAGCATTTCTGAAGTCAGCGCATATTTGTTGGGAAATGTGATAGACTAGTCATCATTGATGTTGTATTCACTGAAGAGATCAGAGTGTTATCAAACTTCAGACCAGTAAGCAGCGATGTGATCTGCAACGTACATGAATTTCCGGTCATGACTATCTTTCGATGTGGTCTCAATATAATCACGCTTTCTCTATCGTCATGTGTTGCCTTCATGTTTTTGTAAACAAATATCCACGTGTCTGGCTAAATGTCTACAGTGCGTTTCATTTCAGAGGACAACTTAATGTTGCGGCCATTCGCAGAAAGTTTGGGATTATTTTGTGATCTGTGAGGTGTTATACACCAATTGTTTTCCTCTAAATCGATTTCACCTTCATACACTTAAGATGATCCAGTTTCACTGCAGCGAGTCTCTTCATTTAGCTTGATAATTTCTTCAGCGATAACCACTTAGCGTGATGTCTGTGTATTCTGACAAGTCGATTACAAAGAACCACGTTGGAATAGTAATGCCTAGTGCGTAATCCCCTGAAATACGTTTACCATACACTGATATGTCGAGGACATATTGCCTAAAGGCTTTCTTTGAACCTTCTTTCATGTTGTTAATAAATATCAGTTGCACAGCGATAAGCTGAGTGGTGAATGGTTTACAATTGCGACTGTCGAATTTGTTGATTACAACTTCCCTTACACGAGATGTATACTGGCTAAATGAAGGTGTCCAACAACTGAAATCTCCAAATTAACAATGAAAATTACAACTTTCTGTGAATTTTCATTTGCTTATGTACAATGAGATACTTTATGGAAATACGATTTCACACGATGTTATTCCAGGACCCTGCATTTCAGTCTACATTTACAAGAGAATCATTCACGAAACAATCACATCAGTTCATAACTTACTGCCAATGTCATCATAATGATGTAAATTTGGTACTTCAGTCGTAATCTCAGAGTAAGTAGTACGCACACGTTCATAATGAAACCAAAGATTCTGAAATGAATAACACAATGTGGCATCAATGTACTCACCAAAATCAATAACAAATTAGTTTGTGCTCAGACAGCAACGTCTGGTATCACTCATTGTTCACCAATCGGTGAAGTAACACGACCATTGTGACAGGATCAGTTCTTGGACATTTCAACAAACATCACAGTCGAAACTTGATCAGAAACATAGTTTAAGAAAGAAAACACTGTATGCATTTCTACTGTAATGAGAAACTTTGTTAATTTCATTTGAACTTGTGATTCCATAGACAATGCGGTACTCAAATTCGTCTAATATGCACCATTCTACAAACATTAAGATTAACTAAAGATTTCCTAGCGAGAAATTATTAACATTGAAAGATATCTTGTTGAATTGAACAAATTCATGCACTTTCACACTCCTGTCACACTTATTTCACCGAAATTATAACACATTCAGTCAATGAATATAAGAAGAACCAATAAAGTACATGATAATTACAGCCCACTATGACATGAATGATCTCACTGTCCATAAAATAACTTTAATTCAGTTAAGTAGAAGTCAGCAGATAAAGGTTGTCAGGATGAGAATCCATCTCCGACATTTTGAAACTTGCCATCTCTCCATTTTCTCCATGATCAGTTTACTGTCTACTGCTCAACTTATATGTTGCAAGTCAATCTGAACGAAGAATATTCTTTGCAGTAATTACACTTCAGGTTTTCACAATTATGAAATATAATATTTGTTGTCGTTACAGTAATGGCCAGTTATGTGGCGGATACATTCAATACGTAGAATAACAGATTAGTTATAGGGTGTCAAAATACATAGTCGTATTTGTATGACAAACCTGCAATTTGGCTGAAATCGATTACAAAATATTTCGGTGAAATGGGAGACAATGGTAATGATTTATATATATGTCCAAACCAAGTTCACTTTTAACAGTTTGAAAAAAATTTCGGCACTGGGTATACGATATTCACTATAATAAAGGGATTCATATTTCCCAATGAATGAAATAGAAAACGATATTGTTTGTAAAAACAATATCATTTCAAGTTTGTCTACGGTAGGAACATCGTCTGGACCGGGTTTTTTGGATACAAAGTTCCGGTTCAGTCGATATTATTCTCACCAACAGTGCATCTTCCCCTCAACCCTCTTGGTTTTCTTTCTTTCTTTGCTTATTATTACAATTATGATTATTGTTATAATTATTCGTCATAATTCACGCCATTCATTCAAACATTCTATCAATACTATCGAATTTTCCATTCATACTATCCGGACGTATTACTAATGATATTATATCCTTTCTCAATATATGCTTCCACCTGTTGCATTTCACACATTCGTTATTTCATTATGAACCTCACATTGCAATCTTACTATCCTCTCTTTAATACATACCACTTTGTGCTAGCCCCTTACTCACCTGACACCTTCTAATAATCTTGAACTGACCTGTCAATTTTCCTACCCCACAATCTACAAATCTATTATGACTAATCACCACCATTCTCTCCCATTTCACAGAAATATTTTGTAGTCGATTTCAGCCAAATCGCACGTTTGTCATACAAATACGACTATGTATTTTGACACCCTACAACTAATCTGTTATTCTATGTAGAAAATGTATCAGCCGCAAAACTGGCCATTATTGTAACGACAACAAATATTATATTTCATAATTGTGAGAACCTGAAGAGTAAATATTGAATAGAATATTTTTCGTTCAAATTTACTTTAATTCATGATATGGGAATATTTCACACCGTATTAAATCTTATTTGTTGGAATTGAGCAGTTTAATTTTGAAAAGTGGATGGAAATGTGTATGCACGTACTTACCCAAGTACAATCTTAACAATCAGAATAGGCAATGGATCTACTTTTCTTTCATAAGTGACTTTACTGAAATCGAAATGGATTGGTTGGAATGTTATCTCACTCGCCAGTCTCCATCGCATCACCAGCTGTGAACCACATCATTAGCTTGTAATTCCTGGCTCCTTTGTAAATCTGAAAATGATTGACATAATTATTCATCATTGCACACCACAAAGAACGTCAACAGGCCAAACGCTAAGTAATATACTATACGAATGTGTCTACAGATTATCACAGAAAACCTTCGACGGATTCATTACTGTGAGCTAAACATATATGCTCATTTACATGTGGATAAGGTGGAATTTATTATTTGGTCCGCGGATCACTCTTCAAATCTGATATACAAATATGAGTATATGACTCAACAAGCAAATTGTCTCCTACAAGTTTCACACGACGCATCAGGCCCTGGAGTGGAAAGAGGATGGGCGTTTGATATTAGAGGGTTAAATGAAGATGGTGTGAGTAGGAGATAAAAGCCAACGGGAAACCGTGGAGGCAACTAAAGTAAACTGGAGAAAACAAGATGAAGTGTAATTGTGCGTTTGAAGGCTTATATTACACTTCGAACTTCAGAGAATAATAATATAGTTAATATCCGAATATTACAAATAATTTTTCATTTACAACATCGAAACCTATGGTATTCGTACACATCAGTCAGTTACAAGCTGATAAACTCACAGTCTCCTATTCCAATATACTGCTCAAGTATTCACACATGTGACATTTATATAATTGTTCCGAGACTACGTCAATAAACACTCTGATAACACTGAATGTGATACTCCATAATGATCTTTATTCATCTATATTCCTGCTGCAAAACATCAATGTAAACAAACCAATTTTTAATTTGAACATTATTCTAATGTTCTCCATGATAATGTTTTCAATGTTTATGCAACGTGTGTAAGTGTTTGAGAGAATTACAACGGGGTGCAAAATAACACATTTTTCAGTCAACATGATCCTTGCTACCTCTGATAATCACAATCATACTCAAGTGAAGTATCACTCTACATATGTATTATTAACAAGGCGCCTACTTTAGTCCATTCACGCACGACGTTCCAGTATGAAAGTGTGAATGAATCAGATTTCTTTCTTTTGTGTAGATTTTCACTTTCAAAACATGATTCTCTTGTTCATCTGGTCAGAATGGATAGAAAGTGGATGTTTCACAATAAGACATCATTCCTAACAATTGATCTTGTAAATTTGTAGGGTAAAAATACCATTTTCATTGGAATTAGTATACAGGAGCTGCAGCAACATTCAGAGATGGATTTACATCTTCATACTGTTGACCGTTTCATCACATTAATGGACAATATTATCTTTCTTTAATCAGAGTTTGTTGTCATTAAGCAAAAATTGGTCTTCTTAAGTGATAGACAAAATATTCTTTCAGTATTACATAATGCTTCTTCAGTAAGGTAGATGTTAACGACACTTCGAAATGTGTTTTGGGAATGCCAGACACAGTGGTAAAATTACTTTGGGAAACTCCACAGTTGAATATTTCTTTGCTATTATTCTAGGACTGATAGGTAATACCATATGTGATTGCCATTAGAATTTCATGCGAGCTGATAGCAAATGTCTAATATCTCTGCGTCTTTCCCGATCGATAGCTGCTACCTTGACGTGGTAGTCGGGCTTGCATATCGCAATGACCCAACGAGCTACACTGGCTGGAACTTATGTTCCTGTAGGTCCTACTATGCCAGAAATGATGTTTGGATATCGGTTAGACAAAAAAGCAGCTACCCAATCCAATACTATGAATCAAATAAAAAACTCACAAAATATCATGGTGGAAGCGTATACAAACACGAAGATATCCACAAGGCTACATGGGTGTCACCAGATGGGTGAATCGAAAACCAAATTGAATTCATCTCAATCTCAATGAAGTGGAGGCGCAGATTACTGAGCACAAAAGTAAGAAAAGGAGCAGACGTTGGCTCAGACCATTATCTCGTACAAGGGACAATCCAAATCAAATTAAAAAGAGCTGCAGACAGACCACAAGGCAAGTGCAACACTCAAAAACTAAAGGACCAGGACACAAAGAACATCTTCACTGCAAGCATTAAGGACAAAGCTGAGACGCGAATCAACAACAGCGAAGAGGTCAGCGTCGAAAAGCACTGGAACAACTTGAAAACAGTGTGGAGTCAAACCTGCATGGAAGTTCTAGGCAGGAAGAAGAGACAGGACAAACAGTGGCTCACTACGGACAATTGGAGACTGATAGAAGAGAGAGGGATGGTGAAACAAAAGATTCTTCGGTGCACCGACGAGCAACAAAAACAGAATTTGATTGCAAGCTACAAGACACTGAACAAAAGAGTAAAGAAGAGTGCCAGAGAAGACAAAAGAAAGTATTATGAAGCCATCGCAAGTGAAGCAGAACAAGCTGCAGGCAAAACAGACGTCGCAACACTCCACCAAACAACTAGGTACCTATCGGTCAAACGTTTGACACAAATCAAGCCGGTGAAGTATGACAATGGCAAGTCACTCACCAAAGAAGTGGAGCAAAGGAAACACTGAGATGAACACTTCAAAAGACTCCTAAATCGACTACCACCTACAATGCGCCCAACAATGCCAACGACGGAGACAGAGCTACCAGTGAGCACCAACCCTCCGACGAAATCAGAAGTCCTGAAGGCAATCAAGATGCTAAAAGCTGGAAAAGCAACAGGACCTGATGGAATCCGAGCAGAAGCATTGAAAATTGACCCAGAGACAACAGCGGACTTGTTGACGCCACTACTGGAAAAGGTGTGGAAAGAAGGCCAGGTACCCGAGGTTTGGAAGAAAGGATACCTATTCAAACTACAAAAGAAAGGAGACTTAAGTCAATGCAAGAACTGGAGCGGAATTATGCTCCTATCTATCCCAATCAAAATACTAAGCCGCATCTTCTTGGAGAGTATCAAACAAAACCTGGATGAAAAACTTCTTCTGCAACAGGCTGGATTCAGGAGAAACAAGTCATGCATTGATCAGATCACCACATCACGGGTCATTATTGAACAAAGCTTGGGATTGCAGTCACCTCTCTATCTCAACTTCATCGACTTTGAAAAGGCCTTCGACAGACAGCGTCGATCGAGAGGTGATTTGGCAACTAGTTCGCCACTACGGGGTGCCACCGACAATTGTACATCTCATCCAACAGCTGTACGACAATGCTGCATGCCAAGTAATCCACAACGGGAAACTTACGGAATCCTTCGAAGTGAGGACAGGAGCAAGGCAAGCTGGCTGGCTGCCGACAATCACCAATGATTTTCCTGGTTCCAATAGATTGGATAATGCGAGAAACAGCGTACAACGATGAAACAGTTATAAAATGGACTCACACAAAGATCTTGGAAGATCTGGACTTCGCCGATGATATATGTCTGATTTCCCACAAACTGGGAGATATGCAAGCGAAAAGCAACAAGTTGACAGAAGAAGCATCCAGTGAAGATAGGACTTCAGGTGAACATAGACGAAACGGAAGTGATGAAGATTCCTGGACAAGAACAACAACAACAGATAATGATCAGGATAAATGGGAGGAACCTTAAAGTAAAAGCCTCTTTTACCTACCTACCTGGGAAGTATCGTTTGAACTACAGGCTGAGGGAAATGATGGCGATTTCAAAGCAAGAATCGGAAAAGCAAGACAAGCTTCCACTACTCTGAAGTCTGTGTGGAGGTCAACAGCACTCAGCATCAAGACGAAGATAAGATCCGGATTTTCAACTCCAATGTGAAGTTAGTCAGTGCTAATATACGGATCAGAGACTTGCACTGCGCGTCATGAAATGCATCTCAAACAAACTACACACCTTCATCAACAGTTGTCTTCGCTCAGTGCTTAGCTCAAGATCAGATGGGCGGCGGGAAAGGATCAGCAACAGAGAGGGATCTCTGGCAATGAGCGAACCAACCAGCAGGAACCGATTGTGAAACAAATATAAACAGGAAGAAATGGAAATGGATTGGCTGGCCATGCTCTGAGGAAGCCATCAAGTGACATCACACGACAAGCCATCGCTGGAATGGAACCCGAAAGGGAAGCGGCGAGTTGGTCGTCAGTGCAAGGGTGGGGGACTTGGAGGAGGTCATGTGAAAAGGAGATGAAAGCGTGTGGGCAGACTTGGAGCCAGGTAGAGACTCTAGCAAAGAACCGAACGCAATGGAGACGCACGGCTGAAGCCCTATGTTCCTCTAGGAATTGAAGGATACAATAATAATCATAATAATTATGAAGTACAGTTAACCAAAATGATACCAAAATCATAGACTCACTGACTTGAGCCAAGTTGAACATGTAAATCCATCAATATATACAATTAAACATATAAGTTATTGTTAAGCAAGCACACAGTGGCAAATAGATAGTTATAGGTATTATCGATCAACAATAATATATCCAAAGATTCAGTGTTTGAAAGGCAAATAATTGCAACAGTTTTCTTTCACAAAAATAAGAGTTTTATGTGAGTTGCTGACTGCGCCTGTTCTACTTCTTTCACCTATATATTTGACCTGACAATCACTCCAGTAGAGTATTAGATAAAGTAAATTGTTTTGTTGTAAAGGGTCCACAGGACTGATCTTTTAACTGACAAAGCTTGTTTCTAATTGAGTTTGTGTGCTTAAATGCCGCTTTTATTCCTGCGATAGTGATATTAATAGTATAACTGACGACATGCATGTCAAACATGCGCAAGATAATGACAACACCAACAATAAGGAATCTAAATCATCAGTAGTAATTCCATGCAAGGGAGGAACCTCGGAAACCTTACGCAGAATTCTTAACAAGGCAGGAATTAAAGTGGCATTCAAACACAAAAACTCAATTAGAAACAAGCTTTGACGGTTATAAGATCAATCGTGTGAAGCTTTTAAAACAAAACAATTTAGTTTATCTAATACGCTACTCTAAGGACGCTCGCCGACCATACACATGGTCCGGGGTTCGAACCCCGGCCGACGCATCCCTTTAGTGCGTCGGTGGCATAGCGGTTAGGACGCTCGCCGACCATGAACATGGTCCGGGGTTCGATCCCCGGCCGACGCACTCCTTTACCTCGCTAAGCCAGAAATAATGCTGGTGAAGAGGAAAGGTTGGGCATGGGGCTAGCAACCCCATCCTGTAAAATAAACACTGCTACAGAAACTTCAAGCCACTAGCTTGAAGCCCTATGTTCCACTGGGGAACGTGAAGGAAAAAAAAATACTCTACTAGAGTGATTGTCAGGTCAAATAAATAGGTGAAAGTAGTTGGACAGGCGCTGTCAGACTAGCCGAACACAAAACTTAGCAAAATCTAGATTGATTGACCCGAATAAGATAAGCAATCTAAAGAATAGCTCAGCTGTCTCAAGTAATACAGGCAATTACACACAACCATGCAATAGGATGCGATAGGATAACAGTTTTAAAATCTAATATCACAAGGTGGAGGGAGAGATTGATAACAACGGAAGATTTGTTAATCGAATCAACTGCAAATACATGTAATAGGAATGATTCATCACCTGTCCTCGATATCTGGAAAATTCTACTACCCCTACTTCAAATAGGAGAAAACAAAGAAAACTATAAAACTCAAGTTTCAAAGTCGTGTGATTATAATTGATATGATTACGAACAATAAATTTTGTTCAAAATGTCATCCAGTAAATAATAATGTTTCATTCACTGTGTGATATTTCTAATAATCAAACTAATATGGAATTAGTTTCTACCACAGTGCTCAAGTTTTACACATATTTTAATATTATTTCTACCATTTTACTGTATATGTGTATATATGTATATATGATAGTGGGCGCATATATGCTGCCACATTTATTTGCAAGCACTCAGTTTGCGTCTGATTGTTATGAATAGTGGAGGGAATAACGTCAGATGAAAAATATGATTGACTAAATGTAATTAACTAAAGTCCACAAATTGTTTTTGTCTCACACGTTTATAATTTTTCACAAACTTTAGTGATAAAGATGGCTACATAAACACTGACTGATTATTGATGATACTTTTCAACAATAACGTAAATAAACAAAGGTCATTCTTGAGTGAAGAATGCAAACAATTTAGTGAAGTGGCACCCTGCCTTATATAATAATGCCGGTTGATTAACAATGATAGATTTCAACAAAACGCAGGGGAACATAGGTCGTTCGTGAGGGTTTAATGCAAATAGTTTACTGAAGTAGCCTGCTTGCAAACAGTATTACATATTTGGTGAGCAGACAGCTCTTGGTTGGTTTGTTCGCAGAGTGAGTTTCTTGTTGCTAATTTTCTCTGGCCGGCTAGCCATTCGATCTTCAGTATGGAGCAAGCGAAGTTGACTGTTAATAGAATTATGCAGCTGTGTGTTGGAAATCTTTTTCGTGATGCGATTGCCGAGTTTCTGATCCGTATAGAAGAACTATCTGACTTCACACAGGTCTAAGAAATGTGAATCCTTTTCGTTATCCCGGGTCACTATGAAAGAATTCCAAATTAGTGTCAGGTTGATGATGGCGTATCGTGCCGTTCCGATTCTGGCCTGTTATGACACCTTTCTCAATGTAATTGACCTGTAGTTGAAACCATGTTTCCTAGATAAGTGGAGGAGTTTACCTGTGTTAAATCTCTCCCTTTGACGGTGACTTATGTTGGTCGTTGCTGTTGTTGCTTTTAGTTGGTTGTCTTCGTCACCCCCATTTTCCCCATGTTTACCTGAAGTCCCGTCTTCTCTGGCTGCTTCTTCAAGCATTTTGTTGGATTTCACCTGTAAACCCTCGTGTTTGTATAACATTAGACACGTATCACCTGCGAAATTTACATCTTCTGGATGAAGTCTTCTTGTCGGTCAGGCATATTCCTGTCTTCTCACTCCCTGTGCTCAATCTGACGCATAACCCAGTCCACGACAATTAAGAATATCATCGGCGATAATATACAGCCAGCTTGTCTTACTCCTGTATTTACTTTCAATGCCTCTCTGTGCTGTTCCTTGCTGTACCCGATTCCGTTGACATCAGCTTCAAAGAGTTAGTTCCAATGTACTTAAACACAGGCTTCCTCAGTGATGCCACGTAATGTCTCTAACTTTGCTCTGTTATCTGTACCGAATGTGTCCCTTGTAGTTTTGTCCTTCAGTTTCTGAATGTTGAACTTGAATTGTCTCCATTTGTTTTCATGGATTTCAGTTTCACCTTGACGGTTCTTTGCACTAGATGATGATCTCAGCCCACGTCTGCTCCCCTACTCTACTATGTGTATAGCAGAGTGCATCTCCACTTCCTGGAGAAACAATGAGATGGGTTCTATCTGGTTTGTGGTGTGTCCGTCAGACGAAATCTATGTCGTTAGCCTTGTGTATATCCTTGTGTTTGACTTTCGGTATTAATTAGGGTAGATTTACCACAAGTGATATCACCACATGTCTGCTTCGTGTGCTTATTTTTCGTAACAACCAAATTTATTCGATTAGCTCTACGTTTTACTGTACAGCCAACGAAACTTCTTTGAGACACACGCTATCACAAAAGGTTCCAAAAGCTGAGAAAATACGATCAATTTTCAATACTTTAGCGCTTGTTCTAAAGACTAATAACATCGAAACTCAAATTTACCTAAACAGTGCTGTGAGGTAGCTATACAGGCAATATATGTTTAGAAATACAAAACAAGCATTGTAAGATAAAATCAGTTAACCAAAGTTCAGCTTTGAAAGGCATCTTAGAATCGAGAAGAATATTCCCAAGGAGGTGGAATCAAATCTCTCTCCACAAGAAACACACATCAACGCTTCCTGCAGACAGTTCAGGGTGACTCGAAAAAATTCATGCCATCCAACAACAGATTGTCAATATACACACCGGCGAAGAAGCATTACAATTAAAGATTAAACAAGGACATGGGCAAATTAGCGGAGGTCGAAATCAACATGTGATATGCAAGTGTCCAATTAATTGTACATAGTCTAGGTGGAAAACTGACATTTAAGACACGTATTGAATCACTAGAGCTTAGCATGCAGATAACTTTGTCTGTTGGATTCATCGTATTTCTGAAGCACTACGAGTGGGATTCTTAGAGCATCTTAGATGGCTGTATGATATCATTCGAAAAAATTAGTTATCTCGAATGCTATTGGAACGACAACATATAAGCCCGTCATCACTGCGGAGAACACTCTACCTAATGAAACTGATATTGTGACAGGATCATAATGAGGTGATTTGAAGTTGATTTATGAGTTGTGCCTCAAAATTCATCCCAACAATAATAACACAGAACTGTACACCATCGTGTATTCGTTATTTCGAGTAGCGAGTGATGACGGAGGATGGCTACCAGTGCGTTAACGACCATAAATCAATCAATACTGGCTCCATAAATGAGACTGCTGCACACCTTTCATGGAATGTTTACGTGGGCAGACCTGCAAGTCCACCTCTTCCTCAAACTGACTGTGGCAAACTATCATATAAATCAACATGTTGTAGAGGTGTTTCAAGGACAAGTGAGATGCAGTCGCGTGATGTCAGTTATATTCTGCCAATCCATCTGATCTGTGACGAAAGTGAGTTAAATTACAACACCGGGTTAACGGTGTCACCTGAAAAATTCATACTGTCTGTAGGCGTTCCTGTTCACATGCAAATCCGAGGTTTCTAGAATTTTCGCTATATCAGTTTGTAATCTCTCTCTGTATGACGTCTAAGGTGAACGAAGAATATACGTCTATATGCGATGTTTTTAGTGAAATAATTCAGTAGAAAATGCCAAACATCCTTATGCAGAAAAACAGACAGTTGGTATCGTGGTCTCATGAAATATCCTCTGAATATTTGGCTACTGAGATTCATCTCAGGGTTTAAGTTGCCTAACCTCATTTATATTATCACTAAAATGTCTGCAGGTTTAGAATGCATAAATTATCATGCATCTACGGGAAATCTACCTACAAAAAAGCCCGCTAACTACTAACAGCATGTAAGTAGGTTGTGGTGTCACATACAAATCTGTATTCTTTCTCGATTTCATCGTCGCTAATTATTTACTTTCCCATTATTAACGAAACTCCTCAGTACAAAAATTGTATCAAATACTTTTGACCTATTTGAGACTGGCAGTGTACTGATAACTCCCTTGTAAATGTTGACAGGAATTACATTCCGACTAGGCAATTGACAGCAAAAATCACAATAGTTCATTTAAAATGACAGTTATCATTTCTACCCATGTGTGAAGAGCGGATGAGTCACGAGATTTTCTTAGACAAACCGGTTAATCCAAGCATTTTACGACGAAACGTTTCTAGATGGTCACATAAAGTGAGATGCAACCCAGAAGCAGCAGACTTACTGGAAATAAGGAAGGTGAAGTGACGGAATATAAAATTACATCATGAGTGTGAAAAATAACCAATCAATCCAAATGGAAATAGCTCAGTGGTATTGCGGTAAAGTGTTTACAAAAAATCTGTATGTGCATCACAAGGAAATCGGTAAAAACAAAAAGAATGTTGATAATGCTAATTTATTTGAGAACATTACTGTGGCCACGGTAGTGTGAGTGAGTGTATGAATTGCTTTCGAATTGGGTGTGGACAGCCTGCCGGAAATGAATACAGAGATGGTTGTAATGACAGAAAAATTTCATAGGATACATTCTTTTACAGGCACGACAGGAATCATTTTATGCATTCACTTTTGCATTGAGTGCATTCATGATTCACTGATATTCGACATTTGTAAAGTTCAAAGTCACTCGAAAATATTCATGCCATCCAACAACAGATTGTCAATGTAATAATAATAATAATTTACTTTATTCCAAAAACAGTACTTGTGATAGAGAATGGAATTTTCAGCATGAATCACAATATTGCATCTAATTTCCTCAAATTATAAATAAAATTAATCACACAGAAAATTTTCCCACATTTACAATAGGGGTAATATAAAAAAATTTAAAAATGCAGCATATAAAATGGAAATAAGAATAATGATAGCAGCTAAGGCAATAATAATAATAATAAAAGTGGAAATTGCCGTCGGCTTGTTTTACACAGTATTGTCGATGCGGTATACAAATCCTTGCATGATTAAAAATATTGAATATAATGTTCTCTTTACATGATATGGTGAGGGAAAAAACAAAGATTACAGAAGTCATAGTGAAAAGTTGGTGTTTGCAGTTATGAAAGTAAAAACAAAGAATCAACAGGACCATAAATATAGTAGAAATCATAAGAGTAAAACTTGGAGGTATATAAGGGTGGATGGAGGAGATTGTTTATTTACTAGATGAAAAAAGGTTAGTCAATTCTTGCCTGACGCTATTTTCATCACATAAAATACGTGTCAAGTATGGTATCATAGAATTTTTATACTTAGATGTGCGAGCATACAGGTTTCTGTAGTTGCTTCTTGTTCTACCTGAGGAGATGCAAGGTGAAAGCTGAGGGTGAAGTGGATGCTCCAAGTCAGACAAAATCCCTCTAGCAAATTTATTGCACGAAGTCAAGTGCCTATCGACAACGACGATAACTATGTGGTCCACTGGGACACCACTCATCCTACTGACAGTCTTCGGCATTCTACGAATTGTGACAAAGTCCTTTTTAAGCAAACCAGGAAAGAATAAGGGTGAACAATAAAGAAGAAGAGAAAGGATGCAAGGGTTTATGAACTGTAAGAGGAGGGATTGAGTTATACCCGAGTGCCTTAACTTCTTAATATAAAATGTCAGGCGGAATATTTTACTGGAGATCACTGAGACATGGCAAGACCAGGAGAGATCAGAAGAGAGAATAAGTCCAAGATACTTAATTTATGACTTAATTCCTCTATCATTGTCATCAATCTTGCAACTGTAATGACAATCGACGGCTACTTTTAACTGTGGTTTACATCTTAAGCTGAAATTAACAGTTTAACATTTAGAAGGATTCAGTTTAAGACCATCAGACTCAGACCATTTACTGACTCCCGACAGTAAGCTATTTATTTTGGTACAATCTAGCTGGGAGTTAACAGCCATTGAAACTGTTAAATCATCAGCGTACTTCACAAATTTCATTTCATCAGACTGAGGCAAGTCATGTAAGAAGAAAGAAAAAAGAGAAGGAGAAAGGACAGTGCCCTAAGGGACACCAGCTTCGGTAGGCAATGAAGTAGAAGACTTCCCTTTATACACGGTGTACTGCTTTTTTCTGAGAAATAGGAATGTAACCAGTTAACAGCCCGAGATTCTGTTTGATTTGCAGCAAGTTTATTAATTAAGATGTCCCTAGGGACCAAGTCAAAAGCAGATGTATAGTCTAGGAAGGCATAGCGAACAGATTTAGCCCCCTTGTCTAGACTGGAAGCAATGTTATGATATAAGACAAAAGCTGCATCACCTGGAAAGATGTTTTAATCGAAATTGCATATCCTACTACCATTCAATTGCAGAATATTAGCATAGAAATATTCAACTGTGGAGTTTCCAAAAATGATTTTACCACTGTGCCCGGCATTCCCGAAAAAATCTTTGGACTGTCATTCAGGTTAATCTTCCTGACGAAGTATTAATTAAAGCTGCAGAAATATGTCTGTTACCACTAAAAACACCATTCATTTAGGTGCGTGAAATTCTCAATATGGAAAGATAATGCTCTGCATTAATGTGATGAAACGGTCAATAGCATGAATGCTGCCGCAACCACTGTGTATTCATTTCGATGAAGTTTTCATTTACATTCTAGAATATTTGAAGAGTATTTCTTAGAAATAACAATTCTCGAGAAACATCTAATTTCTGCTCTGTTTGACAAGATGTTTAAAATACCTTTGGCAATATTTTGTTGTTATAGAAACCAAATTCGTTATAATGATGAAAATCTACTTTATAGAAGGACATTTGGTACCTTTATCTGTTAATTTTGAAACGTACTGCTTGAATGGATTGTGGAGGGCTCATGTTTACTAATACCAATGTTGAGTTACACCTGACTGATAGAATTCAGTCTCCACCAAAGAAAAGACTGGACACATCACACTAGTTACCGACTAGTATCCAATCAAGGAATCGTATACATACAGTCTTACAGGAGGTCGATCGCGAGTCCGAATAGCTCAGTGGTAACGTCTCTGAGTTCTGGCAGCACTGGGTGACGCGGGTTTGAATCTTATGAGGGACATGAGTTCCTTCGACGTTGTAGATACGCCTTGCTTACGAATGCCAGCTAGCACGAAACTTAGGTCTAAGTGTTCTGCCGATTGCCTCTCTATCTCAACTTCATCGACTTTGAAAAGGCCTTTGACAGCGTCGATCGAGAGGTGATTTGACAACTACTTCGCTACTACCAACGGGTGCCACCGACAATTATACATCTCATCCAACAGCTGTAGGACAATGCTGCATGCCAAGTAATCCACAACGGGAAACTTACGGAATCCTTCGAAGTGAGGACAGGAGTAAGACAAACTGGCTGCCTACTATCGCCAATGATTTTCCTGATTGCAGTAGATTGGATAATGCGACAAAGAGCGGGCAATGAGGAGACAGGCATAAAATGTACTCACACAAAACACTTGGAGGATCTGGACTTCGCCGATGATATATGTCTGATTTCCCAGAAACTGGAAGATATGCAAGCGAAAGCATCAAGTTGACGGAAGAAACATCAAAGATAGGACTTCAGGTGAACATAGAGAAGACAGAGGTTATGAAGATTCTTGGACAACACCACCAACAGCAAAAACAACAGACAACAATCAGCATAAATTGAAGGAACTACAGGAAGACGAAACTGACGAGTATATCAAAGCAACAATCGGAAAAGTTAGACAAGCTTTCACTACTCTCAGGTCTGTGTGGAGGTCAACAGCACTCAGAATCAAAAGTAGAAGAAGAATAGTTTTATGTAACTATGTTAATGTAATGTAGTAATCGAAAAGCGCGTAGTATGTTAGTCCATAATTTAACTACAAAGAGCGGACGCTCATCTCTAAGCTGAAACATTTCCTACATCTACCTTACTGATGAAGTATTCTGTAATGCTGCAAAAATCTGTCGGTTGCCACTAAAATGATAATTTATTTAGGCGCGTGAAACTCTCGATACGGAAAGATAATGCTGTCTGTTAATGTGATGGAACGGTCAATAGCATGAATGTTGCCATAACTGTTGTATATTCATTTTGACGATGTTTTCATTTATATTCTAGAATATTTGGAGAGTAATTCTAGAGAAAAGGAATTCTCGAGAAACACTTAATTTCTGCCCTGTTCGAAAAGGTGACTAACATACGTTTGGTAAATATTTTGCGTGGCAGAAACGATATAAGTTGTGATGAGTGGATTGTAGAGGACTCATTTTAACTAATACTTATGTGGAGTTACACCTGACTGATCGAACTCAATCTGCACTAAAGATAGGACTAGACACATCACACCAGTTACTGACTAGTGTCAAATCAAAGTACCCAATATAGGCCTGCAGGAGGTCAAATGCGCGTCCAAACAGCTCAGTGGTAGTGTCTGTGACTGTTGGTAACACTGGGTGACGAGCGTTCAAATCTTCGAAGAGGCATGAATACCTTCAGGATTGCAGATCCGCCTTGTTTACGAGTGCCAACTAGCACGAAAACCAGGTCCAAAGCTTCCTGCCGATTGTCTCTAACCATCTAATATCATCAGATTAATGTGCACGGTGATGGAGATCTACCCAGAATGGTGGCCAAATTGCAATCCTGGCTGATAGAATTCAGTCTGCACCAAAAGAAGGGACTAGAAACATCATATTAGTTGTCAGTGTCCAGTCAAAGAGTAACACTCAATTTGTCTATGCTTATTAAGAGAAATAGTAAGGACCATGTTGACTGAAAAATATGATATTTTGTACTCCTCTGTAATTCTGTCATACAATTACATACGTTTCACAGACATTCGAGCATTGAAATAATGTTTAAATGAAAATTGGTTTCATAACAACGTATAATTACTAGCGGGAATATCCAGTGAAGATGAGGAAGAGCTAATGTACCACACCGTTCACAAGTGGATTCGGCCACTGAGCATGGTATCATGAAATGAATTCTGGATTTGTGCATCAGATGTCTGCACTCTTCTCAAGATAGTTCGACGTCCTCAGGCCTGTAAGCCAAGTTCCTCGTCACATCGAATGTGGCACACTATCATATATATTAGCATGTTGTAGATTGATGTCCACTTGTAGGGAGGGGTAGAATTTTTTCAACAGCAAATTAGACTCATTTGCGTATGGTTTAAAATGTATTCCACGAATCCGTGTGCTTCGTGACATATGTCAGCTGATGTACAAACAACCAGTAGGTGGTACTAATTGGAAAACTGATATTGTCTGTGTGTCTACCTGAATGCATATGAGTCGGCAATTTCTGCGTTTTGTGTACTTTACCAGCTTGTCATCTCACTATATATTTTAATGAAGTTGAAGGTGAACAGAGAATATATATCTGAAGAACAACGGGTTCAGTAAAGGAAATTCTCTTTTCGACTGTTTCAGCTTCATAGATGTGCAATGGTATATATGAATTACAATAGGTAATATAAATCAGTTTTATGAGTTTGTGGGAGTGTGTGTTTGAGTTTGACATTGAGTGGAAATACCGAATTGCCAAAATGTTTGTGTGTAGGATTATGAATCACAGGTGATTAGATAAATGAATGAATAACTAAATCAGTAAATAGGGGTCAACCTAAAGCGCAACAGACAAATGAGAAATCGATGATGGAAAAATAAATTGAAGTACATTCGGAAATGTGAATATGTGAATGTAATACGGCGGAGACAGAGGGTGAGTGAAATGTTGTCCAAGCAGTAGACTGGATAAAATGTTAGAATATGATAACATAAAGTGAAATAAAATAAAACAAAAATGTAACGTGGAATAAAGAAGGATAACAAAGTTGTTATGTGAATTACATAGTAAAATCTAGACCATGGTAGCGAAAGAGATCATGCAAATTGCTTTTGTACGCACTCAAAGTTCTGGCTTTACATTATGTATTGCCAAAATCTCTGCCATATAAGGCGAATGCACTGGTGTCCCTTTCGGCAACCTTTGTCGAACTTTGTAGACTGTAATTAGCAATGTGTGAGATGCTGAGTGGCCAGTCAGTATCTACAATCTGTTGCTGTATTGACGAATTAATACCTCTACGCTCTCCTTTGATAAGCCAAACTGGGCGGCGCTCACGAAAGTGGCAGGATATATATCTCGACGAACGTTCTATGAATGCTTTTGCAGCTTCCGTATATTAATTCCCATGAAAATGTTATTTTCACCCTACACATTTACAAGATTAATTGTTAGGAATGATGTCTTATTGTGAAACATCCACTTTCTATCCATTCTGACCAGATGAACAAGAGAATCATGTTTTGAAAATGAAAATCTATGCAAAACAAAGAAACCTGATTCCTTAATACTTTCATAATGAAACGTTATGCGTGAATAGTCTACAGTAGGCGCCTTGTTACAAATACATATGTAGAGTGATACTTCACTTGAGTATGATTATGATTATCAGAAGTAGCAAGGATCATGTTGACTAAAAAATATGTTATTTTGCACCCCGTTGTAATTCTCTTAAACACTTACACACGTTGCATAAACATCGAAAACATTATCATGGAGAACATTAGAATAATGTTCAAATTAAAAATTGGTTTGTTTACATTGATGTTTTGCAGCAGGAATGTACATGAATAAAGATCATTTTGGAGTATCTCATTCAGTGTTATCAGAGTGTTTATTGACGTGGTCTCTCAACAATTATATAAATGTCACATGTGTGAATACTTGAGCAGTATATTGGAATAGGAGACTGTGAGTTTATCAGCTTGTCTCTTACGTAAACCGATGTAATTGACTGATGTGCCCGAACACCATAGGTTTTGATATTCTGAATGAAAATTTATTTCACATTATGGTATGGTATGGTCATGTGTAATATTCGGATGATAATTATTATTATTCTCTGAGGTTCCAAGTGGAACATAACCCTTCAAACGCAAAATTACATTTGATCTTGTTTTCTCCAGTTTACTTTAGTTGGCTCCACGGTTTCCCATTGGCTTATGTTTCCTACTCTTATATATATCCTACTCTTTGTGGTGTGCAATGATGAATAATTATGTCAATCATTTTCAGATTTACAAAGGAACCAGGAATTATTAGCTAATGATGTGGTTCACAGCTGGCGACTTAATGGAGACTGGCGAGTGAGATGGCACTTCAACTAATCCATTTTGATTTCAGTAAAGTCAGTAATGAAAGAAAAGCAGAGCCATTGTCTATTCTGCTTGTGAAGGTTTTCCTTGGGTAAGTAGGTGCATATACATTTCCATCTACTTTTCAAAATTAAACTGCTCAATTCCAACAGAAAAGGTATAATACGGTGTGAAATATTCCCATATCATAAATTAAAGGTTAAGCTGAACGAACAAAATGCTTTACAATAATTACTCCTCAGGTTCTCACACTTATAATGTATAATATTTTTTGTCGTTACAATAATGGCCAGTTCTGCGATGGAAACATTTTCTACGTAGAATAACAGATTAGTTATAGAGTGTCAAAATACATAGTCGCATTTGTATGACAAACGTGCTGGGCTGAAAGTGTTTGAATTTGTTCAATTCAACAAGATATATGTCAATGTTATTAATTTCTCACTAGGAAATCTTTAGTTAATCTTACTGTTTGTAGAATGGTGCATATTAGACGTATTTGAGTACCGCATTGTCTATGGAATCACAAGTTCAAATGAAATTAACAAAGTTTCTCATTAGAGTAGAAATGCATACAGCGTTTTCTTACTTAAACTATGTTTCCGATCAAGTTTCGACTGTGATGCATGTTGAAATGTCCAACGACGGATCCCATCACAATGATCGTGTTACTTCACCGATTGGTGAACATTGTATGAACAATGAGTTATACAAGACGTTGCTGTCTGAGCACAAACTAATCTGCTATTGATTTTGATGAATTCATTGATGCCACATTTTATTATTCATTTCAGAATCTTTGGTTTCATTATGAACGTGTGCGTACTACTTACTCTGAGATTACGACTGAAGTACCGAATTTACATCATTATAATGACATTGGCAGTAAGTTATGAACCGATGTAATTGTCTCGTGAATGATTCTCTTGTAAATGTAGACTGAAATGCAGCGACCTGGAATAACATCGTGTGAAATCGTATTTCCATAAAGTATCTCATTGTAGATAAGCAAATGAAAATTCACAGAAAGTTGTAATTTTCATTGTTAATTTGGAGATTTCAGTTGTTGGACGCCTTCATTTAGCCAGTATACATCTCGTGTAAGGGAAGTTGAAATCAACAGATTCGAGAGTTGCAATTGTAAACCATTCACCACTCAGCTTATTGCTGTGCAACTGATATTTATAAACAACATGAAAGTAGGTTCACAGAAGGCCTTTCGGCATAATTTCCTCGATATATCAGAGTATAGTAAACTTATTTCAGGAGATCACACAGTTCGCATTACTATTCCAACGCGGTTCTTTGTAATCGACTTGTCAGAATATACAGACATCACGCCGAGTGGCTAACGTTGAAGGAATTATCAGGCGAAATGAAGAGACTGGCTGCAGGAAAACCGGATCATCTTGAGTGTATGAAGTGAAATCCATTTAGAAGAAAACAACTGGTGTATAACACCTCGCAGATCACAAATAGTTCCAAACTACCTGCCAATGTCGGCAACAATAAATTGTCCTCTGAAATGAAACGCACTGTAGACATTTAGCCATACACGTGGATATTTGTTAACAAAAACATGAAAACAACACGTGACGATGCAGAAAGCATCATTATATTGAGACCAAATCGACAGATAGCCATGGCCGAAAATCCATGTACACTGGAGATCACATCGCTGCTTACTGCTCTGAAGTTTGATAACACTCTGATCTCTTCAGTGAATGCAACTACAATGATGACTAATCTATCACATTTCTCAACAAATATGCGCTGGCTTCAGAAATGCTTTCAGTAATGAAATGTCATAATGTGAATGACCGCTACCAATGTGACATGAACACACAAAATAAAAGTGTCGAATGGTTCTGCACAACAAGTTATAATCTATCTATTTTTGATTGTGTTGTCTAGATCCTTTCATGGACTGTCGTTGATTGTATATTGTGTTATCAAACTGGCATATTAGACAGCTTGATTTCGTTCGTTATAACAGCTGTCATGGCTTCACTAGCAATGTTTCTTGGATTCAAATCAAAACAGTTAACACCGAAGGGAGATGATGTGATCTTTGGAATGATTACGGTGTTTTGCATCATAGGAAGCATCTTCTCCATTATATATGATTACTACCATGTGAGTGTTTAATGTGAACTGAGAATTTTACCCCACATTTTCCTAGTGTATATACGCATGTATGAAAATATATCTGGAAAGTTTGCAATTGGCTAAGTATTGTGTTGCTACTATTTTCATAATGCATATTGTCGAGTTCACGCCCATTACATATTTAGTGAATAGCGAATTCTCTATCAACCCGTTGCATTTTTAAAATAGACTGAATGCTTGACCATTCCAGATTATAAAATCAATGTATGATATTTTACTTGGTAGAAATAAAACCGTTTCTGGGTTCACCTTTCAAACTAAAGTATACTTCTTACGTTCAACTGAATGTATTATAGTCTGTGATTAGATTAAGGGAAGCTGTTTTCCCCAATTCGTGGAATACTTGACGAACGATCTCTATTAGCTACTAAATCCAAACTAACTAACTTTTTGTTAGAATCAGGCATTGATTCGAATCTCAGTTTCGAAGGATAATTTCAGTTACAAATCGAAACAGTTCCCTTATGCCATTTGTATCTAACCAAGGATTCATAAATTTTCACACTAATTCTCATTTTGTTTGCTTTCCAATTTTAGTTTCCATACAATCTACTGGCCGCCATATTCCTTGGTTGTGGAGTAATGCTCGTGAGTTCCAAACATATTTCCTGAGGATGTTGTATTGACACTTTTCAATGTGTAATCTATGTGATTATCCTCATTGATAGTTCTCATCATTGTCAGTTGACCATATTCACTCAGCTGATCTCCACATTTGTAGCTGGATTGTCCTTTGTGCTAATTACAGTTAGATATAAGTAGTGTGCTGATGTACGTCTTCAAAGAAACATAGAAAATGCGTGCACCTGTGTCATTAGGAAGGTCAGGGAAGACGAAACGCAACATGACTGTGGAGATGCTGGAAGAAATAAAGTGAGATCAAACAGCAATGTTGCTGACAGACATCTTGCGGAATGGATGATATTACTTTCAATTTGTGAAACCAGTGTAGGCTTCATGATTTTCGTGACGTCTGTTTATTTGTGAATGCTTGTTCTCAGCAGGATACTTCTCAATTGGTGTAACTGCTGATGAGGCATATCAGGTGATGTTTAATTCCGATATTTCATTATCATGAGAAACCGTGCACTAATGAAATCCACTGAGCTTTTGTGGGCCTCATCATTCAAAGATGCATTGAGATTGCATTTAATAAAAAAGACCAAATGTTTGTTGCTCATATTCACTTCAAATCTTTGCAATTTTTTGTTATGATATTTGCAGATAATATACTACACAACAGTGTGGTTGAAGTATTGCACAAAAGAAATAGTAAGACGGAAGATATTTATAATCTACATTGAATTGTTCAATTTTCTGGGACTATTCATGATATTCGCCAATTTATTCGATTACACCAAGTAAGCAAGAATACAGGTAGCTGATATTGTGTCATTTTCTACTTTTGATGATACCTGAATAAATAAACAAGTAGTTGTATACGCTGACTTCTGTTGTAAAGTCAAGAATTCTCAATATCATTAATTTCATTTCAATGCTTTAGAATGCGATTTCAAAAATAATCTTCACGTGTTTTAGTTTGTAACTATTACTGTTATCATGATAAGCAATGTGACGACGTTATTATATTTTTTAAATCTTGTGAAAAAGTTATTTTCTCTTTACAATCCTGGCGACCGAATCCTCCACCAAAGTAAATATCTACCTGTATTATTTGTCGGGAACAGTTTTTGTGCACACTTATCACATCGTATTGTAACAGTAGAAGACAAGGGTCAGGCAACAGGTCGTTTATTAACGAAAATCAACACATATTTATAGATTTCAATGTACATAATAGTAGATTATTGTTAGTAGAAAATACAGTTTTTTGATTGGTTGTTTCTCACAGAAAGTTAACCTTGCATCTCTTTGTGGCTGTGTCAGATCATCCATATGCTAACTGTATCCGCCTACGCAAAGCCTTTGTTCTCATTTTCTCACCACCAATATTGGTGAGATAAACATTGACGTCAATTACTGTCTACCAACTTTAGCTAGCAGCCAGCTCTCACCACACCATAAGTGAATTTAATCATGTCAATTGGTTTGAACAAAATCGTATGCTGTAGACAATTTCACCACCTTGTGAAATCATAATCACATATCATCCATATTAACGCCATTTTGGTATGCAAGTACATCTGCACTTCCTCGGTATTTTTAATACTTTTTAGTTTGTCCAGGTGTCCGCATCAGTTGACCACATCCGTTCCTTGGATTAAAACAAATTATTCGCACACGCTGTCGTATAACCACGATGGGAGAATTGTACACTGTGAGGTTATTTCGTATTCTGACAATAAGTGACTCATTTCAGTTGTTCACATTCCTCCACCTCTGAAATGACACTCATGAGTTATTGAGAATATGGCGAAATTGGAATGATAGTACTCTGTTCGGGGAAAATCTGTAATGAGAAATGAGCCTCCATTACTGGTTTTGGTTTTGTTATGCAGTAATTTCTTACTTAAATTTTAGTCTAATTACTAATGAACACGCTGAATATCGTTGACCATAGCTCTTACTTGGCTTCTCTGAGGCATTCAGCTTTAATACTTTATCCAATATTGTATCACAAACAGTCGACACTTTGAGATGAAAGAAGAATGCTCATGTGAGGAATGTACACCGGCATAAGGCAGTGAGATTACATCATACAAATGGATGAAATACAACAGTGTTGCACAAATATGAGACTACAAATGCATTTGTGAACAGTCTTGATATGTTGCTTTCCGTCTACAAATGACGTCACAAGAGATCTTTCTGTGTATGTGCGTTGATGTTTTCATCTGTAGTTACATGTATACGAGTAGGACTTGGGCACTGTGGTGGAGTATAACTCCATAATATTATCTGATATTGTCGCCTATTGCATAAAACTGTATAACACTGTGAGACTTTATCAAAATAAATTTTCTACATAATAGAGAGGTACATGAAATTGATGACGTTATCAGACTGGTTAGACTTTATCAAATGGTGCTGTGACTGGACAAATCACCCAACGTCTTGTTCCACAACGCGTATAATCTATCCTTTTATGAATCAATTTCACTGAGTATTTTCCGTGTTTCATAATCATATTTAAGTGTAATTATTGAACACTTGGTGTGGAGATTTCAACATGTCGTGTGAATGTATCTAATTGTTGAGATGGTAGCTATATGGATTTTGATTTTAATGAGCCTAAAATCAGAAACAGAAAATCAGTTTAGATGGTTGGAGGCAATCGGCCACATTGCAAACCTGACTGATAGAATTCAGTCTGCACCAGAGAAAGCACTAGACACATCACACTAGTTACTGACTAGTGTCCAATCAAAGAAAATTAGTTCATTCAACTGGTTGCCCAAAACATCGATTGCCTTTTCGAATCTTAGTGGAACAAAATTATCACTATGGATGAATGCGTATTCAGTATAGAAAAAATACCCATATAGACATTTAGAAAGCAAATGGATTGAGCGAAGAAATATTTTTTGGGAATACTTCATCTTTAATTACACGTCATCATAATCCAAATCGTTTTATTATCTTCATTAATGTGTTACATAATCAACGTGAGAAAACGCTCATTTCTTGATTACTCTCCATTTATTTCAAAGTTATGCGTTACACAATCGATGTGTTGCAATCATTTATACCTTTTAATTGTGTGTATTAAGTTTCTTCGTTAATTATCACCCCATTGACATACTGATACTGACTAATTATTGTTAACAGATATAACAGAGCCACTTGATTGGTAGATTGTTGCGTACTGTAATAAAACTTCTATACATGTATATTAGAGTAGAGCCAGAGATGAGGATCTAATTGAAAGTGAATATTTCTTCGCTCAATCCTTTTCCTTTCTAAATGTCTAAATGAGGATTTCTTCTATATTGAAATCTTCGGAACAACAGTTTGAGTTAAAGGTCTTCATTGAATATCTGTAGTAGAGCGCAAGGCTTAATGAAGCGAGAATTTCTTTGGACTTCATTCTCGAGTGCATTGAGAGAATGAGTATTCATCAAACTCAGGAAGCTACACTGTTGAGAGGATTTGAATGTTTTGATGTTGAATACCTGAGGATGTATTGTAAGATGCGATGGCACTCATTGGCCAATTTATACTTGCTGAACATTTTGAGCAATATTCAGTATATGTTGATATGAATTCTGTAAGGAATAATTGGATAACCCCTAGGCTGACAGTAGCTAAATGTAAAATGAAGTATTCTTCAATTCGTCATACGAGTTCTTCCGAAGGTCCGAAACCAGTATTTTGGGCTCCTGATAGACAAATGAATAACCGAAGTTATCCAACGTCTTAAGGACTTGGAAATATTCCATGTGTGCAGCAGCTGCATATGAGTGCATCCGACAACATTTACCTAGCGATTATTTATCTTACTATCCAATATTATCTTATTGTACCGCAGATACACCTTACTGAGGAGACAATTCAAAGATAATTTGCACGTCTTGACTAACATTCATAACTGATAATTCAAATTATCATTTGTATCCACTTCACCGATGAAAAGTTATATAATGGTGGAAAAGTATATTGATAGTAATGCAAGCGACTACTTATTGTTTGAGTGTGTGGAGCTATGAAATGATTTGTATGGGTCAGAAAGAGGTAACAGACTGTTAAGGACAGCTGACATGGCTGCATATTGAAGTTCAAATTACCGGTCAGAAGTAATTTACCAGAAGGAATGGAATAGAGCTGCACTCGTAGCCAACACCCATATTTATTGTGTTGATAGAAGTTGGCAAATTAGCGGGAGTTGAATGCACCATTATTGAACGAAGAAGAAACAATTTTCAGATAATTAAAAGCTGTGATGAAAAAGAGAAAAAATAGATATCATCTCTACCATTTTACTGTGACTTTATCAAAGTCTATGCGACGGTGGGCTCATATATGCTGCCACATTTGTTTGCAAGCACTCAGTTTGCGTCTGATTGTTATGAATAGTGGAGGGAATAACGTCAAATGAGAAATATGAATAACTGAAGTTCACAAATTGTTTTTGTCTCACACGTTTATATTTTTTTCACAAACTTTAGTGATTTCTTAATATTTAACTTGGAAAAGATGGCTACATAAACACTGACTGATTATTGATGATACTTTTCAACAATAACGCAAATAAACAAAGGTCATTCTTGAGTGAAGAATGCAAACAATTTAGTGAAGTGGCCCTCTGCCTTTTATAAGAACACTGGTTGATTAACAATAATAGATTTCAACAAAACGCATAGGAACAAAGGTCGTTCGTGAGGGTTAAATGCAAATAGTTTACTGAAGTAGCCTGCTTGCAAACAGTAGTACATATTTGGTGAGCAGGCGGCTCTTGGTTGGATTTTCATTTTTCAATACTTTATCGCTTCTACTAAACAATAATGACATAGAAACTCAGATTTACCTAAACAGTATTGTGAGGCAGCTATACAGGCAATATATGTTTAGAAATACAAAACACGTATTGTAAGATAAAATTGGTTAACCAAAGTTCAGCTTTGAAAGGCATCTTAGAATCGAGAAGAATATTCCCAAGAAGGTGGAATCAAATCTCTGTCCACAAGGAACACACACCAACGCTTCCTGCAGACAGTTCAGGGTCACTCGAAAAAATTCATACCATCCAACAGCAGATTGTCAATGTACACACTGGCACAGAAGCATTACTATTAAAGATTAAACAAGGACAAAGGCAAACTAGTGCAGGTCGAAATCAACATGTGATGTGCAAATGTCAAATTAATGATACACAGTCTAGGTGGAAAACGCATAATGATTACAGAGATGATTGAAACTTATAAATAAGCACAAATAATGGATTGTCCAGGAGGGATTTCCAAACAATTTGTCCACTACATATTTACTTCATGCCGCTAATATCTCAATACACAGTCGGAGAGCTGACATTTAAGACATGTATTAAATCACAAGATCTTTGCTTGCAGATAACTTTGTCTGCTGGATTCATCGTATTTCTGAAGCGCTACGAGTAGGATTGGTAGACAATATAAGATGGCAGTATGGCATCATTCGGGAAAAACACGTATCTGCAAAGCTACTGGAACGAAATCATATAAGCCCGTCATCACTGAGGCGAATACTCTACCTAATGAAAGTGATATTGTGACACGATCATAATGAGGTGATTTGAAAGTCATTTATGAGTTGTGCTTCAAAATTCATCCCAACAATAATTACACAGTTCTGTACACCACCGTGCAGTCCTTATTTCGAGTAGCGAGTGATAACCTAGGATGGCTACCAGTGTGTGAACCGCCATAAAATCAATACTGGCTCCATAAATGAGACTGCTGCACACCTCTCAAGGAATGTTTACATTGGCGGATTTGCAAGTCAGCCTCTTGCTCAAACTGACTGTGGCACACTATCATATGAATTAACATGTTGTAGAGGTGTTTCAAGGACAAGTGAGATCCAGTCGCGTGATATCAGTTTTATTGTGCGAATCTATCTGATCTGTGATGAAAGTGAGTTAAATTACAACACGAGGTTAATGGTGTCACCTGGAAAATTCATAGTGTCTGTAGGCCTCAGTGTCCACAATCAAATCCGAAGTTTCTAGGGCTTTTGCTATTTCACACTGTAAACTCTCTCTGTATGACGTCTAAGGTTCAGTAGAAAATGCCAAACATCTGAATATTTGACTACTAAGATTCATGTCATGGTTTAATTTGCCTAACCTCACTTATATTATTACCAAATTGTCTGCAGGTTAAGAATGCATAAATTATCATGCATCTACGGGAAATCTACCTACAAAAAAGCCCGCTAACTACTAACAACATGTAAGTAGGTTGTGGAGTTTCATATAAATCTCTATTCTCTCTCGATTCCATCGTCGCTAATTATTTACTTTATTTACGTTATTAACGGAAATCCTCAGTACAGTAATTGTATCAAACACTTTTGAACTGTTTTAGAATGGCAGTGCACTGATAACTCCCTTGTAAATGTTGACAGGAATTACATTCCGACTAGGCAATTGACAGCAATAATCACAATAGTGCATGTAAAAACACCGTTATCATTTCTACCCATGTGTGAAGAGCGGACGAAACACGAGATTTTCCTAGACAAACCAGTTAATCTAAGCCTTTTACGACGAAAACGTTTCTAGATGGACGCATAATGTGAGATGCAACCCAGAAGCAGCAGACTTACTGGAAATATGGAAGGTGAAGTGATGGAATATAAAATTACATCATGAGTGTGACAAAAATGGTCATCAATCTGAATGCACGAAGCCTAGTGGAATTATGGTAAACTGTTTTTAAAAAAAGTGTATCTACATCACAAGGTGATCGGTATTAACACTAAGAATATTGACAATGCTAATAATAAACTAAATGAAATGAAACAAAATTAATTTGAGAACATTACTGTGGCCATGGTAGTGTGAGTAAGTGTATGAATTGCTTTCGAATTCGTGTTTCAGAAACATTCGAGCATTGAAATAATGTTTAAATGAATATTGGTTTCATAACAACGTATAATTACTAGCGAGAATATCCAGTGAAAATGGGGAAGAGCTAATGTGCCACACCGTTCAGATGTCGATTTGGCCAGTGAGCATGGCATCATGACATGTATTCTGGGTTTGTGCATCAGATGTCTGTACACTTCTCAAGATATTTCGAAGTCCTCGCAACTGTAAACCAAGTTCATCTTCAAATCGAATGTGGCACACTATCATATTTATTAGCCTGTTGTAGATTGATGTCCACTTGCAGGGATAGAATTGTTTCAAAAGCAAATGAGATGCATTTGCGGATGATTCTTGAATGAACAGTCAACATGCAGCATCAATGCATTTATTGAAACCACCCAAAAATTCAGTTTATGCTCAAACTTCTAAAACCGACAAAATTTGTTGCTATTATGCTTTTCAGTAGTCGGTGAAATGATATTATCACTATGACAGAATCCCGTATCATGACATTTCAGCATATATCATAGTCTCGAATTGCACAGCAGTATGCTTAAATCAGAAAAAACTGTTGGAAGCGACAAATAGTTATATTCAATAGCTTAAATTTCTAATCTAGTAGCGAGTGATGCATGGTTCATTTGAATTTGTGACTTCACAAATAATACTGTACTCAAATACGTCAGATATCCGCTATGAGGAAGTAAACCATTTCTAGGCAGAAATTATTAGTATGTAGACGGCTACCCTATTAAAAGACAATTTCACATTATTTAAAACTCAAACCAATTTCACCCAATATATTATGAACTTATGTAATGAATATCAGAATAACAGGTTGAATAAGTAATATTCGGAACCCATTAAAATACCAATGATCTCGTGATTTATGAAGTACTATGATCACCGCTCTTGTCACTTCAGTGGTTTCAAATTTGGACGACTCAACTGAAAATGCACCGAAGGCATTTTGAAACTAATGATCCCTCTATATTACTCAAAAGAAAACTGCTGTCTACCCCTCACTTCACCAGTTGAAATCGAGCATTGTATCTTTGCAAAGAAACAGAGGGAAACACATATGCCAGTACTCACCTGCATACAATCTGGAAAATTCAGACGGGTAATGGCACTTCCTTTCTATCAGTGAGTTATAAGTGAGTGAAGCGAAATACTAATTTACAATCCAGCTTTCGTCAGATCAGATGCTTTGAACCATATCACTAGCGAACAATTCTTTCCTGTGTTGCTGCTCTGCATTACATTTCACACCACAAAAGTGTCTGCACGTAGAATATTAAGCATTGTAAAACACGAAGTCCTCCTCTGATAGGCACAGGAATGCTTTGAAAGAAACCTGATGCTGAGTTATGGATTAATGCTCACTTACATGTCAAACAAGCGGAATATACTTTACGGTCTCAAAATCACTCTTCAAAAATGTAATAAAAATATTAGTGGATGCCACATGATGTCAGTTGTACACTTCTAGTTTCACGCTACTCTTAAGGCCGTCCAGTGAAACACTAGTGGGGAATGGCGTGTTAGGCCTTGATCCGAGGCTGATATGGAGACGATAGTGTGAGATGGAGGTAAGATTTTCTAGACAATCATGAAGCTAAATAAAGAGTTCTTCAGAAAACAGGATGAAATGTAAATTTGCTGTTGAAGGCCAATGTTTCACTTGGACGCTTAGGGAATAATAATAATGTAATCATTTTCCTCTGAATATAATACATGATTAAACTAATGACTGCCATTATTAAGAAATAATACACTCTGAAACCCAAAACATATGATATTCTCATAAATCAGTCACCTGCATTGATTTACGCATGAGATATGCTCATAAACTCAGAGTCATCTGCTCTAATATTCTGCTGATGTTTTTCAAAATGCTGTATTTAAATATTTGTTAGCAGATCACATCAGTATGCCGTCGGCTTACATTGCATGAGATACTCCATAACGACCTTCGTTTATGTACATTCTTGCTGCAAAACATTATTGTGTATAAACCAATTTTCAAATAATCATTGTTTCAATGCTCGTATGTTTATGAAACGTATGTAAGTGTATGACAGAATTACAGTGGCTACAAAATATCATATTTTTCAGTCAACATGTTGCTTGCTACTTCTCTTAATTACCATAGACAAATTGAGTGTAACTCTTTGATTGGACACTAGCAACTAGTGTGATGTTTCTAGTCCTTTCTTTTTGTGCAGACTGAATTCTATCAATCAGGTTTGCTATTTGGCCACCATTCTAGGAAGATCGTCATCATGTTTCTCATTGATTTGATGATATTAGATGGTTGGGGTCAATTGGCAGAAACGTGGACCTGGGTTTCGTGTTAGTTGACACTCGTAAGCAAGGCGTGTCTACAACCTTGAAGGAACGCACTTCCCTCCTAAGATTCCAACCCGCGTCACCCAGTGCTGCCAGAATTCACAGACGTTACTACTGAAATATTCGGAGTCTAGATCGACCTCCTGTAGGACTGAATGTATAGGATACCTTGATTGGATACTAGTCAGTAACTAGTATGATGTGTCCAGCACCTTCTTTGGTGCAGATTTAATTCTATCGTTTGGGTTTAGAAATAAAGGTAACAAGGTTCCTTCCTTAAAGTATATTATCATCATCACAACGTATTTCGTTTCTATCACACAAAAAATTTGCCAAACGTATTTTAATCATCTTGTCAAACAGAGCAGAAATTAGATGTTTCTCGAGAATTTTTATCTCTAAGAAATACTCTTCAAATATTCTAGAATGTAAATGAAAATTTTATCAAAATCAATGCGCAGTAGTTGCGGCAACATTCATGCTATTGACCGTTTCATCACATTAATGCAGAGCATTATCCTTCCGCATTGAGTTTCACGCACCTAAATGAATGGTCTTTTTAGTGGCAACCGACATATTTCTGCAGCTTTAATTAATACTTCGTTAGTAAGATTAACCTGAATGACAGTCCGAAGTTTTTTTCGGGAATGCCAGGCACAGTGGTGAAATCATTTTTGGAAACTCCACAGTTGAATATTTCTATGCCATTATTCTGCAACTGAGTGGTAGTAAGGTATGCATTTGCGATTAAAACATCATTCGAGTTGATAACAAATAATGATTACAAATGTCGAATGTCTGTGAATCATTAATGCACTCAATGCAAAAGTGAATGCATAAAATGATTCCTGTCGTGCTTGTTAAAAAATGTATCCTATGTAATTTGTCTGTCATTACAACCATCTCTGTATTCGTTTACGGTTGTCTGTCCACACAGCACCTCTAAAGCACTTCATACACTTACTCACACTATTGTGGACAAAGTAATGTTCTCAAATTAATTTTGTTTCATTTCATTTAGTTTAATATTAGCATTGTCAATTGTCTTTTTGTTTTTACCGATTACCTTGTGATTTAGATACACTTTTTTTATAAACAGTTTATCGCAATTCCACTAGGCTACGTCCATTTGCATTGATCAGTCATTTTTATCACACTCATGATGTAATTTTATATTCCGTAACTTTACCTTCCTAATTTCTTGTGAGTCTGACCTTTCCGATTTGCATCTCACATTATGCGACAATCTAGAAACGTTTCGTCGTAAAGTGCTTGAATTAACCGGTTTGTCTAGGAAAATCTCGTGTTTCATCCGCCCTTCACACATGGGTAGAAATGATAACGGTCATTTTAAATGCACTTTTGTGATTATTGCTGTCAATTTCCTAGTCGGAATGTAATTCCTGTCAACATTTACAAGGGGGTTATCAGTGCACTGCCATTCTAAAATAGGTCAAAAGTATTTGATACAATTTTTGTACAGAGGTTTCCGTTAATAACGTAAATAAAGTAAATGATTAGCGACGATGGAATCGAGAGAGAATAGAGATTTATATGAAACTCCACAACCTACTTACATGTTGTTAGTAGTTAGTTGGCTGCCTTTTAAAGGTGGGTTTTCCCGTAGATGCATGATAATTTATGCATTCTCAACCTGCAGACATTTTGGTAATAATATAAGTGAGGTTAGGCAACTTCAACCATGAAATGAATTTCAGTAGTCAAATATTCAGAGGATGTTCCACGACACCACGATACCACCTGTTCTTTTTTTCTGCATGAGGATGTTTGGCATTTTCTACTGAATCATTTCACTAAAAACATCGCATGGAGACTTATATTCTTTGTTCACCTTGAACGTCATACAGAGAGATTACAAATTGATATAGCACAAACTCTAGAAACTTCGGATTTGATTGTGAACACTGAGGCCTACAGACACTATGAATTTTTCAGGTGACACCGTTAACCCGTTGTTGTAATTTAACTCACTTTCATCACAGATCAGATGGATTGGCACAATATAACTGATATCACGCGACTGGATCTCACATGTTCTTAAAACACCCCTAAAATATGTTGATTTATATGATAGTGTGCCACAGTCAGTTTGAGGAAGAGGTTGACTTGCAGTTCTACCCAGGTAAACATTCCGTGAGAGGTGTGTAGCGGTCTCATTTATGGAGCCAGTATTGATTGATTTTTGGTCGTTAGCACACTGGTAGCCGTTCTCCGTCATCACTCGCTACTCGAAATAACAACTACACGATGGTGTACTGTTCTGTGAAATTATTATTGAGGTGAATTTTGAAACACAACTCATAAATCACCTTCAAATCACCTCATTATGATCGTATCACAATATCAGTTTCATTCAATGATGACGGCCTTATGTGGTGTCGTTCCAGTAGCATTCCATATACGCTATTTTCCCGAATGATGCCATTCAGCCATCTTAGATTCTCTACGAATCCCACTCGTAATGCTTCAGAAATACGGTGAATCCAGCAGACAAATTTATCTGCATGCTAAGCTCTAGCAATTCAATATGTGTCTTAAATGTCAGTTCTCCGACTGTGTATTAAGATATTAGTGGTCTGCAGTAAATGTGTAGTGGACAAATTGTTTCGAAATCCCTCCTGGACAATCCATTATTTGTGCTTATTTACAAGTTTCAATTAATTCTGTAATCATTACGCGTTTTCCACCTAGATTATGTATCATTAATTTGACATTTGCATATCACATGTTGATTTCTACCTGTACTAATTTGCATTATTCCTCGTTTAATCTTTAATTGTAATACTCCTTTGCGATTGTGTACACTGACAATGTGTTGTTGGATGGCATGAATTTTTTCGAGTGACCCTGAACAGTCTGCAGGAAGCGTTGATGTGTGTTTCTTGTAAACAGAGATTTGATTCCACCTTCTTGGGAATATTCTTCTCGATTCTAAGATGCCTTTCAAAGCTGAACTTTGGTTAACCAATTTTATCTTACAATACGTGTTTTGTATTTCTAAACATATATTGCCTGTATAGCTGCCTCACAACACTGTTTAGGTAAATCTGAGTTTCACTGTTATTATTGTTTAGTAGAAGCGCTAAAGAATTGAAAATTGATCGTATTTTCCCAGCTTTTGGAACTTTTCGTGATAGCGCGTGTCTCAACGAAGTTTCGTCGGCTGTTCAGTAAAACGTAGAGATAACCGAATAGATTTGGTCGTTATGAAAAATAAGCACACGAAGCAGACATGTGGTGATATCACTTGTGGTTAATCTACCCTGATTAATACCGAAAGACATTTGCGTAGATGTACAGACACATCTGTGTCATCTTGCTCTGAGTAAGGATAGCTGACGCTAACTTCAACACATCGATGCTGTCCTGCCAACTACCATTTCTAACTCAACTTATATTTCAATTGATATGAAATCAGACACTCAGAAACTCAAAACGTATGTTATTTACCATTCCATGAAATACTCGAGAATGACTTTTGTTTATTTAGATCTCACTTGGAAATTACTCTTGTGAATTGATCAGTGTTAGTGTAAATGATGTTATAATGTTTTGTTTGGCAAAGTCTTGAAAATTTGTGAATACTGTTTGTGAGAAATACAAGTTTGCAAAGTAATCGAATCGATGCATAGATCATTGTTCATCATGCTACTCAGAGGACACTTTGAATCAAACGATTGTTCTTTTGTTATCAAACATAAGAGCAGGTTTTGATGGTATTACTCCAGGTGACTGTGCATCATCCACTCATGTAGTCTGATCAGCTCTAACTTAGTCATCACGATGATAGTCAACAAGCTCCTCCAGTTTCATTTGGTAATCTCACGCATAGTAATCTTACTGCAGTTGAGTTGTCAGCTGCATTTTATGATTATTCCTTCCTGTCCCTGTCAGTCGTTTTGTTTCCAATAATGACTACTCCAAATGCTGTAGAATTTCCGTGTTCACTTACTTACGTACATATGTTGTGCATGCTTTCAATCAACATCAATGACTAGTTATCATACATTGATTCACATATTTCAAAGACTGTGAGAAGGTTATTCACTACACGTCAGGTTGGGCGAGGGGCCAGCAATCCAGCCCCACGAATTCAATCAGACTGCTACAGAAACTTCAACGCACAAAAATATAATGAAAACAAAATTATTCTTCTCTGGAATCTGAGAGGCGAAGTGATGTGAGCCGGTTCAAAACTTCTGGAAGCCTGTCAACCTATGTGTCTTCTTTCCATGAAAACAAGAATAAGATTGAGGACGTGGGATGTACGTACAATGCACGAGACTGGAAGGCTGCCAAGTTAGCCAAATAAACGTGAAAATATAGCATAGAACTGCTGGAAATATGTGAGACCAGATGGAGTGGATATCGACTGTCAAAATTTTCAACTAGTGAGTCAGCAATCTACTCAGGTCACCCAGACGACAATGACGAACACACAGAGGCAGTTAGTGGCTATCATGATGTCACCAGTGGCAGCCAGAACCATAATGCAATGGGAACTAACTTCATCCAGGATCATGACAGCAAGATTCAACTCAAAAAGAGGATAGGAAGGATATACTTATCCAGTGATACGCACAGTGCTACGAACAACGCCGAACAAGACGAGAAGGAACAGTTTTGTAGACAACTACAAACAGTAATGGACAACATCTCAAATGTTGACATCAAAATCCACATAGGCGATATGAATGTCAATGCAGATGAAATAGGAAGAGAACTCATCATGAGTCGAGAGGCTGGCACTCGCAGAAATGAATGAAAACGGAGAGCTCTTCTCAGCCTTCTGCGCTTTCAGTGATCTGGTGATCGAAAACGGCGTGTTCGAGCACAAAGATATACACAAGACTAACGACATAGACGTCGTCTGATGGACATATCAGATAGAATTCATCTCGATAATTCTCAAGGAAGCGGAAAAGCAACCTGCTGGACACAATATAGAGTAGGGAAGCAGATATGGGCTGAGACCGTCATCTAGTGCAAAGAACCGTCAAAGTGAAATTGAAATCCATGAAAACAAATGGAGACAGACCACAATTAAAGTTCAATATTCAGACACTAAAGGACAAAACTACAGGGGATACATTCGGTAGAGATAACAGAGCAAAGTTAGAGACATTATGTGGCATCACTGAGGAAGCCTGTGTTTAAGTACATTGGAACTAACTCTTTGAAGATGATGGTGAAGCAATCAGGTATCACAAACTACAGGATTTAACACAGGTAAACTCCTCCACTTATCTAGGAAACATGGTTTCAACTACAGGCCAATTACATCGAGGAAGATGTCAAAGCAGGCCAGAATCGGAAAGGCACGATACGCCATCATCAACCTGAAACTAATTTGGAATTCATTTGCAGTGACCCGGGATAACGAAAAAGATTCGAATTTCCTACACCTGTGTGAAGTCAGATAGTTCTTCTATACGGATCAGAAACTCGGCCATCGCATCACGTAAAGGATTTCCAACACACAGCTGCAGACTTCTATCGACAGCTAACTTCGCTTGCTCCATACTGAAGATCAAATGGCTAGCTGGCCAGAGAAAATTAGCAACAAGAAACTCACTCTGCGAACAAACCAACCAAGAGCCGTCTGCTCACCAAATATGTAATACTGTTTGCAAGCAGGCTACTTCAGTAAACTATTTGCATTAAACCCTCACGAACGACCTTTGTTCCTCTGCGTTTTGTTGAAATCCATTTTTGTTAATCAACCGGTGTTCTTATAAAAGGCAGAGTGCCACTTCACTAAATTGTTTGCATTCTTCACTCAAGAATGACCTTTGTTTATTTGCGTTATTGTTGAAAAGTATCATCAATAATCAGTCAGTGTTTATGTAGCCATCTTTTCCAAGTTAGATATTTAGAAATCACTAAAGTTTGTGAAAAAATTATAAACGTGTGAGACAAAAACAATTTGTGGACTTTAGTTAATTACATTTAGTTATTCATATTTCTCATTTGACGTTATTCCCTCCACTATTCATAACAATCAGACGCAAACTGAGTGCTTGCAAACAAATGTGGCAGCATATATGAGCCCACTATCATATATACATATATACACATATACAGTAAAATGGTAGAAATAATATTAAAATATGTGTAAAACTTGGGCACTGTGGTAGAAAGCAATTCCATATTAGTTTGTTTATTAGATATATCACACAGTGAATGAAACAGTATTATTTACTGGATGACATTTCGAACAAAATTTATTGTTCATAATCATATCAATTGTAATCACACGACTTTGAAACTTGAGTTGTATAGTTTTCTTTGTTTTCTCCTATTTGTCGTCACACGGGGTAGTAGAATTTTCCAGATATCGGGGACAGGTGATGAATCATTCCTATTACATGTATTTGCAGTTGATTCGATAAACAAAGCTTCCGTTGTTATCAATCTCTCCCTCGCTCCACCCTGTGACATTAGATTTTAAAACTGTCATCCTATCGCATCCTATTGCATGGTTGTGTGTAATTGCATGTAGTACTTGAGATAGCTGAACTATTCTCTAGATTTCTTATCTCATTCGGATCAACCAATCTAGATTTTGCTAAGTTTTTGTGTTCCGCTTGTCTGACTGCGCCTGTCCTACTACTTTCACCTATGTATTTGACCTGACAATCATTGCAGGCAGGGTATTAGATAAACTAAATTGTTTTGTTTTAAAGGCTCCACAGGATTGATCTTTTAACCGACAAAGCTTGTTTCTAATTGAGTTTGTGGGTTTAAATGCCACTTTTATTCCTGCCTTGTTAAGAATTCTGCGTAAGGTTTCCGAGGTTCCCCACTTGCATGGAATTACTACTGATGATTTAGATTCCGTATTGTTGGTGTTGTCATTATCTTGCGCATGTTTGACATGCATGTCGTCATTAATACTATTAATACCACTATCGCAGGAATAAAAGCGTCATTCAAACACAAAAACTCAATTAGAAACAAGCTTTGTCGGTTAAAAGATCAATCCTGTGGAGCCTTTAAAACAAAACAATTTAGTTTATCTAATACTCTACTGGAGTGATTGTCAGGTCAAATACATAGGTGAAAGTAGTAGGACAGGCGCAGTCAGCAACTCACATAAAACTCTTATTTTTGTGAAAGAAAACTATTGCAATTATTTGCCTTTCAAACACTGAATCGTTGGGTATAATATTGTCGATCGATAATGCCTATAACTATCTATTTGCCACTCTGTGCTTGTGTTATAACACAAAGTAATATCTTTAATTGTATATATTGATGGATTTACATGTTCAACTTGGCTCAAGTCAGTGAGTCTATGATTTTGGTATCATTTTGGTTAACTGTACTTGATAATTATTATGATTATTATTGTATCCTTTAATTCCTAGAGGAACATAGGGCTCCAACCGTGAGTCTCCATTGCGTTCGGTTCTCTGCTAGAGTCTTCACCTCGCTCCAAGTCAGCCAACGTGCTTTCATCTCCTCTTCACATGACCTCCTCCAAGTCACCCACCCTCGCACTGACGACCAACTCGCCGCTTCCCTTTCGGGTTCCACTCGAGCAATGGCTTGTCTAGTGATGTCACTTGATGGTTTCCTCAGAGTATGGCCAGCCAATCCATCTCCATTTCTTCCTGCCTATTTGTTTCACAATCGGTTCCTGCTGAGTTGGTTCGCTCATTGCCAGAGATCTCTGTTGCTGATCTTTTCTGGCAATCTGATCTGAGTAAGTATTGAGCGAAGACAACTGTTAGTGAAGATCTGTAGTTTGCTTGAGATGCTCTTTATGACGCACTGGCCAAGTCTCTGATCCGTATAGCAAGCAGCACTGACTTCACATTGGAGTTGAAAATCCGGGTCTTATTTTTGATGCTGAGTGTTGTTGACCTCCACACAGACTTGAGAGTAGTGAAAGCTTGTCTTGCTTTTCCGATTCTTGCTTTGATATCCTCATCAGTTCCGTCCGCCTGTAGTTGAAACGATGCTTCCCAGGTCGGTAGGTAAAAGAGGTTGTTTCTTTCAGGTTCCTCTCATATATGCTGATCATTGTCTGTTGTTGTTGTTCTTGTCCAAGAATCTTCATCACCTCTGTTTTCTCTATGTTCACCTGAAGTCCTATCTTGATGCTTCTTCTATCGCCAACTTGTTGCTTTTCGCTTGCATATCTTCCAGTTTGTGGGAAATCAGACATATATCATCGGCGAAGTCCAGATCCTCCAAGTTTTTTGTGTGAGTCCATTTTATGCCTGTTTCCTCATTGCCCGCTGTTTGTCGCATTATCCAATCTACTGCAATCAGGAAAATCATTGGCGATAGTAGGCAGCCAGCCAGCTTGTCTTACTCCTGTCCTCACTTCGAAGGATTCCGTGAGTTTCCCGTTGTGGATTACTTGGCATGCAGCATTGTCGTATAGCTGTTGGATGAGATGTATAATTGTCGGTGGCACCCCGTAGTAGCGAAGTAGTTGCCAAATCACCTCTCGATCGACGTCTGTCGAAGGCCTTTTCAAAGTCGATGAAGTTGAGGTAGCGAGGTGACTGCCATTCCAAGCTTTGTTCAATGATGATCCGTGATGTGGCGATTTGATCAATACATGACTTGTTTCTCCTGAATCCAGCCTGTTCCGGTCGAAGTTTTTCATTCAGCGCATGTTTGATCCTCTCCAGAATGATGCGGCTTAGTACTTTGCTTGGGATGGACAGGAGCATAATTCCGCGCCAGTTCTTGCATTGACTTAAGTCTCCTTTCTTTGGTAGTTTGAATAGGTATCCTTTCTTCCAATCCTCAGGTACTTTTCCTTCTTTCCACACCTTCTCCAGTAGTGGCGTCATCAAGTCCGCTGTTGTCTCTGGGTCCATTTTCAATGCTTCTGCTGGGATTCCATCTGGTCCTGCTGCTTTTCCAGCTTTTAGCATCTTGATTGCCTTCAGGACTTCTGATTTCGTCGGGGGATTGGTGTTCACTGGTAGCTCTGTCTCCGTTGTTGGTATTGTTGGGCGCGTTGCCTGCAGCTTGTTCTGCTTCACTTCCCATGGTTTCATAATACTTTCTTTTGTCTTCTCTGACACTCTTCTTTACTCTTTTGTTCAGTGTCTTGTAGCTTGCATTCAAATTCTGTTTTTGTTGCTCGTCGCACCGAGCACTGGAGAATCTTTTGTTTCACCATCCCTCTCTCTTCTATCAGTCTCCAAGTGTCCGTAGTGAGCCACTGTTTGTCCTGTCTCTTCTTCCTGCCTAGAACTTCCATGCAGGTTTGACTCCACACTGTTTTCAAGTTGTTCCAGTGCTTTTCGACGCTGACCTCTTCGCTGGTGTTGATTTGTGTCTCGGCTTTGTCCTTTATGCTTGCAGTGAAGATGTCCTTTGTGTCCTGGTCCTTCAGTCTTTGAGTGTTGAACTTGGCTTGTGGTCTATCTGCAGCTCCTGTTTCTCTGAAAGCTTTTAATTTGATTTGGATTGTGCCTTGTACGAGATAGTGGTCTGAGCCAACGTCTGCTCCTCTTCTTACTTTCGTGCCCAGTAGGCTGCGCCTCCACTTCCTTGAGATTGAGATGAAGTCAATTTGGTTTTCGGTTCGCCCATCTGGTGACACCCATGTAGCCTTGTGGATATCTTCGTGTTTGTATACGCTGCCACCATGATATTTTGTGAGTTTGTTTGAGTCATAGTATTGGATTGGTTAGCTGCTTTTTGTCTAACCGCTATCCAAACAACCTTTTCGGCATAGTAGGACCTACAGGAACATAAGTTCCACCCAGTGTAGCTCGTTGGGTCATTGCGATATGCAAGCCCGACTACCACGTCAAGGTAGCAGCTATCGATCGGGAAAGACTCACAGATATTCGACATTTGTTATCAGCTCGCATGAAATTCTAATGGCAATCACATATCATATTACCTATCAGTCGCAGAATAATAGCATAGAAATATTCAACTGTGGAGTTTCCCAAAGTAATTTTACCACTGTGTCTGGCATTCCCAAAACACATTTCGAAGTGTCGTTTACATCTACCTTACTGAAGAAGCATGATGTATTACTGAAAGAATATTTTGTCTGTCACTTAAGAAGACCAATTTTTGCTTAATGACAACAAACTCTGATTAAGGAAAGATAATATTGTCCATTAATGTGATGAAACGGTCAACAGTATGAAGGTGTAAATCCATCTCTGAATGTTGTTGCAGCTCCTGTATATTAATTCCAATGAAAATGTTATTTGCACTCTAGAAATTTACAAGATTAATTGTTAGGAATGATGTTTTATTGTGAAACATCCACTTTCTATCCATTCTGACCAGATGAACAAGAGAATCATCTTTTGAAAATGAAAATCTACGCAAAAGAAAGAAATCTGATTCATTCACACTTTCATACTGGAACGACGTGCGTGAATGGACTACAGTAGGCGCGTTGTTACTAATACATGTGTAGAGTAATACTTCACTTGAGTATGATTATGATTATCAGAAGTAGCAAGGATCATGTTGACTGAAAAATATGTTATTTTGCACCCCGTTGTAATTCTCTTAAACACTTACACACGTTGCACAAACATTGAAAACATTATCATGGAGAACATTGGAATAATGTTCAAATTAAAAATTGGTTTGTTTACATTGATGTTTTGCTGCAGGAATGTACATGAATAAAGATCATTATGGAGTATCACATTCAGTGTTATCAGAGTGTTTATTGACGTAGTCTCCCAACAATTATATAAATGTCACATGTGTGAATACTTGAGCAGTATATTGGAATAGGAGACTGTGAGTTTATCAGCTTGTCTCTTACGTAAACCGATGTAATTGACTGATGTGCACGAATACCATAGGTTTTGATATTCGAAATGATAATTTATTTCACATTATGGTATGGCATGGTCATTTGTAATATTCGGATGATAATTATTATTATTCTCTGAGTTTCCAAGTGGAACATAAGCCTTCAAACGGACAATTACATTTCATCTTGTTTTCTCCAGTTTTCTTCAGTTGGCTCCACGGTTTCCCATTGGCTTTTATCTCCTACTCACACCATCTTCATTTAACCCTCTAACATCCAACGCCCATCCTCTTTCCACTCCAGGGCCTGATGCGTCGTGTGAAACTAGTGGGAGACAATTTGCTTGTTGAGTCATATACTCATATTTGTATATCAGATTTGAAGAGTGATCCGTGGACCAAATAATGAATTCCACCTTATCCACATGTAAATGAGCATATATGTGTAGCTCACAGTAATGATTCTCTCAAAGTTGTTTTATGATAATCTGTAGACTCATTCGTAGCGTACATTACTTAGTGTTTCGCGTGTTGATGTTCTTTGTGGTGTGCAATGATGAATAATTATGTCAATCATTTTCAGATTTACAAAGGAGCCAGGAATTATTAGCTAATGATGTGGTTCACAGCTGGTGATTCGATGGAGACTGTCGAGTGAGATAACATTCCAACCAATACATTTCGATTTCAGTAAAGTCACTGATGAAAGAAAAGTAGAGCCATTGCCTATTCTGATTGTGAAGATTGTACTTGGGTAAGTACGTGCATATACATTTCCATCTACTTTTCAAAATTAAACTGCTCACTTCCAACAGATAAGATTTAATACGGTGTGAAATATTCCCATATCATGAATTAAAGTAAATTTGAACGAAAAATATTCTTTTCAATATTTACTCTTCAGGTTCTCACAATTATGAAATATAATATTTGTTGTTGTTACAATAATAGCTAGTTATGCGGCGGATACATTCTCTACGTAGAATAACAGATTAGTTATAGGGTGTCAAAATACATAGTCGTATTTGTATGACAAACGTGCAATTTGGCTGAAATCGATTACAAAATATTTCTGTGAAATGGGAGACAATAGTAATGATTTATATATATGTCCAAACGAAGTTCATTTTTAACAGTTTGAAAAAAATTTCGGCACTGTGATATGATATTCACTATAATAAAGGGTTTTATATTTCCCAATGAATGAAATACAGAACGATATTGTTTGTAAAAACAATATCAATCCAAGTTTGTCTACGGTAGGAACAGCGTCTGGACCGGTTGTTTTGGATACAAAGTTCCGGTTCAGTCGATATTATTCTCACCAACAGTGCATCTTCCCCTCAACCCTCTTGGTTTTCTTTCTTTCTTTGCTTATTATTACAATTATTATTATTGTTATTATTATTCGTCATAATTCATGCCATTCATTCAAACATTCTCTCAATACTATCGGATTTTCCATTTATACTATCCGGACGTGTAATTACTGCAAAGAATATTCTTCGTTCAGATTGACTTGCAACTGATAAGTTGAGCAGTAGACAGTAAACTGATCATGGAGAGTATGGAGAAATGGCAAGTTTCAAAATGTCGGAGATGGATTCTCATCCTGACAACCTTTTTCTGCTGACTTCTACTTAAATGAATTAAAGTTATTTTATGGACAGTGAGATCATTCATGTCATAGTGGGTTGTAATTATCATGTACCTTATGGGTTCTTCTAATATTCATTGACTGAATGTGTTATAATTTCGGTGAAGTAAGTGAGACAGGAGGGTGAAAGTGTATGAATTTTCCCAATTTAACAAGACATCCGTCAATGTTATTAATTTCTCTCTAGGAAATCTTTAGTTAATCTTACTGTTTGTAGAATGGTGCATATTAGACGTATTTGAGTACCACATTGTCTATGGAATCACAAGTTCAAAGGAAATTAACAAAGTTTCTCATTAGAGTAGAAATGTGTAGAATGTTTTCTTTCTTAAAGCATATTTTTGATCAAGTTTCAACTGTGATGTATGTTGAAATGTCCAAGGACGGATCCTATCACAATGATCGTATTACTTCATCGATAAGTGATCATTGTATGAACACTGAGTTATACCAGACGTTGCTGTCTGAGCACAAACTGATCTGTTATTGCTTCTGATGAATTCATTGATGCCACATTGTTTTATTCATTTCAGAATCTTTGGTTTCATTATGAACCTGTGCGTACTACTTACTCTGACATTACGACTGAAGTACCGAATTTACATCATTATGATGACATTGGCAGTAAGTTATGAACTGATGTAATTGTTTCGTGAATGATTCTCTTGTAAATGTAGACTGAAATGCAGTTGTAATTTTCATTGTTAACTTGGAGATTTCAGTTGTTGGACACCTTCATTTAGCCAGTATACATCTCGTGTAGGGGAAGTTGTTGAAATCATCAGATTCGAGAGTTGCAATTGTAATCTATTCACCACTCAGCTTATTACTGTGCAACTGATATTGATTAACAACATGAAAGAAGGTTTAAAGAAAGTCTCTAGGTATTATTTCCTCGACATATCAGTGTATAGTAGACTCAGTGTATCACGCCCTTGGCATTACTATTCCAACGTGGTTCTTTGTAATCGACTTCTCGGAATATACAGACATCATGGTGAGTGGTTGACGTTGAAGAAATTATAAGGCTAAATGAAGAGACTGGCTGCAGTTAAACTGGATCATCTTAAGTGTATGAAGTGAAATCGATTTAAGGGAAAACTACTGGTATATTACTCTTCACAGATCACAATTAATTCCAAACTACCTGCCAATGTCCGCAACATTAAGTTGTCCTCTGAAATGAAACGCACTGTAGACATTTAGCCATACACGTGGATATTTGTTTACAAAAACATGAAGACAACACGTGACGATGCAGAAACCGTCATGATTTTGACACCAAATCGACAGATTGCCATGATCGGAAATTCAAGGACATTGGAGATCACATCGCTGCTTACTGTTCTGAAGTTAGATGACACTCTGATCTCTTCAGTGAATGCAACCGCAATGATGACTACCCTGTCACATTTCCCAACAAATATGCGCTGACTTCAGAAATGCTTTCAGCAATGAAATGTCATAATGTGAATGACCGCTATCGATGTAACATGAACACACAAAGCAAAAGTGTCGAATCTTTCTGCACAACAAGTTAAAATCTATCTATTTTTGATTGTGTTTTCTAGATCCTTTCATGGACTGTCGTTGATTGTATATTGTGTTTTCAAACTGGCATAATAAACAGCTTGATTTCTTTCGTTATAACGGCTGTCATGGCTTCACTAGCAATTTTTCTTGGATTCAAATCAAAGCATTTTACACCGAGGGGATATGCTGTGTTCTATGGAATGCTTGCGGTATTCTGTATCTTAGGATGCATCTTCTGCATTATATCTGAATACTACCATGTGAGTGTTTAATGTGAACTGCGAATTTTACCCCACATTTTCCTAGTGTATATACGCATGTATGAAAATATATCTGGAAAGTTTGCAACTGGCTAAGTATTGTGTTGCTTCTATTTGCGTAATGCATAGTGACGAGTTCACGCCCATTACATAGTTAGTGAATAGCGAATTCTCAAGCCATTCCTTGCGTTTTGAAAATTGACTGAATGCTTGACGAACGATCTCTGCTAGCTACTAAATCCAAACTAACTAACTGTTTGTTGGAATCAGGAATTTCTTCGAAATTCCGTTTCGAATGATAGTTTCAGTTACAAATCGAAACAGTTCCTTTATGCCATTTGTATCTAACCAACGATTCATAAATTTTCACACTAATTCTTATTTTGTTTGCTTTCAAATTTTAGTTTCCATATAATGTACTAGGCGCCATATTCCTTGGTTGTGGAGTAATGCTCGTGAGTTCCAAACATTTTTCCTGAGGATGTTATATTGACACTTTTCAATGTGTAATCTATGTGATTATCCTCATTGATAGTTCTCATCATTGTCAGTTGACCATATTTACTCAGCTGATCTCCACATTTGTAGCTGGATTTTCCTTTGTGCTAATTATAGTTAGATATAAGTATTGCGCTGATGTATGTCTTCAAAGAAACATAGAAAATTTGTGTGCCTGTGTCATTAGGAAGGTCAGTGAAGAGGAAACGCAACACGACTGTGGAGATGCTGTAAGAAATAAAGTGAGATCAAACAGCAATGTTGCTGACAGACATCTTGCGGAATGGATGATATTACTTTCAATTTGTGAAACCAGTGTAGGCTTCATGATTTTCGTGATGTCTGTTGATTTCTGAATACTTGTTCTCACCAGGACACATCTCAATTGGTGTAACTGTTAATGAGGCATATCAGGTGATGTTTAATTTCGATATTTCATTATCATGAGAAACCGTCCACTAATGAAATCCACTGAGCTTGTATGGGCCTCATCATTCAAAGATGCATTGAGATTGCATTTAATAAAACAGACAAAATGTTTATTCCTCATATTCACTCCGAATCTTTGCAATTTGTGTTATGATATTTGCAGACAATATACTTCAAAACAGTGTGGTTAAGGTATTCCAAAGAAGAAGTAGTAAGATGGAAGATATTTATAATCTACATTGAGTTGTTCAATTTTCTGGGACTATTCATGGTATTCGCCAATTTATTCGATTACACCAAGTCAAGAGGAATAAAGGTTACTAATATTGTGTCATTTTCTACCTTTGATGATACCTGAATAAATAAACAAGTAGTTGTATACGCTGACTTCTGTTGTAAAGTCAAGAATTCTCAATATCATTAATTTCGTTTCACTGCTTCAGAAAGTGATTTCAAAAATGATCTTCACGTGTTTGAGTTTGTAACTATAACTGTTATCACGATAGACAATGTGACGACGTTGTTATATTTGTTAAATCTTGTGAAAAATTTACTCTCTCTTCACATTCCTGGCGACCGAATCCTCCACCAAATTAAATGTCTACCTGTATTATTTGTCGAGAAAAGTTTTTGTGCACACTTATTACATCCCATGAGTGAATTTAATCGTGTCATTTGGTTTGAACAAAAACGTATGCGTAGACAATTTCACCACCTTGTGAAATCATAATCACATGTCATCTATATTAACGCCATTGTGGCATGCAAGTACATCTGCACTTCCTCGGTATTGTTAATAGTTTTCAGATTGTCCAGGTGTCCGAATCAGTTGATCACATCGGTTCGTTGGATTAAAACAAATTCCTCGTACACGCTGTCGTAAAACCACGATGGGAGAATTGTACACTGTGAGGTTATTTCATATTCTGACAATAAGTGACTCATTTCAGTTGTTCACATTCCTCCACCTCTGAAATGACAATCATGAGATATTGTAAATATGGCGAAATTGGAATGATAGTACTCTGTTCGTGGAAAATCTGTAATTAGAAGTGATCCTTCACAGTTTCTGGTTTTGTTATGCAGTAATTTCTTCCTTATATTATAGTCAAGTTACTAATGAATTCGCTGAATATCGTTGACCATAGCTCTTACTTGGCTTCTCTGAGGCATTAAGCTTTAATAGTTTATCGAATATTGTATCACAAACAGTCGACACTTCGAGATGATAGAAGAACACTCATGTGAGGAATGTACACCGGCATAAGGCAGTGAGATTACATCATACAGAAGGATAAAATACAACAGTGTCGCAATCATTTATACATTTTAATTGTGTGTATTAAGTTTCTTCGTTACTTATCACCCCATTGACATATTGATACTGACTAATTATTGTTAACAAACATATCAGTGCCACTTGATTGGGAGATTGTTGCGTACTGTAATAAAAATGCTATACATGTATATTAGAGCAGAGCCAGAGATGAGGATCTAATTGAAAAGTGAAGATTTTTTCTCTCAATAGTTTTCCTTTTCTAAATGTCTAAATGGGGATAATTTCTATTTTGAATTCTTCGGAACAACATTTTGAGTGAAAGGTGTTCATTGAATATCTGAAGTAGAGCATAAGGCTGAGTGAAGCGAGAATTTCTTTGCACTTCATTCTCGAGTGCATTGAGGGAATGAGTATTCATCAAACTCAGGAAGCTACACTGTTGAGAGGATTTGATTGTTTTGATGTTGAATACCTGAGGATGTATTGTAAGATGCGATGGCACTCATTGGCCAAGTTATACTTGCTGAACATTTTGAGGAATATTCAGTATATGTTAATATGGACTCAAGCCTCTCCCTTCTAGTTTATGACTATTCGTGATTTTCAGAGATAAAGTTTGTCTGGGTGATTCTATTCGTTCTGAATTCTGTAGGGAATAATTGGATATCACCTAGGTTGAGAGTAGCTGAGTGTAAAAAGAAGTATTCTTCGAAATCTTTCGTCATACGAATTCTTTCGAAGATCTAAAACCAGTATTTTTGACTTCTGATAGACAAATGAATAACCAAAGTTATCCAACGTCTTAAGGACTTGGAAGTATTCCGTATGTGCAGCAGCTGCATGTGATACCCTCCGACAAAATTTACCTAGCGATTATCTATCTTACTATCCAATATTATCTTATTGTATCGCAGATACACCTTACTGAGGAGGCAATTCAAAGATAATTTGCACGCCTTGACTAACATTCATAACTGAAAATTCAAATTATCATTTTGTGTCTGCTTGATCGATGGAAGGTTATATAATGATGAAAAAGTATATTGATTGCTATGCAAGCGACTACTTATTGTTTGAGCGTATGGAGCTATGAAAAGGTTCGTTGTTTATATTCTCTTTTCGCTTTGAAGTTTCTATGAAAATTAGATTGATCTGCAGGTGTAGGGCCACTGGCCTCAAGCCAAACATTCTCTCGTCTCCCGGACTTAGAACCGGCTAGAAAACGAGCGAAATAATAAACTAGGCGAGATTACCTACGAACACTAGTGACATGCCAAACCATTGTGGACTGGATTATGCGACAGAAAGCGGGCTGACAGAAGATAGGAAAAGGTTTTTCTGGTAACAAGTGTCTAGAATTTGTGAATTTCATTGACGACTTATGCCCAGTGTCACACATGCTCTCAGATTTATGTGCGTAAACCAAAAAAATGGTTGAAGAAGCCAGTAGCGAAGACAGGAATTCAAGTGAAAATAACGAAGACGGAGGCAATGAAGAACAACCAACCAGCAATTACTACCAACGGAATAAACTCGCAAGAAGTAACTTTCTCCACTTACATACGAATTACCGTTTCAATTATAGAGAGTGGCACGGATGACGATTCACAAACCAGAATCGGTAAGGTGGCGCAGATGTTCAACACTCTGAATTCAGTTTGAAAATCTTCCTAACTCAGCATAAAGGGAAAGATTCGGATTTTCAACACAAATGTTAAGTCAGTCAGTTCTTCTATATGGGTCAGAAAGAGGCAACAGACTGTTGAGGACAGCTGACATGGCTGCACATTGAAGATCAAATTACCGGTGAGAAATAATTTACAAGAAGTGGTGGAATAGAGCAGCACTCGTAGCCAACACCCATATTTATTTTGTTGATAGAAGTTGGCAAATTATTGAGAGTTGAATGCACAATTATTGAACGAAGAAAAAAATTATCAGATAATTGAAGACAGTGATGAAAAAGAGAAAAATTAGATATTATCTCTACCATTTTACTGTAACTTTACCGAAGACTATGTGACGGTGGGCTCATATATGCTGCCACATTTGTTTGCGAGCACTCAGTTTGCGTCTGATTGTTATGAATAGTAGAGGGAATAACGTCAAATGAAAAATATGAATAACTAAATGTAATTAACTAAAGTCCACAAATTGTTTTTGTCTCACACGTTTATATTTTTTCACAAACTTTAGTGATTTCGAAATATCTAACTTGATAAAGATGGCTACATAAACACTGACTGATTATTGACGATACATTTCAACAATAACGCAAATAAACAAACGTCATTCTTGAGTGAAGAATGCAAACAACTAAGTGAAGTGGCCCTCTGCCTTTTATAAGAACACCGGTTGATTAACAATAATAGATTTCAACAAAACGCACAGGAGCATAGGTCGCTCGTGAGAGTTTAATGCAAATAGTTTACTGAAGTAGCCTGCTTGGAAATAGTATTACATATTTTGTGAGCAGGTGGTTCTTGGTTGGTTTTTCATTTTTCAATACTTTAGCACTTCTACTAAACAATAATAACGGTGGAACTCAGATTTACCTAAACAGTGTTGTGAGGCAGCTATACAGGCAATATATGTTTAGAAATACAAAACAAGCATTGTAAGATAAAATCAGTTAACCAAATTTGAGCTTTGAAAGGCATCTTAGAATCGAGAAGAATATTCCCAAGAAGGTGGAATCAAATCTCTGTCCACAAGGAACACACACCAACGCTTCCTGCAGACAGTTCAGGGTCGCTCGAAAAAATTCACGCCATTCAACAACAGATTGTCATTGTGAACAATCGCAAGGAAGTACTAAAATTAAAGATTAAACGAGGAAAAAGGGAAATTAATGAAAACAAAACACGTAGATCAGCGAAGAGTCTCTTTTCGGCGAATTCTTCTTCTTAGCTGTACAATCGCAAATATATATGCATTGTTTTGTATGTTAGTAAATTAGTAAAGCTAGAGATATGCAACTGTCAAATTAATGATACAGAGTCTAGGTGGAAAACGCATAATGATTACAGACTTAACTGAAATATGTAAACAAGCACAAATAATGGATTGTCCAGGAAGAATTTCGAAAGAATTTGTCCACTACATATTTACTTCTTGCCCTAATACCTCAATACAGAGTCGGAGAACTGACGTTTAAGACAAGTATTGAATCACCAGAGCTTAGCTTGCAGATAACTTTGTCTGCTGGATTCATCGTATGTCTGAAGCACTACGAGTGAGATTCTTTGAGAATCTAAGATGGCTGAATGACATCATTCGAAAAATAACGTATCTCGAATGCTGTTGGAACGACAACATATAAGCCATCATCACTGAGGCGAACACTCTATCAAATAAAATTGATTTGTGACAAGATCATAATGAGGTGATTTGAAGGTGATTTATGAGTTGTGCTTGAAAATTCATCCCAATTATAATTACATAGAACTGTACACCATCGTGTAGTCATTATTTCGAGTAGGGAGTGATGACGGAGGATGGCTACCAGTGTGCTAACGACCATTAATCAATCAATACTGGCTCCATAAATGAGACTGCTGCACACCTAACAAGGAATGTTTACGTAGGCAAAACTGCAAGTCAGCCTCTTACTCAAACTTACTGTGGTACACTATCATATAAATCAACATGTTGTAGAGGTGTTTCAAGGACAAGTGAGATCAAGTCACGTGATGTCAGTTATATTCTGCAAATCCATCTGATCTGTGACGAAATTGAGCTAAATTCAAACAACCGGCTAGCGGTGTCATTTGAAAAATTCATACTGTCTGTAGGCTTGTCTGTCCACATGCAAATCCGAGGTTTCTAGAGTTTGTGCTATTTCAGTTTGTAATCTCTCTCTCTGTATGACGTCTAAGGTGAACAAAGAATATACGTCTATATGCGATGTTTTTAGTGAAATGATTCAGTAGAAAATGCCAAACATCCTCATGTAGAAAAACAGACAGGTGGTATCGTGGTCTCGTGGAACATCCTCTGAATATTTGGCTACTGAGATTCATCTCATGGTTTAAGTTGCCTATCTTCACTTATATTTTTACGAAAATGTCTGCAGATTGAGAATGCATAAATTTTCATTATGCAGGGGAAAAACCCACCTATTAAAACAGCCTACTAACTACTAACAACATGTAAGTAGGTTGTGGAGTCACATATAAATCTCTATTCTTTCTCGATTCCACGTCCCTTATTATTTACATATTTACGTTATTAACGAAAAACCTCTGTACAAAATTTGTATCAAATACTTTCAACCTATTTTAGAATGGCAGTGTACTGATAACTCCCTTGTAAATGTTGACAGGAATTACATTCCGACAGCAATAATCACAAAAGTGCATTTAAAATGACCGTTATCATTTCTACACATGTGTGAAGAGGGGACGAAACGCGAAATTTTCTTAGACAAACCGGTTAATCCAAGCCTTTTACGACGGAAACGTTTCTAGATGGTCGCATAATGTGAGATGCAACCCAGAAGCGGCAGACTTACTGGAAATTAGGAAGGTGAAGTGACGGAATATAAAATTACATCATGAGTGTGAAAAATGACCAATCAATCTAAATGGACGTTGCCTAGTTGAATTTGGGTAAAGTGTTTATAAAAAATCTGTATCTACATCACAAGGTAATCGCTAAAAACACTAAGAATATTGACACTGCTTATAATAAACAAAGTGAAATAAAACAAAATAAATTTGAGAACATTACTGTGGCCACGGTAGTGTGAGTGAGTGTATGAAGTGCTCCTGAATTCGTGTGGACAGCCTGCCGTAGATGAATACAGAGATGTTTGTAATGACAGACAAATTACATACGACTCATTTTTTAACAAACATGACAGGAATCATTTTATGCATTCACTTTTGTATTGAGTGCATTAATGATTCACAGACACTTGACATTTGTTATCAACTCGCATGATGGTTAAATAGCAATTGCATATCCACTCGAAGGCTCGTCTAGCTATGTCACTTGGGGGTTTCTTAGGACTATGGCCAATCCATCTCCATTTCTTCCTGCCTGTTTACTTCACAATTGGTTCCTGGTTGGTTCGCTCATTGCCAGAGATCTCTGTTGCTGATCTTTTGTAGCCGGCCATCTGATCTTGAGTATTGAGCGAAGACAACTGTTAATAAATATCTGTAGTTTGTTTGAGGTGCTCTTTATGACGCGCAGTGCAAGTCTCTGATCCGTATGGTAAGTAGCACTGAATTCACATTGGAGTTGAAAATCCGGATCTTATCTTCGTTTTGATGCTGAGTGCTATTGACCTCCACACAGACTTGAGAGAAGTGAAAGCTTGTCTTGCTTTTCCGATTCTTGCTTTGATATCCTCGTCAGTTCCGTCTTCCTGTAGTTGAAACGATGCTTCCCAGGTCGGTGGTTAAAGGAGGTTTTTTCCTTCAGGTTCCTTCCATTCATGCAGATTGTTGTCTGTTGTTGTTGTTGCTGTTGGTGGTGTTGCCCAGGAATCTTCATCACCTCTGTTTTCTCTATGTTCACCTGAAGTCCTATCTTTGATGCTTCTTCTATCGCCAACTTGTTTCTTTTCGCTTGCATATCTTCCAGTTTGTAGGAAATCAGACATATATCATCGGCGAAGTCCAGATCCTCCAGGTTTTTTTGTGTGAGTCCATTTTATGCCTGTTTCCTCATTGCTCACTGTTTTCTGTATTATACAATCTACTGCAATCATGAAAATCATTGGCGATAGTAGGCAGCCAGCCAGTCAACTTGTCTTACTCCTGTTCTCACTTCGAAGGATTCCGTGAATTTCCCGTTGTGGATTACTTGGCATGCAGCATTGTCGTACAGCTGTTGGATGAGATGTATAATTGTCGGTGGCACTCCGTAGTAGCGAACTAGTTGCCAAAGCACCTCTCGATCGATGCTGTTGAAGGCCTTTTCAAAGTCGATGAAGTTGAGATAGAGAGGTGACTGCCATTCCAAGCTTTGTTCAATGATGATCCGTGATGTGGCGAACTGATCAATGCATGACTTGTTTCTCCTGAATTCAGCCTGTTCCGGTCGAAGTTTTCCATTCAATACATGTTTGATTCTCTCCAGGATGATGCGGCTTAGTATTTTGCTTGGGATAGACAGGAGCATAATTCCGCACCAGTTGAATTAAGTCTCCTTTATTTGGTAGTTTGAATAGGTATCTTTTCTTCCAATCCTCGGGAACTTTGCCTTCATTCCACACCTTCTCTAGTAAGGGCGTCATCAAGTCCGCTGCTGTCCCTGGGTCCATTTTCAATGTTTCTGCTGGGATTCCATCAGGTCCTGTTGCTTTTCCAGCTTTTAGCATCTTGATTGCCTTCAGGACTTCTGATTTCATCGGAGGGTCGGTGTTCACTGCTAGTTCTGTCTCCGTCGTTGATATTGTTAGACGCGTTGTAGGTGGTGGTCGATTCAGAAGTCTTTTGAAGTGTTCAGCCCAGTGTTTCCTTTGCTTTACTTCTTTGGTGGTTGACTTTCTATTGTCATACTTCACCGGCCTAATTGGTGTCAAACGTTTGCCCGATAGGTACCTAGTTGTTTGGTAGAGTGTTGCGAGATCTGTTTTGCCTGCAGCTTGTTCTGCTTCACTTGCCATGATTTTATAATACTTTCTTCTGTCTTTTATGGCACTCTTCTTTACTCTTTTGTTCAGTGTCTTGTAGCTTGCATTCAAATTAAATTTATGGAGAGGTTATTGCGACATCAATTCCTAACCGTTGAAGGGTCTTGCAGTGAATTCTGAGATGTCTTTCATATATTGTTGGGCGATTTTCGGTGTGTTTCCTCGGCATTCTTTGATTTGGTAGGTTGGCTTGAGGCTATATGTCTTTTGATCAAATTCCGTGGATATTCATTCTTTTGGAAGACGTCTATGAAATATCTTTCTTTAATTCTCCTCAAGGTGGGAGGGGTTTCAGTGAATTCTGGCTGGCCCTCTTGAACAGAGTTTGCATACTGTCTTTTTTGTGTTTTATTGGATTGTTGCCGTTGTAATTGATTATTTGGTTCATGTGAGTTGATTTTCTATAAACTTGAGTTTCTAGTTGCCTTATGGTTGTTCGCTTGGCTAAAACTTCCACATAATGGGATTTTGCTCTCGGAATCCTCTTCTTATGTGAATTTGATGTCGTTGAAGACGTTGTTTATTGAGTTGTGACTTTTATCTAACTCGCTTCTTTTGATGATCACAAATGTGTCGTCTATGTACCGTATGCAAATTTTGTGTTTGATCTTCAGTAGGATTATGTTTTCGAGCCTTTGCATCACTGCTTCTGCAAACAAACCTGATACTGGAGATCCCATGGATGTTCCTTTGACTTGTTCATATATTTGGCCGTTGAGTTGGAAGTACATCGTTTGGCATAGCTTCATGCACTGCATCCAGCTTGTGTGTTGCATTTTTGATTGTTTTGGGAGGTATTCGTTGTTGCTGAACAATTACTCCGTGGTCTGTTTTGCTAGTTTCTGTCCAACTGAGGAATATAATGCTGTGACACTGAAGGACACCATTATTTCTTGATCATCTATTTGAATGCCTTCGATGGTCTGTAGAAATCGGTTAGCTGAATTGATGGAGTGATCGCAGGAATCCGTTAGGTGTTCGAGTTTTCTGTATAATTCTTTGTATAAATTGTATGTTGAAGTTTCTGGGAGTGATACAATCGGTCATAACGAGATATTCGGTTTGTATATTTTTGGTGTGCCGTAGAATCGGGGAAGGACTGCCATCTTTCCACCGGAATTGCTGTTGTGAGTCCCAATGAAAATTGTTTAACAGTGGTTATACTGGAACGTTTCTATGTGTCAGCCATATGTTTATGTCCATCGCTAGTTGTGATCATTGTCAGTTGTGGTGATTGTGTACCCAATTGTTTTCCACTTTTCTAGTCTGTGAATTCCAAAGAAAATCGGAAGGACTCTCAGTGGTATCATCCTCAAGTTGCGTACTCATATATGTATATATTATATTCGTAGCGATGAAGGGAATGCTTCTAAGGCTGTGTTACTATAGCTTTGAGTTTAAGATGATAATGAAGGTATTCCTTATTGGATTATACGGAAACACAGATCAGTTGATGACTAAATAAAACTAAGTAAGTAGACTCAGGGACTTGACATAATTGATAGGATATAGTAGATTTCAATTGAGAATAAAAGAAGGTGAAGTCAAGACCCTGGTCATACGGAGTAGAAGTGTGATAGATTCAAAAAGAAAAATAATAATAATCTACTATATTCCTAAAATAGTACTTATAATACAGAATGGAATTCTCAGCATTTGTTACAATATTGCATCTGATTTACTCAAAATATATATAAAATTAAAAATTAAAGGAACTTGTCCACGTTTTAAACATAAAGTCAAAAGTATTCGTAGGGCGAATTGAGAATATTATTAATAATAATAATAACAGTGAGTTTGTTTCAAACAGCACTGTCGATTCAGTTAATATTGTAAATAAAGTTAGTTATTTCAGCGAGTTCATTAGTAATTAGACTATAAGATAAGTAAGAAATTACTGCATAACAAAACCAGAAACAATGGAGGCTCATTCCTCATTACAGATTTTCTTCGAACAGAGTACTATCATTCTAATTTTGCCATATTCTCAATAACTCATGAGTGTCATTTCAGAGGTGGAGGAATGTGAACAACTGAAATGTGTTACTTATTGTCAGAATACGAAATAACCTCACAGTGTACAATTCTCCCATCGTGATTTTACGACAGCGTGTGCGAATAGTTTGTTTTAATTCAAGGAACGGATGTGGCAATGGATGCGGACACCTGGACAAACTAAAAACTATCAACAGTACCGACAATGTACAGATGTACTTGCATACAAAAATTGCATTAATATGGATGATATGTCATTATGATTGCACAAGGTGGTGAAATTGTCTACAGCATACGATTTTGTTCAAACCAATTGAGACGATTAAATTCACTCATGGGGCGTTATAAGTGTGCACAAAAACTGTTCCTAACAAATAATACAGATAGATATTTACTTTGGTTGAGGACTCGGTCGCCAGGAATGTGAAGTGGGAATAACGTTTTAACAAGATTTAACAAATATAACAACGTCGTCATATTGTCTATCATGAAAACAGTTATAGTTACAAACTAGAAACACGTGAAGATCATTTTTGAAATCGCATTCTAAAGCAGTGAAATGAAATTAATGATATTGAGAATTCTTGACTTTACAACAGAAGTCAGCGTATACAACTACTTGTTTATTTATTCAGGTATCATCAAAAGTAGAAAATGATACAACATCGGCTACCTGTATTCTTGCTTCCTTGGTGTAATCAAATAAACTGGCGAATACCATGAATAGTCCCAGAAAATTGAACAATTCAATGTAGGTTATAAATATCTTCCGTCCTACTATTTCTTCTTTGGAATACTTTAACCACACTGTTATGAAGTATATTGTCTGCGAATATCATAAAACAAATTGCACAGATTCGGAGTGAATATGAGGAATAAACATTTGGTCTGTTTTAATAAATGCAATCTCAATGCATCTTTGAATGATGAGGCCTACACAAGCTCATTAGTGCACGGTTTCTCATGATAATGAAATATCGAAATTAAACATCACCTGATATGCCTCATCAACAGTTACACCAACTGAGAAGTATCCTGCTGAGAACAAGTATTCACAAATAAACAGACATCACGAAAATTATGAAGACTACACTGTTTTCACAAATTTAAAGTAATATCAACCATTCCGCAAGATGTCCGTCACCAACATTGCTGTTTGATTTCAATTTATTTCTTCAAGCATCTCCACAGTCAGGTTGCGTTTCCTCTCCACTGACCTTCCTAATGACACACGCACACACATTTTCTATGTTTCTTTGAAGACATACATCAGCGCACTACTTATATCGAAATCTAATTAGCACAAAGGACAATCCAGCTACAAATGTGGAGATCAGCTGAGTTAATATGGTCAACTGACAATGATCAGAACTATCAATGAGGATAATCACATAGATTACACATTGAAAAGTGTCAATACAACATCCTCAGGCAGTATATTTGGAACTCACGAGCATTACTCCACAACCAAGGAATAAGGCACCCAGTAGATTGTATAGAAACCCAAACTGGAAAGGAAACCAAATAAGAATTAGTATGAAAATTTATTAATCCTTGGTTAGATACAAATGGCATAAGGGAACTGTTTCGATTTGTAACTGAAATTATCCTTCGAAACTGAGATTCGAAGAAATGCCTGATTCCAACAAACAGTTAGTTAGTTTGGATTTAGTAGCTAACAGAGATCGTTCGTCAAGTATTCCACGAAATGGGGAAAATAACTTCCCTTATTCTAATCACAGACTATAATATATTCAGTTGAACGTTAGAAGTAAACTTTAGTTTGCAAAGTGAACTCAGAGAGGGTTTGATTTCTACCAAGTAAAATATCATACATTATTGTTTATATTCTAAAATGGTGAAGCATTCAGTATATTTTCAAAATGCAAGGGGTCGCTAGAGGATTCGATATTCACTAATTATGCAATTGGCGTGAACTCGTCAATATGCATTACGCAAATAGTAGCAACACAATACTTGGCCAATTGCAAACTTTCCAGGTATATTTTCATACATGCCTATATACACTAGGAAAATGTGGGGTAAAATTCGCAGTTCACATTAAACACTCACATGGTAGTAATCAGATATAATGCAGAAGATGCATCCTACGATACAGAATACCGCAAGCATTCCAAAGAACACAGCATATCCCCTTGGTGTAAAATGTTTCGATTTGAATCCGAGAAGTATTGCCACTGAAGCCATGACAGCCGTGATAACGAACGAAATCAAGCTGTTTATTATGCCAGTTTGATAACACAATATACAATCGACGACAGTCCATGAAAGGATCTAGACAACACAATCAAAAACGTCAGTGGTTTACATAAAAACTAGCTAGATGGTTACTTGTTATTCATAAATATTCGACACTTTTGCTTTGTGTGTTCATGTTACATCGATAGCAGTCATTCACATTATGACATTTCATTACTCAAAGGATTTCTGAAGTCAGCGCATATTTGTTGGGAAATGTGATATGCTAGTCATCATTGTAGTTGCATTCACTGAATAAATCAGAGTGTTATCAAACTTCAGACCAGTAAGCATCGATGTGATCTGCAACGTACATGAATTTCCGATCATGGCAATCTGTCGATTCGGTGTCAAAATCATGATGCTTTCTGCATCGTCACGCGTTGTCTTCATGACTTTGTAAACAAATATCCACGTGTATGGCTAAATTTCTACAGTGCGTTTCATTTCAGAGGAGAACTTAATGTTGCGGACATTGGTAGGTAGTTTGGAACTATTTGTGATCTGAGAGTTTTTTCCTCTAAATCGATTTCACTTCAAACACTCAAGATGATCCAGTTTTACTGCAGCCAGTCTCTTCATTTCGCCTGATAATGTCTTCAACGTCAACCACTAAGCACCCTGTCTATGTCATCTGGCAAAGAACCACGTAGGAATAGTAATGCCAAGGGTGTGATACACTAAGTCTACTATACACTGATATGTCGAGGAAATAATACCTAAAGGCTTTCTTTGAACCTTCTTTCATGTTGTTAATAAATATCAGTTTCACAGCAATGAGCTGAGTGATGAGTGGTTTACAATTGCAACTGTAAAATCTGTTGATTTCAACTTCCCCTATATGAGATGCATGTTGGCTAAATGAAGGTGTCCAACAACTGAAATCTCCAAATTAACAATGAAAATTACAACTTTATGTGAATTTTCATTTGCTTATCTACAATGAGATACTTTATGGTCGTACGATTTCACACGACGTTATTCAAGGACCCTGCATTTCAGTCTACATTTACAAGAGAATCATTCACGAAACAATTACATCAGTTCATAACTTACTGCCAATGTCATCATAATGATGTAAATTCGGTACTTCAGTCGTAATCTCAGAGTAAGTAGTACGCACAGGTTCATAAGGAAACCAAAGATTCTGAAATGAATAATACAATGTGGCATCAATGAATTCATCAAAATCAATAGCAGATCAGTTTGTGCTCAGGCAGCAACGTCTGGTATAACTCATTGTTCATACATTGTTCACCAATAGGTGAAGTAACACGATCATTGTGATAGGATCCTTCCTTGGACATTTCAACATACATCACAGTCGAAACTTGATCAGAAATATGCTTTAAGAAATAAACATTCTACACATTTCTACTGTAATGAGAAACTTTGTTAATTTCATTTCAACTTGTGATTCCATAGATACTGCGGTACTCAAATACGTCTCATATGCACCATTCTACAAACAGTGAGATTAACTAAAGATTTCCTAGCGAGAAATTAATAACATTGTAGGATATCTTGTTGAATTGAACAAAGTCATGCACTTTCACACTCCTGTCTCACTTACTTCACCGAAATTATAACACATTCAGTCAATGAATATTCGAAGAACCCATAAAGTACATGATAATTACAACCCACTATGACATGAATCACCTCACTGTTTATAAAATAACTTTAATTCAGTTAAGTAGAAGTCAGCCGAAAAAGGTTGTCAGGATGAGAATCCATCTCCGACATTTTGAAACTTGCCATTTCTCCATACTCTTCATGATCAGTTTACTGTCTACTGCTCAACTTATCTGTTGCAAGTCAATCTGAACGAAGAACATTCTTTGCAGTAATTACACTTCAGGTTTTCACAATTATGAAATACAATATTTGTTGTCGTTATAGTAATGGCCAGTTATGTGGCGGATACATTCAATACGTAGAATAACAGATTAGTTATAGGGTGTCAAAATACATAGTGGTATTTGTATGACAAACCTGCAAGTTGGCTGAAATCGATTACAAAATATTTCGATGAAATGGGGGAGAATGGTGTTGATTAGTCATAAGAGATTTGTAGAGTGTGAGGTAGGAAAATTGACTAGTCAGTTCAAGATTATTAGAAGGTGTCAGGTGAGTGAGTGGCTAGCACAAAGTAGTATGTATTAAAGAGGGGATAGTAAGATTGCAATGAGAGGTTCATAATGAAATAACGAATGTGTGAAATGCAACAGGTGGAAGCATATATTGAGAAAGGATATAATATCACTAATAATAAGTCCGGATGGTATAAATGGAAAATTCGATAGTATTGAGAGAATGTTTGTATGAATGGCATGAATTATGATGAATAATAATAACAATAATAATAATTGTAATAATAAGCAAAGAAAGAAAGAAAACCAAGAGGGTTGAACGGAAGATGCACTGTTGGTGAGAATAATATCGACTGAACCAGACCTTTGTATCCAAAAAACCGGTCCAGACGCTGTTCCAACCGTAGACAAACTTGGACTGATATTGTTTTTACAAACAATATAGTTTTGTTTTTCATTCATTGGGAAATACAAAACCCTTTATTATAGTGAATATCATATCACAGTGCCCAATTATTTTTCAAACTGTTAAAAGTGAACTTGGTTTGGACATATATATAAATCATCACCATTGTGTCCCATTTCACCGAAATATTTTGCAATCGACTTCAGCCAAATTGCACGTTTGTCATACAAATACGACTATATATTTTGACACCCTATAACTAATCTGTTATTCTACGTAGAAAATGTCTCCGCCGCATAACTAGCCATTATTGTAACAACAACAAATATTATATTTCATAATTGTGAGAACCTGAAGAGTAATTATTGAAAAGAATATTTTTCGTTCAAATTTACTTTAATTCATGATATGGGAATGTTTCACACCGTATTAAATCTTATCTGTTGGAATTGAGCAGTTTAATTTTGAAAAGTAGATGGAAATATATATACACGTACTTACCCAAGGAAAACCTTCACAAGCAGAATAGACAATGGCTCTGCTTTTCTTTCATTACTGACTTTACTGAAATCGAAATGGATTAGCTGAAATGTTATCTCACTTGACAGTCTCCATTGCGTCGCCAGCTGTGAACCACATCATTAGCTTGTAATTCCTGGCTCCTTTGTAAATCTGAAAATGATTGACATAATTATTCATCATTGCACACCACAAAGAACATGAACACGCGAGACACTAAATAATGTACTATACGAATGAGTCTACAGATTATCGTAAAACAACTTTGAGAGAATCATTACTGTGAGCTACACATGTATGCTCATTTACATGTGGATAAGGTGGAATTCATTATTTGGTCCGCGGATCACTCTTCAAATCTCATATACAAATATGAGCATGTGACTCAACAAGTAAATTGTCTCCCACTAGTTTCACACGACGCATCAGGCCCTGGAGTGGAAAGGGGATGGGCGTTGGATGTTAGAGGGTTAAATAAAGATGGTGTGAGTAGGAGATAAAAGCCAATGGGAAACCGTGGAGCCAACGGAAGAAGACTGGAGAAAACAAGATGAAATGCAATTATCCTATTGAGGCCTTATATTCCACTTCGAACTTCAGAGAATAATAATAATATAGTTACTATCCGAATATTACAAATAAATTTTCATTTATAACATCAAAACCAATGGTATTCGTACACATCGGTCAATTACATCGGTTTACGTAAGAGAGAAGCTGATAAACTCACAGTCTCCTATTCCAATATACTGCTCAAGTATTCACACATGTGACATTTATATAATTGTTGGGAGACCACGTCAATAAACACTCTGATAACACTGAATGAGATACTCCAAAATGATCTTTATTCATGTACATTCCTGCTGCAAAACATCAATGTAAACAAACCAATTTTTAATTTGAACATTATTCCAATGTTCTCCATGATAATGTTTTCAATGTTTATGCAACGTGTGTAAGTGTTTAAGAGCATTACAACGGGGTGCAAAATAACATATTTTTCAGTCAACATGATCCTTGCTACTTCTGATAATCATAATCATACTCAAGTGAAGTATCACTCTACATATGTATTAGTAACAAGGCGCCTACTGTAGTCCATTCACGCATGACGTTTCATTATGAAAGTATTAAGGAAACAGATTTCTTTCTTTTGCATAGATTTTCATTTTCAAAACATGATTCTCTTGTTCATCTGATCAGAATGGATATAAAGTGAATGTTTCACAATAAGACATCATTCCTAACAATTGATCTTGTAAATTTCTAGAGTGCAAATAACATTTTCATTGGAATTAATATACAAAGGAGCTGCAGCAACATTCAGAGATGGATTTACACCTTCATACTGTTGACCATTGCATCACACGCATGGACACTATTGTCTTTCCTTAATCAGAGTTTCATGTCATTAAGAGATAATTGGTCTTCTTAAGTGACAGCCAAAATATACTTTCAGTAATTCATCATGGTTCTTCAGTAAGGTAAATGTAAACGACACTTCGAAATGTGATTTGTAAATGCCAGACACACTAGTGAAATTACTTTGGGAAACTCCACAGTTGAATATTTCTATGCTATAATTCTGCGACTGATAGGTAGTATGATATGTGATTGCCATTAGAATTTCATACGAGGTGATAACAAATGTCGAATATCTCTGAGTCTTTAATGCGCTCAATGCGCAGAAACTGACAAGGTTACTTTAACCAGCAGAGGTGACTGGGTAAACTGATATCAGTCGGTTTTGTAAAACATATGTGTCGTGTGTAATTTCTCTCCCATTACAACCGTCTCTGTATTCTGATTTCGTTTCCTAAAGGATGTCCAAAGAGGTTGCACCAATGCACAAGCATTACATGGCCTCTCTCACCGCTACGTGGACCAGGGTAACTTTCTTACCATAGTTTCGTTTCACTTTACTGTTTATTTTATTATTAGTATTATCATGATTATTACTGTTATTGATTATCCATACCATTGTGATTCAGGTAGAGATGTTTCATTAGTACTTTACTGTATTCTCATTGTACTTTGTGCAGTTTTGTCCATTCGTTTCCCTTTTTCCTAATATCCAGTTAGTCGTTCGCTTCTAGATTACATCTTGGGCTCTGTAAGTATATAAAACAGTTCTTCTGGAGTGTGGGACTTGGATTAGTCAGTTTGTCCACGACCTTTTCGCGATTCATCCTTTCTTTGTTCTTTCATAGGCAAAATAACAACCTTCGCATGTTCACTAAGATGATTATTGCTGTCAGTTGCCAACTCAATATCAACGTCAACAAGAGAATTAATAGTAATTTGTCCCCGTGGAATGAGTGCAAAAGCTTGACACATCATTTGTATTATTTGTATTATGCTCCTGTGGAGCCCGTCACATAGAACGTTCGTCGAGATATATATCCTGCCACTTTCGAGAGCGCCACCCAGTTTGGCTTAGCAAAGGAGAGAGTACAGTTATAATTTCATGAATATATCAGCATATTGTAGATACTGACTGACCACGAAGCATCTCACACATCGTTAATTACAGTCGACAAAGTTCGACAAAGTTTGCCGAAACGGACACGAGTGCATTCGCCTTATATGGCAGAGATTTTGGCAATACATAATGTAAAGCCAGAACCGTGAGTGTGTACAAAAGCAATTTGCATGATCTCTTTCGCTACCATGGTCTAGATTTTACTATATAATTCACATAACAACTTTGTTATCCTTCTTTATTCCATGTTACATTTTTGTTTTATTTTATTTCACTTCTTGTTATGGCATATTCTAACGTTTTATCTAGTCGACTGCTTGGACAACATTTCACTCACCCTCTGTCTCCACTGTATTATATTCACATATTCACATTTCCGAATGTACTTTAATTTATTTTTCCATCATCTATTTCTCATTTGTCTGTTGAGCTTTAGGTTGACCTCTGTTTATTTATTTAGTTATTCATTCATTTATCTTATCAACTGTGAATCATAATCCTATACACCAACATTATCGCACTTTGGTATTTCCACTCACTGTCAAACTTAAACCCCCACACCTACACACACACAAAAAATAAAACTGATTTATATTACCTATTGTAATTCATATATACGATTGTACATCTATGAAGCTGAAACTGTCGAAAAGAGGATTTTCTTCACTGAACCCGTTGTTCTTCAGATTTCTATTCTCTGTTCACATTCAACTTCATTAAAATATGTAGTGAGATGACAAGTTGGTATAGCAAACAAAGTGCAGAAATTTCTGATTCAAATGTATTCAGGTGGACTACAGACAATATCGGTATTTTAATTAGTGCCACTGACTTGTTGTTGTATATTAGCTCATATATACCACGAAGCACACAGATTCGTGGAATACAGATTTAACCATACGCAAATGAATCTCATTTGCTTTTGAAACAATTCTACTCCTGCAAGTGGACATCAATCACAGTTGTGGGGACGTCGAAATGTCTTAAGAGAGTGCAGACATCTGATTCACAAATCCAGAATTCATTTCAAGACACCATGCTAACTGGCCAAATCCACTTCTGAAAAGTGTGGTACATCAGCTCTTCCCCATCTTCACTGGATATTCTCGATGGTAATTATACGTTGTTATGAAACCAATTTCCATGTCAACATTATTTCAATGCTCGAATGTTTATGAAACGTATGTAAGTGTATGACAGAATTACAGTGGGGTACAAAGTATCATATCTTTCAGTCAACATGGTCCTTCCTACTTCACTTAATAAACACAGACAAATTGAGCGTAACTCTTTGACTGGACGCTAGCAAAAAATGTGATGTTTCTAGTCCTTTCTTTTTGTGCAGACTGAATTCTATCAGCAAGGCTTGCAATTTCGCCACCATTCTGGGTAGGTCTGCATCACCGTGCATATTCATCTGATGATTTAAGATGGTTAGGGACATTCGGCAGGAGGCCTTCTACCTGGGTTTCGTGCTAGTTGGCACTCGTGAACAAGGCGTATCTGCAACCCTGAAGGTACTCATGCCTCTTCGGAGATTTGAACCTGCGTCACGCAGTGTTACCAACAGTCACAGACGTTACCACTGAGCTGTTTGGACTCGCAATTGACCTCCTGTGCTGATATTCTGCAACTGAGCGATAGTGAGATATGCAGTTGCTATTAAAACATCATTCGAGGTGACAACAAATAATGATTACAAATGTCGAGTGTCTGTGAATCATTAATGCACTCAATGCAAAAGTGAATGGACAAAATGATTCCTGTCTTATTTATTAAAAATGAGTCATATGTAATTTGTCTGTCATCACAACCATTTCTGTATTCATTTACGGCAGGCTGTCTACACACAAATTCGAAAGCAATTCATACACTTACTCGCACTACCCTGGCCACAGTAATGTTCTCAAATTAATTTTGTTTCATTTCATTTAGTTTATTATTAGCATTGTCAATATTCTTATTGTTTATACCGATTACCTTGTGATGTAGATACACTTTTTTCATAAACAGTTTACCCCAATTCCACTAGGCTTCGTGCATTCAGATTGATGATCATTTTTATGACACTCATGATGTGATTTTATATTCCATCACTTCACCTTCCTAATTTCCAGTTAGTCTGCTGCTTCTGGGTTGCATCTCACATTATGCGTCCATCTAGAAACGTTTTCGTCGTAAAAGGCTTAGATTAACTGGTTTGTCTAGGAAAATCCCGTGTTTCGTCGGCTTTACACACACGGGTAGAAATGATAACAGTGTTTTTTTAAATGCACTATTGTGATTATTGCTGTCAATTGCCTAGTCGGAATGTAATTCCTGTCAACATTTACAAGGGAGTTATCAGTACACTGCCATTCCGAAATAGGTCAAAAGTGTTTGATACAATTTTTGTACAGAGGTTTTTCGTTGATAACGGTAAAGTAAATAATTAGCGACGAAGAAATCGAAAAAGAAAAGAGAATTATATGAAACATCACAACCTACTTACATGTTGTTAGTAGTTAGTAGGCTGTTTTAATAGGTGGGGGCAAATTAAACCATGAGATGAATCTCGGCTGTACAGTGAAACGTAGAGATAACCGAATAAATTTGGTCGTTTTGAAAAATAAGCACACGAAGCAGACATGTGGTGATATCACATGTGGTTGATATACATTAATTAATACCGAAAGAAATTTGCGTAGATGGACAGACACAACTGTGTCATCTTGCTCTGAGTAAGGATAGCTGACGCTAACTTCAACATATCGATGCTGTCCTGCCGACTACCATTTCTAACTCAACTTATATTTCAGTTGTTATGAAATCAGACACTCAGAAACTCAAAACGTATGTTATTTACCATTCCATGTAATACTCGAGAATGACCTTTGTTTATTTAGATGTCATTTGCAAATTACTCTTGGGAATTGATCAGTGTTAATCTAAATAATGTTATAATGTTTTGTTTGGCAAAGTCTTGAAGATTTGTGAATACTGTTTGTGAGAAATACAAGTTCGCAAAGTAATCGAATCGATGCATACATCATTGTTCATCATGCTACTCAGAGGACACTTTGAATCAAACGATTGTTCTTTTGTTATCAAACATAAGAGCAGGTTTCGATGGTATTACTCCAGGTAACAGTGCATCATTCGCTCATGTAGTTTGATCAGCTCTAACTTAATCATCACGATGAGAGTCAACAAGCTCCCCCAGTTTCAGTTGGTAATCTCATGCATAGTAATCTTACTGCAGTTGAGTTGTCAGCCGCATTTTGTGATTATTCCTTCCTGTTCCTGTCAGTCGTTTTGTTTCCAATAATGACTACTCCAAATGCTGTAGAATTTCCGTATTCACTTACTTACGTACATATGTTGTGCATGCTTTCAATCAACATCAATGACTAGTTATCATACATTGATTCACATATTTCAAAGACTGTGAGAAGGTTATTTACTACACGTTTCTTCATACTGCGACATCACATGGTTTTCGAAAAGCGTGCTATGTTTTTGGCCGGTCTCAAGCACAGACAATGAAAGTAGGTTGGGCTTGGGGCCAGCAATCCAGCCCCATGAAATCAATCAGACTGCTACAGAAGCTTCAATGCACAAAAATATAATGAAAACAAAATTATTCTTCTCTGGAATCGGAGAGGCGAAGTGACGTGAGCTGGTTCAAAACTTCTGGAAGCCTGTCAACCTATGTGTCATCTTTCCATGAAAACAAAAATAAGATTGAGGACGTGGGATGTCGTACAATGCACGGGACTGGAAGGCTTCCAAGTTAGCCAAATAAACGTGAAAATATAGCATAGAACTTCTGGAAATATGCGAGACCAGATGGAGTGGATATTGACTGGCAAAATTTTCAACTGGTAAGTCAGCAATATACTCAGGTCACCCAGACGACAACCACGAACACTGAGAACGTTAGTGAATATCATGATGTCACCAGTGGCAGCCAGAACCATAATGCAGTTGGAACTAACTTCATCCAGGATCATGACAGCAAGATTCAACTCAAAAAGAGAGAAGGAAGGATACAGCTATCCAGTGATGCGCACAGTGCTATTTACAACACCAACCAAAACAAGAAGGAACAGTTTTATAGACAATTACGAACAGTAATGGACAACAGCCAAATGGTGACATCAAAATCCTCATAGGCGATATGAATGCGAATGCATATTATACAGAAAGAGAACTCATCATGGGTCGAGAGGCTGGCACTCGGAATAGTGAATTAGAACAGAAAGCTCTTCTCAGACTTCTGCTCTTTCAGTAATCTGGTGATCGGAGACAGCGTGTTCGAGCACAAGGATATACACGAGGATAACGACATAGACTTCGCCTGACGGACACACCACAAACCAGATAGAACCCATCTCAATGTTTCTTCAGGAAGTGGAGATGCAGCCTGCTGGACACAAAGTAGAGTAGGGAAGCAGATATGGGCTGAGACCGTCATCTAGTGCAAAGAACCGTCATGGTGAAACTGAAATCCATGAAAACAAATGGTGACAGACCACAATTCAAGTTCAACATTCAGACACTGAAGGACAAAACTACAAAGGACACATTCGGTACAGATAACAGAGCAACGTCAGAGACGTTACGTGGCATCACTGAGGAAGACTGTGTTTAAGTACATTGGAACTAACTCTTTGAAGCTGATGTCGACGGAATCGGGTACAACAACGAACAGCACAGAGAGGCATACAAAGTGAATACAGGAGTTAAACAAGCTGCCTATATATTATCGCCGATGATATTCCTAATCGTCGTGGACTGGGTTATGCGTCAGATTGAGCACAGGGAGTGAGAAGATAGGAATATGCCTGACCGACAAGAAGACTTCATCCAGAAGATCTGGATTTCGCAGGTGATACGTGTCTAATGTTATACAAAGGGGAGAGCACCAGGTGAAATCCAACAAAATGCTTGAAGAAGCAGCCAGAGAAGACAGGACTTCAGGTAAACATAGGGAAAATGGAGGTGACGATGACAACCAACCAAAAGCAACAACAGCAACGACCAACGTCAATCACCGTCAAAGGGAGAGATTTAACACACGTAAACTCCTTCACTTATCTAGGAAACATGGTTTCAACTACAGGCCAATTACATTGAGGAAGATGTCAAAGCAGGCCAGAATCGAAAAGGCACGATGCGCCATCACCAACCTGAAACTAATTTGGAATTCCTTTGCAGTGACCCGGGATAACGAAAAAGATTCGAATTTCCTAGTCCTGTGTGAGGTCAGATAGTTCTTCTATACGAGTCAGAAACTCGGCCATCGCATCACGAAAAGGATTTCCAACAAACAGCTGCAGAATTCTACTAACAGCTGACTTTGCTTGCTCCATACTGAAGATCAAATTGCTAGCTGGCCAGAGGAAATCAGCCACAAGAAACTCTGGTTGCCAACAAACCAACCAAAAGACGCCTGCTCACAAAATATATAATAATGTTTGCAACCAGGCTACTTCAGTAAACTATTTGCATTTAACCCTCACGAGCGACCTATGTTCCTCTTCGTTTTGTTGAAATCTATTATTGTTAATCAACCAGTGTTCTTATAAAAAGCAGAGGGCCACTTCACTAAATTGTTTGCATTCTTCACTCAAGAATGACCTTTGTTTATTTGCGTTATTGTTGAAAAGTATCATCAATAATCAGTCAGTGTTTATGTAGCCATCTTTTCCAAGTTAGATATTTAGAAATCACTAAAGTTTGTGAAAAGAATATAAACGTGTGAGACAAAAACAATTTGTGGACTTTAGTTAATTACATTTAGTTATTCATATTTCTCATTTGACGTTATTCCCTCCACTATTCATAACAATCAGACACAAACTGAGTGCTTGCAAACAAATGTGGCAGCATTTATGAGCCCACCGTCACATATACATAGATAAAGTCACAGTAAAATGGTAGAAATAATATTAACTTTTTTTACCACAGCTTTTGATAATCTGAGAATTTTTTCTTCTTTGTTCAATAATTGTGCATTCAACTCCCCATAATTTGCCAACTTCTATCAACACAATAAATATGGGTGTTGGCTACGAGTGCTGATCTATTCCATCACTTCTTGTAAATTACTTCTGACCGGTGATTTGATCTTCAATATGCAGCCATGTCAGTTGTTCTCAACATTCTGCTGCCTCTTTCTGACCCATACAGAAGAACTGACTGATGTAACATTTGTATTGGAAATCCGAATCTTGCCCTTTATACTGAGTTAGGAAGATTTCCAAACTGATTTCAGAGTGATGAAGATTTGCGCCACCTTACCGATTATGGTATGTGAATCGTCATCCGTGCCACTCTGTAACTGAAATGGTGATTCGTATATAATTGAAGAAAGTGACTTCTTGCGAGTTTATTCCGTTGGTAGAAATTGCTGGTTGGTTGTTCTTCATTGTCTCCGTCCTCGTTATTTTCACTTGAATTCCTGTCTTCCCTACTGGCTTCTTCAACAATTTTGTTGGCTTTCGCACGTAAATCTGAGAGTTTGCGTGAAATTCGGCACAAGTTGTCCATCAAATTCAGATATTCTGGACTCTTGTTACCTGACTAACTTTTTCTTGCCTGCTATCTGTCACAAAATCCGGTACACCATAGTTAGGTATATCATAAGTGACTTTTTGATTGCACAATAGTCAGTAACTAGTGTAATGCGTCTAGTCCTATCTTCGGTGCAGACTGAATTCTATCAGTCATGTTTGCAATGTGGCCACCATGCTAGGTGGCTCGCCATTACGGTGCACTGTGAATTGTTGGTATTAGATGGTTGGAGGCAATCGGCAGAAAGCCTTGGACCTAGGTTTCGTGCTAGTTGGCACTCATCAGCAAGGCGTATCTGTAACCTTAAATGTGCACCGACGATAGGACTAGACGCATTACACTAGTTACTGACTAGGGTGCAATCAAAAATATCCAATACAGTTCTACAGGAGGTCAGTCGCCAGCCTGAATAGCTCAGTGGTAACGTCTCTGACTGCAGCACTGGGTGACGCGGGTTCGAATCTCAGAAGGGACATCAGTTCCTTCAAGGTTGCAGATACGCCTTGCTGATGAGTGCCAACTAGCACGAAACCTAGGTCCAAGGCTTCCTGCAGATTGCCTCCAACCATCTAATATCATTATTGTTCGTAGCAATCCTCCCTAGTTTATTAAATCACCAGTTTCTTAGCCAGTCCTTGTCCGGTAGCAGAGGGAATGTTCGCCATGTGTAGTGTAGCCCTACCGCGGAAAATCAATCTAATCTCTACAGAAACCTCAGAGCAGAAACAGAATGTAAAACACGAACCTTTTCATAGCTCCATACGCTCAATCAATAAGTAGTCGCTTGCGTAGCAATCAGTATACTTTTTCATCATTATATAACCTTTCATTGATCAAGTAGACGCAAATGATAATCTGAATTATGCATTAGGAATGTTAATCAAGGCGTGCAAATTATCTTTGAATTGCCTCCTCAGCAAGTACTATCTGCGATAGAATAAGATAATATTGGATAGTAAGATAAATAATCGCTAGGTAAATGTTGTTGGAGGCAATCATATGCAGCTGCTGCACACATGAAATATTTCCAAGTCCTTAAGACGTTGGACAGCTTCGGTTATTCATTTGTCTATCCGGAGGCAGAAAACTGGTTTTAGACCTTTGGAAGAATTCGTATGACGAAAGATTTGGAAGAATACTTCTTTTTATACTTAGCAACTCTCAGAATAGGGGTTATCCAATTATTCCTTACAGAATTCAGAACGAATAGAATCACCCAGACAAATTTATCTTGCAGCTAAATCATGACACAATTTATCTTCGAAAATCACGAATAGTCATGAACTAGAAGGGAGAGGCTGGAGTTCATATCAACCTATACTGAATATTCCTCAAAATGTTCAGCAAGTATAAATTGGCATATGAGTGCCATTGTATCTTACAACACATCCTCAGGTATTCAACATCAAAACATTCAAATCCTCTCAACAGTGTAGCTTCCTGAGTTTGATGAATACTCATTCTCTCAATGCACTCGAGAATGAAGTGCAAAGAAATTCTCGCTTCATTAGACCTTACGCTGTATTTCAGATATTCACTGAACACCTTTCACGCAAACTGTTGTTCCGAAGATTTTAATGAAGAAATTATCCCTATTTAGACATTTGGAAAGCAAAACGACTGAGCGAAGAAATCTTCACTTTTCAATTAGATCCTCATATCTGGCTTTACTCCCACATACATGTATAGTATTTTTATTACAATACGCAACAACCTATCAATCAAGTGGCTCTGATATGTTTGTTAACAATAATTAGTCAGTATCAATATGTCAATGGGGTGATAATTAACGAAGAAACTTAATACACGCAATTAAAAGCTATAAATGATTGCAACACATCGATTGTGTAACGCATAATTTTGAAATAAATGGAGAGTAATCAAAAAATGAGCGCTTTCTCAAGTTGATAACGCAACAGATTAATGAATAAAATAAAACGATTTGGATTATGATGACGTGTGATTAAAGATGAAGTAATCAGGAAATATTTCTTCGCTCTATCCCTTTGCTTTCTAAATGTCTACCTCACAGTGTACAATTCTCCTATCGTGGTTTTACGACAGCGTGTGCAAGGAATTTGTTTTAGTCCAAGGAACGGATGTGGTCAACTGATGTGGACACCTGGACAAACTAAAAACTATTAAAAATACCAAGGAAGTGCAGATGTACTTGCATACTAAAATGGCGTTTATATGGATGATATGTGATTATGAGTTCACAAGGTGGTGAAATTGTCCACAGCATACGATTTTGTTCAAACCAACTGACACGATTAAATTCACTTATGGTGTGGTGTGAGCTGGTTGCTAGCTAAAGTTGGTAGACAGTAATTGACGCCAATGTTTATCTCCCCAATATTGGTGGTGAGAAAATGAGAACAAGGCTTTGCGTAGGCGGATACAGTTAGCATATGGATGATCTGACACAGACACAAAGAGATGCAAGGTTAACTTTCTGTGAGAAACAACCAATCAAAAGACTGTATTTTCTACTAACAATAATCTACAACAATGCACATTGAAATCTATAAATATGTGTTGATTTTCGTTAATAAACGATCTGTTGCCTGGCCCTTGTCTTCTGTTGTTACAATGGGATGTAATATGTGTGCATAAAAACTGTTCTCGACAAATAATACAGGTAGATATTTACTTTGGTGGAGGATTCGGTCGCCAGGAATGTGAAGAGAGAGTAAATTTTTCACAAGATTTAACAAATATAACAACGTCGTCACATTGTCTATCATGATAACAGTTATAGTTACAAACTCAAACACGTGAAGATCATTTTTGAAATCACTTTCTGAAGCAGTGAAATGAAATTAATGATATTGAGAATTCTTGACTTTACAACAGAAGTCAGCGTATACAACTACTTGTTTATTTATTCAGGTATCATCAAAGGTAGAAAATGACACAATATCAGCTACCTGTATTCTTGCTTACTTGGTGTAATCGAATAAATTGGCGAATATCATGAATAGTCCCAGAAAATTGAACAATTCTATGTAGATTATAAATATCTTCCGTCTTACTATTTCTTTTGTGCAATACTTCAACCACACTGTTGTGTAGTATATTATCTGCAAATATCATAACACAAATTGCAAAGATTCGGAGTGAATATGAGGAATAAACATTTGGTCTTTTTTATTAAATGCAATCTCAATGCATCTTTGAATGATAAGGCCCATACAAGCTCAGTGGATTTCATTAGTGCACGGTTTCTCATGATAATGAAATATCGAAATTTAACATCACCTGATATGCCTCATCAACAGTTACACCAACTGAGATGTGTCCTGCTGAGAACAAGTATTCACAAATAAACAGACATCACGAAAATCATGAAGCCTACACTGTTTTCACAAATTGAAAGTAATATCATCCATTCCGCAAGATGTCTCTCGCCATCATTGCTGTTTGATCTCACTTTATTTCTTCCAGCATCTCCACAGTCGTGTTGCGTTTCCTCTTCACTGACCTTACTAATGACACAGGCACACACATTTTCTATGTTTCTTTGAAGACATACATCAGCGCACTACTTATATCTAACTATAATTAGCACAAAGGGCAATCCAGCTACAAATGTGGAGATCAGCTGAGTAAATATGGTCAACTGACAATGATGAGAACTGCCACTCTGGATAATCACATAGATTACACATTGAAAACTGTCAATATAACAACTTGAGGAAAAATGTTTGGAACTCACGAGCATTACTCCACAACCAAGGAATATGGCGGCTAGTATATTGTATGGAAACTAAAATTGGAAAGCAAGCAAAATAAGAATCAGCGTGAAAATGTATTAATCGTCGGTTAGATACAAATGGCATAAGGGAACTTTTTCGATTTGTAACTGAAATTATCCTTCGAAACTGAATTTCGAATAAATGCCTCATTCCAAAGAAGAGTAAGTTAACTTGGATTTAGTAGCTAACAGAGATCGTCTGTCAAGTATTCCATCAAATGGGGAACACAACTTCCCTTCGTCTAATCACAGACTATAATAGATTCAGTTGAACGTAAGAAGTATACTTTAGTTTGCAAAGTGAACCCAGAGACGGTTTGATTTCTATCAAGTAAAATATCACACATTGTTGTTTATAATATGGAATGGTCAAGCGTTCAGTCTATTTTCAAAACGCGAGGGGTGGCTAGAGAATTCGCTATTCACTAATTATGTAGCAACACAATACTTAGCCAATTGCAATATTTCCAGATATGTTTTCATACATGCGTATATACACTAGGAAAATGTGGGGGGAGATTCGCAGTTCACATTAAACACTCACATGGTAGTAATCATATATAATGGAGAAGATGCTTACTATGATGCAAAACACCGTAATCATTCCAAAGATCACATCATCTCCCCTCGATGTTAACTGTTTTGATTTGAATCCGAGAAACATTGCTAGTGAAGCCATGACAGCTGTTATAACGAACGAAATCAAGCTGTCTAATATGCCAGTTTGATAACACAATATACAATCAACGACAGTCCATGAAAGGATCTAGACAACACAATCAAAAGAAGATAGATTATAACTTGTTGTGCAGAAACATTCGACACTCTTGCTTTGTGTGTTCATGTTACATCGATAGCGGTCATTCACATTATGACATTTCATTACTCAAAGGATTTCTGAAGTCAGCGCATATTTGTTGGGAAATGTGATATGCTAGTCATCATAGTAGTTGCATTCACTGAAGAGATCAGAGTGTAATCAAACTTCAGACCAGTAACGAACGATGTTATCTCCAATGTCCATGAATTTCCGATCATGGCAATCTGTCGATTTGGTGTCAAAATCATGACGCTTTCTGCATCGTCACGTGTTGTCTTCATGATTTTGTAAACAAATATACACGTATCTGGCTGAATGTCTACAGTGCGTTTCATTTCAGAGGACAAATTAATGTTGCGGCCATTCGCAGGTGGTTTTTGGGATTATTTGTGATCTGCGAGGTGTTATACACCAGTTGTTTTCTTCTAAATGGATTTCACTTCATACACTAAGGGTGATCCGGTTTTACTGCAGCCAGTCTCTTCATTTCGCCTGATGATTCCTTCAACGTTAACCATTCAGCATGATGTCTGTATATTCTGACAAGTAGATTACAAAGAACCACGTTGGAATAGTAATGCCAGCTGTGTGATCCCCTGAAATAAGTTGACTATGCACACATCTGTCGTAGAAATACTGCCTAAAGACTTTCTTTGAACCTACTTTCATGTTGTAAATAAATATCAGTTTCACAGCAATAAGCTGAGTGGTGAATAGTTTACAATTGCAACTGTCGAATCTTTTGATTTCAACAACTTCCCTAACACGAGATGTATATTGGCTAAATGAAGGTGTCCAACAACTGAAATCTCCAAATTAGCAATGAAAATTACAACTTTCTGTGAATTTTCATTTGCTTATCTACAATGAGATACTTTATGGAAATACGACTTCACACGATGTTATTCAAGGACCCTGCATTTCTGTCTACATTTACAAGAGAATCATTCATGAAACAATTACATCAGTTCATAACTTACTGCCAGTGTCATCATAATGATGTAAATTTGGTACTTCAGTCGCAATCTCAGAGTAAGTAGTATGCACATGTTCATAATGAAACCAAAGATTCTGAAATGAATAATACAATGTGGCATCAATGTATTCATCAAAATCAATAGCAGATCAGTTTGTGCTCAGACAGCAACGTGTGGTGAAACTCAATGTCCATACAATGTTCACCAATCGGTGAAGTAACACGATCATTGTGATAGGATCCTTCCTTGGTTATTTCAACATACATCACAGTCGAAACTTGATCAGAAACATAGTTTGAGTAAGAAAACGCTGTATGCAATTCCACTCTAATGAGAAACTTTGTTAATTTCATTTCAACTTATGATTCCATAGACACTGCGATACTCAAATACGTCTAATATGCACCATTCTACAAACAGAAAGATTAACTAAAGATTTCCTAGCGAGAAATTAATAACATTGAAATATATCTTGTTAAATTGAACAAATTCAAACACTTTCAGCCCAGCACGTTTGTCACACAAATACGACTACGCATTTTGACACCCTATAACTAATCTGTTTTTCTACGTAGAAAATGTATATGCCGCATAACTGGCCATTATTGTAACGAGAAACGATATTATTTATTATAGGTGTGATAACCTGAGGAGTAAATACTGAATAGAATATTATTCGTTCAGATATACTTTAATTCAAGATATACGAATATTTCACACCGTATCAAATCTTATCTGTTGGAATTGAGCAGTTTGATTTTGAAAAGTAGATGGAAATATATATGCACGTACTTACCCAAGAAAAACCTTCACAAGCACAATAGACAATGGCTCTGCTTTTCTTTCATTACTGACTTTACTGAAATCGAAATGGATTAGTTGAAATGTTATCTCACTCGCCAGTCTCCATTGCGTCGCCAGCTGTGAACCACATCATTAGCTTGTAATTCCTGGCTCCTTTGTAAATGTGAAAATGATTAACATAATTATTCATCATTGCACACCACAAAGAGTAGATTATATATAAGAGTAGGATATATAAGCCAATGGGAAACCGTGGAGGCAACTAAAGTAAACTGGAGAAAACAAGATGAAATGTAATTGTGCGTTTAAAGGCTTATGTTCCACTTGGAAACTCAGAGAATAACAATAATTATCATCCGAATATTACAATCACCATGCCATACCATAATGCGAAATAATTTTTAATTTAGAATCTTAATCTATGGTATTCGTACACATATGTCAATTACATCGGTTTACGTAAGAGACAAGCTGATAAACTCACAGTCTCTTATTCCAATATACTGCTCAAGTATTCACACATGTGACATTTATATAATTGTCGGAAGACCACGTCAATAAACACTCTGATAACACTGAATGTGATACTCCAAAATGATCTTTATTCATGTACGTGCCTGCAGCAAAACATCAATGTAAACAAACCAATTTTTAATTTGAACATTATTCCAATGTTCTCCATGATAATGTTTTCAATGTTTGTGCAACGTGTGTAAGTGTTTAAGAGAATTACAACGGGGTGCAAAATAGCATATTTTTCAGTCAACATGATCCTTGCTACTTCTGATAATAATCACACTCAAATGAAGTATCACTCTACACATGTATTAGTAATAAGGCGCCTACTGTAGTCCATTCACGCACGACGTTTCAATATGAAAGCGTGATTGTAAATTTCTAGGGTGAAAATAACATTTTCATTGGAATTTATATACAGGGGGTGCAACGACATTCCGAAAGGTATTTACACCTTCATACTGTTGACCCTTTCATCACACTAATGGACAATATTATCTTTTCTCTGAATCAGAGTTTCATGTCATTAAGAGATAATTGGTCTTCTTAAGTGACAGCCAAAATATACTTTCAGTAATTCATCATGCTTCTTCAGTAAGGTAAATATAAACGACACTTCGAAATGTGTTTTGGGAATGCCAGACACAGTGGTAAAATTACTTTGGGAAACTCCACAGTTGAATATTTCTATGCTATTATTCTGCGACTGATAGGTAATATGATATGTGATTGCCATTAGAATTTCATACGAGGTGATAACAAATGTCGAATATCTCTGAGTCTTTACTGCGCTCAATGCGCAGAAACTGACAAGGTGACTTTATTGATATAAGAATAAAACATGGGCACTGTGGTAGAGTGTAATTCCATTATGGGTAAATTTTTATTTTGATAGAGTCTCACAGTGTTATACAGTAATATTTACTGATGACGTTTCGAGCACAATTTATTGCTCATAATCATATCAAGTTGATATGATATATGATATGATTATGAGCAATAAATTGTGCTCGAAACGTCATCAGTAAATATTACTGTATAACACTGTGAGACTCTATCAAAATAAAACTTACCCATAATGGAATTACACTCTACCACAGTGCCCAAGTTTTATTCTTATATCAGTGACTTGGATTAGTCAGTTTGTCTACGACATTTTCGCGATTCATCCTTTCTTTGTTCTTCCATAGTCAAAATAACAATCTTCCCATGTTCACTAAGATGATTATTGCTGTTAGTTGGCAACTCACTGTCGACGTCAACAAGAGAATTAATAGTAGATTGTCCCTGTGGAATGAGGGCAAAAGCTTGACACATCATTTGTATTGTTTGTATTATGCTCCTGTGGAGCCAGTCACATAGAAATTTCGTCGAGATATATATCCTGCCACTTTCGAGAGCGCCACCCAGTTTGGCTTAGTTAAGGAGAGAGTACAGTTATTAATTCATCAATAAAACAACATATTGTAGATACTGACTGACCACGCAGCATCTCACACATCGCTAATTACACTCCTCAAAGTTCGACAAAGTTTGCCGAAAGGGACACCAGTGCATTCGCCTTATATGGCAGAGAATTTGGCAATACATAATGTAAAGCCAGAACTTTGAGTATGTGCAAAAACAATTTGCATGATGTCTTTCGCTACCTCGGTCTAGATTTTACTATGTATTTCACATAACAACTTTGTTATCCTTCTTTATTCCATGTTACATTTTTTGTTTTATTTTATTTCACTTTATGTTATGGCATATTGTAACATTTTATCTAGTCGACTGCTTGGACAACATTTCACTCACCCCCTGTCTCCACTGTATTATATTCACATATTCACATTTCCGAATGTACTTTAATTTATTTTTCGATCATCTATTTCTCATTTGTCTGTTGAGCTTCAGGTTGACCTCTATTTATTTATTTAGTTATTCATTCATTTATCTAATCAACTGTGAATCATAATCCTATACACCAACATTATCGCACTTTAGCATTTCCACTCACTGTCAAACTCAAACGCACCCTCACACACACAATAAAACTGATTGTTATTACATGTTGTTTTTTTCTATAGTTTGGTTTGTAAGGATTAGTAATTCATATATACGACTGCACATCTATGAAGCTGAAACAGTCGAAAGGAGGATTTTCTACACTGAACCCGTTGTTGTTTAGCTATATATTCTTTGCCCACACTCACATTCATTAAAATATGTAGTGAGATGACAAGCTGGTATAGCAAACATGTAGCAGAAATTTCTGATTCAAATATATTCAGTTGGACACACAGACAATATCGCTATTTCAATTAGTGCCACTGACTGGTTGTTTGTACATTAGCTCACATTTGTCACGAAGCACACGGATTCGTGGAATACAGATTTAACCATACGCAAATGAATCTCATTTGCTTTTGAAACAATTCTACTCCTGCAAGTGCACATCAATCTACAACATGCTAATTTATATGATAGTGTCACATTCGATTTGGGGAGGAACTTGGCTCACAGTTCTTAGGACGTCAAACTGTCTTGAGAAGAGTGCAGACATCTGATACACAAATTCAGAATTCATTTCATGATGCCATGCTCACTGGCGAAATCCACTTTTGAACGGTGTGGTACATTAGCTCTTCCCTATCTTCACTGCATATTCTCGCTAGTAATTATACGTTGTTATGAAACCAATTTTCATTTAAACATTATATCAATGCTCGAATGTTCATGAAACGTATGTAAGTGTATGACAGTGAGGTACAAAATATCATATTTTTCAGTCAACATGTTCCCTGCTATTTCTCTTAATAACCATAGACCAATTGAGTGTAACTCTTCAACTGGACACTAGCAACTAATGTGATGTTTCTAGTCCTTTCTTTTGGTGCAGACTGAATTCTATCAGCGAGGCTTGCAATGTGGCCACCATTCTGGGTAGATCTCCATCACCGTGCACAATAATCTGATGATATTAGATGGTTAGAGACAATCGGCAGGAAGCCTTGGACCTGGGTTTCTTGCTAGTTGGCACTCGTAAACAAGGCGTATCTGCAACCCTGAAGGTACTCATGCCTCTTCGGAGATTTGAACCCGCGTCACCCAGTGTTACCAACAGTCACAGACGCTACCACTGAGCTGTTTGGACTCGCAATTGACCTCCTGTAGGCCTATATTGGGTACTTTGATTTGACACTAGTCAGTAACTAGTGTGATATGTCTAGTCCTTTGTTTGGTGCAGACTGACTTCTATCAGTCAGGTGTAACTCCACATACGTATTAGTAAACATGAGTCCTCTACAATCCATTCGTCTCAACTTATATCGTTTCTGCCACGCAAAATATTTACCAAACGTATGTTAATTATCATTTCATGCAGAGCAGAAATTAAGTGTTTCTCGAGAATTCTTCTTCTCTAGAATTACTCTCAAATTATGCTAGAATACAAATGAAAACTTCATCAAAATGAATATACGAAAGTTAGGGCAACATTCATGGTATTGACCGTTTCATCACATTAACAGACAGCAATTATAAAATATAATATTTCTTTGTCGTTACAACAATGGCAGTGTGCGTCAGTGGCACAGATGTAGGATGCTCACCACCTACGGATGTGGTCAGGAGTTCGACTCCCGGCCGACGCACTCATTACCTCGCTAAGCCAGTTGTAAGATTGGTAAGGAGGTGAGGTTGTGCATGAGGCTAGCACCCAGCACCTCACCCGACAAATATAAACAGCACTGCTTTCGAAACTTCAAAGCTCTATATTGAATCCCTGTTTTCCACTGGGAATGTACATGAATACAAATGATGATACGAAAATAACAACAATAGTGAAATGTGAGATTATGGTGCCGATTAATCGTGATGGATTCATACAGTGTAGGGTAGGATAAATTGACAAGTCAGTTCAAGTTTATAAGAGGTTTCGGGTGAGTAGCTAGTACAAAGTAGTATTAATTAAAGAGGAGATAGTAAGACTGTAATGAGAAGGTCATCATGAAATAACCAATATGCGAAATGAGATAGGTGAAAGCATAAAGAGGAAATATCACTAATAATAATTCCGGATATCGAAAGTCATACAAAAGAAAGAAAAAAAGAAATGGAGAGAGTATAGGTCCTTGTGTCTGATTTCTACCCGAAAAATAAGAAGACATCCACCTTGTGACCGAGGATTCACTGTTCATTAAAATTAGCCTGCATAATAAAATTGTCATAGGAATAGAGTCAAAAGCAGCGGTGTAGTCTTAAAAGGGGCCTCGTCAAAAATTCACACTTATCAAGACTTGAAACAGTATTTTGCTAGATCACAATGGCTGCATCTAATCTGCTTCTACCGCATTTGTAAGCAAACTGCTTTGCGTCATTAGAAGATTTCAAAGAAGGTCCAAGAACATGGTTCTCTATAGTTTTCAAAAGTGGAGACATGATGGCGATAGATCTGAACTTTAGGCCGAATTCAGATGACTTTCGTACAGGCACCGCTTTCATTTCTATCCAGGCGACAGGTACTGCATCCATGTGAAATGATGCATCAAAGGTTTGCGTAACAGGATAATGCAAAATACTGTCACATTTTTGAAGCTAAATACTTGGGACACCACCAGGACCTAGCTGTTTTTCTGGATTGAAGGATTTCAGTGAGACATGTCAACATATCCCTTTCATTAAAACCAGTGAAATGATCATTGACGGGACTAGAAACATCAGGTCCAGTCATATTTGCTTGTTGCATTATAAAAGATATATCTAGGGAATTTACAACAGGATAAGCATCTACTGAAATTTGTTTTCTGCTTGTAAGTTGATTAAAAATTTCCCCATGTTAGAACACGTTTCACAAGATAAAATGTCTCATTATAAATCCCACTTGGTCTTTGTTTTTGGACTACATCAAGGAGTTTATTTTTCGAACGCCTGCATTATCATGTGATTTATACAGGTTATCTTTATTCTCTTCTAAGCATTTTAGTTGTGGAGAAAAGATCCTATCGAATCTCGTAAACAGGGTTTCGGTAGGGCAGCTAATGTCAAGACGGAACTTGAGACAGGAGTTGATATTGGAGACAGCGACGTCTGACACTTTACCAACGAACAGGTCTCAGTGAATATCATGCAACAAACATCTTATTGCTTGAATATTGTCTTGTGAATAGAATCGTTCTCGGATTTTCTTTGTTAGGTGAAGAAAGGCCTTTCTGTGTTACTTGCCGTACACTTTCGGTACAATACGAATGACGCGATAGGCAGAATTCAGCAATAGAGACCTCCTTCGCACCTCAAATATGTCGCGATCGTCTACGGTTTTGTCCAGACGTGTATTGAATTCGACCAGGTTGCACATGACCAGATGATATGAGAAAGCTGTGATCTCAAGAATTAAAGTCGCCACAGATTATTAACAAAAAAATTCCAAAATTATGAGCAGAAAATTCAGTGAATTCGTCTGAGAAGATATATGTATCAGAGGAACTGCAGTCTGGAATCATATAAACATTTGTCATGTATATATAGGAATATTTACGTAAGTGCTTTGGACGACACCTAACAGTGATACAGTCCATATTGTCATTGGAAAACTTAAAACATACATGATCAGATGCAGACTACTTTGTATTAATAAAAGTGGTTACCTCTCCTCCATGATTTTTCTTTGAACTGTGTCTGTCTTGATGGAAAATTTTATAGCCATTCAATGAGATTAGATTGTCGTCATATTTCTGATGGAGCCAAGTTTTGTATAGCTAGAACACCAGCACTTCGATGCACATTCTAGGATAATAAAGACTGAAGATAGTCCAAGATGTTAGGCAGAGACCTGAAATTAGTGATAGCAACTTCGAGGACAGTCATATCATTAATTTCAGCACGTTTTAATGCACGCTGCCAACCACCACGATGTGTTCTCTTCAATTTTTGAGGATGACTCAATGCGATATGTTGGAAAGGTTTCAAAATACGCGATTATAAATAAGATTTGAAGACGTTTGTGACTGATGAAAACAAAAATATAGGAGCGAATTCAAGTAAAATATAAGCTGATGGAAAATGCCATTTTTACATGGCTCGCAATTCAAGCAGGCCGCCTTATATGTGAACTGGTATACATAGTTGAAGGTGAAAATGTGAGGAATGTTTGTCGATTGACTGTGCTACAGAGCAGAATGTTTGGAGTAGAGTGATAAGTTTTTTCGTTGGATAAGTCCTGGTCATTGCTGTACTTAAACTTATATTACCCTGACAATATCATGGCTTTTGAAGTTGAAATGGATGAATATTGGCATTTTGATGATGACTATTGTATCTAGATTTCTAAATTCTTTCATGACGTTTATGTTGATGGAACTTCTCAGACCAATTCATATGTGAATTGCGGGAGCAGTTACATTGGGAGAATAGAAAGAAGAGACTATGTCAGGTTCTTTGAACTTGTATCGAATAGTTTTCGACTAAGGGGACCAAACAGTTTGAACTCGTCAACTACCAAACACGTGATAGACACAAGAAACCAAGTGGACGCAGTGGAAGCAATCTAACGAAATAACCAAACAAAGTTCAAGGATTCTTCATTTTCTGAAGCTATTGCATTATAATGCTCAAAACCTGACCGATATATTCAAAAACAACTTCAATTACCCTGAAAACTATCCTTAGTAACGCTGCATTTTGATTTCATCATGTTTTACAAACCCCCTCCTTCTATCGTTCACTTCAGTTCCCTATTAGACTTATTTTCTAATCCTTTAAATTCCACTCGGTGAGATACGTCATCTTTTGATTCTACTTCGCTCACACCAGATTTTGATTCGTCAGTCTTGAGTTTTCGTCACTGTATTTTATTATTTTGAATAGTGCAATTATCACTGACTCACCATCAAAAATTCCATCAAAAGAATGTTCATTTCTTACGAGAAACGCCACTCTTACAATATGCGTGAATATATATATATATACACTAACAACTGGAGACAATCTTATCATCCTTATGTTTCGTTCCAATATGACCTGCCGACAACAGTCCTTACTGGAGGACAGATTCTCAGTGATAAAACGTATCTTAAGAGAATAGGCTGTCGGTAGCTGACGTGAACATACGGAATAAAATGTGTTTATAGTATTCTGCACCAGTGAATGACAGTTAAATCATAACAAGAAGTAGTTACGAGATAATATGTTATTGCATAACATGACCACAGAGAGTGGAAACCCATTCCAAAGTGAAAAGTTTCTCCAAATTCACTTCTACCATTCCGATTTTGTGATATTTGAAATATTTCATGAATATAATCTCAGCAGTGAACAAATGGAAGCAATCGAAATGTGTGTCAGAATATAGAAAATAACTCACAATCAACAATTTTCATATGATGTTATTACGGGAGTAGGTACAAAGAAATTGTTATGTTTCAAAGAAGGGATGTGATTATATTGCTGCAGAAAGCTACGCAAAACGACTATCATTCAAAATATCTGGGAACTATAGATGTAGCTGTGTATGTGGATAGCATTAATGCACTTTTGATTTCCAGAAGGCGGCCAAGGTGTTTAAAACATAGTTACTTATTCAACTTAAAATTTACACTTAAATAGGCTGGTGATATTCTACGAATGTGCACTGAAACTGTTGACGAGAAATCATGAAACTGGGTGTTCCATGTGGCATAGCACTAGACGTCGTAGTTAGTGAAGTAGGCGAATTCTTTAGAAGAAAAAAACAATATGACAATATTGTCAAATTGTCTTTATACACCAAACTGTTGTCGTAAAAATACATGCACATCGTGATCACTCATAAAATCAATTGTGGAGGGGATGAATCTAAATTATTGAGGTAGGATTTTCTTGGCTTTTTAAGAGAAGTTAGTGTATACAAATAATTATTTGTTCACTCAAGAATCATGAAATGTTAAACATTGAAACGATAACGCTCTTTCTCCTTTTATGAAATGAAAAGTCGGCAAATGTTATGAACAGTCTCAAAAGCTCGTATAATTCTGTGTAGACTCTAAAAAGCTTCCATTTTACCAGCTTCTCCGTTGAATGTTTCAACCACTCCGAAGTATGATATATCATCTACAAATATCATTAGAAAGATTGCAAAGATTTGAAATGAATATCAGGAATAAAGGTTTGGTCTGTTTTACTAAATGCAATATCAATGCAAATCCGAGTGGTAAGGCCTACACAAGCTGAGTGGATTTCGATAGTGAAAGAGTTCTCATGATAATCTACGAACCTACCGATAAAATGAAATAGCGGAATTTAACATCACCTGATTTGCCTGACTAACAGCTACACCAACTGAGAATCATTTTGCAGAGAATAAGTATTCAGAAATTAACGGATATCACGAATACATCATGAAGCCTACACTGGTTTCACAAATTGAAAATAACATCCATTCTCCGAAATACCTTTTTCATTCTTTAAAGATGTTAATCGAAACACTACTTATATCTTCCTACAATCTGCACAAAATGCAATTCGACTGAAAATGTGTCGATCAACTGAGGGAATACTGTCAACTGACAATGATGAGAACTATCAATAAGCCTAACCAAATAGATTACACATTGAACAGTGTCGATATAACAACTTCAGGTAATATGTTTGGAACTCACAAGCATCACTCCGCAACCGAAGAATAGGCCAGCTAATATATTATATGGCAACTGTAATTAGAAAACAAACAAGATAAAATTTATTCAAGGTGGGTTAGATACAAACAGCATTCATTAGATGTTTGGTTTACAGATCAAATCATCTTCCTCAACTGTTACGCATTAATTCTTATCCCTGAACTCTCTCTCATCTTTTATTTAATGAACCGCATTATTTCAAATAACTGTGACTAATATTTCATTGTAAATGTAAAGCTTTATGAGAATTTGCCGAAAATGTTTATTAGCCTAAGTCGTTTTCTAAAGTTTCTATTCGTTTATCATCTAATCAACGTCACTTCGTTACTGTGCATGACACGAATAGTAGCAACACAATACACAGCCTATTACAAAAGTTCCAGATAAATCCCGTATAAAATAAGTTTATTTTAATTATCACACAGTGATGCAGTATTAACAAATGTATGGTTTTACAAGCATAAATCACTGCTCATAATCATTTCTCACATGACTATGAGCAATGATTTATGCTTGAAATGTCATCCATTTGTGAATAATACGTCGTTGCGTGATATTCAAAATAAGGTTATCTAAGTTATGAAATTACAATCTTCCCCAGTTCCCAAGTTCTACACTAACATTAATGATTACAGAGAAATTCTCATAGAAGAGTATTTAGAATGAAACCATGCGGCAAAATGCTTACTTCCCATTGAACACTCACATGGCATTAATCAAATATAACGCAGAAGATACTTACGATGATGATAAATGCGGTAGGTATTACAGAAAGCACGTTGTCTCCCCTCCGTGTCAATTGTTTTGATTTGAATCCGATAAAGATTGCTAGTCAAGCCGTGACAGCCGTTAAAGTGCAAGAAATCAAGCCCTAAGATACACTAATTTGATAACAATGACAGTTCATGAAAGTATCTAGGTGAGAAAATGAAAACAAATCACCAGTTAGTTTACAAAATATAGACTGACTTTAAGTTTCTGTTTATGAACACTCGACACTTGTGGTTTGTGTGTTCATGTGGGATGAAATGCATCTCCTCACTCTATGATATTTCATTACTGACAATAATTCTCGAGATTCATATCAGCTCGCTGACAGTTTCGAGCGATTGAAATTTCTCAATTACCCACGATAGTGATGACTTCTTATCTATTTGTAACTCAGTATCCAATGTGAGACAATTTCGCAAAATAAAGTTTGACATGGTGATGGGTAAGTACTCTGTAATTCACACCAGCTTACATAAGAATTATTCAATCGATAAACCCGCTTAGACAGAAACATTTCAATAACTGAAAACTTACTCATGATATGAAATCGGTATTTCAGCCGGAATCTCAGAGTAATTGTTTTGCATATGTTCACATCGACACCAATGATTCTGGAATGAACAGTCGAAATGCAGCATCAATGTATTCATTGAAATCAGCTTAAAATTCAGTTTATGCTCAAACTTCTAAAACCGACAAAATTTGTTGCTATTATGCTTTTCAGTAGTCGGCGAAATGATATTATCAGTATGACAGAATCTCGTATCATGACATTTCAGCATATATCATAGTCTCAAATTGCACAGCAGTATGCTTAAATCAGAAAAACTGTTTGAAGCGACAAATAGTTATATTCAATAGCTTAAATTTCTAATCTAGTAGCGAGTGATGCATGGTTCATTTGAATTTGTGATTTCACAAATAATACTGTACTCAAATACGTCAGATATTCACTAGGCTTTGTCCATTTGGATTGATTGGTCATTTTTCACACTCATGATGTAATTTTATATTCCCTCACTTTACCTCCCTTATTTCCTGTAAGTCTGCACCTTCCGGTTTGCATCTCATACTATGTGACTATCTAGAAATGTTTTCGTCGTAAGGAGCTTGGATAAACTGTTTTGTCTAAAAAAATTTCGTGTTACGTTCGCTCTCCTTACATGAGTGAAAATGATGACGGACATTTTGATGCACTTTTGTGATTATTGCTGTCAATTGCCTGTCAACATTTACAAGGGAGTTATCAGTACACTGCCATTCTTAAATAGGTCAAAAGTATTTGATACAATTTCTTCACTGAGGTATTTCTTTGATAATGGCAAAGTGAATAATTAGAGACAATGAAATCGAGAAAGAATAGAGATTTATATGTGACTCCACAACCTACTTACATGTTGTTAGTAGTTAGTAGGCTGTTTAAATAGGTGGGTTTCCTCGAAGATGCATGAAATTTTATGCATTCTCAACCTGGAGACAATTTGGTAATAATATAAGTGCGGTTAAGCAAATCAAACCATGAGATGAATCTCGGCTGTACAGTAAAACGTAGAGATAACTGAATAGATGTGGTCGTTTTGAAAAGTAAGCACACGAAGCAGACATGTGGTGATATCACTTATGGTTAATATACCCTAATTAATACCAAAAGATATTTGCGTAGATGTACAGATACATCTGTGTCACCTTGCTCTGAGTAAGGATAGCTGAAGCTAACTTCAACACATCGATGCTGTCCTGTCAACTACCATTTCTAACTCAACTTATATTTCAATTGATATGAAATCAGACACTCAGAAACTCAAAACGCATGTTATTTACCATTCCATGAAATGCTCGAGGATGACTTTTGTTTATTTAGATCTCATTTGAAAATTACTCTTGTGAATTGATCAGTGTTAGTGTAAATGATGTTATAATGTTTTGTTTGGCAAAGTCTTGAAAATTTGTGAATATTGTTTTGTGAGAAATACAAGTTTGCAAAGTAATCGAATCGATGCACAGATCATTGTTCATCATGCTACTCAGAGGACACTTTAAATCAAACGATTGTTCTTTTGTAATCAAACATAAGAGCATGTTTTGATGGTATTACTCCACGTGACTGTGCATCATCCACAAATATAGTCTGATCAGCTCTATCTTAGTCATCACGATGACAGTCAACATGGTCCTCCAGTTTAAGTTGGTAATCTCACGCATAGTAATCTTACTGCAGTCAAGTTGTCAGCTGAATTTTATGATTATTCCTTCCTGCTGGAAATATGTGAGACCAGATAAAGTGGTAGCAAGAACCATATCGCAATAGGAACTAACTTCATCCAGGATCATGACAGCAAGATTCATCTCAAAAGTGAGGAAGGAAGGATACACTTATCCAGTGATAAGCACAGTGCTACGGACAACGCCGAACAAGACGAGAAAGAACAGTTTTGTAGACAATTACAAGTAGTAATGGACAACATCTCAAATGTTGACATCAAATCCTTATGGGCGATATGAATGTCAATACAGATTTAATAGGAAGAGAACTCATCATGGGTCGAGAGGTTGGCGCTCAGAGAAATGAATGAGAACGGAAAGCAATTCTCAGCCTTCTGCGCATTCAGTAATCTAGTGATCGGAAGCAGCGCGTACGAGCACAAGGACATTTACAAGGCTAACAACATAGATTCCGCCTGATGGAAACACCGCAAACACGATATAACCCATCTCAATGTTTCTCCAGGAAGTGAAGATCCAGCCTGCGGGACACAAAGTCGAGGAGGGGAGCAGATGTGGGCTGAGACCATCATCTAGTGCAAAGAATCGTCAAGGTGAAACTGAAATCCATGAAAACATTGAGTGGCATCACTGAGGAAGACTGTGTTTAAGTACATTGGAACTATCTCTTTGAAGCTGATGGTGAAGTAATCGGGTACAACAACGAACATCAAAGAGAGGCATTCAAAGTGAATACAGGAGTAAGACAAGCTGGCTGTATATTAATTATCGCCGATAATATTCTTAATTGTCATGGACTGGGTTATGCGTCAGACTGAGCACAGGGAGTGAGAAGACAGGAATATGCCTGACCGACAAGAAGACTTCATCCAGAAGATCTGGATTTTGCAGGTGATATACAAACACGAGGGCTTACAGGTGAAATCCAACAAAATGCTTGAAGAAGCAGCCAGTGAAGACAGGACTGCAGATAAACATAGGGAAAATGGAGGTGACGAAGACAATCAACCAAAAGCAACAACAGCAACGACCGACGTCAGTCACCGTCAAAGGGAGAGATTTAACACAGGTAAACTCCTCCATTTATCTAGGAAACATGGTTTCAACTACAGGCCGATTACATTGAGGAAGATGTCAAAGCAGGCCAGAATGGGAAAGGCACGATGCGCCATCATCAACCTGAAACCAATTTTGAATTCCTTTGCAGTGACCCGGGATAACGAAAATGATTCGAATTTCCTGCACCTGTGTGAAGTTAGATAGTTATTCTCTACGGATCAGAAACTCGGCCATCGCATCACGAAAGGATTTCCTACTCACAGCTGCAGAATTCTACTAACAGCCAACTTCGCTTGCTCCATACTTAAGATGAAACTGCTAGCCGGCCAGAGAAAATAAGCAACAAGAAACTCACTCTGCGAACAAACCAAGGAAGAGCGGCCTGCTCACAAAATATGTATTACTGTTTGCAACCAGGCTACTTCAGTAGACAATTTGCATTTAACCCTCACGAACGACCTTTGTTCCTCTGCGTTTTTTTGAAATCCATTCTTGTTAATCAACCACTGTTCTGATAAAAGGCAGAGGGCCACTTCAGTAAATTGTTTGCATTCTTCACTCAAGAATGACCTTTGTTTATTTGCGTTATTGTTGAAAAGTATCATCAATAATCAGTCAGTGTTTATGTAGCCATCTTTATCAAGTTAGATATTTAGAAATCACTAAAGTTTGTGAAAAAATATAAACGTGTGAGACAAAAACAATTTGTGGACTTTAGTTAATTACATTTAGTTATTCATATTTCTCATTTGACGTTATTCCCTCTAATATTCACAACAATCAGACGCAAACTGAGTGCTTGCAAACAAATGTGGCAGCATATATGAGCCCACTATCATATATACATATATACACATATACAGTAAAATGGTAGAAATAATATTGAAATATGTGTAAAACTTGGCCACTCTGGTAGAAAGTAATTCCATATTGGCTTGTTTATGAGGTATATCACACAGTGAAACAGTATTATTATTCACTGGATGACATTCCGAACAAAATTTATTGTTCATAATAATATCAATTGTAATCACACGACTTTGAAACTTGAGTTTTATAGTTTTCTTTGTTTTCTCCTATTTGTCGTTGGGGTAGTAGAATTTTCGAGATATCGAGGACAGGTGATGAATCATTCCTATTACATGTATTTGCAGTTCATTCGATAAACAAAGCTTCTGTTATCAATCTCTCCCTCGCTCCACCCTGTGACATTAGATTTTAAAACTGTCATCCTATCGCATCCTATTGCATGGTTGTGTGTGACTGCATGTAGTGCTAAAGCTGAACTATTCTCTAGATTTCTTATCTTATTCGGGTCAACCAATCTAGATTTTGCTAAGTTTTGTGTTCGGCTAGTCTGACTGCTCCTGTTCTACTAGTTTAACCTATGTTATTGACCTGACAATCACTCCAGTAGAGTATGAGATAAACTTAATTGTTTTGTTTTAAGGGCTCCACAGGATTGATCTTCTAATCGACAAATCTTGTTTCTAATTGAGTTTGTGGCTTTAAATGCCACTTTTATTCCTGCGTTGTTAAGAATTCTGCGTGAGGTTTCCGAGGTTCCTTCTTGCATGGAATTACTACTGATGATTAAGATTCCTTATTGTTGGTGTTGTCATTATCTTGCGCATGTTTGACATGCATGTCGTCAGTAATACTGTTATTACCACTATCGCAGGAATAAAAGCGTCATTCAAACACAAAAACTCAATTAGAAACAAGCTTTGTCGGTTAAAAGATCAATCCTGTGGAGCCTTTAACACAAAACAATTTAGTTTATCTAATACTCTACTGGAGTGATTGTCAGGTCAAATACATAGGTGAAAGTAGTAGGACAGGCGCAGTCAGCAACTCACATAAAACTCTTATTTTTGTGAAAGAAAACTATTGCAATTATTTGCCTTTCAAACACTGAATCGTTGGGTATAATATTGTCGATCGATAATGCCTATAACTATCTATTTGCCACTGTGTGCTTGTGTTATAACACAAAGTAATATCTTTAATTGTACATATTGATGGATTTACATGTTCAACTTGGCCCAAGTCAGTGAGTCTATGATTTTGGTATCATTTTAGTTAACTGTACTTGATAATTATTATGATTATTATTGTATCCTTTAATTCCTGGGGGAAAACATAGGGCTCCAACCGTGAGTCTCCATTGCGTTCGGTTCTCTGTTAGAGTTTTCACCTGGCTCCAAGTCTGCCCACGTGCTTTCATCTCCTCTTCACATGACCTCCTCCAAGTCAGCCTTGCACTGACGACCAACTCACCGATTCCAATACAGTCGGGTTCCACTGGAGCAATGGCTTGTCTAGTGATGTCACTTGATGGTTTCCTCAGAGTATGGCCACCAATCCACCTCCACTTCTTCCTGCGTATTTGTTTCACAATCGGTTCCTGGTTGATTCGCTTATTCCCAGAGATCGCTGTTGCTGATCTTTTCTGGCCATTTGATCTTGAGTACTGAGCGAAGAAAACTGCTAGTGAAGATCTGTAGTTTGTTTGAGATGCTCTTTATGACGCACTGGCCAAGTCTCTGATCCGTATAGTGGCACTGACTTCACATTGGATTTGAAAATCCGAATCTTATTTTTCATGATGAGTGCTGTTGACCTCCACACAGGCTTGAGAGTAGTGAAAGCTTGTCTTGCTTTTCCGATTCTTGCGTTGATATCCTCGTCAGTTCCGTCCGCGTGTAGTTGAAACGATGCTTCCCAGGTCGGTAGGTAAAAGAGGTTGTTTCTTTCATGTTCCTCTCATATATGCTGATTGCTGTCTGTTGTTGTTGTTCTTGTCCAAGAATCTTCATCACTTCTGTTTCATTTATGTTCACCTGAAGTCCTTTCGTGATGCTTCTTCTATCGCCAACTTGTTGCTTTTCGCTTGCATATCGTACAGTTTGTGGAAAATCAAACATATATCATCGGCGAAGTCCAGATCCTCCAAGTGTTTTGTGTGAGTCCATTTCATGCCTGTTTCCTCATTGCCCGCCGCTGTTTGTCGCATTATCCAGTCTACTGCAATCAGGAAAATCATTGGCGATAGTAGGCAGTCAGCCAGCCTTGTTTTACTCCGGTCCTCACTTCGTAGGATTCCTTGAGATTACTGTTGTGGATTACTTGGCATGCAGCATTGTCGTACAACTGTTGGATGAGATGTATAATTGTCGGTGGCACTCCGTAGTAGCGAAGTAGTTTCCAAATCACCTCTCGATCGACGCTGTCGAAGGCCTTTACAAAGTCGATGAGGTTGAGATAGAGAGGTGACTGCCATTCCAAGCTTTGTTCAATGATAATGCGTAATGTGGCAAACTGATCAATACATGACTTGTTTCTCCTGAATCCAGCCTGTTCCAGTCGAAGTTTTACATCTAGGACATGTTTGATTCTCACCAGGATGATGAGGCTTAGTATTTTGCTTGGGATAGACAGGAGCATAATTCCGCGCCAGTTTTTGCATTGACTCAAGTCTCCTTTCTCTGGTAGTTTGAATAGGTATCCTTTATTCCAATCCTAAGTTAATTTTCCTTCTTTCCACACCTTCTCCAGTAGTGGCGTCATCAAGTCCGCTGATGTCTCTGGGTTCATTTTCAATGCTTGTGCCGGGATTCCATCTGGTCCTGCTGCTTTTCCAGCTTTCAGCATCTTGATTGCCTTCAGGATTTCTGATTTCGTCGGGAGTTGGTATTCACTGGTAGCTCTGTCTCCGTCGTTGATATTGTTGGGCGCGTTGTAGGTGGTGGTCGATTTAGGAGTCTTTTGAAGTGTTCAGCCCAGTGTTTCCTTTGCTCTACTTCTTCGGTGAGTGACTTTTCATTGTCATTCTTCACTGGCTTAATCTGTACCAAACTTTCGCCTGATAGGTATCTAGTAGTTTTGTAGAGTGTTGCGAGGTCTCCTTTGCCTTCAACGCAGCTAGTTCTGCTTCACTTGCCATGGTTTCATAATACTTTCTTTTGTCTTCCCTGGCACTCTTCTTTGCTCTTTTGTTCAGTGTATTGTAGCTTACATTCAAATTCTGTTTTTGTTGCTCGTCGGTCCACTAGAGAATCATTTGTTTCATTATCCCTCTCTCTTCTATCAGTCTCCAAGTGTCCGAAGTGAGCCACTGTTTGTCCTGTCCCTTCTTCCTGCTTAGAACCTCCATGCAGGTTTGACTCCACACTGTTTTCAAGTTGTTCCAGTGCTTTTCGACGCTGATTTCTTCGCATGTGTTGATTTGTGTCTCGGCTTTGTCCTTTATGCTTGCAGTGAAGATGTCCTTTGTGTCCTGGTCCTTCAGTCTTTGAGTGTTGAACTTAGCTTGTGGTCTATCTGCAGCTCCTGATTCTCTGAAAGCTTTTAATTTGATTTGGATTGTGTCTTGTACGAGGTAGTGGTCTGATCCAACGTCTGCTCCTTTTCACATTTTTGTGCCCAGCAGGCTGCGCCTCCACTTCCTTGAGATTGAGATGAAGTCAATTTGGTTTTCGGTTCGCCCATCTGGTGACACCCATGTAGCTTTGTGGATATCTTCGTGTTTATATATGATGACACCGTGTTATTTTGTGAATGTTTTTGAGTCCTAGCATTGGATTTGGTGGCTGCTTTTTGTCTAACCGAAATCCAAACAACCTTTTCGGCATGGTAGGACCTACAGGAACATAAGTTCCACCCAGTGTAGCTCGTTGGGTCATTGCGATATGCAAGCCCGACTACCACATCAAGGTAGCAGCTATCGATCGGGAAAGATGCAGAGATATTAGACTTTTGTTATCACCTCGTATGAAATTCTAATGCAACCACATATCATGTTACCTATCATTCGCAGAATTATAGCAAAGAAATATTCAACTGTCGAGTTTCCCAAAGTAATTTTACCACTGTGTCTGGCATTCCCAAATCACACTTCGAAGTGTCGTTTATATCTACCTTACGGAAGAAGCATTATGTGTTACTGAAAGTATATTTTGTCTATCACTTAAGAAGACCAATTTTTGCTTAATGACAACAAACTCTGATTAAGGAAAGATAATATTGTCCATTAGTGTGATGAAACGGACAACAGTATGAAGGTGTAAATCAATCTCTGAGTGTTGCTGCAGCTCCTGTGTTTGGTGATTCCAATGAAAATGTTATTTGCACTCTAGAAAATTGGAAGATTAGTTGTTAGGAATGGTGGCTTATTGTGAAACATCCACTTTCTATCCGTTCTGACCAGATGAACAAGAGAATCATGTTTTGAAAATGGAAATCTACGCAAAAGAAAGAAATCTGATTCATTCACACTTTCCTACTGGAACGACGTGCGTGAATGGACTACAGTAGGCGCGTTGTTGCGAAGACATATGTAGAGTGATACTTCACTTGAGTATGATTATGATTATCAGAAGTAGCAAGGATCATGTTGACTGAAAAATATGTCATTTTGCACACGTTGCACAAATATCGTAAACATTATCATGGAGAACATTGGAATAATGTTCAAATTAAAAATTGGTTTGTTTACATTGATGTTTTGCAGCAGGAATGTACATGAATAAAGATCATTATGGCGTATCACATTCAGTGTTATCACAGTGTTTATTGACGTGGTCTCCCAACAATTATATAAATGTCACATGTGTGAATACTTGAGCAGTATACTGGAATAGGAGACTGTGAGTTTATCAGCTTGTCTCTTACGTAAACCGATGTAATTGACTGATGTGTACGAATACCATTGGTTTTGATGTTATAATTAAAATTTATTTGTAATATTCGGATAGTAACTATATTATTATTATTCTCTGAAGTTCGAAGTGGAATATAAGTCCTCAATAGCACAATTCCATTTCATCTTGTTTTCTCCAGTCTTCTTCCGTTGGCTCCACGGTTTCCCATTGGCTTTTATCTCATACTCACACCATCGTCATTTCACCCTCTAACATCCAGTGCTCATCCTTTTTCCACTCCACGGTCTGGTGCGTCGTGTGAAACTAGTAGGAGACAATTTGCTTGTTGAGTCATATACTCATATTTGTATATTAGATTTGAAGAGTGATCCGTGGACCAAATAATGAATTCCACCTTATCCACATGTAAATGAGCATATATGTGTAGCTCACAGTAATGATTCCGTCAACGGTTTCTTATGATAATCTGTAGACTCATTCGTATAGTATATTGCTTAGTGTTTCGCGTGTTGATGCTCTTTGTGGTGTGCAATGATGAATAATTATGTCAATCATTTTCAGATTTACTAAGGAGCCAGGATTTACAAGCTTATGATGTGGTTCACAGCTGGCGACGCAACGGAGACTGTCGAGTGAGACAACATTTCAACTAATCCATTTCGATTTCAGTAGAGTGAGTAATGAAGGAAAAAAGGAGGAATTGTCTATTCTGCTTGTGAAGATTTTTCTTGGGTAAGTCCGTGCATATATTTTTCCATCTACTTTTCAAAATTAAACTGCTCACTTCCAACATATAAGTTTTAATACGGTGTGAAATATCCCCATATCATGAATTAAAGGTCAAGCTGAACGAAAAATATTCTATTCAATATTTACTCTTCAGGTTCTCACACTTATAAAATATAATATTTGTTGTCGTTACAATAATGGCCAGTTATGCGGCGGATACATTTTCTACGTAGGACAACTAATTAGTTATAGGGTGTCAAAATAAATAGTCATATTTGTGTGACAAAGGTGCTGGGCTGAAAGTGTATGAATTTGTTCAATTTAACAAGACATCTGTCAATGTTATTAATTTCTCTCTCGGAAATCTTTAGTTAATCTTACTGTTTGTAGAATGGTGCATATTAGACGAATTTGAGTACCGCATTGTCTATAGAATCACAAGTTGAAATGAAATTAACAAGGTTTCTCATTAGAGTACAAAGGCATACAGTGTTTTCTTTCTTAAACTATGTTTCTGATCAAGTTTCGACTGTGGTGTATGCTGAAAAGTCTTAGGACGGATCCTATCACAATGATCGTGTTACTTCACCGATTGGTGAACAATGTACGAACAATGAGTTTAACCAGACGTTGCTGTCTGAGCACAAACTGATTTGCTATTGATTTTGATGAATACCTTGATGCCACATTGTATTATTCATTTCAGAATCTTTGGTTTCATTATGAACATGTGCGTACTACTTACTCTGAGATTACGACTGAAGTACCGAATTTACATCATTATGATGACACTGGCAGTAAGTTATGAACTGATGTAATTGTTTCGTGAATGATTCTCTTGTAAATGTAGACTGAAATGCAGCGTCCTTGAATAACGTCGTGTGAAATCGTATTTCCATAAAGTATCTCATTGTAGATAAGCAAATGAAAATTCACAGAAAGTTGTAATTTTCATTGTTAATTTGGAGATTTCAGTCATGGGACGCCTTCATTTAGCCAGTATACATCTCGTGTAAGGGAAGTTGAAATCAACAGATTCGACAGTTGCTTATCGCTATGAAACTGATATTTATTAACAAAATGAAAGAAGGTTCAAAGAAAGTCTTTAGGCAATATTTCCTCGACATGTCAGTGTATAGTAAACTCAGTGTATCACGATCTTGGCATTACTACTCCAACGTGGTTCTTTGTAATCCACTTGTCAGAATACACAGACATCACGCTGAGTGCTTAACGTTGAAGAAATTATCAGATCACCTTAGGTGTATGAAGGTGAAATCGATTCAGAGGAAAACAACTGGTGTATAACACCTCACAGATCACAAATATTTCCAAACTACCTGCCAATGTCGGCAACATTAAGTTGTCCTCTGAAATGAAACGCACTGTAGAAATCTAGCCAGACACGTGGATATTTGTTTACAAAAACATGAAGACAACACGTGACGATGCAGAAAGAGTCATGATATTGAGACCAGATTGACAGAGAGCCATGGCTGAAAATCCATGTACATTGGAGGTCATATCGCTGCTTACTGGTCCGAAGTTTGATAACACTCTGATCTCTTCAGTGAATCCAACTACAATGATAACTAGCATATCACATTTCCCAACAAATATGCGCTGACTTCAGAAATGATTTCAGTAATTAAATATCATAATGTGAATGACTCCTATCGACGTGACATGAACAAACAAAATAAAAGTGTCGAATATTTCTGCACAACAAGTTATAATCTTTCTATTTTTGATTGTGTTGTCTAGATCCTTTCATGGACTGTCGTTGATTGTATATTGTGCTATCAAACTGGCATAATAAACAGCTTGATTTCGTTCGTTATAACGGCTGTCATGGCTTCAGTGGCAATACTTCTCGGATTCAAATCAAAACATTTTACACCGAAGGGATATGGTGTGTTCTATGGAATGCTTGCCGTATTCTGCATCGTAGGAGGCATCTTCTGCATTATATCTGAATACTACTATGTGAGTGTTTAATGTGAACTGCGAATCTTACCCCAGAATTTCCTAGTGTATATACGCATGTATGAGAATATATCTGGAAAGTTTGCAATTGGCTAAGTATTGTGTTGCTTCTATTTGCGTAATGCATAGTGATGAGTTCACGCCAATTGCATATTTAGTGAATAGCAAATTCTCTATCCACCCCTTGCATTTTATAAATAGACTGAATGCCTGACCATTCCAGAATACAAACAAAAATGTAGGAAATTTTACTTGGGTTCGCTTTGCAAACCGAAGTATGCTTCTAACGTTCAACTGAATATATTATAGTCTGTGATTAGGATAAGGGAAGTTGTGTTCCCCCTTCGGTGGAATACTTGACGAACGATCTCTGTTAGCTACTAAATCCAAACTAACTAACTGTTAGTTGGAATCAGGCATTTTTTCGAATCTCAGTTTCGAAGGATAATTTCAGTTACAAATCGAAACAGTTCCCTTATGCCATTTGTATCTAACCGACGATTAATAAATTTTCACACTAATTCTTATTTTGTTTGCTTTCCAGCTTGGGTCTCCGTACAATATACTGGGCGCCATATTCCTTGGTTGTGGAGTAATGCTCGTGAGTTCCAAACATATTTCCCGAGGATGTTGTATTTACACTTTTGAATGTCTAATCTATTTGGTCACTCTGATTGACAGTTCTCTTCATTGTCAGTTGACAGTATTAACTCAGCTGATCTCCACATTTGTAGCTGGATTGTCGTTTGTGCTAATTACTGTTAGATATAAGTAGTGCGCTGATGTACGTCTTCAAAGAAACATAGAAAATGTGTGTGCGTGTGTGATTAGGAAGGACAGTGAAGACGAAACGCAATAGGAGTGTGGAGATGCTGGAAGAAATAAAGTGAGATCAAACAGCAATGTTGGTGACAGACATCTTGCGGAATGGATGATATTACTTTCAATTTGTGAAACCAGTGTAGGCTTCATGATTTTCGTGATGTCTGTTTATTTCTGAATACTTGTTCTCAGCAGGATACTTCTTAGTTGGTGTAACTGTTGATGAGACATATCAGGTGAGGTTAAATTCCGATATTTCATTTTATCGCTAGGTTCAATGATTATCATGAGAAACCGTTCACTAATGAAATTCACTGAGCTTGTGTAGGCCTCATCATTCAAAGGTGCATTGAGATTGCATTTATTAAAACAGATCAAATGTTTATTCCTCATATTTACTCCGAATCTTTGCAATTTTTTTGTTATGATATTTGCAGACAATATACTTCATAACAGTGTGGTTAAAGTATTCCAAAGAAGAAGTAGTAAGATGGAAGATATTTAAAATCTACATTGAATTGTTCATTTATCTGGGACTATTCATGGTATTCGGCAATTTATTCGATTACACTCAGTTGAGAAGAATGAAGTTTGCTGATATTGTGTCATTTTCTACCTTTGATGATACCTGAATAAATAAACAAGAAGTTGTATGCGCTGACTTCTGTTGTAAAGTCAAGAATTCTCAATATTATTAATTTCGTTTCACTGCTTCAGAAAGTGATTTCAAAAATGATCTTCGCGTGTTTGAGTTTGTAACTATAACTGTTATCATGATAGGAAATATGATGACGTTGTCTTGTTTGTTAAATCTTGTGAAAATGTTATTCTCTCTTTACATTCCTGGCGACCGAATCCTCCACCAAAGTAAATATCTACCTGTATTATTTGTCGAGAACAGTTTTTGTGCACACTTATTTCATCTCATTGTAACAACAGAAGACAAGGGTCAGGCAACAGATCGTTTATTAACGAAAATCAACACATATTTATAGATTTCAATGTGCATTGTTGTAGATTATTGTTAGTAGAAAATACAGTTTTTGATTGGTTGTTTCTCACAGAAAGTTAACCTTGCATCTCTTTGTGGCTGTGTCAGATCATCAGTAGGCTAACTGTATCCGCCCACGCAAAGTCTTGTTCTCATTTTCTCTTCACGATTATTGGGGAGATAAACATTGACGTCAATTACTGTCTACCAACTTTAGCTAGCAGCCAGCTCTCACCCCCTCAGTTGGTTTGAACAAAATCGCATGCTGTAGACAATTTAACCACCTTGTGAAATCATAATCACATGTCATCCATATTAACGCCATTTTTGTGAGCAAGTACATCTGCACCTCCTCGGAATTATTAACAGTTTTCAGATTGTCTAGGTGTCCATATAACATGAACACATCCGTTCCTCGAATTAAAACAAATTATTCGCACACGCTGTCGTAAAACCAAGACTGGACAATTGTACACTGTGAGGTTATTTCGTATTCTGACAATAAGTAACCCATTTCAGTTGTTCACATTCCTCCACCTCTGAAATGACAATCATGAGATATTGAGAATATGGCGAAATTGGAATGATAGTACTCTGTTCGGGGAAAATCTGTAATTTGAAATGTTCCTTCACAGTTTCTGGTTTTGTTATGCAGTAATTTCTCACTTATATTATAGTCTAGTTACTAGTGAACACACTGAATATCGTTGACCATTGCTCTTACTTGGCTTCTCTGAGGCATTCAGCTTTAATACTTTATCCAATATTGTATCACAAACAGTCGACACTTCGAGATGATAGAAGAATGCTCATGTGAGGAATGTACACCGGCATAAGGCAGTGAGATTACATCATACAAATGGATTTAATAGAACAGTGTTGCACAAAAATGAGACTACAAATGCATTTGTGAACAGTCTTGATATCTTGTTTTCGCTCTACAAATGACGTCACAAGAGATCTTTCTGTGTATGTGCGTTTGTGTTTTCATCTATAGCTACATGTATACGAGTAGGTCTTGGGCACTTTCGTGGAGTGTAACTTCATAATATTAACTTATATTGTTGCCTATTGCATGATAATGTATAACACTGTGGACTTTATCAAAATAAATTTTCTACACAATAGAGAGGTACATGAAATTGGTGACGTTATCAGACTGGTTAGACTTTATCAAATGGTCCTGCAACTGGACAAATCGCCCAGTCTTTTATGCCACAAGGTGTATTATCTATCTTTATATGAATCAGTATCAATTTCACTGAGTATTTTCCGTGTTTCATAAACATATTTCATTGTAATTATTGAAGTGAATATGAACAAATGGTGTGGAGTTTTCAACATATCGTGTGAATGTATCTAATTGTTGAGATGGTAGCTATATGGATTATGAGCCTAAAATTAAAAACAGAAAATTAGTTTAGATGGTTGGAGGCAATCGGCCACATTGCAAACCTGGCTGATAGAATTCAGTCTGCACCAGAGGGAGCACTAGATATACCACACTGAGTGCTAGTGTCCAAACAAAGAAAATCGGTTTATTCAACTGGTTGCCCATAACATCGATTGCACTTTTGAATCTTAGTGGAACAAATTTATCACTGTGGATGAATGCGTATTCAGCATAGAAAAAATACCCATATGGACATTTAGAAAGCAAAGGGATTCAGCGAAGAAATGTTTTCTGACTACTTCATCTTTGATTACATGTCATCATAATCCAAATCGTTTTATTTTCTTCATTAATCTGTTGCGCTATCAACTTGAGAACACGCTTATTTCTTGATTACTCTCCATTTATTTCAAAATAATGCGTTACACAATCGATGTGTTACAATCATTTATACCTTTTAATTGTGTGTATTAAGTTTCTTCGTTAATTATCACCCAATTGACATATTGATACTGACTAATTATTGTTAACAAACATATCAGTGCCACTTGATTGGTAGATTGTTGCGTATTTCAATAAAAATACTATACATGTATTTTAGAGTATAACCAGAAATGAGGATCTAATTGAAAAGTGAGGATTTCTTCTCTCAATAGTTTTCGTTTCTCTATGTCTAAATGGGGATGTTTTCTACCTTGAAATCTTCGGAACCACAGTTTGCGTGAAAGGTGTTCTCAGTGAATATCTGAAATACAGCGCAAGATTTATTGAAGCGAGAATTTCTTTGCACTTCATTCTCGAGTGCATTGAGAGAATGAGCATTCATCAGACATCAGGAAGCTACACTGTTGAGAGGATTTGAATGTTTTGATGTTGAATGCCTGAGGATGTGTTGTAAGATGCGATGGCACTCATTGCCAATTTATACTTACTGGACGTTTTGAGCAATATTCAGTATATGTTGATATGAATTCGAGTCTCTCCCTTCTAGTTTATGAATATTCGTGATTTTCAGAGATAAAATGTGTCATGACTTTGTTGCAGGATAGATTTTTCTGGGTGATTCTATTCGTTCTGAATTGTGTAAGGAATAATTGGATAACCCCTAGGCTGACAGTAGCTAAGTGTAAAACTAAGTATCTTTCGTAAAACTTTCGTCATACGAGTTATTCCGAAGGTCCAAAACAGTATTTTTGACTCCCGATAGACAAATGAATAACCGAAGTTATCCAACGTCTTAAGGACTTGGAAATATTCCATGTGTGCAGTAGCTGCATCTGACTGCCTCCAACAACATTTACCTAACGATTATCTACCTTACTATCCAATATTATCTCATTGTATCGCAGATACACCTTACTCAGTAGGCCATTCAAAATTAATTGGCACGCCTTGACTAACATTCATAACTAAAAAATCAAATTATCATCTTGTGTCTACTTGATCAATGAAAGGTTAATTAATGATGAAAGAAAGTATATTGATTGCTACGCAAGCGACTGCTTATTGTTTGAGCGTATGGAGCTATGAAAAGGTGCGTTTTTTATATTCTGTTTTTGCTTTGAGGTTTCTGTGAAGATAAGATTGATTTTCAGCTGTAGGGCTACTCTACTCATGGCGAACATTCCCTCTGCTACCGGACTAGGACTGGCTAGGAAACTAGTGATTTAATAAACTAGGGAAGATTGCTACGAACACTAATGATATGCCTGACTATGGTGTACCGGATTCTGTGACAGATAGCAGGCAAGGAAAAGTTAGTCAGGTAACAAGAGTCCAGAATATCTGAATTTCATGGATAACTTATGCAGAATTTCACGCAAACTCTCAGATTTACGTGCGAAAACCAACAAAATTGTTGAAGAAGCCAGTAGGGAAGACAGGAATTCAAGTGAAAATAACGAGGACGGAGACAATGAAGAACAACCAACCAGCAATTTCTACCAACGGAATAAACTCGCAAGAAGCAACTTTCCTCACTTATATACGAATCACTATTTCAATTGCAGAGTGACACGGGTGACGATTCACAAACCAGGATTGGTAAGGTAGCGCAGATCTTCATCACTCTGAAATCAGTTTGGAAATCTTCCTAACCAGTATAAAGGGCAAGATTCGGATTTCCAATACAAATGTTAAGTCAGTCAGTTCTTCTGTATGGGTCAGAAAGAGCCAATAGACTGTTGAGAACAGCTGACATGGCTGCATATAGAAGATCAAATCACCGGTCAGAAGTAATTTACAAAAAGTGGTGGAATAGATCAGCACTCGCACCCAACACCCATATTTATTAAGTTGATAGAAGTTGGCAAATTATGAGGAGTTGAATGCACAATTATTGAATGAAGAAGAAAAAATTCTCAGATTATCGAAAGCTGTGGTGAAAAAAAATATTATTTCTACCATTTTACTGTGACTTTATCAAAGTCTATGTGACAGTGGGCTCATATATGCTGCCACATTTAGTTGCAAGCACTCAGTTTGCGTCTGATTGTTTTGAATACTGGAGGGAATAACGTCAAATGAGAAATACGAAAAACTAAATGTAATTAACTAAAGTCCACAAATTGTTTTTGTCTCACACGTTTATCTCTGTCACTCAAACTTTAGTGATTTCAAAATATCTAACTTGGAAAAGATGGCTACATAAACACTGACTGATTATTGATGATACTTTTCAACAATAACGCAAATAAACAAAGGTCATTCTTGAATGAACAATGCAAACAATTTACTGAAGTGGCCCTCTGCCTTATATAATAATACCGGTTGATTAACAATAATAGATTTCAACAAAACGCATTGAAACAAAGGTTGAAACTCAGATTTACCTAAGCAGTGTTGTGAGGCAGCTATACAGGCAATATATGTTCAGAAATACAAAACAAGAATTGTAAGATAAAATCAATTAACCAAAGTTGAGCTTTGAAATGCATCTGAGAATCGAGAAGAATATTCCCAAGAAGGTGGAATCAAATCTCTGTCCACAAGAAACACACACCAACGCTTTCCGCAGACAGTTCAGGGTCACTCGAAAAAATTCATGCCATCCAACAACACATTGTCAATGTACACACTGGCAAAGAAGTATTACAATTAAAGATAGAACAAGGACAAATGCAAATTAGTAAAGTTAGAAATAAACATGTCATATGCAAATGTCAAATTAATGATACACAGTCTAGGTGGAAAACGCATAATGTTTTCAGAGTTAATTGAAACTTGTAAATAAGCACCAATAATGGATTGTCCAGGAGGGATTTCCAAACAATTTGTCCACTACATATTTACTTCTTGCCGCTAAAATCTCAATACACAGTCGGAGAACTGACGTTTAAGACACGTATTGAATCACTAGAGCTTAGCTTTCAGATAACTTTGTCTGTTGGATTCATCGTATTTCTGAAGCACTGCGAGTGGGATTCTTAGAGAAACTAAGATGGCTGTATGATAACTTATTTGGAAAGCTATTGGAGCGGCACCACATAAGCCCATCATCACTGAGTCGAATACTCTATCTAATGAAACTGATACTGTGACACGATCATAATGAGGTGATTTGAAGGTGATTGATGAGTTGTGCTTGAAAATGCATCCCAATTATAATTACATAGAACTGTACACCATCGTGTAGTTGTTATTTCGAGTAGCGAGTGATGACGGAGGATGGCTACCAGTGTGTTAACGACCATAAATCAATCAATACTGGATGCATAATTGAGATTGCTGCACACCTCCTAATGAATGTTTACGTAGGCAGAACTGCAAGTCAACCTCTTCCTCAAACTGACTGTGGCACACTATCATATGAATCAATATGTTGTAGAGGTGTTTCGAGGACAAGTGAGATCCAGTCGCGTGATGTCAGTTATATTCTGCAAATCCATCTGATCTGTGAGGAAATTGAGTTCAACTGCATCCACCGGTTAGTGGTGTTATTTGAAAAATTCATACTGTCTGTAGTCTTGTCTGTCCACAGGCACTCCGAGATTTCTAGAGGTTGTGCTATTTCAGTTTGTAATCTCTCTCTGTATGACGTTTAAGGTGAACAAAGAATATACGTCTATATGCGATGTCTTTAGTGAAATGATTCAGTAGAAAATACCAAACATCCTCATGCAAAAAAACAGACAGGTGGTATTGTGGTCTCGTGAAATATCCTCTGAATATTTGGCCACTGAGAATTATCTCAGGGTTTAAGTTGCCTAACCTCACTTATATTATTACCAAAATGTGTGCAGGTTGAGAATGCATAAATTATCATGCATCTACGGGAATAGTCCACCTACAAAAATAGCCTACTAACTACTAACAACATGTAAGTAGGTTGTGGAGTCACATTTAAATCTCTATTCTCTCTCGATTCCATCGTCGCTAGTTATTTACTTTGCCATTATCAACGAAAAACCTCAGTACAAAAATTGTAGCAAATACTCTTAACCTATTTTAGAATGGCAGTGTACTGATGACTCCCTTGTAAATGTTGACAGGAATTACATTCCGACTAGGCAATAGACAGCAATAATCAAAAAAGTGCATTTAAAAAGACCGTTATCATTTTCCCTCATGTTAGGAGAGCGGACAAAACACGAGATTTTCTTAGACAAACCAGTTAATACAAGCATTTTACGGCGGAAACGCTTCTAGATGGTCGCATAATGTGAGATGCGACCCAGAAGCGCAAACTCAGTGGAAATTAGGAAGGTGAAGTGACGGAATATAAAATTACATCATGAGTGTGAAAACTGACTAATCAATCCAAATGGACAAAGCCTATTGGAATTGCGGTAACGTGTTTATAAATAAGTCTACCGAATTCAAATTCACTGAATCAACAAGCATACTGACTGTAATATTTCATAGAGTGTGGAATCATTCACATTTTATTTGATTGTAGACACTGTCCACTTAATCCGTCCTTCTGATATTCAGCGACTGAATGTGACATAATTTCAGAGAAACATGTGTGGATCTTCAAAGTTGTGGATGAAAGTATATGGAATTCTTCCCTTTAATAATTTATCTGTTAATGTAACTAATTGCCGTATAGAAGAGATTTTGCTTATCTTTGTATTCGTAGAATGGTGCATATTAGATGCATATTTAAGTATCACATTATCTGTGGAATCCCAGGTTCACTTGAACCGCATACAAAGGATGCGCATGTAGTCCACCTATCGACAGATTTTAATGCTAAACTGGAGCTAATCATAAAAGATATCAGTGGCGGTTATCCTACGGTTGGACAGCCTTCTAAAGGTTGAACAACAGCAGATTCTGTTGCACCGCTTAGTTCATCAACTTGTATCAGTCAGTCGTCGTTGGTGTTGTCAACCACCATGAAAGAGACGTCCATGAACTAATATGTCTTATGCTATGACTATGTTAGTGTCGGTCCGTTTGAGAGGAAGAAAGTCAATGGTCAGTTTAGTGAGGAAAAGCCAAATGTGTATGAGAGGGTAATTGTTAAACTGACTTTCACGAATAAAGGCCTTTCGGGGTTTCAAGTTACTATTTGAATGTTATTATCTCTGGTGAAAATTACTCTGTGGCTTCGCTTGGTTGGTCAGATGTGTCGTATGTTTGTTACACGATACAATGTCACGGGCGTGTCACCGTTCAGAGTTGAAGATATAGATCTTAGGAAGAGGTCAACAAATGAACTCTGCGACGATTTTCCAACCTAGGCTGTCAACCTGAGAAGGGTTGTGGAAATGCTGGAAGTGATCAGATAAGATTAAACAGAATTGAAAAAGGAGACATTTTGGAGAATAGATGATATTATTTTTGACTTGTGAAACCAGAATAAGCTTGATGAATATCATAATGTCCATCAGTTTCTGAATGCCTTATGTCTGCAGGATAAACCTCACTTGGTGTTACTGTTAATGAGTGATATGACCACCTTTAGTTGCACTAATGAATTCCTTGAAAAGCCGATTCATGGGCATATTTTTCTAACCACAATTAGCAAGTACAACAAAAAGTGCGAGGTAAGTATTCAAGAAGAGAAGAAAGACCGTTGATATGGAGAGCTTTGCTGTTTCGTATCAACATTTAAGACGACTAACAGCACTTGTTTGTATTTATGTATATACTTTAGATGACCTTGAGAGGCACAAATTACATCGATAAATTAAAACAGTCAATAGCCAATAGGATACCAGTGTCATAGGTGGGGTGAGTTGGTAACAACCAGCCATGTAATAGTACGTGGAGTATTTTCATGAAATTGGGTATATCACCGAGGCACATCAGAGGATGTTAAGTTCTGATATTTCACTTAGCTGCAGGTTTCCTGGATTATCATGAGACACCGGTCGTCAACAAATTTCTCTCGGTTTATTTAGTCCTCACCATTCAGATATGCGATAAAATTGTATCTGTTGACACAGATCTAATGTCTACGTTTCCTCATATCCATTTCAAATCTTTACAATCTGTCTAATGACAATTGTAGATGTTACATTATACTTCTATCTGGTTGAAGCATTCCAAGGATAAAATAGTAAAATCGACATCTTTTAGATTCTATATAGAATTGAACAAGCCTGAAGGACTGATCATGACACTGGAAAAACTATTAAAAATTCTGTTCACATTCAGAAGGACAGAATATAGAAAGCTGTGAAACTCTCTAATTTGGAGTGGCTTTCCACTCTTTCTGGTTACGAAGTAACACATTACGTTAGAAAAATGTCTAGGATGAAGTAATATGCGTCGTAAAACACGTACAGGAAGTGAAGAAGTATATACAATATTGAACTCAAAATTGAAATAACCTCGCAATTCTAAAATTCTACATTTGGACATTCCGATTTGTTCTTCTGAAATGAAGCATGTCTACAACTGCATTATCATTATTCCCACTGATCCCTGGTGAAGTAAGAGACCTCAGCATCACATCTGCATTCTTCCCCGTTCTCTACAGCTTTCTTCAGCTAGCTCTGAAGTTATATTCAATCCTTCATTTCCTCCTCAAACAGTCCCCCCCATGTCACTGTCAGGTACCCTTCAATACCTTCTTCTGGACTAAACCACGCTAAAGGTCAGAGGAAAAGATTTGGTATCGACGTAAACATTAACAGTATGAGGCAAAATATCTATCACGTGTGTGTGCACCACAACTATCTGGATTAACTGGCTAAGTAAGATTGGGCATCAAAGGTTGTCCAGTGAAATTACGGTTGAATCTCCTGCCATAACCCAGTGACTTAGATTGTCTATTGAAATTTTCGTTCTGTCCATGTGTGGCGGCCTAAAAACATATCAAATTATATGTTCACCGAAAAAAACCAATGAAAATCGTGGTTGTTAGGTGAGATTGAAAAGAACTCAACCTTGGACCGCGCGCAAGGAACGAATCGGTTACTCTCTCTCTCTCTGGCGGCTCACTCAGCAAATCTGCCGACCGACTCTGTCTCGCACTGATTGACACATCCACATCAAGAGTTTTGCTCCTATCTGCTTTTCTCTACGCGGGAGACCTCCGACGGTTGACAGCTCTAAGGTGTAGTTGAGGATTTGTATAATCAAGAAAAGGACAATTTCATTCCTATAATTTCGTACGTCTATAATTTGAGTATTTTGTGACTATTATAGTTTTTCTTCAAATAACTTCAGTTCTTTTTGTGTATATTAACTTGAGTGAACTGAACATCTTATATATACGTATTTGTTAGTACTTGTTCTGTCCTTTTAATTGTGTGTATAGACATACTTAGTTGCTAGGTCCACTTCACATGTAGTGATGAGCGAAACTGCGTCGTTGTGATCTGAACTCAGGAAACGGATCTTTTCCTCCTTCTGTATAGCTGACCAAAACTACCTTGGGACACGCAGAGTCATACAACACTCTAAGGACATCAAAAAGACGACTATTCCTGGTCATATCCATGTGTCCATCTTTTCAACAATAATAACATCGAAACTCAAAAATCTCTCAACGGTGACGTCAGGCAAAATTCAACCTTACAACCAATTAGAATATCCCTATCGATGTGAGATTGAAAACTCTCTCTTCACAAGAATCACACACCAACAATTCCTGCAAATAGTCTAAGATCAAAATGACCTCAAAGAGCTGCACTCAAAAGAAAGATTAAACAAGAACTAAGCTTCATAACAAGGATATATGATATGCAATTATTAGAAGAATAAAATAGAGTACACTACTTTTAAGACACCTTTTAGAAGGTAAGCCGGTGGTATTTACAAAGTTAGTTGAAACACAGAAATGAGTACATATATTGTAATTAGACGGTTCAGGAGGAAATTTTCCGAAGAATTATTCCAGCACGCATAATGTTTCGCCAACTGGTATACACCCATTGTAAATCATTTAAAGAGATTGTGCAGTAACTGAAAACAAATTCTGTGCGATCATCAGAGATTTGATGGATGGATTGGATTAGTGCTGTTAACTGTGTAAATGACAACTGTTCTCTTCTGCTAATATCCCCTCTTGTGAAAACAGTTACATATAGATAGATGTGATATTATACCTAAGGAAAACAGCATATTAAATTGTACTTTGTGCTTTGTACACACAACAGAATAATGGTTGGATGATCGATACGAGCAGTGATTAACTTACAATAAGATATTTCAATGAGAACGCACACAAATATACAAAGATCATTCTCTAGTGTTTCATCACAGCTAGAAGTCAGTTAAGTGAAGTGGCTCGTTAATAATCATATAAAAACATCATTTGTGAAAACATCAATAAAATATTTAGAGAGAAGACTGTGAGTTTATGAGCTTACAGTATGCTTACATTGTCATAAGATTGTGATAAGAAACTTGTGTATCTGCTTTAACATTATGCTAAATGTGAACTGAGTCATGAATTGGGGTCAGACCGATAATTAATTTAAAATAGTCGGAGATACTGGCCACATAAACATTACTCAAATATTTTTATTTCTCAGTGGAAGGTTAATTTCGAGACTGAATAATGGATTCCGTTTGTTAGACACGCACATGTGCATAAATCCGTTACTCACAGTAATGTTTCTGTTCAACGTTTCTATCAAAGTTTCGTTATGGTTATTGGTAGGGCGCTTCAGGTTGCATAAAATGTTTTCGTATCATGTATTTCATCTGCAGATGTTCCTCATGTCTTAAAAAACCGTCGAATATATTCATGCATTCATTCACTCATTTTCAGACTTACGAAGCAGTCGAACATTGTTATCAAATGGCATGGTTCATGTCCTCTGATTTGATGAACACTGGAAAGTGAGATCATAACTTCCTTCATCAATTTTCCTTTCATCAACAGCAAAACTGATCCAAACCAGCTGCCAGCAGCACTCTGGTATACAGTGATTGTATGCGGGTGAGTCTTTCATAACACATTTCTTCCTTGACTTAATATTAAGGTAAACAATTTATAAAAGATGAGGAATAAGCTAGAAAGTAAACGTCATGTGAAATAGTATTAAAAGTTATGAGTCTTAAATTAGTGGAGATGACATTACACTGTGCTAACATTGCAGTCTTCATATTCAAGTCTGCTGAAGTGACAGACAAGTTGATTGGATGATTTTAATAGATTCTGAGAAAATTCACATTCCATAGATTTAACTAGACTTCACAGACTTATTCATTTAACCGTTTATCTGATGTTACATGATTGATCCGTCTTTTCAAAGTGTGGAGATACATTCTTTGAATTTTTCATTTTCCAAAAGGAGATCTGTAGGTGTACTTTGATTGGACATTAGTAACTAGTGTAATCTGTCTAGTCCCTTCTATGATGCAGACTGAATTCTATTAGTCAGGCTTTGAACTAGCACGAAACCTACATCCAAGGCTATCTGAGGATCGCCTCCAACCATCTAATATCTGTAGGTGTAATTAATTTCATATTTGGAAGATTCTTATTCCATCCAGTGTATTTGTAGAATATTGCATATTAGACATAATTGAGAATTTCACTACATCTGGGATCATAGACTCAAGCAAACACTAAGAAGTTACATGCTGGAGTCGAATTTCTAGCTTTCCATTATGTGTACTCTTTTGTTATTTCGTGTAAAGCTTTGAACATGACACAACTTCACAGAGTATCTGATTATTTTCCATTGTCGAGTTGTCTTACTGACATTTTGGAAACTGTCATAGTTTGGACTAAGTCACACTGACGATGTCAATTGATCGATTATTCAAAAGCTTAATAATAGTGAATTCTGTCAGGATTAGTGGTCTTAAGACAAATTGATTAATTGTTGATGTTGGTGAATACACTGATATTACCTCTTGATTGTCTGTTTCAGCTGCGTTGGTTTTGTCTTGCACATATGCTTGGCATTTATTCAGAGGTTTCGAACACTCTTTCCTCTTAATATGGTCACAGTATCATTCGCGGTAAGTTCTGAATTTACAAATTGTTCTCACTTCTCACTAAACATGGTAGACCAAAATATTGCATCACATGAAGTGGTGTGCTTTCCGAAATAGTGGAGAAATCATGGTCAGTGCACTCCGAACAATTTCACAGTTTCGTAGACTATCGTTTGAACATTCTGTCATTGTCCTATGTAGTCGACTTGGCAGAAGATCAAATGGATGACCTTAGAGGTCACCGCTGAAAAATGATCAAGTAAAAAGACTAAAGTGACAATGGTGAAGGCAGATCATCTTCAGATTTCGAAGTCAACACTGTCTTAAAAGGATACAACTGCATGGATTACACGTAAATAAAATTGAAATGAAACCAGTCGAGAAATCTACTTACCATTTTTTACGATCACTAAATATTCAATCTGAACATCTCTCAGTATCACTGATGAATATATGTATATTGTTATGTGGCTATTTATAAAATGCAACATCACTTGGCAATTTACATAGGACAGAATGATATTGACGACCACAAATCAGTGTGAGTTGTATTTCAAATCAATGCTCATTCACCATAAATAGTCATTATGCTTCATAGAATGCAATATGGGTGATAACTGCTGACTTTCATAAAGTCAAAAATGGACGATAATTTCGAGAATATGGTTGGTAATGAGATACTGTGTTATGAACAGCTGAGATCGATGTGATATAAACACACAAACCACAAGTGTTGAATGCTTGTAAATGTCTATTCATAATAAATTTGTTCTTTTCCGTGAATTCATTTGCTTCTGATTTCCCTTTCTAGATCATATTATGGTGTGTAGTGGTTGCTGTATACTGTCGTGAATTATGCTGGGTATACAGCTTGATTGCTTTGCTTTTAACAGCTGTTATTGGAGTACCAGCAACGCTTATCAGTTTCAGATCGAAACGTCTAACAGATACTGGATATTTCGTCTTCTTCTCAATAAGTATGATATTCATTATCATCGGAATCACGTTCTACATTTTCTATCAATTATTCGGTGTAAGTGTTGCATAGAAGTTTCATCTCAGTTCTCATTATTGTATGTAACACTGTGCTTCGATTTGTCTAAATATTCCACATAAGGAAAATTGTTGTGCGGCTGCTGGTCCCGTTATGAAAAGTGATAGAATAATACTGACTGCATGACAAATGAATAGAAATCACAATAATTCGCTCATCCAGTTTGTTAATCAACTCAATTTTCATCATTGTTGCAGTGTATGACAATTAGTATGCAACCCTACTCCTCTCGCTAGAAGGTCACTGCACGAGAGAACGATCTGTTTGTCATTTTACGTTTTCATGATGACATCGCAAGTTGAAATGTGTTTCTAACATCCAGCTGGTAGAGTAGATGCGACTCATCTATCTAGAGGAAGTTATCATCTCTCATCAAAATGATAATTTAATTCCGCTCTTTGTTATAGACCGCATCATGTGCACGAATTAGGTGTTTTTGATAGAAGAACACCTGAGGAAAACAGTTTCTCATCACTAATGCTGTCACCTGATAAAAACGCATAAATGAAGGACGGCGTTTTCTCGATGGCTCATTTATTATCAAGAATCGTAGGACTAATACAAACATATAGCAAAGTTCATTATTAACCGTTTTCTATTCAAACACACCGTATACTACCTTTAAAACTGTCCTTCATACTCTTCATTTTCTTATTTCAGTATCCATTCCATATACTATATGGCATCTTCATTGCCATTGGAATAGCTGTTGTGAGTCCCAATGAAAATTGTTTTACAGTGTTTATGTTGAAATGTTTCTGTGTTAGTCATGTGCTTATGTCCATTGTTAGTTCTCATCATTGTCAGTTGACGTGAATTATTTACCCAAATGCTCTCCACTTTTCTAGTGGGTGAATACAAAGAAAATTGGAAGGGCTCTCAGTGGTATCATCCTCTAGCTGTATAATCGTATATATATATCATATTCGTAGTGATCAGGGGAATGTTTCTAAGGATCTGTCACTAAAGCCTTGAGTTTTAGGTAACAGTCAAGATATTCTAAACTGGATTATACAGAAACAATGATCAGGCGGTGACTCGAAATTAAGTGAATAAATTGACAGACATGACATAATAGATAATTGATATACATATATAAATATAAGATAATTGATAGTGTTGAGTAGAGTTCAGTTAAAATTGAATGGACGTCATTGCATACTCATTCAGGCGACCCTGGAGTTGGTTTGGGCACTTAAATTATGTCTGGAATCGATTATATGATCAAGAATACAGTTACGATTGAGGGAGAGGCGGAGATTTCCTTCTCTTTGAAACTGTGACGGTAAATGTTCGGTGATATTTTCGGATTGGAAACGCCGTGAACATACCTTGTTATACACGTCAAATACTCAGGAAATCAAATTCATTGTAATTTGAAGGAGTGACAAATCTTCTGTGGTGGTCCTGCATGAACTCATGAGTAGATATTTTGTTCTAGGCAGGCAACAAATGATTGAATAGTATCAGAGTGGTTCAGAGTCTGAAGCTTCAATCTTCTGGTATCCAGTTGGAATTGAGATGTTGAATTACAAATGCACACGGTTAATTTATTACATCACACGACGTCAGAACAAGTAGTTAGGAGTATTTCGTCTAATCAGGAGGTTCACAGAGTTGTGTGAAAAATCTGTAAGAGTTAGGCTTGACTTAACTTAGACCTAAAATAACCACTCTTACAAAACTTCTTCACCGCTTATGACCTTAATCGTACTCTGCCTAACGTGCAAGTACTAACGAACGGAACCAAGGTTAAAATACTTGAGATAGCAAGTGTGACTGGAACAGAATTGTATTTACACAAAAGAGATATGGAATTTGATAAGAAATAAGAGGTTACACACTTATCTGCAGTCTGGATGAAAGCACAACGAGAGAGCGAACCAAGAACGTATAAGAGTTTCACGAATCGAAAGAGGAAGTAGTGCTAAAGGTCAGGTGAGTCCGTTCAAACAAAAGTTCGAAGGTTCAATGTACACTACAGGTTATCCCCCCCCTCAGAAGGTTGGTGGGAAACCAGCAAGCTCCGATATATAAAAGTAGCAAGGTTGTGTACAATAACAGTGAATGGACAAGAAAACGTGAAGATAGTAATAAAATAGTTTAAAAAAAATATATTGTGAAAGGAAAGAATGAAGGGTAAATAAAAATTAAGTCAATTTATGAGCACTATGTACATGATTAATGGCGTAAGACAGATTATAAAACGAAATAACGCTGGTGCCTTGGTGTGATTTCAAGCTTCTGAGTTGTTTGGATTTTTTACATCGTTTATTTTAATTTTTTGACTATTTTATCAATCACTAAGGAAATGTCCTCTACATATGTATTATTCGTCATCCACCTTTTCACATGAATTAGATTTATTCAGCCAAAACTTTTATGAAACTAACCTGAAATGTGTTTTTGCAAATACTCATATTTACAGATGATATACTATTCTGCAGTGTGGTTAAAATATTCTCACGATAAATCAATGAATTCAACTGCGTTTAAAATTTACATAATATCGCTCGAGTTGCTGGGACTATTTCTAACATTTTCTAACCTATTCTACTCACAACAGATAATCGATTCGCAATCCACAACAACAAAGAATATACTAAGCAAATATTGTGCCAAGTATGCCAATCCTTCATTATTATTGAGTAAATAAACGTGTGGTTGTATACATCGACTTTTGCCGTAAAGACAGGAATTCCCAATATCAGTTATTTTGGTTCCATTTCCTTCCACAAACTGTTTCATAAATGACCTTCGCATGAATGAGTTTGCAAATATAGTTTAATGTTACAGGCGATTTGATGATGGTGTCATATTTGTTAGAATTTGTTCAGGGCGTATTCTCACTTTATTAACCTCGACGCTGATTCCTTCACAAAAGTATATACCTAGCTCCGTTACTTCTTATCATTACATTTCGTACACACTTGTTAGATGCTACATGCATATTTGATCGTAATTTTTGAGTTGAATCAGTATCAGAAGCGTGGACGACCTCACAGTTTTGAGGAAATTGGAATGACATACCATTCAGATTAGGACTAGTCACTGAAGTGGCGACAAAACATACATGTTCAACTACTTGAAATGACGTGACATGCTGCCCTTCTTAGAATAAATTCGACTTAACGTCTTTTTTGGAACCAGAACAACATTCATTGTTGTAATCACATTGTTTAGTAGACTTAAATGCTTCGTTGTTAGATACCTTAAATTTACTCCGAATTTATGGATTACCAAAAGTGCACAGCAAAGACATAACTCTTCGACGCATTCTCGATATGACCGATTCACCTGATCATCTCCCTGCACAATGGCTAGAAGACCTACTACAACCAGTCAGAAGGCGAATTTCCTGCCACTCACTCCGAGATTCTTTCGACTTTGTCAACTCCATTGAAGACGTCAATGTTTCCATTCAAACCATGTTCTCACTAGATGTGGTATCACTGTTTACAAACGTCCCAATACACGCAAGAATATGCTGTAAATGTGAAAATAGTGACTTAAAGGAGATGAACATTGGTATACACACTGAATATTTGAAGGAACTCCTATTGACATGCACTTTAAACGTCCAGTTCTCTTTCAGTAACGAAATATATTGACAAAATGATGTTATAGCCATGTGCTCATCAATTGGTCCGTTGCTCGCAAACGTTTCTTGTTGAAACTAGAAAACACGCATCTAAAGTGAAGGACTGACAACTTTGGATTCAACAAGAGATCCGTGGACGACAACTTCATTATCTCCAACAATGCCGAGAATTCGGATAACATCATGGACTTCTTCAATAGCTGCTCTCAAGCAATTCAGTTCACACTAGAGAAGGAATCCGACACAAAAATATCTTTTCTGGAAGTCCAATTAACAAGACGTGAACAAGATGGAACACTGAAAGGATTCATCTACAGAAACCTGACAGAGAACGGACAACTTACTAACTTTCACAGTTGGGCACTTCTTTATACAAAATGAAACCTGATCCGTTCATCGAGCCACAGAATCCACAGCCCTGATACTATAGAAGAGGAGCTAAACACTCTGAAGAGAATCTTCCTAGAAAACGGCTACTCAGAACGTTTCATCACAAAATCTATGAAACCTAAACTACCGAAACTGCCCACACTCTCTGCTTTCAAGAATATCTTGACTGTCTAAACCTACAATTCAGTGGGGATTGATCAGCAGAAATACTGAGAAATTATCTGTCTGGCTGATTGAAGAAAACCTTCGCAACTGAACTTCGTCTAACCTTCTCTTCGAAACCAGTGATTTGGATGAACGTGAAGGATAAGCTACCACTGTTGGTCTCATCAATGTGCATCTGCCAATTCACCTGCTAGTGTGAAGCTAGGTATGTCGGCCGTACCCACTGTTTGCTATGCGCTAACTAATACTGTATCACTGTGTGTTACATCAGATAAACTTATCTGTTATGGAATTATATTCTACTACAGTGCCCAAACTTGAATTGATTGTCCCACCAGATAATGTAAATTCATAGATAACAAGTAACTTCTCCGAATGCATGTTGCCTAGTTTCCAATGGAACGATAGAAATGTTTCATCAGCAGATAAAAACCTGACTAATGTCCACAAGTAATTCATTCTGATAGGCAAATTTTAGTTTTTGAAAGCACTTTACTCTTGTCTGGTGAAAACGTTTACAAAGAAATAATGCCCCAGTGCATCAGTTCAAATGGCAGATGAGTAGCATAAGATATTCAGCTCAAGAAACAAATGTGTAAATCTTTTTTATGCCAGATCAGCTTTCTGAATGTTGATATGTATTTGTGAAGTATGACTTTGTAATGAAACTGCCTGCTCCAACCACTCAACAATGGCGCCTATACGTTACTTTGCAGAACCGATATGATGACTACCATTGGGAAGAAATACAGTGTAAGATTTCAGTGAGTTAAGATGGCGGTTTTTGTTAATTTCTCCCTGATCTATTCTCTGATACTGTTTCATTTGGGCTGAAAATCATACTACTTTTGACTAGGAAGTAGTATGTGTTTGTATTTCGCTTAGAAATGCTATACTCCGAAAACAAAATATAGCTATTGATTCACATTGGAATTCGCATCATTTGCCACATAATTATTCTACTTAGTCTGACCGAATCATCCTCTTATAGGTTAAATGACATTTGCTGTGTACTTTTTCTTTATGGTCCACTCTCTGCTGAACATCATTGTTTTCGAATCCCTTCATTCTTGATCCGTAAATTCGTGAGTTGTTTCTTTGAAACCGAAGATTACTTTTGAGACGACTTCCCTGTCTTTTCCTATTGATGCATATTGACAGAGCACTCGATAGCATACAGTCTGGACACCTGAAAGTTCGAGGTTTTTATATTCTATTCACAATATTTATGTGTAATACGGTACCAATGTTCCGGAAATATCCCGTATTTTAGATATTATGAGCTACTGCAAAGATCGGATTGAATATTCGAAAGTTCGATTATAAATTATTGATTGACCTGGGTTTCTTAGAAGATAGCTACGATGAGTTACCACTGAAGACAGCTCATCCCTTAACTTCAACTCTCAGAAAACTGATAACAAATTAATTTACTCAGTTACACTTTGTTTTAACTGCCTATGTTTCTATTTGAATCTATCACACTTCTACTCCGTATGACAAGGGTCTTGACTTGACCTTCTTTTATTCTCAATTGAAATCTACTATATCCTATCAATTTTGTAACGTCTCTGAGTTTACTTACTTAGTTTTAATTTAGTCATCACCTGATCATTGTTTCTGTATAATCCAGTTTAGAATATCTTGATTGCTAACTTAAACTCAAAGCTTTAGTGACACACTCTCAGAAACATTCCTTTCGTCGCTACGAATATGATATATGTATATATATCAGTATACAGCTTGAGGATGATACCCCTGACAGGCCTTTCAATTTTCTTTGGTATTCACAGACTAGAAAAGTGGAAAACATTTGGGTAAATAAATCACCTCAACTGACAATGATCAGAACTAGCGGTGGACATAAACACATGACTAACACAGAAATATTTCAACATAAACACTGTAAAACATGTTTCATTGTAAATCACAACAGCTATTCGGGTGGAAAGAAAGATGGCGGTCCTTCCGCGATTCCACGGAAGACCCAAAATATACAAACCAAATATCTCGTTACTACCAACTGTATCACTCCTAGGAACTACAACAGGCAATTTATACAAAGAAAACTCGAACACCTAATGGATTCCTGCAATCACTCCATAAATTCTGCTAAGCAAATTCTACAGAACATCGAAGGCATTCAAATAGATGATCAAGAGATCCAGATGTCACTGAAACCTCTCTCACCTTGGGGAGAATTGAAGAAAGATATTTCATAGACGTCTTCCAAAAGAATGGATATCCACGGAATTTCATCAAGAGACATATACTCCCAAGCCAACCTACCAAATCAAAGACGCCCGAGGAAAACACAACGATAATCGTGCTACCATATATAAGGGACATCTCAGAAATCACTGCAAGACTCTTCAACCTTTAGGAAATAATGTCGCACACAAACCAACAAAATCACTTCACTTAGCTCTGTCTATATCAACCAATAGACTCAACAGATAATCAACTTAGAACCAACGTCATCTACAAAATAAACTGTCATAACTGAGAAAAACACTACATTGGCCAGAGTGGACGTCTCCTTCGTTTTCGTATCCATGATCATAAACTAGCCGTCAAAAGACATGACATTCACTCCCTCGTATTACCACATGCAGACAACAACGAACATCAATTCGACTGGAATAACGTTCAAATATTAGACTGAGAAAACATCAAGAACGCTAGAAAATTTGTAGAAGCCTAGTATTTCGGTGAGTCGTCAATCAGTAGACACATTGAAATAGACAAAAATTAACCAATCGATAAGAAGGGAATCTCACACACGAAAGGTCAAAGTCGAAGTCATGTAAACAATGGGTTCCAATACAGCAACCTAGAGGGTGTGAAAGCACGCAAAAACAACTAATCATGTTCAAGGTCACCCACCAGGAGACATGACTAATAAACTCATGAAGAAATCTAAAAGCTCAATTCAATTCAAATTGTAGTACGTGATGAAGATATTGACTAGTTGGGCGATGAAAGCTTCTCAAGTAAACTATCCAGCTCAGAGAACACAACCAAATCAGCAAGAATGAATCAGCTTGCCGTAAGATCACTAATCCTTTCAAATCATTATCAGTACTCTTTTCAACAATCAGTTAACACATACTATCAGTGTGAATTAGTCCAAACCATGACAGTTTCGAGAATATCAGTAAGAACATCTGACAACGAAACATAATCATATACTCTTCGCAGCTGTATCACTGTCAAAAGTTTACGCGGAATAGCTAAACTGCACAAATAATTGACAGCTTGGAAGTCGATTCCAGCATTTAACTTTAACTTAAAATCCCACAAGTGTGGAATTCCTCAACCACTTATAATATGCGTTATTCTACATTTACACTTGAATGAATAAAATTCTTTCCAATGAGAAAATAATTACACCTTCAAATATCTTATTAAAGCCACAGATTGAATATCAGATAAGTGATCGAGTGAATAACCCTATGAATTTTACTCTGAATCTTTGAAACATTAATGTTCTAAAAATCAATGAAATTCATGCACTTAACATCTAGACTTGAATATGATGCATGCAATGTGAGCAGAATGTAATAACCGCTCCTCTAATTTAAGACTCATAATTTTTAAATAGCACATCACAAAGATTGTTCGCAACCTCGGAATAAATGTCAAGCATACGTGCAAGACAAAACCAATGCAGCTGAAACAGACAATCAAGAGGTAATATAAGTGTATTCACCAACATCAACAATTAATCAACTGGTCTTAAGACCACTAATCCTGACAGAATTCACTATTATAAGGCTTTTGAATGATCGATTAATTGACACCGTCAGTGTGACTTAGTCCAAACTATGACAGATTCCAAAATGTCAGTAAGACAACTCGACAATGGAAAATAATCAGATACTCTGTGAAGTTGTGTCATGTTCAAAGCTTTACACGAAATAGCAAAAGAGGACACATAATGGAAAGCTGGAAATTCGACTCCAGCATGTAATATGCTAAAAATACAACGGATGGAATATAAATCGTCCACATATGAAGTTAATTACACCTACAGATATTAGATGGTTGGAGACAATCCGCAGATAGACTTGGAGGTAGGTTTCATGCTGGTTGCGAATCTGACTGATAGAATTCAGTATGCATCAGAGAAAGAAATGGATACATTAAACTAGTTACTAATGCCCAATCAAAATACACACCTTTAAAAATACGGGTCAATCATGTAACATCAGATGAACGGTTAAATGAATAAGTCTGTGAAGTCTAGTTAAATCTGTGGGATGTGAATTTACTCAGAATCTGTTAAAATCATCCAATCAACTTTTCTGTCACTACAGCAGATTTGAATATGGATACTGCAATGTGAGCACAGAGTAAAGTCATCTGCACCAATTTTAAATGATGTTTTTTATTACTATTTCACAGAAAGCATGCTCTCAAGATTTCCCCTTATCTCTTATGAATTGTGTGCCTTAATATTGAATCAAGGAAGAAATGTATAATGAAAGACTCACCCGCATAAAATCACTGTAATCCAGAGTGCTGTTGGCAGCTGGTTTGGATCAGGTTTGCTGTTGTTGAAAAGAAAATTGATGAAGGAAGTTATGATCTCACTTTCCAGTGTTCATCAAATCAGCGGACATGAACCATGTCATTTGATAACACTGTTCGACTGCTTCGTAAGTCTGAAAATGAGTGAATCAATGCATGAATATATTCGACGGTTTTATGACATGAGGAATATCTGCAGATGAAATATGTCATCCGAAAACATTTTATGCAACCTGAAGCGTCCTACCGATAATCATAACGAAACATTGATAGAAACGTTGAACAGAGACATCACTGTGAGTAACAGATTTATGCACATGTGCATGTCATACAAACGGAATCCATTATTCAGTCTCGAAATTAACCTTCCAATGAGAAATATAAATATTGACGTGACGTCAGTATCCCTCACTACTTTCACATCATTAGTCGTCCACCTACGACTAGTGAATCAATTCACACAACATCGTGTTGATGCAGATATTCAGATTCTAAGATCCACCGATGTTGCCTACCAGTGAAATTTTATAACACTGTAAGCATGAAAATCAAACTCATAAACTCACAGTCTCCTGTCTGAAAATTTTGTCGATATTTTCACAAGTGTCACTATTTATATCAATGTTAACATTTAACTGACCTCTTAATCTGATGAAATACTCCAGAGTGATCTTTGTTTTATGTGCGTTATCATTGAGCAGTCTTATTGTAAGTCAATCAGCTCTCGTGTGAATATTACTACCAATATTCGTTTGTGTGTTACAGACTTCTGAAACGTCGTGAGATGTGGAAGAGCACGAAGTGCAATTCAATATACTTAGAAAATCATCTGATTCTCGCTACTTCTGATAAGAACAAAATACACAAGGAGTGTCAGTGTTCACATATAGTCATATCCATGAGAAAATGTGTATCTGTATAAGGTCGAAGATTCAGGATGAAATCACATGACATGGAAATTCTCTTTCTTAACTCGTATTTTCATCATCTCAAAATAATTCCTGCTCTCAATGACAATCAAGTTGTTCTGAGAAGGGGCTGTTTCGTTTACTTTAGGCATACTATCACATCCATCTATGTGCAACTGTTTTCACAAAAGAGGATAATGGCAAAAGTGAACAGTTGTCATTAGCACAGTTAACAGCATTAATCCAGTTCATCAAAGTGCATGGCCAATTTTTGTATGTTCCATCAGAATTTGTCTTCATTCACTCTACAATCTCTTTATATGATTTATAGTTTAAAGCTTATTCCACAAATGCAAAATTCTGTGATTTCAATCTCACTTTCGTCAAACTGCATACTCACTCGAACTTGAAAAGGTAATCAGCCATACGAGTGATTATAATATTTGATTGGAATTGTAGGTTGTAATGGCTGCATACCGGTAGACGAAAGATTATGCGTGTTGGAGTTATTACACTTTAATAATAATAATAATTTGCTTTATTCCAAAACAGTAAATGTGATACAGAATGGAATTCTCAGCATTTTTACTACAGTATTGCATCCAGTTAGTACATTATCAATAAATAGAATTCTACATAGATTAAGGAAATTTCAGTTCATTATTACAACAACACATTGGCATGTCGGTAGCAAAGTAAAGTTCAACAGTGTTTGAAGGTGTTAGAAAAGTAGGTGCTATCATATTTACTGGCGTAAGCGAGAGAAAGAAACAAAGCAGCACATAACGGGAAAAAGAGAGAGAGAAAAGGAAAAGAAAGAAAGAAAATGTTGTACCTATAAATGATATGAGTTGGAAAGACGAGGTCCAGTTGTTCTACTGACTATTTAATGAATTATAGGTGTCACGCCTAATGCTTCCTTTATCACACAGAACACGAGCTAAGTAGGGTATGGCTGAGTTTTATACTTGCTGGTGCGAGCATATAGTTTTCTATATAGGCTTCTGGTTTTGCCTGATGAGATGCAAGGGGAGAGTTGTGAGTGAAGAGGTTGGTGTGAGTTAGATAAAATGGATTTGGCCCATTTTTCACATGAGTCCATGTGCCTGTCAACCAGAATATTAACAAGCTGGTTAAGTGACACGTTGCTTACCCTGCTGACAACCTTTAACATCCTGCGTAATAAGGTATAGTCTTTCTTCAGTAGCCCGGGAAAAGCTAAGGGGGAACAATAGAGAATAATAGGTGAAATGCGGGAATTAACGAATTGTAGGAGTAAGGATTGGGTTATATCAGAATTTCTTAACTTCTTGATATAGAAGGTAAGACGGAATATTTTCTTAGAAATCGTCAAGATATGAGACGACCAGGAAAGATCAGCAGATAGAATGACGCCTAGGTATTTAATTTCCGATTTGGTTCCTATTTCAGCGCCGTCTATGTTGTGTACCTCGTGAGATCCAACCAGTTTGTTTAGGTCGGATTTATGCCTAAAGGTGAAATTGACAATTTGGCATTTGGAGGGGTTTAGGGTAAGACCGTTTTCCTTGGACCACTGGCTGATTTCTTACAGAAAGCCATTTAATTTAGAGCAGTCACTTTGACATTTGACAAGCAAAGATACTGTCAGGTCGTCAGCATATTTGACAAAATTAATGTCATTTGGAGAAGGTAAATCATGTAGAAAGAAAGAGAAGAGAAGTGGGGAGATTATAGCAACTTGGGGGACACCAGCTTCAGTGAGCGCAGCAGAGGAGCATTTACCTATGTATACGGTATACTGCTTTCTTTTAGAGAAGTAGGAGTGCAACCAGTTAGTGACCCAGGACTCAGTTTGTGTCATAGAGAGCTTATTTAGCAAGAGACATCTCGGTACAGAGTCGGAAGCAGAAGTGAAGTTGAGAAACGTGCAGCGGACGTATTTGGCACCTTTATCTAATGATGAGACGATGTTGTTGTGTAAGACAGCTGCAGCGTCTAAAGTGCTCCTACCCTGTCTATAGGCAAATTGTTTGGGGTCTTCAAAGCTTCTAAGGGAGGGTTCAAGTTTAAGAAGTATTAGTTTTTCCATAAGCTTTAGAAACGGGGAAGTGATGGCAATGGGTCTGAACTTTACATTCTTGCCGTTTCCAGGTTTAGGGACAGGTACAATTTAATGTCTTTCCATGCATCAGGTACGACATTTTCGGAGAAAGAAGCATTTAGGATGTTGGTTAGTGGAGAACACAAAGCATCTGCACATTATTATAGAACATATGCAGGTATACCATCAGTGCCAAGGCTACGTGAGGGCTTGAGCGTTTTAAGACATTTTAGAACATCGAGAGTATTAAAGTCATGAAAGTTTTCAGCTACTTGATGGGTGACATTAGAAGTAGTTATAGTAGAAGGACAGCGTATAATAGACTGATTAAGAGCATTAACATCATAAGAGGGAAAAGCATTACAACGCTTACTATTGCCAGTAATTTCATTGAAAACTTTCCACATGCTGATAGGAGATTTGCATGATAAAAGTGTATCGTTATAGATAGCATTAAGATTTTTGATTTCAGATTTGATTTGGGCATTAATCTTTTTGAGTCCTAACTTGTCTTTGGATTTATATAATGTTTCTGTTTGCCTGCGAAGTTGTTTGAGATAAGGAGATGAGAAGCGGTCGAGGCGTTTGAATAGTGTTTGTTTGGGACAGCATATATCAAGGCAGAACTTAAGATAATCCGTTATATTGACAATTGTGTCATCTAATGAACTTTCATGGAATAAATCCCAGTTAGTATTTTTTAACATGTACCTTAGATTGAGTAAGTTGTCGGATGAGTAGCATCATTGTTGTGCTTTCATAGACAAGTGTGAGGAGACTTTAATATTTGTTTTGCTGTATATTTTTGGTAAAACGCGAACAATAGAGTGATCAGAGTTAAGTATCGGTGCACGTTTACGTGTTTCGTATATTCCTTCGTCATTTGTGAAAACTAAATCGAGTGTTTTGTCAAGTCGAGTGGGAAATTTGACTATGTTTGTGTCACCAAGTGCTTCAAGGAAAGAGCAGTCTGACGAGTTGAAGTCCCCAGTAATAACAGATAGAGAGTTGTCGAAGTTGGCAGCGGCAAACATGGTGAATTCGTCAGCAAAATTTGAAAGATAAGATAGTGAGCAACTGGGAGAAATGTACATGTTAGTAACAAAGATATGTCTATATTTGGGGAGATGTTTGGGATGACATTTGACAGTAATACAGTCTATGAAGTCATTTGAGAATGAGAAGCAAACATTATTAGAAATAGACCATTTGGAATGAATAAAAGTTGCAACGCCGCCACCATTTTTCTTATTACGACATTGTCGGTCTTGTCTAAATAGGATGAAGTCCTTTAGTGAGATGAGATTGTCGTCATACAGTTCATGTAACCATGTTTCTTGTAATGTGATTATCGCAGTATTATGATAAGTGTCAGTGGACATCAAAGATTGTAGGTACATTATCTTGTTAGGAAGAGAGCGGCAGTTAGTGTTCATGATGACAGGGACCGTAGTTAGGTGTATTGGTGTACGTTTAAGAGCTCTCTGTCAACCACTACGATGCTTCCTTCTTGATTTCTTGGGAATAAGAAACTCATTGGGTGGTAAATTATTTATAAAGTTGCGAGAGTAAATGATCCTGTTTGCATTCATATTCAGGTGACAAATAAACAGGAGTAAACAGTATATGGATGCAATATGTAGATATTATGATAGCAGGCCCAAAAGTTCGAACAGGCCGATTGGAGAAATGCTCCTCATCGAGATTATAGCCAGCCAACTTGAACCACAAAGGTGTTCAGCAGTACCTGCAACAGACAGCATCTACAGATAAGCCGATTCCTACGTCCACTCTGCCAAACATAACTACACATTGAAACAACATCATTCTCAGTACACGTTGGTTAACATTCTCTAATCACATGATACACACACACACAAACACTCACACACACCCATCACTCCTTACTCATACAAAGCATCAAGGTGAATGAACATCCTGTTGATCTCTACACATACCTGTAGACAGTGATGGTCAGTTATCTTCAATAAACAAACTAAGCATGCCTCTGTATTGACAGTGTGGCGTGATCACATTCCACACTGTGATAAACAATTTCTCTAGTTAATTAACTGGAATCTCTCTTCATCTCATCGTCTTAATTATTGTTAATTAATTAATTATCAGTTTCTTGACAAGAGATTTTATAAATAGAAAAGTGAATTTACCATAAGAATGACCGGAAAGAAAGCGGAAGTATGTTAATGAATCACATGATAATGTGGTGATTAGAAGAAATAAGAGAAAGAGTAATGTCATTCTGTGTACACAAGTATGACAAATGAGTATGATGGCTGGATCATTGAGATGCTTGCATTGTGATAGCAGAGCACAGAGATATTTGGCATCAGTGTTGTTCATTTGACATACTGACATAATGCGAGGACAGATTGTGAGAAGTCAACATTGAAACTTCGTTTGTTGTAGTTTAGTCATATTCTGCTATCTCCGTCCATGCTTCATCTTCTGTACATTCCTTCTTTATTATATGGATCGTTTTGTCTTTAAGACAAAATCGGTCGCTTCGCTGTTCGAGATTCCTTCAGAAGACGACACCAATATTCTACTGACACGTTCTTGTCAGCAGCACGAAATCCACTCTTGCGTGCATAAGCGAATATTTTCTTGTTTGTCGTTTTGTGATGATAATATAAGATCTCATCGTATACTGTGACGACTGATTACTTCTCGTTGACATCTTCCAAAACATTCATCTTGTTCTCTCAGTCTAACTGACAGAAGCGAAACACAGAATCACCTGAATTCTAACTTTTTATACTGCGTCACATATTTTCACGACTAACAGATACATTGTGTATTTTCATTCTTTCAGCATACGCTGAGGACATCCAGCAGAAAAAAGAAATCATTCGTCAGTAAATCCTGAAATCGCACCATGTAATCTGATTCTTACCATAATTGTTGATCAAGTGCACTTGTATCATATTACACCCTATCGAGATGAATAGTTGTGTGTCACTCAGACCACCCAGTGAGGTTTTCTAGTCACTTTGGCCGACAGTTCACTTTTCACCATAAAATATTGCATGTCTATCAATGTCGACACGACTGAATGTGATTTAAGTAGCCTCCACAAACTACGACACCATGAACACACATTTTCGCCACTGATGAACGCCACCAGTAATGGGATTCACAACTGGTTTGATTTCGTGATTGATGTTGCGATTCCGAATCTTCTTCTTCACACTGCAGGCAGAAGATATTCAAAGTGATTTCGGCGTGATGTTGGTGTAATTTGCCTTCCGGATTCTGACTTTGACATCTTCATCCGTGCTATCGCGTGTAGTTGAAACGATGCTGCCTGGTCAGATAAGTGAATGAAGCAACCTCTCTCAAATTTCTCCATATTAGTTCCATATTAGCCACGTCTTTTGGCAGCATGTCGGTTTCAGCCTGTATTTAATCGAATTATTTTTACACTATACATTTATCTTCCAAGTCGTCCAGGTCTTATTGTGTCTTTCTATCCATCCTACATATTCCTGTCTTCTCGCCCTCTACGTACGATGTTCCGCATAATCCATTCCGTCGTGATCAGGAATATCATCGTTGATATTAATCACCCTTGCCTAGCTATGTTCCCTGTAATGCCCTGACTGAGACTGCCATCGTTAATCATTTGACATATGGCATTGTCACTCAGGTGTTGAAAGAGTTTGAGAATGATTTGTGGCACTGCACTCCATAATGTGTAATTTGTTTCGAATGTCACCTTTTTTCGGTTGTTTGACTGGTTAGCCTTCCTTACAATCTGCCTGCACCTTTCCTTCCATGAAAACTCTTTTTATTTGTTCAGTCAGCGTGTTTTCTGCAGTCTATATGTCAGTTTCCGACGCTTCTGGAGCACGTTCATGAGATCCAGTTACTTTCTAGTTTGACTTTCAGTGGCTACATTGCATTCAGTATTTCTGCTTTAAGAGGTAGTTTGGTGCCTTTTCGTTGTTCTGTGCCAGCTGTAGATGGTATTTCTTGACGTTCTTGAGGTGATAGTTGATTTCCCAATCATTTGAAGTGATCAGTTCATTGTTTTATTTTGTGTCTCCTCTTTGATAGTCAGCTTCCCTTGATCATCTTGCATATACGCTGATCTCTTCCAGGACAGGCAACTGATTATCTGATGTGGTTATCTGAGGTCTCGTTCTCCCGCACTCTAACTCTTCTGCCTCAGTTGACAGTGTTTTGCATTGTCTCTCTTTGTTATACCTTGCTTTCACAGTATTTTGGAAAGACTATGGAACTTTCTTCTCTGCTAACACTCTTCTTGGTCTCTTTATTCAGTGAGATGTACATAGAACTCGGCTTCTCCCTCCACTATCCATCTTTGCATTGTTTCATCTTCTGTTTCACCATCACAATCTCATCTATTAGATTCCAAGTGTTCGTTGAGAGTCATTGCTTTTCTTCCCTCTCCCTTCTTCCTAGTATGGTTGTACACATTTCTTTGAATACCGCTTTCAGAGAATTCGAGTACTCCCTACTCAGGTTCCCTCATTGATGCCATATAATATCTCTGACTTTGCACTGATATCTCCAGTGAAGATGCATATTTTAGTTGTACCTCCCAGCTCTTGAGTATTAAACTTGGATGGTGGTTTATCTCCAGATCCTTTCAGTGTTTTCAGCTTCACCTTGAAGTTTGCTTGGACGAGATGACGGTTTGAGCCAGCGTCTACTCCCTCTCTCGACTATGTGCTCAGCAGGCTGCGTCTCTATTTCCTTGAATGACACTGAGATGAAGTCTATCTGGTTTGTGGTGTGTCCTTCAGGTGAAATCCATATTGCCTTGGGTATATCCTTGTGTTTGTACATTCAGCCTCCTATCGCCAAATCACTGAATGCACAGAATAGCGAGAAGTGCTCTTCGTTCTGATTCATTTCGCTGAGAGCCTCTCGACCCATGAGTAATTCAATTCCTTTATTGCTTTCGCCCAGTGCAGATGGCATTCATATTGCCCTCAAGGATTTCAATGACAACATTTTGTATCTTATCCATTATTGTTTGTAGTTGTCTACATAAATCTTCCTTTCTGTCTTCTTCCGCCTTCTTTGAGGTGCATTGCATTGGATGACTGTAACCTCCGTTCATTTTCCCTTGAACTGTCATGCCATTATCCCAGACGAGATTGGTTCTCAAAGCATTAGAACCATGGTTGCCACTGGTGACAACATAATAGTCACTCACTGATTCAGTGTGATCGTGGTTTTCGTCTGGCTGACAGGAGTAGATTATTGTTTCTCCAGTTGACAATTCGCACAGTTCAAATCCATTCCACCTGCTCTCACAAAATCCTAACACGTCAGCGCTTTATCTTCTCATTTCTCTGACTACCCGGCCAGTCTTCTCAGCCTCATACAATGTGTGAACATTCAAAGTTCCAATGGTTACTTTTGCTTTCATCAAAAGAATATACATCGGCTGACTGGCTTCGCGAAGGCTTTCACCAGACCACATCATTTCGCCTCTCTGATCCCAGGGAAGAATAAGTTGTTGCTTTCTTATATTTTTCATGTGCTTTGAAGTTCTGATAGCTGCTAGATTGATCCTTCGGTGTTTGTCCACTAGCCGCCTCAATACCACAACCTTCCAGCTTTTCACCGGCGTAGGATTGATTGGAAAGCTAGAGAACTAGCAAAGTAGACGGTGTTATCTGTTTTGTGGACACACTGTAAATAGAAGCAAACAGTGCTGAACATTTAAACAACACAGTAATGGAAAACGTTAACCACAATAGATTCTCATACAATTATCTGAACCTGTCAACCCTCAGAAACATACCTCGGACACAGACTATGATTCACTATAGTGTCAAGTAAATATAGCGTCACATGTGAATTGATTTTCGGTGAGTCAAATAATATCACAAATATACACTACGTTCAGCATATATTCATAATGTGGAAAATACTCATAGATTCGCTCTACATAATCCTGAGTTATGTCACTCCATGATGAAACTGCACTGTGAGAACACACCATAAAGACAGAAGGGATTATCAATTTGACACAGAGTTTCAGTAGACAGGACATTACCACTTCCTGAATTTCTGTAACGACTGGTGCTTATTTGGATTAAGTTGGTAAACCATTCATCACATTTTCAAGATGCCTTCACTCCCACCGTCTGTCGACGAACGGTTGAAAATCATAAATCCAGGACTATTGAGTTGTTGGTTAGATAAATCACACAGAAACAAACGATGAAAACAACTCACTTCTTACACTAATTATCATTTTGCCAATATTCTGAAATAGAATGATAAACAAAATCATCTTGACCGCATACTTTTCACCTCATCTCACATTCCATTGAAATGTAATGCACTTCACCTCATTTCTTATCTTCATTGTCCATGTGCTAAATTAATTTGTAAAAAACCAATTGTATTTAAGAGACTTCAGCTGAATCAGGTATAAATAGACTGGATATTGACAAAGACAACTCATCGCTTTAAGCAGACAGGTAGACCACATCTGAGAATAGGTAAGTCCACTACGTTTTCAATATTATTTGCTGTTATCATGATGCATTATTCTATACGTGAACTACACGACACTGATATTCAATCATATAATGTCTTCTTATTTGAGGAAGGAGACTTGTCCCTCACTGTATTCTCCTAGATGGTCAGAGATAGTCGGTGAGATGCATGTGTGGTCGTTTCACTGTCAAGTGTGTTGACAATGAGAATACACACTGTTGAAATGCGATATTCTCTATGACATTCACTCACATTATGCTCACAGATCAATGAATGTAAGCGCAGTCAATTCAACATGGAAATGTGTGTGATATGCACTCAACTGAAAACATCCATTGAAAGCACACACAACAGACTCGAACAACTGATGAATTACTCGATAATGTACAACGCTGAAACATTGACTGTGTACAAGTCGGTCTGTTGTAGTAGCTGAGGCAAAGGAGATTCCACATTTTTACAATAAATCCACTTGCATATGAACCCACTCACATGCACACATGAAAAGCCATGTAACATGAATTCATCAAGGAATCGCCACAGTCTGCACGGGAATAATTTCTCTCAATGATTTTATTCTCATTACGATACCCAATGGTGACTGTTTATTTTTCTCTCAGATTTGAACGTCTACATCATGCAGTGAGTTACCATGATCAATGTGATTTCTCGTATTCATAAATGAGGCATGCACCATTTCCTTGTATGTTGCTGCACATGCAGAGTTATTGTTTCGTTTGTATTCCGAGCGTTGCATTAGGCATTAAAATGTGCGTGTCTGTCTCATTCTCTTCCTTTCCTTACAGACTCTTCATTCTCAGTCTTCTCGTGTGTGTCCACACATTACTCGCTGAATCCAATGTCGACAAGACATACATGCTTCATTTACGTTGGCTTCCAACACACTGTCTCAACAGATATGTACGTTTACTCATGCACATAATTTTGTGGTGATCATGTCTGTTGTTATTATTATTATTATCATTTCATCATTTCGATTCATCGACTATCCAACCTCACGTGGACGTGTCATCCTAGTGTTTGTTAGCGTCACAGACATCACAAAACCAACCTGTTCAGTCAATTGATATCCCTTTGCATTCATACACATTCGCGGTCACACGCTTTCGTGTCAGTGAGCTATCAGGCTCAATCGATGAATGTTAGTGCGACCATTCATCGATAGGGGAGGTTGGAGTTTCCCAGCCAGCATCACACATACACGCATCTGAATTCAGACATAGATCGATGTGGATGGAACCTGCAATGTGCATGTTTCACGTTCATTCCATTCACCTGGTGAATGAGTAATACTCGTTGAATGCTACTTGATACACAAATTCTTCTTTGTAACCATAACCATATATCTGAAACATCAATCAGCGTCACTGAGTGAGGCGTATCATGACAAATCAATATCGAACTACATAACCACATGTTGTACAATCATTACAAACACACACACACACATCAGATTGACGTCGACAGTATTCATCAGTAAAATTAATTTCAATCGACCAATAAAAATTTCAATTTGCTTTTCAGTGTACTGTCCCGAAGAATATAACTATGGATATTTCGAGATTGAGGTGAGATTACTGTGTATTTGTGTTTTGTACATTGACACATTCTCCGACATCACCGAGGTGTGGTGAGCCCCTAAATGCGATGAATGAGTTGTATGTATTCTCTTAAATATGTCAGTACTTCACTAAGGGATGTGAACATGGATAGAGTTGAGAAGATAATCATCAGCACTAATAAGATGAATCAGTTGACACCAGTCGACCTGTTTCATGATGATAATGCACATTTGATCTTTACCAATGTGAACAGTTGGTGCCATCATTCAGACAGTCAGATTTATGCAAGATGAATCACTCCTTCACAAGAACACAGATGTATGTGAGTGGATATGTGACTGGCTGCACTTCAATGATGCTTCTGAATAATTACACGGTGGTCTGTAAAGTTCATCGAAAAAAATCATCACAATCAATTCTCTCAAATTATCTATATGGTAGGGCACACTTCGTATACATTAGAAAATTTATATATTGATCGGATGTCGAAGAGTTTTCTGTGAGTAAATTCTAACAAAGCTGAGATAACTGATTGAAGATGTTATAGCATGATATCATGTTATTCAGGTAGACACTTGTTCGAATTACACTTTCACATATGCTCGCTTAGTGATGTGTGACTGTAGTGATGATTCTGTCCCGAGGATGATTTCAGTGTATCAATAATATTTGCTATATCTGTTGTGCTAATACTGACTTATTTCACAATTTTAGAACATCACCTCACTTAGACTGGACTGATGACGCATGCACACGTCGTCTAAACTTCTCCGACGAGGATATTGTGAGTGACAAATCGGACATTTTATGCAGGTGTCTTCAAAATATTACTTCTTCGCACATAACAACATTCCACCATGTCATTCACTTGCATAACTTGCACCACTGACGGGACTTGTGAAAGAGCAGCTGGCATAGCACACACTGATCGCTATTTAACCATTTCACCTTAATTTTCTCTCGACTTTCCTCTTCATCTTCAGAGTAAAATACCTGATCTGAATACTTATTGGACTAATCCAACTCATGGACCTTTTGCACAGTGAGTCACCTCTCAGTTTTGCTATTGTCTTTCACACAACTATGCATATCATGAACTTTACTGTGGTTTTCACTAGTCAGAGCAAATCTGTGTGTGTGTTTGTGTTGGCGATTGTTCGCTTATAGTGATTCATCTGAGGGATTTGTGATCGCCTTTTCGACACACCTACACTTCAAAATCCCACTTCCGGAGAAGTGAAATCAGTTAGTGTGAAGATGTGTGGATGGTTGACGAAAGTGTCGATGAACACCATGTTTGTGTGCGTGTGTGTCAGCCTGTTTGTTTGATGTTGTTTTCGTTGTTGATGGTGGTGGTGTTGACAATCTACCAGCGATAAGATTTCCCAATACTGAAGCCGTTCTCGTGCATTCTGGTTATTTTTCTCAAAATAATCTCATATTTCAGCTCCGGGGTTTACTATACTTATGGATTTTGTGCAGTTATGGATGAATCTGGATCCAGTTTAACTCTCTACCTCAATCACAGCATTAATCTCTACAAAAAACTCATGACGCCAAAGTACGTTGACAGAGGTTCCTTTCTAAATGTGTTTATAAAATATTATTATTACTGTTCGAGTTATAGTAATCATTTAATTGTGTGGATTGTGAAGCTGCATTCACGCCAGCTCACATCCATTTACCTTTCCTCATGACACAAAGTGTGCATCCTCACAGTGATCTCACACTCGAAAATCACAGTGTCCATACTCAGCTTCATTACCATGTGTACTGTATGTTGCAGTCAGTTGTGGACTGATTTAACTAGAGACAGGACCGGACTGAACTGGACAAGGAAAGTTGATTTATGCTGATGGAGTCAGTGATTCGTGGGACATACTGTGTTGAAGTTATAAACAGTATGGTAATATCAGGATCAGGATAGATGAGACGGTGTTTTGATACAGATTCCATTCATTGCTGGAACTACTGAGGCGAGGAATGTATCAAGTAGTTTCTGTGTCTGCATTCTACATCGAGACAATACTGACGCACCAACACGTTTCTTGATGTGATTTTTCACATTCGACCAATAACACACATTTCCCTTCATTTTAGAAACGTTAAAAAGCTCCATAGATTATTACAGAAGAAGGTTCACTCGGTAAGTTGACATTCAATTTGTCCATCAGACAAATTCATTCTAATTAAAAGTAATCAACATTGAATAATCACACTAATTCACAATCAACATTCATCCACTCTATTCATGTAGACTGCAAAAATGGAAAACAAACTGTTGAAAATATTCGGTGTACAACCGAAGTTGATCTGTGCACGGAGTAAGGTGGGTTATGTCTTTCCTATGCACTCATATTTTCAAATATTTCATCATGTCACTATAATTGCGATCTATTACATCTAGTGATAAATAACATATGCTTTTCAGATTGTTGAATGAGTGTGTTTCCATCGGATTCGCGAATCTCTTGATTTCGCCAACCACAACCAGAATTCACGTCAGTAGCTTCTAACAGCATTCAAAGTATTCAGGTCTTAACTATCTTGAACTTCTCTGAAGGTGTGTGTTGGAGACACATTTCGATTGACGAATCATCGCTTTTTCAACTACCTAATTAACACAATTGTCTTTCTTGTTCACCATTTCGCATCCTGTAGGTTGGGAGTGTTTACTTACACGAATTGGTATTCTGTTTCAATGAAGCATCATCACTCGTCAACTGTCCATCAGAATACGCTAGCCATCTAGAGAAATTTAAACCTGATGAGTATGTGAAAGATAAGAAATTACTTTGTGGGCAAATTGAGTATCAAATCTTGTGTCCAGCCAAGTTCATCATTCCTGATTACAGAATACTTGGAAACGCCAAAAGATACAGACGTTCCATCCACGTCGATCCTAATGGGAATTAATTATGATGAAGATGATGAGGATGAATTTGATGAAAATTATCAACATATTGAGTAGTATTGAACTTTTGTTGCTCTATCAATATGGGAATCATAAAAAGGATGATAATGTCCCACTTACTTTTCATTTGATATACTCACTTCTTGCAATGTAGTCTCTAACAAATAAAATACATCTTACTTCTCAATGAAGCGTTCTAACTGTCATCATCCGTCTCCGCATGGACATCACGTCTACCTTCCTAACACACAAAATGTGTATGTCATCAATGAATCTTGTTTTCGGGGAAACAGCATGGTACACTTATGATGATTCCGATCATGATACCATAGTACTTCCACGTTATCACGTTCTACTATGTGCTAACTGTGTACTCGGTCGAAGACAAACAACGTTGTGTAAAGAAGCAAAAGTGAAAGCTTCAAAAGATGTACTGTCAACGAAATTGAATTTCAAAAGGCGTAAGGCGAACGCAATTAGTGCATAACTGCTTAAAATATATACGCACATGACAAACACAAAGCAATATCCAATAACACGATGGCGAATATTGAACGAGCATAAGTGAAATTAGTTTCTGTAAGCGTATAACATGCCTACGTGAACTAGTTCCATAGGCGTATGGTTAGGCTTGCTTGGTGGAAACAGAAGTTGAAGATGAATTTGCGATTTCACCTTTTTGACTTTCTTCATGACGTAATCGTCGCTTCCAGGGTTTCCACTTCACACAGTCAGTATTCCCTGAAACTTTGTTGCGTTTGTACTGAGCTCCTGGCGCTTGTGCAGAAATTGTGCCATTCCGAAGTTCGCAGTTATTTGTACAATCAGGAGAGTTTCAGTTCGATATCGATTTGTATATTAAATATGTCAAACAATGAAAGGGTATTATAACTGACAGGATTACGTTTCGAACACAATCTATTGCCTATTTTCATATCAGTTATAACTACACAACCTAGAAACATCTTTCTTTCGAAAATACATGCTACTAAAGTGCTCAGTGTTTACACATGTATTTAACCATCAGTCCCACTGCAAATGACTTCTAGAACAAGTCCATTGTTCCTCACAATTATTTGACTATGTGTGATCTGATATTCATCCGATATTTAGGTCGTCATTCAAGAGAGAATAGAACACAAGTCTAATCAACAAGTAATAGTGCATGTCTTATGGTCGCTCGCATGTCAGTTTGTTGCACACACTTTCAGTTTCGTCAGTATTCGATGTGTGCGTGCATGCGTGCGTGTGTGTGTGACTAGTACTAATGATAACCGACAACACTGCTACCAGTACGACTATCACCGATTGTTATAATAATAATAATTTCGACACAGGTCAACTTGACAAAATGAATAAACTAGTGCCAATATTTCCTCGTCTCACCAGTCGCTTTCATTCCACAGCCAATGGAACTCATGAATTTAAAGTATCCCTTCAATGACAACGAAATGGAACTAGGACTCAAATAGAATAAATCACTGAAACTGAATGAACGTAGTCTCAACTAAGTCGACTACTAGTCTGCCCGCGAGTTCTTGATTAGATTCATGTATTTTTTCTGAACATGCGCACAAATGAATAGCCTCTTTCTCTACTCCGCACTCACCTGTTGTCTTGGTAACGCCTACATTCCAAAAGCCTGTAGTTTAGTCAAACAAGCCAAATAAGTTCCAGAATCTTTGACGCAAATATTCCTAACTCTCAGTGGCGTTCACACATACTGCTCATTGAGTCTTTATGTCTTGTGTTTTAGTATCAGTAATTACAGGTTAGGTAGTGTACTGAAACAAAACAGGTAATTAGGCACATTTAATTTGGTATGGCTGATGTAGAGTAGCATATTAACAACAAAAGCAGTGCCTTGAACATTGTGCGAAATCCCGTTGTTCACAAACGGCTGGCTTCACGAATAATGTTTGTGTGTCTGTTGTCTTGAGTAGTTGTAGGACTAGGATGTCATACAGATCTGCTCCATTTGGTTGAGCAACCTTAAAACCATTGTCGGATTAGTTGACTGCCTAAAGTCAATCAAATGTTTCGAAGTAGGCTGTCGTACTGCCTTCCCTTCCTACATACAAAGTCAAAGTGTGATATGCAATTTTAGAGCTTCTACAACACAGTATGCTGTTGCCACTCAGGTTTAATGCGTGATTGATGAACTCAGAATGATGGGACGAGCAACCAAGTGTGAACTATATTTTTCCCTTTGATTTGTAGGGCTCAATTTACCTGTTGAATTACGAATACTGTTTACTTGTGTTGCACTAAGTTTCCCACTTCACTTGCACTCTGTCATGTTTCAAAAGGTTTGAAAAACACCACTATTCGGTTACAGTATCACGAGCCATCGGTCAGTGATTTGAAAGAATATCCTTGTAAGAAAGTCATTTTCGAAATCGATGATCGCGTTTCGTCCATTTTTGGCGTTCTATTCTGTTATAGCTGACTACGATGTAAATGTCGCTGTCTTTTGGCAGTTTTTCGATTGCTTTTCGCTCGTTCGTGTATACTATTTAGTCTGGTGTTTTAATTCATATATAATGTCTGAGACACCTTTGAGCGAGAGCTGGACAATCATGCAGCGACACAAGCACTGCGTCCAAATGGCCTGTTTCCTTAAAGTCCCATGCACCATTGGGCGTAGACAAGTAAATTCGCCGTTTTACTTCTTTACATTCTCTCCCGTCTCACTCTCCTGACAACTCCAACCACTACACTTATTATTGTTGTTACTGAGATTATATATATCAACTTCGAATTTAATTAGCAGTCTGGTTTTACGTTTTCTCTATATCTTTTTCTGTCTTTTAGTCAGAATAAGCTACACTCATTTTATCGATCACTATTATCTCTTTTCTTATGACGACGACACCGGGGACTAATTGGTGGAAGGATCAACTCCCTTCAAAGTAGTAACAAAGTCTCAACACACCGCATTCAACAAACAACATATAATTAGTCCCAGCACTACTCCTTTAGGAGTCAACCACAGCAACGACAGTCGAGTGGAGGGACGAGCTACGCAGAAGCTTACCGAAAATCAAGAACCCATACCTCACAATCAAGAGAGTAGCACAAAGAAATCGAATTGGTTTATACTAGCTCGTTAAAGCGATATTGGATATATTGGATATTGGAACTTGTAAACTATTCACTAAGGCCATCCTAAAGATTATGCGCCAATCCAAACTTCGTTCCGTTGCCTGCTGATAGGTATGGCCAACCGATGCGAAACGTATGTGTGGGTAGGTTTTATGCCCCGACGTGATTGAACGCTTTATTAGGAAGAGAGAAATGTCCTGGAAAACTGCAAAATGGTATAAAATGCAAGTATGGATAATCCATCATGGAAAGTATTTTCAAAACATATATATACAAGAACGAGCTATAAAGTACTTGGAATGATAGTATACATTTGCAATGTATAATGCCAACCATACTGATCTTACCAGGGAGAATATGAGATCTTCGATGAAAATATAGTTATTCTCAAACATTGGTGTCGTTGTTGTTGCTTTCATCAGAGCAACCAGACATTAGGCGAGCAACTTATATGAAAAAAGAGTAGGATTTAGGTTCATAGAGGCCTACGTAGTTGAGATACGATAGAGTATAATATTAATCAGATGGAAGGATTATCTCGAAGTATATAAGAGACAGTTCAGAGAGGAGTGGCTTCAAAGATTAGAAGCTGTAGAATTTGCTGACCTGTAAGATGTTTGGCGTATTTATGTGGAGCACGTAGTGAAGCATCTTGACAAGAAGGTGGGCAGGCTTGTAGATGTTAGTAGCAAAAGCATTATTTTGAAATTCGGATCTGTGCAGTCATTATTGTTTTCTTTACAGCGGCATTTTTATATTGAGGATCAAAACTCATGTTTAATTCTCGAGCTATCGAAAATGCGTGTTGCTATCCCACACATAGGAGCGATTCACACTTGTGACCAACACCATCATGCACCACCGTATCTTCTTTTTCATGTTAAGCTCCGAGATGTCTTGTGATAAGTGTATTTGTAACATTGCACTACCTTGAGCCTGTCTCAATCATACAATAGGCTACACACCAATATCTTTCAGGAAAATGCTTACTCAGGAACTCTGCAAGATCTTGCATAAACGACTGAAGAGGGATGAAGACAACAATATTAGCCAATCGGAACATGAAGGCATAATTTAAGATGATCCGCAGATTATTAGTGAACTCCCTGGCCAGTGGTTCTCTAATGACATCAAAACGCATCCATCGCCAATTCTTGACATAACTTGCGAAAATAACTTCAAGTTAGATGAAATCAACTTTGATATACAAAATTTAGCATCAGCGGTAAAGACATAAGAAGCTAATGGTAGTTGTGAGAAAGATGATATACCATCTGTCATATCCAAAATGGTGGTACGGATATAACAGTTTTACTGCTGAGAATATTTACCCTCTCACTAGTGACTAGGAGCTACTGTGAAATTCGGAAAAGCAGGTATATGTTACCTAAGCATAAATCAGAGTTCAAAACTAGTGCATGCAATTATAGGCCTATCAATATAACGCCTGTCATATCACGGATCATGGAGAAAGTAATCAAAGACCAAATGTCAGACTACTTTCTCAAACATAAACTCATCGGCCATTCACAACACGGATTCCTCCAGAAAGGATCTTGCATCACTTGCCACATAGACGTTTTCAACGAAGTCAACTATAGAAGAGATAGGAGAGAACTAGTAATTATTATTCGATATTAGGAAAGCCTTCGACAGAGTTCCACATAGTCTGCTAGTCAGCAGGCTATGCTCATTAGGGATACACAACCCCCTCCACAACTGAATAAAATCATTTCTCTGTGACAGAAATCAGACAACAGAAGTTCACTCGATGACCTTTAGACCTAGACCAATCAGCAGTGGTGTCATCCAGGGGAGTGTATTAGCTCTCTTCCTTCCATTATATACATAAACAGTATCTGTAAATGCTTAAGCACAGGTAAATCAATATTGTATGCAGCTGACTTAAAGGTGACCTATGCATGCACAAATACTGATATCGGTACAATGATGAGTTTCATACGACGAGAATTGATAAAAATGTATATATGGTGTGAAACCTGGAGACTCGAGTCTAATGTCGGAACGTGTTGCTGGCTCTGCATAGGCTGTTCCAACCCAGAACTTGATGTAACAATTCAAGGCAACAAAATCATCAGACGCAAATCCGTACTAGACCCAGGACTGAAATATTCACATAATCTAACATTTTCAGAGCATATCTCGAAACAAGTATCGAAATCACGCAGGCCTATTGGTTTCCTACTCAGGAACTTCTACAGAAGTGAATCCAGAATACTACTGAACAAAGTTGTTCTGGCTCCAATGAAGACGTTAAGTCGAATTTATTCTAAAATGGGCAGCATGTCACGTCATTTCAAGTAGTTGAACATGTATATTTTGTCGCCAATTCAGTGACTAGTCCTAATCTGAATGATATGTCATTCCAATTTCCACAAAACTGTGAGTTCCTCCACGCTTCTGGTACTTATTCAACTCAAACATTACGATCAAATATGCATGTAGCATGTAACAAGTGTGTACGAAATGTAATGATAAGAAGTAACGGAGCTAGGTACATACTTTTGTGAAGGAATCAGCGTCGAGGTTAATAAAGTGAGAATACACTCTCAACAAATTCTAACAAATATGACACCATCATCAAATCGCGTGTAACATTAAACTATATTTGCAAACTCATTCATGCGATGGTCATTTATGAAACAGTTTGTGGAAGGAAATGGAACCAAAATAACTGATATTGGGAATTCCTGTCTTTACGGCAAAAGTCGATGTATACAACCACACGTTTATTTACTCAATAATCATGAAAGACTGGCATACTTGGCACAATATTCGCTTAGTTTATTCCTTTTTGGGGATTTTGAATCGAGTCTCTGCTGTGAGTAGAATAGGTCAGAAAATGTTAGAAATAGTGCCAGCAACTCGAGCAAAATTATGTAAGTTTTAAACGCAGTTGAATTTATTGATTTATCGTGAGAATATTTTAACCACACTGCAGAGTAGTATATCATCTGTAAATATGAATATTTACAAAAAAGATTTCAGGTTAGTTTCATGAAAGTTTTGGCTGAATAGATTCAATTCATATAAAAATGTGGATAACGAATAATACATATGTAGAGGACATTTCCTTAGTGATTGATTTTTCACACTACTCTGTGAACCTCCTGATTAGCTGAAATACTCCTAAGCACTTGTTCTGACGTCGTGTGATGTAATAAATTAACTGTGTGCATTTGTAATTCAACATCTCAATTCTAACTGGATACCAGAAGATTGAAGCTTCAGACTCTGAACCACTCTGATACTATTCAATCATTGGTTGCCTGCCTAGAATGAAATATCTACCCATCAGTTCATGCAGGATTGCCATAGAAGATTTATCACTCCCTCAAATTACAATGAATTTGATTTCCTGAGTATTTGACGGGTAGAACAAGGTATGTTAACGGCATTTACAATCCGAAAATATCACCGAACATTCACCGTCACAGTTTCAGAGAGAAGGAAATCTCCGCCTCTCCGTCAATCGTAACTGTATTCTTGATCATACAATCGATCCCAGACATTGTTTAAATGTCAAATGCAACTCCAGAGTCACACGAATGAGTATGCAAGAATCTTGCTAAAGATGTAGCAATCAAACTTTCCCTGGGGTTCAGAAGCTATATCAATCTAGGTTGTGCAATTCGCATACAGAAGAAATTTGTTCAGTCACACAACTGAGAGTGGAACTGATTTGTCGAAGTATTTGACATGTGGTACTCTAAAAAATTTATATTTTTGCCCCACTAACATTATCACAACTCCACTTCCTATGACAAGGATCTTTCAATGACCTCCATTCAATTTTAACTGAACTCTACTCAACACTATCAATTATGGCATATTTATAAATGTTAAATGATGAGAACTAACAATGGACATAAGCACATGACTAGCACAGAAAAATTTCAACATAACCACTGTAAAACAATTTTCATTGGGACTCACAACAGCTATTCCAATGCCAATAAACACGCCATATAATATAAGGAATGGAAACTGAAAGAATAAAATGAACAGTATGGAGAGCAGTTTTAAAGGTAGTATACGGTATGTTTGATAGAAAAAGCGGTTATAAATGAACTTTGCTAGAAGATGGTATTCGTCATGAGATTCTTGATAATAAACAAGCCATCGAAAAAGCCCCATCTTTCATCTATGTGATTTTATCAAGAGATGACATTAGTGATGAGAAACTATTTTCATCAAGTTTTCTTTTAATAGAGACACATTATCACAGTTTATAGCAAAAAGAGGAATTATATTGCAATTTTGATGAGAGATGATGCCTACCTCTAGATAGATAACTCGCATCTACTCTACAGTAGTTTGAGGCTGATGGGAATATCGTCAGCTGGATTTTAGAAGGACATTTCAACTATCGATGCCATCACGAAAACGTTAAATGACAAACAGATAGTTCCCTCGTTCAATGACCTTCAAGCGAGAAGAGTAGGATTGTATACTAATTGTCATACACTGCAACAATGATGAACACTGAGTTGAGTAACAAACTGGATGAGCGAATTAATGTGGTTTCTTTACATTTGTCATGCAGTCAGTATTATTCTATCACTTTTCATGACGAGACCAGCAGATACACAACAATTTTCCTAATGTGGAATATTTAGAAAAATCGAAGTACAGTGTTACATAGAATAATGAGAACTGAGAGTGAAATAAACACTTCAAATGCATCACTTACACCGAATAATTGATGATGAAAGAGGAACATAATTCCGATGATAATGAATATCATACTGATTACGATGAAGAAGCAATATCCAACAGCTGATAGAGGTTTTGATTTGAAACCGATAAGCGATGCTGATAGTCCTATAACAGCTGTTGAACCCAGCGCAATCAAGATGTATACCCAGCATAATTCACGACAGTATACAGCAACCACTACACACCATAATATGATCTGCAAAAGGAGATCAGAAGCAAATGAATTCACGGAAAAGAATAAATTCATTATGAGTAGACATTTACAAGAATTCAACACTTGTGGTTTGTGTGTTTATATCACATCGATCTCAGTCATTCATAACACAGTATCTCATTACCAACCAGTTAGCAGTTATCATCCAAATTGCATTCTATGAAGGATAATGACTATGTAAGGTCAATGAGCATTGATTTGAGTTACACACTGACATTGATTTGTGGTCGTCACTATCATTTAGTCCGCTGTAAAATCACAAGTGATGTTGCATTTTATAAATAGTAACCGCACAGCAATATACCAGTTCACCAGTGATACTGAGAGATTTTCAGATTGAATATTTAGTGATCGTAAAAAATGGTAAGTAGATTTCTCGACTGGTTTCATTTCAATTTTATTTACGTGTAATCCATGCAGTTGTATCCTTTTCAGACAGTGTTGACTTCGAAATCTGAAGACGATCTGTCTTCACCATTGTCAGTCTAGTCTTTTCGCCTGATCATTTTCCAGCGGTGCCCCCTAAGGTCAGTCATTTCTTCTTCTGCCAAGTCAATTATATACGACAATGATGCAAAGTTCAGACGATAGTCGTGGAAACTGTAAAAATGTTTGGATTGCACTGATCATGATTTCACTACTTCATGTGATGCAATATTTTAGTCTACCACTTCAAGTGAATTCATGTATAGTGAGAAGTGAGAACTATTTGGTAAATTCAGAACTCACCGTGAATGATATTGTGAGCACATTAAGAGGAAAGAGTGTTCGCAACCTCTGAATAAATGCCAAGCATATGTGCAAGACAAAACCAACGCAGCTGAAACAGACAATCAAGAGGTAATATCAGTGTATTCACCAACATCAACAATTAATCAACTTTGTCTTAAGACCACTAATCCTGACAGAATTCACTATTATTAGGCTTTTGAATAATCGATTAATTGACACCGTCAGTGTGACTTAGTCCAAACTATGACGGTTTCCAAAATGTCAGTAATACAACTCGACAATAGAAAATAATCAGATACTCTGTGAAGTTGTGTCATGTTCAAAGCTTTACACGAAATAACAAAAGAGCACACATAATCAACAGCTTGATGAACGACTTCAGCATGTAACTTCTTAGTATTTGCTTGAGTCTATGATCCCAGATGTAGTGAAATTCTCAATTGTGTCTAATATGCAATATTCTACAAATACACTGGATGGAATAAGAATCTTCCAAATATGAAATTAATTACACCTACAGATATTAGATGGTTGGAGGCGATCCTCAGATAGCCTTGGATGTAGGTTTCGTGCTAGTTCAAAGCCTGACTGATAGAATTCAGTCAGCATCAGAGAAAGGACTAGACACATTACACTAGTTACTAATGTCCAATCAAAGTACACCTACAGATATCTTTTTGGAAAATGACTAATTCAAAGAATGTGTCTCCACACTTTGAAAAGACGGATCAATCATGTAACATCAGATAAACGGTTAAATGAATAAGTCTGTGAAGTCTAGTTAAATCTATGGAATGTGAATTTTCTCAGAATCTATTAAAATCATCCAATCAACTTGTCTGTCACTTCAGCAGATCTGAATATGATGATCGCAATGTGAGCACAGTGTAATGTCATCTCCACTTATTTAAGACTGATAACTTCTAATACTATTTCACATGACGTTTACTTTCTAGTTTATTCCTCATCTTTAATAAATTGTTTACCTTAATATTAAGTCAAGGAAAAAATGTGTTATGAAAGACTCACCCGCATACAAACGCTGTAATCCAGAGTACTGTTGGCAGCTGATTTTTATCACGTTGGCTGTTGGTGAAAGAAAAATTGATAAAGGAAAATATTATCTCACTTTCCAAGGTTCATCAAATCAGAGGTCATGAACCATGTCATTTGATAACACTGTTCGACTGCTTCGTAAGTCTGAAAATGAATGAATGAATGCATGAATATATTTGACGTTTTTTATGAGAAGATGAACATCTGCAGATGAAATACATGATACGAAAACATTTTGTGCCACCCGAAGCACCCTACTGATAATCATAACGAAACTTTGATTGAAACAGTAAACCGAAATATCACTGTGAATAACGGATTTATGCATATGTGCATGTCAAACAAACAGAGTCCATTATTTGGTCTTTAAATTCACCTTCTATTGAGAAATAAAAATATTAGAGTAATGTTTATGTGGCCAGTATCTCCTAATAGTTTCAATTCATTGTTTATCTGACTGTAATTCATGCCTCAGTTCACATTTAGCATAATGTTGAAGCAGATACACAAGTTTCTAAAATCCACTGATATTCCCAATCAGTATAATCTCGTGACAATGTAAGTATACGGTAAGCTCATAAACTCACAGACTTCTGTCTCAATATTTTATTGATGTTTTCAAAAATGGTGTATTTATATGATTATTAACGAGCCACTTCACTTAACTGACTTCTAACTCTGAGGAAACACTAGAGAATGATCTTTGTTTTATTTGCGTTTTCATCGAGAAGTTTTATTGTAAGAGTGAATCACTGCTCGTATCGATCATCCAACCATTATTCTGTTGTGTGTGTACAAAAGCACAAAGTGCAATTTAATATGCTTAGAAAATCATTTGGTTCTCACAGGTTGTTTCGTTTTCCTGAGGTTTACCATCACATCTATCTATGTCAAACTGTTTTCACAAGACGGTATAATGGCAAAAGAGGACAGTTGTCATTCGCACAGTTAACAGCACTAATCCAATCCATCAAACATCTGTTGATCCTTCAATATTTGTGTTCAGTTCTTCAACAATCTCTTTATATGATTTACAATTTGAAGCTAGGACCATGGATACAAACCTTGGTGATTTCAATCTGAGTGTCAACAAACTTCATACTCACGTGGGATTTGTTAAGGTAATCAGTCATACGAGTGATTAAAATATTCAGTTGTAATTGTTGATGTCAGTAGCCTTATACCAACCAGTAGGCGAAACATTATGCGTGCTGGAATAATTCTTCGGAAAATTTCCTCTTGAACCATCTAATTACAATATGCTCACTCATTTGGATGTTTCAACCAACTTTGTAAATATCATCCGTCTCCATCCTAAAAGGTGTCTAAAGTAATGCAGTCTATTTTATTCTTCTAATATTTGCATATCATATATCGTCTTGATCCTTACTATTAGGCTTAGTTCTTGTTTAATCTCTCTTTTGAATGCGTCTCTTTGAGGTCATTTTGATCTTGGACTACTTGCAGGAATTGTTGGTGTGTGATTCTTGTGAGTGTTCCTACCACAATGTCCACGTTCTGACTAGCATCGTTATTTACCTCTAATTTTGCAAATCTCAAACTAACTACCCTTCACAGGCTTACATATGCGAAGGCTAAAACCTGTCTAATCCAAAATAGACAATCTAAGTTACTGGGTTAGTGCAGAAGATTCAGTCGTAATTTCACTGGACAACGTTTGATGCCCAATCTTATGCAGCCAGTCAGTCCAGCTATTGGAGGTGTACACACTTGATGCATTTTTCGTCTTGAAGTGTTAATTTTTACGTCGAAACCAAGTCTTTTCCTCTGACCTTTAGCGTTGTTTAGTCCAGAAGAAGGTATTGAGGAGTATCTGACAGTGACATGGAGGGGACTGTTTGAGGAGGAAATGAAGGATTGAATGTAATTTCAGAGCGAGCTGAAGAAAGCTGCAGAGAGCGGAGAAAAATGCAGATGTGCTGTTAAGGTCTCTTGCTTCACCCGGGATCAATGGGAGTAATGATAATATAGTTGTAGATATGCTCCAGTTCAGAAGAACAAGTCGGAATGTTCAAATGTAGAATATTAGATATACAAGGTCATTTCAAATTTGAGTTCAATATTGTATATAATTCTTCACTTCCTGTACGTGTTTTACGACGCATATTACTTCATCCTAGAGATTTTTCTAACGTAATATGTTACTACGTAACCAGAAAGAGTGGAAAGCCACTCCAAATTAGAGAGTTTCACAGCTGTTTATATTCTGCCCCTCTGAATGTGAGCAGAATAATAATAATTTTTCCAGTCTCATGAACAGTCCTTTAAGCTTGTGCAATTCTATATAGAATCTAAAAGATGTCGATTTTACTATTTATCCTTGGAATGCTTCAACCAGTCAGAAGTATAATTAAACATCTACAATTGTCATCAGACAGATTGTAAAGATTTGAAATGGATATGAGGAAACGTAGACATTAGATCTGTGTCAATAGATAAAATTTCATCGCATATCTGAATGGTGAGGACTAAATAAACCGAGTGGAATTTGTTGGTGACCGGTTTCTCATGATAATCTAGGAAATCTGCGACTAAGAGTTATGTCAGAGCTTAACATCATCTGATGTGCCTCAGTGATATACCTAATTTCATGAAAATACTCCACGTTCTTTTACATGGCTGGTTGTTTTCCCGTCAGCCCACTTATGACACTGGTATCCTGTAGATACGAAACAGTAAAGGTTTCCACCTCAGCGGTCTTTCTTCTCTTCTTGAATTCTTGCGTCGCGTTTGTTGTCGTTGTAGTTGCTAACAGTGGTTAGAAAAATAGGCTCACAAATCGGCTATTTGGGGAATTCGTTAGTGCAACTACAGGTGTATTAGTGGTCATATCACGCATTACAAAGTTTCTAGATATGTTAGCCTATAAACGAATATGAAGAAATGAAATCGGGGTTTAAATCCTCACTTCAGAATAATTACTTACACTGTATATTTGAAATAAAATGCAAAAGATACTATCGCAGATGAGAAGTGCCATAAATATTCCGAAGAACAAGTCATCTACCTTCTCTATCAATGGTCTCGATCTGAATACGCGAAACACAGCTAGTGCACCCTTGACAGCCGTTAAAGCGAACGAGATAAAGCTGTATAATACACCGATTTGATAACACAGTATACAAACAACGACAGTTCATGAAATGATCTAGATGACGAAATGAAAACATACAACCAATGAGTCTTACGAAATAAAGTTAGATTATCACTTTCTGTTTACGAACATTCAAGTGGTATGGCTACTGTGGTCAGTCACTTCATGATATTACATTACTGACACTATTTCTCAAATTATCGCTTATTTACGGTCAAATGAGACTGACCAGTAGTCGTTTCAATTTTATTGAATGAAGGGATTACAGTGATGTTAATCCTCAAACCATTGAGCAGCCGTGTAATCTGCAACGTACATGAATTCCCAGTTATGGTTATCTGTCTGTCTCGTATTGAAACTATAATGTTTATCAAAGTATCAGGTCCCTGTTTTCCTGATCAGATATTCATGTTTATGGTTAAATTTCTACACTGTGTTTCATTTCAAAGAATAACCTGGTGTGAACGTTATTCGCAGGGTGTTTGGCATTATTTATCGTTGATTCGTGATCAGCTCAGTTTTGTACACCAGGTTTATTCGTTGAAATCGATGCCAACCTACAACAGTCAAGATGATTTCACCTAATACAGTCAGTTTCCTCTTTTTAACTCATGAGTTCCTCGACGTTAACCACTCAGTACAACAGGCATTTTCTTCTAGAAAGTCGATTACGAAGAAATATGTTTGAATAACAGTGCCAAGTCTGTCAGACATTGAAGGATTAGCAAAATACAGACTGAAAACTTTCTTTGCACCTTCTTTCATTTTACTAACAAATATTCGTTGCACACTGATGAGCTGATTCTCTCTGAATAGTTCTCTGTTAAAAAAACGAGTGTCGAATCTCTCTATTTTAGCCTCATCCACCCATCACCTATTTGACGTTTTCTAAATATTAAAATTTCTCATTTAACAGTAAAAATTACAACTTCCTATCCATTTTCAACTCAGTATCGTTGGTGAGATAATTTTGGAAAACACAGATTCATTTGATAATTGCCAAGAACCATGTAGTTCATTCTGGTTTACATAAGAATTATTCAATCAGCAAAATTACTAGGAAAGAAACACTTCACTTAATTCACAGCTTACTGCTGATATCATCATAATGATATAAATTCGGCACTTCAATCGTAATCTCACAGTAATTATTATGCACATGTTCATAACGAAACCAAAAATTTTTAAATATATCATAAAATTTCTTATCAATGTAATCAACAGCATCAAACACAAGTCTGTTTTGTGGGAAGACTGAAAAGCCTGACGAAATTCCTTGTTATTTTACTTCACAATAACTAGTGAACTGACACTGTCAATAGTGCGGAATCCACCTCTTGACAATCCAAAATAAGTCATAATCGTGACTTCTCAAAATTGAAGTTTAGTGAGAAAACGCCGAATTATGCGACTAATCGTCATATTCATCAACTTGAATTTCTGCTCTAGCGAGGAACGTTGTACAGTTCAATTCAACCTGTATTCCACAGATATGGCTCAACTTGAATACGTCTAATATGTACTATTCTATCAATTCACTGGATAGATTAATCTCCTACTGAGGGGAAACCAATTGCATCGACAGATACCTTCTTTAACTGAAAGTTAGTTGAATACCGATAATGCTTACAAAATTCATTGTTAGTACTCTTCTCAGTAATTGGTGGACTGACGTTATCAGCATGACAGAATCCATCGCTTGACTTCTCAATGTATATATCACAGTCAGGACATGCTCAACAATACACTCTGTGCAGAAAGGGAAATATAATCTTACATTTCAGCTTTCGTCAGGTCGGGTGTAATGAACCACATCATCGGCGAACAGTTCGTTTCTGTGTTGTTGGTCTGAAAATGAGCGGCATAATTATTTTTCATCACCACAAAGAATATCTGCATGCGCAACGCCATGCAATATACAACACGACGAAGTCTACTGATTATCACAACAAACGTTTGACAGAAACGTGGCTCTGAATTACATACTGACGCGCATTTACGTGTCGTACAGGCGGGACTCATTATCCGGTCTCGAAATGACACTTCAGATATGAAATACAACTATTAGTAAATGCCTCACGATGACAATAGTGTCCTAATTTCGCATCGCGCACCAGATAATCGCTTTAGTGGACGTCCGACGGTGACACAGCAGAGAGAATGTGAGGGGTTTACTGGCGATCGTGGGGCTAACTGAAGAGAACTGAAGAAAACAGGATGACATGGAGATGTGCTATTGAAGTTCCTTGTCCAACTCGGATCACAAGGTAATAAACATAATAATATGACAATTATTGTCTGAATGTAATACAAGATAATACTCACGATTCCTATAATGTGACACAATACACTCACGAACTCAAATCTATGATATTCACATATATCGATCACCTACATCGGTCGATAATTTCAAAAGTCGGGTATTTATATTATTGTTAGTGGACCACTTTAATATACTCTTTCCCAACACTGCATCAGATACTCTATAACAACCTGTGTCTAAGTATATTTCTGCTGCAAAATATTATTGTAAATAAACCAATTCTCGTGTAAACAATATTCCAGTGTTCGATGTGATCAATTTTCAGATGTGCATGAAACGTGTGTCAGTGTACGACAGAACCTCAACAGGGTGAAAATATCACATTTTTCAATCAACATGATCCTTGCTAATTATGATAATAAAGTAATAATAATAATAGCATGAAGTGTGGCTCAGTATTTGTATTATAAACAATGAGCCAACTACAATCTACTTATTCATCATGTCTCAGTACATCAGTATAAACGCATCATATTTGTTTGTTTAACGCATATTTTCATTGTCTCAACATATTTCATTTACTTCATGTCGAGAATCTATTTGACTTCCTTTGATCATCTTGTCGAATAGGATATCAAGTAGGTGTTTCTCGAAAAATATCATTCCTAACAAGTTCTCTTCAACTCTTCCTGAGTGGAAGTAATAATTTCACTGAACGTATTACACAACAGTTACATCAACATTCAGAAATGCTAGTTCAACTTCATGATTCTGACCATTCTATCCAATTAATAGTCAGCACGATTACGCAGCGTTCACAGTTTTGTTCACGTAGAATGTAAGTAGAGTCTTCTACAGCGACCAGAATACTTTCACTGCACTATATAATACTTCATCAGTAAAGTAGATGCAAATTATAGTTAGAACTATCTACTGGGAGTCATCTTGAGAAGCTCCTTGACATTGGGATATTTCCATATCACAGTGGAAACACTCAGATGTATTAAGATATGCAATTGCGATTGAAACATCATACGAGGTGATAACAAATGAAGATTCCGAATTTGAATTTCTTCTGACTCCTAAATATACTGGGTGCATCTAACATGATCCGGTTACTTTGTTTGCGGGGTTATGAATGGTTTTGCGAAGAAAGTAGTGTGCAAATTGTCTCTGTACTTTGACTTCATTTACACTCGGATGTCAGAAACACTAGTCAAGATAGCGAAATTCACCTCAAACCATACAGATACGATCTTCTTGCAAAGGTCTTCGATTAGTTTATCTACGATAATTTTGTGATTCACTTTTTGTTCGTCGTTGAAAATCTTTTTGAATAGACTGTGATGATCATTTCTCCCAGCTGCCTATTATGAAAAATACTTACTGACATTAGCTATGAAATTATTATTGAATTAACACATTGATATCAGGGAAAAACAGCTTGACACAACATTTGTACTGTGTTTTTCTCAATCATATTGTTGTGTGTTCCCGACAAAGGAAATACTTTAATTCGGAAAAGTGGAAAGTGAATAGGTTTCGAAGAGGAAACCTTCAAAATTCAAGGATTTATATGAAACTACACAACCTATTAACATTTTGTAAGTAGTTCATAAACTTTTGCAATAAGTAAATTCCTCCATAGATGCATGATAATTCATGCATGCTAAATCTGTAGACAGTTTAAATAATTATATTGGTGAAGTTAGCCAAACATCCAGGTAATGTTAAACGAGAGCACTGAACCACCGTTTGCTTTCTACTTGTGCGCATAGGGTCGCCCTGCACTTTGCTCTGAATCACTTCACTCATAAATCATATTCAGATATGTATTCTTTCTTTAACTTTGACTTCATTAAAATTTATAGTGAGATTGGAAGGTGAGGTAGTACTGTGGTGGTGTGATACGGACAATGTGTTCCAACGGAATATTATTCTCACATATTCACACATTTCAATTTGGCGTTATCAACAGAATACGATACATCTATGAGAACATTCTATATACCTCAGCTTTCGTGTCTTGCTTTCTCTTGCTACAGTGCAACATCTAGAAAAATCTGATGCATATGAAGTCAGGCAGATGTACAGACAACATGAGTTTTCAATTAACACCATTGACGGGTTGTTATACATGCATTCATATTTTTCACAGATCAAATGGATTTGCAGAATATCCTTGACTACATGCAACTGCGTCTCACTTGTCTTTAACTGTGATGCCATAGTAAAACAGCACATTATCAGCATCATCAGACAACCACAAAGAGAAGTGGGGAGAGAGACGAATAATAAGGATCTAATCAACACGTGATATGCAAATGTCAGAACAATGACAGATAATCTAGGAAAAAACGGATGATCATGACAAAGTTAGTTGAAATATAGAAACAAGTATGAATAGTGTAATTAGATCGTTGAGGAGGGATTTTCCAGACCGTTTTTCCATTACACTGAGGTAAGATAACTGACGTTAAATTCAACACATCGATGCTGTCGCACTCACTGCCAGTTTTGACTCAATTCACATCTAATGTGATACCGACAATGTACAGATGTACTTGCATACAAAAATGGCGTTAATATGGATGATATGTGATTATGATTTCATAATGTGGTGAAATTGTCTACAGCATACGATTTTGTTCAAACCAACTGACACGAATAAATTCACTCATGGGATGTAATAAGTGTGCACGAAAACTGTTCCCTACAAATAATACAGATAGATATTTACTATGATGGAGGATTCGGTCACCAGGAATGTGAAGTGTGAATAAATTTTTAACAAGATTTAACAAATATAACATTGTCTTCAGGTTGGCTTTCATGATAGATTACAGTTACAAACAAAAACACGTGAAGATCATTTTTGAAATCGCTTTTTGAAGCATTGAAATGAAATTAATGATATTGAGAATTCTTGACTTTACAACAGAAGTCAGCGTATACAACTACTTGTTTATTTATTCAGATATCATGAAAGGTAGAAAATGACACAATATCAGCTAACCGTATTCTTCCTAACTGGGTGTAATCGAATAAAATGGCAATTATCATGAACAGTCCCAGCAGTTCGAACAATTCAATGTAGACTTTAAATGTTGTCCATCTTACTATTTCTTCTGTGGAATACTTTAACCATACTGATGTGTAATATATCATAACAAAAATTGCAAAGATTTGAAGTGAATATGAGGAATAAACATTTGGTCTGTTTTAATAAATGCAATCTCAATGCATCTTTGAATGATAAGGCACAATTAATCTGAGTGGATTTCGGCAGTGAAAGGATTGTGATGACAGTATCCTAACCCACCGATAAAATGAAATATCGGAATTCAGCATCACCTGATATGCCTGACTAACAGTTACATCAACTGAGAAGTATCCTGCAGAGAATAAGTATTCAGAAATTAACGAACATCACGAAAATCATGAAGCCTACACTGGTTTCACAAATTGAAAATAATATCATCCATTCCTGCAAAATGCCTTTATCCTTCATTGCTGTTTGATCTCACTTTATTTCTTCCGGGATCTCCACACTCCTGTTGCGTTTCGTCTTCACTGACCTTCCTAATGACACAGGCGCACACATTTTCTATGTTTCTTTGAAGACGTACATCAGCGCACTACTTATATCTAACTATAAGTAGCACAAAGTTAAATCCAAATGAAAATGTGGAGATCAACTGAGTAAATACTGTCAACTGACAATCATCAGAACTATCACTAAGGATAATCACATAGATTACACATTGAAAAGTGTCAATACAACATCCTCAGGAAATATGTTTGGAACTCACGAGCATTACTGCACAACCAAGGAATATGGCGCCTAGTAGATTGTATGGAAACTAAAATTCGAAAACAAACAATATAAAGACTATTTTGAAAATGTATAAGTCGTCATTTAGATGCAAATGGCATTACTGAAGTGTTTCGATTTGCAACTGAACTTATCATTAGAAACTGGAAGTCAAAGAAATGCTTTCTTCCAACAAACCGTAAATTAGTTTGGATTTAGTAGAAAACAGAAATCGGTCGTCGAGTATTCCAACAAACGGGAGACAAATCTTCCCTTAGTCTAATCACAGATCATTATATCTTCAGTTTAACGTTAGAAATATACTTTATCTCACAAAGCTAACCAAAATGCCTTTCTACTTCTTTCCAACATTGGAACAATGTTCTCCATGATAATGTTATGACTGTTTATGAAACGAATGTAAGTGTATAAGAGTATTACAACAGGGTGCAAAATATCAAATTTTTCGGTAAATATGATCCTTGCTACTTCCGATAATAACCAGGTACAAATGAAGTTTGACTATACACAGGGTATTATTATCGATGAGCTCACTACGATCTATTCACGCACTTAGTTTCAGAATAAAAGTAAAGTGGAATCAGATTTCTCTCTTTTACGCAGATTATCACTGTGTCGACATGCTTCATTTTCTTCACATCACGTATCTATTTAACTTCTGTTGATCATGTTGTTAAATAGGGACGAAATTAGGTGTTTCTCGAGAAATATCACTCCAAACAATAACTCCTCACACCTTATTGAATGAAAGAGATAATTTCATTGAAATGAATATATGATAGCTGCATCAACACTGAGAAATTGAAGTGCATGATGGTTCAGCATTCAGAGTTTCATATATTTCAACAATAAGTAGTCTGTCGGATAGGAGTCGAACTACTTTTGCATTAGTACATAATACGTCATCATCAGTAAGGTAGATGTAAATGATAGTTGGAAGTGTGTATCGGGAATTCTTGTCACAGAGGTACAACTCTCTTGAGAAAGACTATCTCATTTGAATATTTCTGAATCGATTTACTTGTGTTTTGATGATGGATGAAGAATTGATTTCATCCAAGCAGTGACATTATCCGAATATGATAATGTGAACGAATGAATAATGATAGCATAGACGTCTGTCTGTTTCAAATAGCTCTGTCATCAGGCCATAGAGATTTTACTTCTACCCATTTCACTACACTTTCTCAACAAATGCACTGGTGATCTGTGCATATGTCTTTGCAACAATACAACGAACATTATATCAGATTCGGTAGTGTGCTAATACGTTAACCAGTTGTCTTCTTCGATATGATAATCATATTCCCTCACTGCTGCTAAGATCTTTCAAGCAGCTTCGACGTACACCATCACATTTCCCATTTATTGACGTACTGTCATCCGCATTACCCGTGAAACTGAGATGAAACAAGTTTCATTATGAAATCCAATTCAGTAACCAGCTAATTAAGAAATTACACTCCTTCTTTCATTGAAGCAATCAAACATGCGGAGGTCACTCATCAACTTCAGTAACCTCCTAGTCGAATGCTTCTTAGTGCAGCTCTCCTACACTTGTGATCATCATATGCAATTTGCAAAATGGTTTATATTTGAATCTAGTGACTTTTGTTAAGAGGCGTAAAAATTTGTTGAATGCAATAACATTCAAATTTGAGCTGAATAAGAATAAATTCGTTTGTTTGAGGTACATCTGAAAGTCATCAGCGGTGGTATACACTCTTTGCCGAGGTGAACCATATATCAGACGAGTACTGGTTCCACGAATATTCGTCGTCACCAAATGCATTTCATACCAGCTATTCCAAATGGAGTAAGTACTAGGCTGCTTCAAGTTATTTGATGAAATGTAGTGGACATTCAGCCTGTTTGAGATTTTCACTTCTGAAATAGAGTCGGCCTGCTTGAAACTCAGGCTAACAAAATTTTCCTTCACTTATATTGCATCTGATTATTTGGATTCATTTTGTTTAAATTATTCAATTATGGGTCCAAATCGTATTATCTTATCTCGCGATTATTTATAATGTTTTCAACAGGATGATTTACGAGCATATAATAACCTTAAGGAAAAGCATCATGGTGGGGGGAGAAGATCCTTAAAGTGTACTCTAATGCATCAGATGACTGTTCCTTTGATTATGAGCACTAATCGCAGGTCATTATCAACATAATTAATCACTTGGATGCTTTATTATATTCAAATATTTACCGTAATACGGATGTAATAACGCTTCAAGAAACTTGGCTACACGACTCATATGATGATAATTTAATGTTACTAAATGGTTTCAATATGTACAGACAAGACCGAAGTAGTTCAAGGAAGAAGCAAGTTGACGATGTTGCTACTTTTATGAATTCAAAATGGTCTGTTGTCAACAACGTCTGTTTCAAATTCCCAATTGATAATATTTACTGTGTAACTGTCAAATGTCGACCTAAACACCTATCTAAATACAAATTCATTTATATCACGGATATTTATATCACACCTTGTTTTAGCACTTCAGAATTATCCATGTTTGCTCATGAATTCACTATTTTCGCTGCCGCCTCTTTCGGTAACTCCCTGTCCACAGTGACAGTTGATTTTAATTCAGCAGCTTTCTCGCAGTGATAGGTCATGAAAATGTTGTTAACTTTCCCACCAGAGTGGATAATTCTCTTGATCTTGTTTTTATAAATGACTCCGGAATATATATGAAGGCATTAAAATAGACCCACTGTTTAAAACAGATCATTGTATTGTACGGGTTTTACCTAAAATTTATGGAAAGTTACAAAGGAGAACTTTTTCACACATATCCAAGAAAACTGTACATGGATGTTACTCTATGGAGAATGTTCAGAACCTCAGAAGCATGCTCAAAAACACAAGGTGGAACTTGTTTAATGAAGACTCTCTTGATGACACAATCTCTAATATTACAAGTTATCTCAAATTTTGTCTTGACACCTGTTGTCCCAGAGAAACACTCTTATCAGATTTGACCTTTCTCCTCCCCTCAACTTAAAAAACTTCTCAGTGAAACGGATAAGTTATATAAACTGAAGGATAAAATTGGTTTGAACAGAATTACCATCCTAATCAAGTCTGAAATAACACAAGTTGAATTCCATTTGTAACCAGAAGTTTATATCCTGTAAATTGCGTCAAATATATGGGAAGTTTCCAAAGAAATTTCTGGTGGCAAGTAGATGAACAGTATTCCTTATTCCCTTCATGTTTGCACATTGAACAAGTCCTTCATACATTCTCAGACAAATGTCAAACTTTCCAGTGTTAGAAGTGTTAATGAAACCTGCTTCCCTGGATTTACTACAAATGATGTTCTAAAATGTCTCCAGTCTCTGAACCCTTCTTGTAGCCTAGGTCCAGATGGTTTGCCTAGTGTTATTCTTCAAAAGTGTGCAGATATCCTGTGTTATCCTCTCATGGACATATTTAACGAATCTTTTTCCAGAAATACCGTGCCAGCCGTTTGGAAGGACATTGAAATTGTACCTATACCTAAGTCGTCTACTCCAACATGTATTAAATTCAGGCCTATTCCTATTACCTCTCTTTTTCTAAAAGCTATGGAAAAGTTGCTCTTACTTAAACTTCAACCTTCACTCAAAGCCTTTAACGATCCTAAACAATTCGCCTATAAACACAGTAAAAGTACTTTATATGCACCTGCAGTGTTGTATCATAACATTGTCTCCAGCTTAGAAAAGGGGGCTAAATTTGTTCGCTGCACCTTCCTAAATTAGGCATCTGCTTTCGACTCAGTACCTAGGAACATTTTGTTAAACAAGCTTGCTGAAACTCAGACAGACTGTTGGGTTGTCAAATGACTGCATTCTTATTTCTCAGGAAGAAAGCAGTACACTGTATGTCAGGAGAAGTCGTCCACTTCATTGCTTACTGAGGCTGGTGTCCCTCAAGGCTCTGTCCTTTCTCCTTTTCTGTTTTATTTCCTCTTGCATGTTTTGCCTCACTCTGATGAAGCGAACTTTGTTACGTACGCCGATGATCTGACTATTTCAGTGACTGTTAACTCCCAGCCAGTCTGTACTAAGATGAACAGCTTTCTATCAGGAATTAGCCAATGGTCTTCGTCTAACTGCCTCAAACTAAATCCTTCCAAATGACAGACTGTCGATTTCAGTTTCCGATATAAAAGAAAGTTGAATGAAGTCGTTGATCTCTATGACTGTTGCAAAATTGATGATAGTGATATAGAAATCAAGCCTGAAGTTAGGTATCTTGGATTAATTCTTTCTTCTGACCTATCCTGGTCCTCCCATGTCTTAGCGATTTCTAAAAGAATATTTCGTGTGACTTTTTACATTAAGAAGTTAAGGCAGTCGGGCGTAACCCAGCCCCTTCTCTTACAGTTTGTCAACTCGTGCATCTTACCTATTCTTCTCTACTGTTCATCCTTATTCCTTCCTGGATTGTTAAAATAGACTATGTCATACTTGGTAGAACTGCCATACTGTTGACATTGTCATTGACAGGCACTTGATGTCATGCAACAAATTCGCTAAAGGAATTCTGTCAGACTCTGAGTACCCACCGCAGCACCCGCAGCTCCAGCCTTGTATCTCCGCAGGTGAAACGAGAAGTCTTTTCAGGAGACTTTATGCACGTGCGTCCAAGTATAAAAACTCCACTCAACCATATTTGACACGTACTTTATGTGATGAAAATAGTGTTAGGCATGAAATAACTAACCTTCTTTGCACTATTAAATAAACCATTTCCTTCATCTTTACAACATCAACCTTTATTGTTACTATACTTCTTATATTTATTATCCTCTCAGCGTTTTGTTTTTATTTGTTTATATTTTCATAAGTGCGGACATAATTTATGCTGTATTATAACTGTTAATTTTGTATTTCCCCTCATTATACTATATCAACAGAACATTAGATCCAATAATCTAAAACATGCTAAAGTACTCGTCAACGAAATCCAGTTGACATATATCAAGAAATAAACTGTCCCTAGATAAATCACAATGCCAAAGAAAACACTTCATGCGTTTGTCGTTCAAAAGTGACATTAGTGCTAAAATGATTAGACGCTCTTTATATGCAGCTGACTAACATTTCACAGTAGCCAGTTGAAATGTGGTCTGACAATGCGTCAGGGACAAACAATCGCTTTTATCTACCTCTATGTAGATTTACTCATTTACATGCTCATGTGGAGCTGATCACATTGGACACTGTAAGCATAATCTTCAGGAACGCGTAGCTAAACACTATCAGATTTAAAACAAGCAATACAGGTTAATAAAGCAGGATCTAATGAATTCATCAAATTTCGATAGAACTCGTCAGCTGAATACTCTACATACACGGATATATATACTTTTGAAATTACATTGGGAGAAATGAGACTGATAAGTAAATAAACTACATTGAATAAGTCATGCAGAAAGACAGGTGCGAATGTTTTCCAGGTCATGTTCAAATAGATAAGGAGAGAGGGAGTATGACAGATCAAAATTAAGATAAAATGCATTACGCTTCAATCACATCACTTAGATAAACAATCAGTCATTAGAGAATATAACAAGAATTGCAAACAGAGTAATATCAGTAGTAATAGTTATAATAAAAATAACAATAATGTTGAAGTTAGTTAAGGTAATACTACTGATAAAAGATAGCTTCAAATGAATCAAGAATAATAATAATAACAATAAGAGATAGGATAAGAGGTAAAACGCATTACCATGGTAGATTCAGAGTGACGACCATCTCCTACCAGATCCGGTGAATGAAAGGCCAGCTTGGGATAAACAAACCTTCAATTTGTGAACACCTTCTGGAGTCAGATTTTTCAGCAACACGTGATTTATCTCTTAAAGTTATCTACAGGACCATATCCAACCATTCCAAAAGCTCACGTTTTCTCCACTTGTGCATAGCCGAACCTCTAGCTATACATGGACAAAAACCCTGAATTGTGTTCAGAAACTTTTATTTTGACCTCTTTCTCTACCTCAGTCATAGTAATGTTCTTTTATTTTATTCTATTTTACCATGTGAATTCATTCCACTTCACTTCATCTTCGCCTCCTTTGTTGTCATCATCGTCATCAAAGTCTTCATCATTTAGACATCAATCACTTGACCAATAATTTTATAATCTTCATATCAATTCACTTGTTTAATAATCTTCGAAAGTATTGCAGTTCATTTCATTCAACTCTACTCCCTTAAAACATCATTTTATTTTTCCTTATTCTTATTGTGTGCATACTGACCGAGCAATTTCTAGTGCCACTCAACGCCACTTTCAAAATATTAATGTGACTTTACACCTTGATGATGAAGTCGTTGAAATGAAATATCCCTTCAATTAACAAACCTTAGTCTTTCATCATGAATAAATGGGTACATTTCTCGAATTGAAGAACTGCAAGGACCCATGGACAGTGAAGGGACATAGTCAGTTTCTACGACATTCTGTCAAACTTGCAGAAGCGAATGCTAATATTGATACTCTCAAAGGTATTTCGACTGTTGTGCAAGAGGCTACTTATTATTTGTGTGTTTGAAGCTGAGGACACTGATTGATGTTGTCTATTGTTGGTATAATGAAATGGTTATAGTTGGAAGATCAACTTTACTTGCTGAATGTCGATGCAGCTGCTGTTGAATTTTTCTATTCACTGCAGAATACTTGATGAGTAATTGTCAGCGGGGGTAGAATTTCAATAGGAACACCTTCCTTCCATCATGTCTGACAATGTGATACTCTGATCGGACACTGGTTAATAACTAGTACCATGCGTCTAGTCCCTTGTTTGGTGAAGACTGAATTTTATCAGTCAGTTTTCTACATCGGTTATTCATACTTTGTGGTTGTTCATGGTATCCAATAACTTCAACGATAAACACGTATTACTCAATATACTGCTGAATGACGTCAATAAATCATCAGAAGTTAAGTGAACTTTTGATTTACGAAGGACAAAATATTCTGAGATAATGGGAATTTGACTTAAGAAAGAGAAATTCGATGTAATTTGCACATTGATTGACCTTAAGTCGTCACCATTATGTAGACCCACATACACGAATGGATGCTGCCACGTATGTACATAGAAAATTTGTTTGTGTCTCGCTCTTACGAAAATAGGCGAAATTTAAAACAAATTTGATTTTTCAAGTTGCTCGTCGTGCTTTGTGTTGGATGTAAACAGTGGACATGGTAAACCAGTTGTGAAGTTCAACTGTCTTCGAAATCACTGTGTAATTATTGATCAGATATTGCTCGTTGAACAAACTGTGCAAGATGACGAAGGAGAAGCTCACAGGGATAACGAAAACTCATGCGGTAAGCGTATTAGCACGATTGCAACACTTAATCATTTTGAGCTCGGACATCATAGACATTTGTTTCAGGAGAAAATAAATGAAGTAATTTCGAAATATATGGAAATGTTTCAGTAGGAAATATTAATACAGAATCCGCTCAAACAGCTGAGAATCTTGCAGGCTAATTTGTGGTTCCTTGCGAACATGCTGGGAGTCATTTGACGTGTGAATCATGTGATGAATGACTATTTCCATTATGGCATTGTTTAAGTGTTCATTACTGTGCGTTTCTATTTATTGTACGCAGAAAAAGTACAAATAATTCTGCCGAATACGAATTTCTGATCTTTTTCCTGTCCATCTTATGACTGAACGCGGAAGACCGTCTTACTGTGTGGCTGAGCAATACTTTCTTCAGCAACTACAGTCGGAAAATGCTCCCAAGGCAGCGAAACAACGGCCATCTTTTTGTTGGATCTGTGTTGTTCTCTTAAATCATTCTACAACAAACAATAATAACATCAGAAACCGGACATTACCTCAGCAGTGACGTAGGGAAGCAACGCAGTCGAAATAATGTTATAGAAAACGTTCTGCAGAAAAATTATATCTGAGATAATAACCCGTAAGAATTAACACAAAATCAAGTAGAATATTCTCAACGAAGTGAGATAAAAATCTCTCCACAAGAATAACAGAATTAATTCCTCTACAAAGACCACGGTCAGGATAACCTTCATTCACTCCGACAAAATGAAATCGTAAAACAACACATTACTAATATCGTTACACAACCACAATCAGAAGCATTAAAATTAGGGATTAAACAGGAAAAAACCAAGCAACAACCACCAAGACAACATATGACATGCAAGTGTCAGAACAACCATTTACAGTGTGTCACGTTTAAGGCACTTTGAAGGAAATAAGCGGATGATATGTACACAGTTAGTTGAAACATGCAAATAAGTATATATCTTGTAAAAACTCCGTTCAGGAGGAATTTTCCAAATAAACTTGGCGGGTCACCAAGAATATATCAACGACTGTCTTCGCTCCATACTGAAGATTAGATGGCCGGAAAGAATCACAAACAAGAAACTATGGGAGCAAACAAAACAGGAACCAATCGCCCAACAAATATGCAGGAGGAAGTGGAGATGGATTGGACACTCGCTGAGGAGGCCATTGAGTGACATCGCGCGTCAGGCCCTCAAGTGAAACCCGAAAGGGAAGCGGCGAGTGGGACGTCCAAGGGTGACATGGAGGAGATCGTGTGAGGAGGAGATGAAACAGTATGGAATAACATGGACGCAAGTGAAAAGTACAGCAGAAGACAGAAGCAAGTGGAGACGTGCAGTTGAAGCCCTATGTTCCACTAGGAACCCAAGGGAACAATAATAATAATAACACAAGCACACATTGGCAAATAGATAGTTATAGGCATTATCGATCGACAATATTATACCCAACGATTCAGTGTTTGAAAGGCAAATAATTGCAATAGTTTTCTTTCACAAAAATAAGAGTTTTATGTGAGTTGCTGATTGCGCCTGTCCTACTACTTTCACCTATGTATTTGACCTGACAATCACTCCAGTAGAGTATTAGATAAACTAAATTGTTTTGTTTTAAAAGCTCCACAGGATTGATCCTCTAACCGACAAAGCTTGTTTCTAATTGAGTTTTAGTGTTTGAATGCCGCTTTTATTCCTGCTATAGTTGTATTAATAGTATTAATGACGACATGCATGTCAAACATGCGCAAGATAATGACAACACCAACAATAGGGAATCTAAATCATCAGTAGTAATTCCATGCAAATGAGGAACCTCGGAAACCTTACGCAGAATTCTTAACAAGGCAGGAATAAAAGTGGCATTCAAACCCACAAAATCAATTAGAAACAAGTTTTGTCGGTTAAAAGATCAATCCTGTGGAGCCTTTAAAACAAAACAATTTAGTTTATCTAATACTCTACTGGAGTGATTGTCAGGTCGGATACATAGGTCAAACTAGCAGAACATGGGCAGTCAGACTAACCGAACACAAAAACTTAAAAAAATCTAGATTGCTTGATCCGAATAAGGTGAGAAATCTAGAGAATAGTTCAGCTATCTCAAGTACTACATGCAATTACACACAACCATGCAATAGAATGCAATAGGATGACAGTTTTGAAGTTTAATGTCAGAAGGGGACGGAGGGAGAGATTGATAACAGAAGCTTTGTTTATCGAATGAACTGCAAATACATGTAATGGGAATGATTCATCACATGTCCTCGATATCTCGAAAATTCTACTACCCCAACGACGAAAAATGGGAGAAAAACAGAAAACCATAAAACTCAAGTGTCAAAGTCGTGTGATCACAATTGATATGACTATGAACAATAAATTTTGTTCAAAACGTCATCCAGTAAATAATACTGTGTCACTGTGTGATATATCTAATAAACAAGCTAATATGGAATTACTTTCTACCACAGTGCCCAAGTTTTACACATATTTCAATATGATTGCTACCATTTTACTGTATATGTGTATATATGTATAGATGATAGTGGGCTCATATATGCTGCCACATTTGTTTGCAAGCACTCAGTTTGCGTCTGATTGTTATGAATAGTGGAGGGAATAACGTCAAATGAGAAATATGAATAACTAAATGTAATTAACTAAAGTCCACAAATTGTTTTTGTCTCACACGTTTATATTTTTATCATAAACTTTAGTGATTTCTAAATATCTAACTTGATAAAGATGGCCACATAAACACTGACTGATTTTTGATGATACTTTTCAACAATAACGCAAATAAACAAAGGTCATTCTTGAGTGAAGAATGCAAACAATTTAGTGAAGCGGCACTCTGCTGTTTATCAGAACAGTGGTTGATTAACGAAAATAGATTTCAACAAACCGCAGAGGAACAAGTTCGTTCGTGAGGGTTTAATGAAAAAGAGTTTACTGAAGTAGCCTGCTTGCAAACAGTACTACATATTTGGTGAGCAGACGCTCTTGGTTGGTTTGGTCGCAGAGTGAGTTTCTTGATGCTAATTTTCTCTGGCCAGCTAGCTATTTGATCTTCAGTATGGGGCAAGCGAAGTTGGCTGTCGATAGAAGTCTGCAGCTCTCTGTTGGAAATCCTTTCCGTGATGCGATGGCCGAGTTTCTGACCCGTATAGAATAACTATCTGACTTCACACAGGACTAGGAAATTCGGATCTTTTTCGTTATCCCAGGTCACTGCAAATGAATTCCACATAAGTTTCAGCTTGATGATGGCGTATCGTGCCTTTCCGATTCTGGCCTGCTGTGACATATTCCTCAATGTAATTAGCTTGTAGTTGAAACCATGTTTCCTAGATAAGTGGAGGAGTTTACCTGTGTTAAATCTCTCCCTTTGACGGTGACTGATGTTGGTCGTTGCTGTTGTTGCTTTTGGTTGGTTGTCTTCGTCACCTCCATTTTCCCTATGTTTTCTTGCAGTCCTATCTTCACTGGCTGCTTCTTCAAGCAATTTGTTGGATTTCATCTGTAAGCCCTCGTGTTTGTTTAACATTAGACACGTATCACCTGCGAAATTTACATCTTCTTGATGAAGCCTTCTTGTCGGTCAGACATATTCCTGTCTTCTCACTCACTGTGCTCAATCTGACGCATGACCCAGTCCACGACAATTAAGAATATCATCGGCGATAATACACAGCCATCTTTTCTTACTCCTGTATTCACTTTGTATGCCTCACTACGTTGTACGTTGTTGTACCTGATTCCTTCAACAACAGCTTCAAAGAGTTACTTCCAATGTACTTAAACACAGGCTTCCTCAGTGATGCCACGTAATGTCTCTAAATTTGCTCTCTTATCTGTAGTGAAGGTATTCCTTGTAGATTTCTCCTTCAGTGTCTGAATGTTGAACTTGAATTGTGGTCTGTCTCCATTTGTTTTCATGGATTTCAGCTTCACCTTGACGGTTCTTTGCACTAGATGATGGTCTCAGCACACGTCTGCCCCCCTACTATATTTGTGTCCAGCAGGCTGCATCTCCACTTCATCGGGAAACATTGAGATGGGTTCTATCTGATTTGTGGTGTGTCCATCAAGCGAAATCTATGTCGTTAATCTTGTGTATATCCTTGTGCTCGAACACGCTGCTTGCGATCACTAGATTACGGAAACGGCAGAGGTCTGAGAAGAGCTCTCCGATGTTATTCATTTCTCCGAGTGCCAGCCTCTCAACCAATGATGAGTGCCCCTCCTATTTAGTCTGCATTGACATTCATATCGCCTATGAGGATTTTGATGTCAACATTTGAGATGTTGTCCATTACTGTTTGCAGTTGTCTATAAAACTGTTCCTTCTTTCCTTGTTCGGTGTTGTAAATAGAATTGTGTGTATCACTGGATAATTTTATCCTTCCTTCCCTCCTTTTGAGTTGAATCTTGCTGTCGTGATCCTGGATGAAGTTAGTTCCCATTGCATTATGGTTCTGGCTGCCACTGGTGACATCATGATAGCTACTAACTGGCTCTGTGTGTTCGTCATTGTCGTCTGGGTGACCTGAGTAGATTGATGACTTACCAGTTGAAAATTCTGACAGTCGATATCCACTCCATCTGGTCTTGCATATTTCCAGCAGTTCTATGCTATATTTCCACGTTAATTTGGCTAACTTGGAAGCCTTCCAGTTTCGTGCATTGTGCGTACATCCCACGCCCTCATTGTTATTCTTGTTTTCATGGAAAGAAGACACACAGTTTGACAGGCTTCCAGAAGTTTTGAACCAGCTCACGTCAGTTCGCCTATCGGATTCCAGAGAAGAATCATTTCGTTTCCATTATATTTTTGCGCGTTGAAGTTTCTGTAGCAGTCTGATTGAATTCGTGGGGCTGGATTGCTGGCCCCTCGCCCAACCCGACGTGTAGTGAATAACTTTCTCACAGTCTCTGAAATATGTGAATCAATGTATGATAACTAGTCATTGATGTTGATTGAAAGCATGCACAACATATGTACATAAGTAAGTGAATACGGAAATTCTACAGCATTTGGAGTAGTCATTATTGGAAACAAAACGACTGACAGGGACAGGAAGGAATAATCATAAAATGCAGCTGATAACTCAATTACAGTAAGATTACTATGCGTGGAATCACCCATTGAAATTGGCGGATCTTGCTGACTATTATTGTGATGACTGAAGATGAGCTGATTTCTGTCGTAAAGTCAAGAAATCTCAGTATCATTAATTTCATTTCAATGCTTCAGAAAGTGATTTCAAAAAAGATCTTTACATGTTTGAGTTTGTAATCTCCGTTCCCAAGCAATCCAGAAAAGTGCGTATTCAATCTTTCTGTCATCACACAGTCTACTACTCAACTAGGGGCACTATCTCTAGGTCCAATATTCTGCATAAAACCACCAAGTATTGACAAGCTACAATGTACACAAGAAGGGTATCCCTCTTCGACCAATCCTCGAAATGACCGATTCACCTTATCACCGCACAGCTCAATAGTTAGCAGATCTACTTTAACCAGTCAGAAGACAAGTTTCCTGTCACACAGTTCGAGATTCATTCGACTTTATCGACTCAGTCGACTACATCAACGTATCCAACAAGATCATGATTTCATTAGATGTCACATCACTATTCACAAACATTCCACTGACTGAAACAATATACTATATTTGAGAACTTATTCACTGCAAAGGAATAAACATCTGTATATCCACCGAGCATCTTAAAGAACTCCTACTGAGGTGTACTCTGAATGTTCAGTTCTCTTTCAACAACGAAATAAATCGCCAAAAGGGTGGTATAGCTATGGGCTCACCACTAGGCTCATTGCTTGCAGATTTATTCATGGCAAAACTCGAAAACACATGCCTGAGGAAAATGATCAATACCTTCGAAATCTATAAGAGATATGTCGACGACACTTTCATTATTGTCTACAACGAAGAAAATCTTGACGGCATCTTGAAGTCGTTTAACAACTGCCACCCTGCAGTTCAGTTCACGCTGGAGAAAGAATTCAACTGCACAATATCTTTTCTTGACGTCCAACTAACAAGACGAGAATAGGATGGAACACTGAAAAGGTCTATCCGCAGAAAATCGACGTGGAACGGACAGCTTACTAACTTTCATAGTTGGGTACCCCCATGCACCAAACGAAATCTGATTCGTTCACTCAGCTACAGAGTTCGCAGAATTTGCACCCCGGACATCATAGAAGGTGAACTGGACAACCTCAAGAGAATCCTCGTCGAGAATTGTTATCCAGAAAGATTTATTGCAAAATCTATCAATCCTAGACCAGAAAAGCCTCCCATGCTTAGCGTCCCGAAAAAACTACTCTAAATGAACCTTTAATTCAATGGAGATATATCTGCGGAAACACTACAAAATTGACTGTCGCGCTCACTTAAGAAGACCTTCTTCGCAGCTGAACTACGACTAACCTTCTCCAAAAAACCTATGATTCATGTGAACGTGAAGAATAAGCTACCGCTGCTGGCCTCATCAATGTGCATTTACCAATTCACCTGCTCGTGTGGAGCCAGGTATGTTGGCCTTACTCAGCGCTCGCTTTCCAAACGTATCACCGAACACTTACCAAAATGGTTTTACAAAGGAGAAAATCGATGGCCCCGCAGTTCCATCTTAGAACATCTGATAGAATCCGGACACCAAGCTACACCGCAAACAAACTTCAAAGTCGTCTACAGAGTAAGAAGCAGTCTTCCTAAAGGTGTACGAATCAAACTTCTTCAAACGGCAGAAGCAATGGCGATTCACTTGCTAAATCCTGAACTCTGCATACAGAAGAAGTTCGTTCAATCACTACACTTGCAATGGACGTAATCTATTTTATTAGCCGACAAGTAAATTCTACCTAATCTTTTCTTCTGTCTCTTCATTAGTATTATTTTGTCTTCTCAATTGTAATATTTTACATTTTCAACTTTCTTGTTCTCTACCCCCCACCCGATTCAATTTCTACACCTCACTACCACTGTCACTGACTTGAACAACGCTCAATTTCTAGTCATTTATGTCACGTCATCCAACTTATTTGCTCACTTTCGTTTCTACTTAGTCTCTACCTGTAATTACCTCTGTTGCTGCCCTGATCTAAGTTGAAACATTTTAGTCAATTATATTACGTCATCTAGCTTACTATAGTTGCTGTCTGATTAACTTTGTTTCTATATTACATCATTCTTGTATTAACTAATCAATTATCTAAACTTGACAAACCCTATGAACGCACACACAAATATAAATGCGATTGTAAAGCTATCTGAATGAATTCGCCGAAAAGAAACTATTCGCTGAATGCCTACTCCAATTCATATGACTCAATGGGGATTTTCAAGCTACTATATCAGTTTCTAATCTACCTCTGTATGACGTCTAAGGTTTCCATGCGATGCTTTTAGTGAAATGATTCAGTAGAAAATGCCAAACATCCTCATGCAGAAAAACAGACAGGTGGTCTCGTGAAACATCCTCTGAATATTTGGCTACTGAGATTCATCTCATGGTTTAAGTTGCCTAACCTCACTTATATTATTACCAAATTGTCTTCAGGTTAAGAATGCATAAATTATCATGTATCCACGGGAAAACCCACCTAAAAAACAGACTACTAACTACTAACAACATGTTAGTAAGTTATTGAGCTTCATATAAATCTCTATTCTTCCACGATTTCATCGTCGCTAATTATTTACTTTACCGTTATTAACGGAAATCCTCAGTACAGTAATTGTATCAAATACTTTCAACCTATTTTAGAATGGCAGTGTACTGATAACTCCCTTGTAAATGTTGACAGGAATTACATTCCGACTAGGCAATTGACAGCAATAATCACAAAAGTGCATTTAAAATGACCGTTATCATTTCTACCCATGTGTGAAAAGCGGACGAGACACGAGATTTTCCTAGACAAACCAGTTAATACAAGCATTTTACGACGAAAACGTTTTTAGATAATCGCATGATGTGAGATGCAACCCGGAAGCAGCACACTTACTGGAAATTAAGAAGGTGAAGTGACGGAATATGAAATTACATCATGAGTGTGAAAAATGACTAATCAATCTGAATGGATGAAGCCTAGTGAAATTTGGGTAAAGTGTTTATAAAAAATCTGTATCTACATCACAAGGTAATCGGTAAAAACAATAAGAATATTGACAATGCTAATAATAAACTGAATGAAATGAAACAAAATTAATTTGAGAACATTACTGTGGCCACACTGGTGTGAGTGAGTGTATGAAGTGCTTTTGAACTGGTGTGTGGACAGCCTGCAGTAGATGAATACAGAGATGTTTGTAATGACAGACAAATTACATAGGATACATTTTTTAACAAGCACGACAGGAATCATTTTATGCATTCACTTATACATTGAGTGTATTATTGATTCACAGACATTCGACATTTGTAATCATTATTTGTTATCAACTCAAATGATGTTTTAATCGCAATCGCATATCTTACTATCACTCAGTTGCAGGATAATAGCTTAGAAATATTCAACTGTGGAGTTTCTCAAAATAATTTTACCACTGTGCCTGGCATTCCCAAAACACACTGCGGAATGTCGTTTACATCTTCCTTATTGACGAAATGTTATGTTTTGCTGAAATTTTATTTTGGTATACACTAAAGAGAACTTTTTTGAGTGCATGAAACTCTGAACACGAGACGTTAATGCTGTGTGTTAATGTGATAAAACGGACAACAGTATGAAGGTGTAAATCCATCTCTGAAAAATGCTGCAGTTCCTGTATATTAACTAAAATGAAAATTTTATTTTCACCCAAAAAAATTAAAAGATTAATAGTTTGGAATGATATTTTATTGTGAAACATTATGATCATCATTTTATGCTGTCACCTTAGCATAGTAAAGTAACCTTGCCATTTTCTGTGCATTGAGTTTATTGAAGACTGAGAGATATTCGACACTGGTAATCATTATTTGTTATCACCTGGTGTCTTAGTTTAATAACAATCACATATCTTATTACCTATCAGTGGCAGAATGATTACTATTATTTGAGCGCCGAGTCAGATTGATTCATTATAAATTATTTAAATTAATCCCAGCGTGTTAAGAAAATCAAAACAAGATTTTTCTGAACGTTTCGCTGCTGAAGAAGCTGTGGCTTACACAGCGAAACGTTCAGAAAAATCTTGTTTTGATTTTCTTAACACGCTGGGATTAATTTAAATAATTTATAATGGATTACTATTATTGTTTCCTCTAACTCCTGGAGAACATAGAGCTTCAGCCGTAAGTCTCCATTGCGTTCGGTTCTCTGCTAGAGTCTTCACCTGGCTCCAAGTCTGCCCACACGCTTTCATCTCCTCTTCACATGACCTCCTCCAAGTCAACCTTGCACTGACGACCAACTCGCCGCTCTCCTTTCGAGTTCCACTCGAGCAATGGCTTGTCTAGTGATGTCACTTGATGCATTGTTTCCTCATAGTATGGCCAGCCAATCCATCTCCATTTCTTCTTGCCTATTTGTTTCACAGTTGGTTCCTGCTGAGTTGGTTCGCTCCCAGAGATACCACCCTGTTGCTGATCTTTTCTGACAATCTGATCTTGAGTGGTATTGAGCGAAGAAATCTGTTAATGAAGATCTGTAGTTTGTTTGAGATGCTCTTTATGACGCACAGTGCAACTCTCTGATCCGTATGGTGAGTAGCACTGACTTCACATTGGAGTTGAAAATCCGGATGTTATTTTTGATGCTGAGTGCTGTTGACCTCCCCCACACAGACTTGTGTGTAGTGAAAGCTTGTCTTGCTTTTCCGATTCTTGCTTTGATATCCTCGTCAGTTCTACCTGTAGTTTAAACTATGCTTCCCAGTTCGGTAGGTAAAAGATGTTGTTTCTTTCAGGTTCCTCCCATTTATACTGACCATTGTCTGATGTTTTTGTTCTTGTACAGGAATCTTCATCACCTCTGTTTTCTCTATACTCACCTGAAATCCTATCTTTTCCGGATGCTTCTTGTGCCAACTTGTTGCTTATCACTTGCGTATCTTCCACTTTGTGGGAAATCAGACATATATCATCGGCGAAGTCCAGATCCTCCAAGTATTTTCTGTGAGTCCATTTTATGCCTGTTTTCTCATTGCCCACTGTTTGCCGTATTATACAATCTACTGCAATCATGAAAATCATTGGCGATAGTAGACAGCCAGCCAGCCTTGTCTTACTCCTGTCCTCACTTCGAAGGATTCCGTGAGTTTCCTGTTGTGAATTACTTGGCATGCAGCATTGTCGTACAACTGTTGGATGAGGTGTATAATTGTCAGTGGCTAACCGTAGTAGCAAAGTAGTTGCCAAGTCACCTCTCGATCGACACTGTCTGTCGAAGGCCTTTTCAAAGTCGATGAAGTTGAGATAGAGAGGTGTCTGCCATTCCAAGCTTTGTTCAATGATGATGCGTGATGTGGCGATTTGATCAATACATCTCACACTATGCGACAATCTAGAAGCGTTTTCGTCGTAAAATGCTTGTATTAACTGGTTTGTCTAGGAAAATCTCGTGTCTCGTCCGCTTTTCACACATGGGTAGAAATGATAACGGTCATTTTAAATGCACTATTGTGATTATTGCTGTCAATTGCCTAGTCGGAATGTAATTCCTGTCAACATTTACAAGAGAGTTATCAGTACACTGCCATTCTAAAATAGGTTGAAAGTATTTGATACAATTACTGTACTGAGGATTTCCGTTAATAACGGTAAAGTAAATAATTAGCGACGATGAAATCGTGGAAGAATAGAGATTTATATGAAGCTCAATAACTTACTAACATGTTGTTAGTAGTTAGTAGTCTGTTTTTTAGGTGGGTTTTCCCGTGGATACATGATAATTTATGCATTCTTAACCTGAAGACAATTTGGTAATAATATAAGTGAGGTTAGGCAACTTAAACCATGAGATGAATCTCAGTAGCCAAATATTCAGAGGATGTTTCACGAGACCACCTGTCTGTTTTTCTGCATGAGGATGTTTGGCATTTTCTACTGAATCATTTCACTAAAAACATCACATGTAGACGTACATGCTTTCTTCACCTTAAACATTCTACAGAGAGATTACAAGTCGAAATAGCACAAAATCTACATACGACAAATTTGCACCTACCACTAACCGGTGGATGCAATTTAACTCACTTTCGTCACGGATCAGATGGATTGGCACAATATAACTGACATCACGCGACTGGATCTCACTTGTCCTTGAAAAACATCTACAACATGTTGATTTATATGATAGTGTGCCACAGTCAGTTTGAGGAAGAGGCTGACTTGCAGTTCTGCTCACGTAATCATTCATAAGGAGGTGTGCAGCAGTCTCATTTATGGAGCCAGTATTGATTGATTTATGGTCATTAGCACACTGGTAGCCATTCTCCGTCATCACTCGCTACTCGAAATAATGACTACAGGATGGTGTACAGTTCTGTGTAATTATTATTTGGATGAATTTTCAAGCACAACTCATAAATCACTTTCAAATGACCTCATTATGGTCGTGTCACAATATGAGTTTCATTAGATAGATTATTCGCCTCAGTGATGACGGGCTTATATGGTTTCATTCCAATAGCCTTCCAGATACGTTATTTTTTCGAATGATATCATACAGCCATCTTAGATTCTCTAAGAATCGCATTCGTAGTGCTTCAGAAATACGATGAATCCAGCAGACAAAGTTATCTGCAAGCAAAGATCTTGTGATTCAATATGTGTCTTAAACGTCAGTTCTCCGACTGTGTATTGAGATATTAGCGGTAAGAAGTAAATATGTAGTGGACAAATTGTTTGGAAATCCCTCCTGGAAAATCTATAATTTTTGCTTATTAACAAGTTTCAATTATCTCTGTTATCATTATACGTTTTCTTCCTAGGCTGTGCATGATTAATTTGACATTTGCATATCACATGTTGATTTCTACCTTTAGTAATTTGCCTTTGTCCTTGTTTAATCGTTAATTGAAATACTTCTTTACCAGTGTGTACATTGACAATCTGTTGTTGGATGGCATGAATTTTTTCGAGTAACCCTGAACTGTCTGCAGGAAGCGTTGATGTGTGTTTCTTGTGGACGGAGCTTTTGATTCCACCTCCTTCAGACTATTCTTCTCGATAGTAAATTGCCTTTATAGCGGAACTTTGATTAATCAATTTTATGTTACAATACATGCTTTGTATTTCTAAACACATATTGACTGTATAGCTGCCTCACAACACTGTTTAGGTAAATCTGAGTTTCGATGTTATTATTGTTTAGTAGAAGCTTCTGGAACTTTTGTGATAGCGCGTGTCTCAACGAGGTTTCGTCGGCTGTACAGTAAAACGCAGAGATAACCGAATAAATTTGGTCGTTATGAAAAATAAGCACACGAAGCAGACATGTGGTGATATCAGTTGTGGTTAATCTACCCTGATTAATACCGAAAGACATTTGCGTAGATGTACAGATGCATCTGTGTCATTTTGCTCTGAGTTAGGATAGCTGACGCTAACTTCAACACATCGATTCTGTCCTACCGCCTACCATTTCTAACTCAACTTATATTTCAATTGATGTGAAATCAGACACTCAGAAACTCAAAACGTATGTTATTTACCATTCCATGAAATACTCGAGGATGACCTTTGTTTATTTAGATCTAATTTGAAAATTACTCTTGTGAATTGATCAGTGTTAGTGTAAATGATGTTATAATGTTTTGTTTGGCAAAGTCTTGAAAATTTGTGAATATTGTTTTGTGAGAAATACAAGTTTGCAAAGTAATCGAATCGATGCACAGATCATTGTTCATCATGCTACTCAGAGGACACTTTGAATCAAGCGATTGTTCTTTTGTTATCAAACATAAGAGCAGGTTTTGATGGTGTTACTCCAGGTGACTGTGATTCATCCACTGATGTAGTCTGATCAGCTCTTCCTTAGTCATCACGATGATAGTCAACAAGATTCTCCAGTATCACTTGGTAATCTCACGCATAGTAATCTTAGTGCAATTGAGTTATCAGCCACATTTTGTGAATATTCCTTCCTGTTCCTGTCAGTCGTTTTGTTTCCAATAATGACTACTCCAAATGCTGTAGAATCTCCGTTTCCACTTCCTTTCGTACATATGTTGTGCATGCTTTCAATCAACATCAATGACTAGTTATCATACATTGATTCACATATTTCAAAGACTGTGAGAAGGTTATTCACTACACGTCGGGTTGGGCGAGGGACCAGCAATCCAGCCCCACGAATTCAATCAGACTGCTACAGAAACTTCAACGCACAAAAATAGAATTGAAATCAAAATTATTTTTCTCTGGAATCCGAGAGGCGAAGTGACGTGAGCTGGTTCAAAACTTCTGGAAGCCTGTCAAATCTATGTGTCTTCTTTCCATGAAAACAAGAATAAGATTGAGGACGTGGGATGTACGTACAATGCACGAGACTGGAAGGCTGCCAAGTTAGCCAAATAAACGTGAAAATATAGCATAGAACTGCTGGAAATATGCGAGACCAGATGGAGTGGATATCGACTGTCAAAATTTTCAACTGGTGAGTCAGCAATCTACATGGGTCAACCAGACGACGATCATGAACACACAGAGGCAGTTAGTGACTATCATGATGTCACCAGTGGCAGCCAGAACCATAATGCAATGGGAACTAACTTCATCCAGGATCATGACAGCAAGAATCAACTCAAAAGGAGGGAAGGAAGGAAACAATTATCCAGTGCTACACACAGTACTATTTACAACACCGAATAAGATAAGGAATCTAGGGAATAGTTCAGCTATCTCAAGTGCTACATAAAATTACACACAACCATTTAATGGGATGCGATAGGATGACAGTCGTGTGATTACAATTGATATGATTATGAACAATAAATTTTGTTCGGAATGTCATCCAGTAAATAATACTCTTTCACTGTGTGATATATCTAATAAACAAACTAGTATGGAATTACTTTCTACCACAGTGCCCAAGTTTTACACATATTTCAATATTATTTCTACCATATTACCGTATATGTTTATATCTGGATATATGATAGTGGGCTCATATATGCTGCCACATTTGTTTGAAAGCACTCAGTTTGCGTCTGATTGTTATGAATAGTGGAGGGAATAACGTCAAATGAGAAATATCAACAACTAAATGTAATTGACTGAAGTCCACAAATTGTTTTTGTCTCACACGTTTATATTATTTATCACAAACTTAAGTGATTTCTAAATATCTAACTTGGAAAAGATGGCTACGTAAACAGTGACTGATTATTGACGATACTTTTCAACAATAACGCAAATAAACAAAGGTCATTCTTAAGTGAAGAATGCAAACAATTTAGTAACGTGGCACTCTGCCTTTTATAAGAACACTGGTTGATTAACAATAATAGACTTCAACAAGACGCAGAGGAACAAAGGTCGTTCGAGAGGGATTAAAGAAAATGGTGTATTAAGTGCTGAACACTTCAAAAGACTCCTAAATCGACCACCACATACAACGCGCCCAGCATTACCATCAACAGACACAGAGCTACCAGTGAACACCAACCCCCGACGAATTCAGAAGTTCTGAAGGCAATCAAGGTGCTAAAAGCTGGAAAAGCAGCAGGACCAGATGGAATTCCAGCACAGACATTGAAAATGGACCCAGAGACAACAGCGGACTTGATGTCGCCACTACTGGCTAAAGTGTGGAAAGAAGGCAAAGTACCCGAGGATTGGAAGAAAGGAGACCTATTCAAACAACCAAAGAAAGGAGACTTAAGTCAATGCACGAACTGGTGCTGAATTATGCTCCTGTCCATCCCAAGCAAAATACCAAGCCGCATCATCCTGGAGAGAATCAAACATGCCCTGGATGTAAAACTTCGACCGGAACAGGCTGGATTCAGGAGAAACAAGTCATGCATTGATCAGATCGCCACATCACGGATCATCATTGAACAAAACTTGGAATGGCAGTCACCTCTCTATCTCAACTTCATCGACTTTGAAAAGGCCTTCGACAGCGTCGATCGAGAGGTGATTTGGCAACTACTTCGCTACCATGGGGGCCACCGACAATTATACATCTCATCCAACAGCTGTACGACAATGCTGCATGCCAAGTAATCCACAACGGGAAAATTACGGAATCCTTCGAAGTGAAGACAGGAGTAAGACAAGGCTTGCTGGCTGGCGACTATCACCAATGATTTTCCTGATTGCAGTAGATTGTATAATGTGACAGACAGCGGGCAACGAGGAAACAGGCATAAAATGGACTCACACAAAAAGAGACTTAGAGTATCTGGACTTCGACAATGATATGTGTCTGATTTCCCAGAAACTGGAAGATATGCAAGCGAAAAGCAACAAGTTGGCAGAAGAAGCATCGGGAGAAGATGGGACTTCAGGTGAACATAGAGAAGACAGAGGTGATGAAGATTCTTGGACAACACCACCAACAGCAACAACAACAACAGACAACAATCAGCATAAATGGAAGGAACTACAGGAAGACGAAACTGACGAGTAATTCAAAGCGACAATCGGAAAAGTGAGACAAGCTTTCACTACTCTCAGGTCTGTGTGGAGGTCAACAGCACTCAGAATCAAAAGTAGAAGAAGAATAGTTTTATGTAACTATGTTAATGTAACGTAGTTATCGAAAAGCGTGTAGTATGTTAGTCCATATGATTTAGATATAATAGAGAAGATTTGTAGCTCAGGTGGATGATTTTGGTGTGGTTGTGTTCTCTGAGCTGGATGGTTTGGTTGCGAAGCTTTCATTGCTCTACTGAGCAACATCTTCAGCACATACTTCGATGTGAAGTGAGCAATGAAAGCTTCGCAACCAAACCATCCAGCTCAGAGAACACAACCACACCAAAATGTTAGTCCATAATTTAACTACAAAGGGTGAACACTCATCTGTAAGCAGAAACATTTCCTACATCTACCTTACTCATAAAGTATTATGTAATGCTGCAAAAATATATCGGTTGCTACTAAAATGATCATTTATTTAGGCGCGTGAAACTCTCGATAAGGAAAGACAATGCTGTCTGTTAATGTGATGAAACAGTCAATAGCATGAATGTTGCCATAACTGTTGTATATTCATTTTGATGAAGTTTTCATTTATATTCTAGAATATTTGGGGAGTAATTCTAGAGAAAACGAATTCTCGAGAAACACTTAATTTCTGCCCTGTTTGAAAAGATGATTAACATACGTTTGGTAAATGTCTTGCGTGGCAGAAACGATATAAGTTTTGATGAGTAGATTGTAGAGGACTCATTTTTACTAATACGTATGTGGAGTTACACCTGACCGATAGAAATCAGTCTGCACCAAAGAAAGGATTAGACACATCACATTAGTTGCTAGTGTCCAGTCAAAGAGTTACACTCAATTTGTCTATGGTTATTAGGAGAAATAGCGAGGACCATGTTTATTGAAAAAAATAATATTTTGTACCCCACTGTAATTCTGTCATACACTTACGTACGTTTCATAAACATTCGAGCACTGAAAAAATGTTGACATGAAAATTGGTTTGATAACAACGTATAATTACTAGCGATAATATCCAGTGAACATGGGGAAGAGCTAATGTACCACACCGTTCAGAAGTGGATTTGGCCAGTGAGCATGGTATCATGAAATGAATTCTGGATTTGTGCATCAGATGTCTGCACTCTTCTCAAGACAGTTCGACCTCCTCATATCTGCAAGCCCAGTTCCGCTTCAAATCGAATGTGGAACACTATCATATATAATAGCATGTTGTAGATTGATGTCCACTTGCAGGAGTAGAGCTGTTTCAAAAGCAAATGAGATTCATTTGCGAATGGTTAAATCTGTATTCCACGAATCCGTGTGCTTCGTGACATATGTGAGCTAATGTACAACAACGAGTCAGTGGCACTAATTGGAAAAGCAATATTTTCTGTGTGTCCACCTGAATACATTTGAATCAGAAATTTCTGCACTTTGTTTGCTATACCGGCTTGTCATCTCACTACACACTTTAATGAAGTTGAAGGTGAACAGATAATATATATCTGAAGAACAACGGGTTCAGTGAAGAAAATCCTCTTTTCGACTGTTTCACCTTCGTTATTGTACTACCGCATTTATGAATTACCATAGGTAATAACAATTAGTTTTATTTTGTGTCGCAGGGTGTGTTTAAGTTCGACATTGAGTGGAAATACTAAAGTGCGATAATGTTAGTGTATAGGATTTTGATTCACAGTTGATTAGATAAATGAATGAATAACTAAATAAATAAATAGAGGTCAACCTAAAGCTCAACAGACAAATGAGAAATGGATGATCGGAAAATAAATTAAAGTACATTCGGAAATGTGAATATGTGAATGTAATACGGTGGAGACGGATGGGGTGAGTGAAATGTTGTCCAAGCAGTAGACTAGATAAAATGTTAGAATATACCATAACATGAAGTGAAATAAAATAAAACAAAAATGTAACATGAAATAAAGAAGGATAACAAAGTTGTTATGTGAATTACATAGTAAAATCTAGACCGCGGTAGCGAAAGAGGTCATGCAAATTGTTTTGTACTCACTCACGGTTCTGGCTTTACATTATGTGTTGCCAAACTCTCTGCCATATAAGGCGAATGCACTCGTGTCCTTTTCGGCAAACTTTGTCGAACTTTGTAGACTGTAATTAGCGATGTGTCAGATGCTGCGTGTTCAGTCAGTATCTACAATATGTTGATATATTGATGAATTAATACCTCCACGCTCTCCTTTGCTACCCCAAAATGGCTGGTGCTCTCGAAAGTGGCAGGATATATATCTCGACGAACGTTATATGTGACTGGCTCCACACAAGCATAATACAAATAATACAAATGATGTGTCAAGCTTTTGCACTCATTCCACGGGGACAATCTACTATTAATTCTCTTGTTGACGTCGACAGTGAGTTGGCAACTGACAGCAATAATCATCTTAGTGAACATGGGAAGATTGTTATTTTGCCTATGGAAGAACAAAGAAAGGATGAATCGCGAAAATGTCGTAGACAAACTGACTAATCCAAGTCCCACACTTCAGAAGAACTGTTTTAGATTCTTACAGAGCCCGAGATGTAATCTAGAAGCGAAGGACTAACTGGACATTAGGATAAAATGGAGACAAAATCGGATTGCGTAATAAGTGCAAGAAAATGACCAATCAATCTTAATGGACAAAACTGCACAAACTCCAATGAGAATACAGTAAAGTGCTTATAAAACATCTTTACCTGAATCACAATGGTATGGATAATCAATAACAGTAATAATCATCATTATACTAATAATAATATAAACAGTAAAGTGAAATGAAACTATGGTAAGAAAGTTACCCTGGTCCCCGTAGTGGTGAAAGAGTCCACTATTGCTTGTGCATTGATGCATCCACTTTGGACATCCTTTAGGAAACGAAATCAGAAAACAGAGACCTGTTTTAATGAGAGAACGAACGAATGTTTCTGCAGCTCCTGTATATTAATTCCAATGAAAATGTTATTTTCACCCTAGAAATTTACAAGATTAATTGTTAGGAATGATGTTTTATTGTGAAACATCCACTCTCTTTCCATTCTGACCAGATGAACAAGAGAATCATGTTTTGTAAATGAAAATCTACACAAAAGAAAGAAATCTTATTCCTTAATACTTTCATAATGAAACGTCGTGCGTGAATGGACTACAGTAGGCGCCTTGTTACTAATACATATGTAGAGTGATGCTTCACTTGAGTATGATTATGATTATCAGAAGTAGCAAGGATCATGTTGACTGAAAAATATGTTATTTTGCACCCCGTTGTAATTCTCTTAAACACTTACACAAGTTGCATAAACATTGAAAACATTATCATGGAGAACATTGGAATAATGTTCAAATTAAAAATTGGTTTGTTTACATTGATGTTTTGCTGCACGAATGCACATGAATAAAGATCATTTTGGAGTATCACATTCAGTGTTATCAGAGTGTTTATTGACGTAGTCTCGGAACAATTATATAAATGTCATATATGTGAATACTTGAGCAGTATATTGGAATAGGCGACTGTGAGTTTATCACCTTGTCTCTTACGTAAACCGATGTAATTGACTGATGTGCACGAATACCATAGGTTTTGATATTCTGAATGAAACATTATTTCGCATTATGGTATGGCATGGTCATGTGTAATATTCGGATGATAATTATTATTATTCTCTGAGGTTCCAAGTGGAACATAAGCCTTCAAACGCACAATTACATTTCATCTTGTTTTCTCCAGTTTACTTTAGTTGGCTCCACGGTTTCCCATTGGCTTATATATTCTTCTCTTATATATATCCTACTCTTTGTGGTGTGCAATGATGAATAATTATGTCAATCGTTTTCAGATTTACAAAGGAGCCAGGAATTACAAGCTAATGATGTGGTTCACAGCTGGCTACGCAATGGAGACTGTCAAGTGAGATAACATTTCAACTAATCCATTTCGATGTCAGTAAAGTCAGTAAGGAAAGAAAAGCAGAGCCATTGTCTATTGTGCTTGTGAAGGTTTTCCTTGGGTAAGTACGTGCATATACATTTCCATCTACTTTTCAAAATTAAACTGCTCAATTATGGTGTGAAATATTCCTATATCATGAATTAAAGTATATCTGAACGAATAAAATGCTTTTCAAAAATTACTCCTCAGGTTCTCACACTTATAATGTGTAATATTTGTTGTCGTGACAATAATGGCCAGTTCTGCGACGGAAACATTTTCTACGTAGAATAACAGATTAGTTATAGGGTGTCGAAATAAATAGTCATATTTGTGACAAACGTGCTGGGCTGAAAGTGTTTGAATTTGTTCAATTCAACAAGATATCTTTCAATGTTATTAATTTCTCGCTAGGAAATCTGTAGTTAATCTTACTGTTTGTAGAATGGTGCATATTAGACGAATTTGAGTACCGCATTGTCTATGGAATCACAAGTTGAAATGAAATTAACAAAGTTTCTCATACAGCGTCTACTTACTTAAACTATATCTCCTATCAAGTTTCGACTGTGATGTATGTTGAAATGTCCAAGGACGGATCCATTCAAAATGATCGTGTTACTTCACCGATTGGTGAACATTGTATGAACAATGAGTTATACCAGACGTTGCTGTCTGAGCACAAACTGATCTGCTATTGATTTTGATGAATTCATTGATGCCACATTGTATTATTCATTTCAGAATCTTTGGTTTCATTATGAACATGTGCGTACTACTTACTCTGAGATTACGACTGAAGTACCGAATTTACATCATTATGATGACACTGGCAGTAAGTTATGAACTGATGTAATTGTTTCGTGAATGATTCTCTTGTAAATGTAGACTGAAATGCAGCGACCTGGAATAACATCGTGTGAAATCGTATTTCCATAAAGTGTCTCATTGTAGATAAACAAATGAAAGTTCACAGAAAGTTGTAATTTTCATTGTTAATTTGGAGATTTCAGTTGTTGGACGCCTTCATTTAGCCAGTATACATCTCGTGTAGGGGAAGTTGTTGAAATCATCAGATAAGACAGTTGCAATTGTAATCCATTCACCACTCAGCTTATCGCTGTGCAACTGATATTGATTAACAACATGAAAGAAGGTTCAAAGAAAGTCTTTAGGCAATATTTCCTCGACATATCAGTGTATGGTAAACATATTTCAGGGGATTACGCACTAGGCATTACTATTCCAACGTGGTCATTTGTAATCTACTTGTCAGAAGACATAGATATCATGGTGAGTGGTTGACGTTGAAGAAATTCTCAGGCAAAATGAAGAGACTGGCTGCAGTAAAATTGGATCATCTTAAGTGTATGAAGGTGAAATCGATTGAGAAGAAACAACTGGTGTATAACACCTCTTAGATCACAAATAATTCCAAACTACCTTCCAATGTCCACAACATGAAGTTGTCCTCTGAAATGAAACGCACTGTAGAAATTTAGCCAGTTACGTGGATATTTGTTTGCAAAAACATGAAGACAACACATGACGATGCAGAAACCGTAATGATTTGGACACCAAATCGACAGATACCCATGATCGGAAATTCATGTGTGTTGCAGATCAAATCGATGCTTACTGGTCTGAAGTTTGATAACACTCTGATCTCTGAAGCGAATGCAACTACAATGATGACTAGCATATCACATTTCCCAACAAATATGCGCTGACTTCAGAAATGCTTTGAGTAATGAAATGTCATAATGTGAATGACCGCTATCGATGTAACATGAACACACAAAGCAAAAGTGTCGAATGTTTCTGCACAACAAGTTATAATCTATCTATTTTTGATTGTGTTGTCTAGATCCTTTCATGGACTGTCGTTGATTGTATATTGTGTTATCAAACTGGCATATTAGACAGCTTCATTTCGTTCGTTATAACAGCTGCCATGGCTTCACTAGCAATGTTTCTCGGATTCAAATCAAAACAGTTAACACCGAGGGGAGATGATGTGTTCTTTGGAATGATTACGGTATTTTGCATCATAGGAAGCATCTTCTGCATTATATATGATTACTACCATGTGAGTGTTTAATGTGAACTGCGAATTTTACCCCACATTTTCCTAGTGTATATACGCATGTATGAAAATATATCTGGAAAGTTTGCAATTGGCTAAGTATTGTGTTGCTACTATTTGCGTAATGCATAGTGATGAGTTCACGCCAATTGCATATTTAGTGAATAGCGAATTATCTGGCCACACGTTGCATTTTGAAAATAGACTGAATGCTTGTGATTATTCCATATCATAAACAACAATGTGTGATATTTTACTTGATAGAAATAAAACCGTCTCTCAGTTCACCTTTCAAACTAAAGTATACTTCTTACGTTCAACTGAATATATTATAGTCTGTGATTAGAATGAGGGAAGTTGTGTAACCCATTTCGTGGAATACTTGACGAACGATCTCTGTTAGCTACTACAGCCAAACTAACTAACTGTTCGATGGAATCAGGAATTTCTTCGAATCTCAGTTTCCAACGATAATTTCAGCTACAAATCGAAACAGTTTCATTATGCCATTTGTATCTAACCGACGATTGATAAATTTTCACACTAATTCTTATTTTGTTTGCTTCCAATTTCAGTTTCCGTACAATCTACTGGGCGCCATATTCCTTGGTTGTGGAATAATGCTCGTGAGTTCCAAACATATTTCCCGAGGATGTTGTATTGACACTTTTCAATGTGTAATCTATGTGATTATCCTCATTGATAGTTCTCATCATTGTCAGTTGTTAGTATTTACTCAGCTGATCTCCACATTTGTGCCTGGGTTGTCCTATGTGCTAAATACAGTTAAATATAAGTAATGCGCTGATGTACGTCTTCAAAGAAACATAGAAAATGTGTGCTCCTGTGTCATTAGGAAGGTCAGTGAAGAGGAAACGCAACATGACTGTGGAGATGCTGGAAGAAATAAAGTGAGATCAAACTGCAATGATGGAGAAAGACATCTTGCGGAATGGATGATATTACTTTCAATGTGTGAAACCAGTGTAGGCTTCATGATTTTCAAGATGTCTGTTTATTTCTGAATACTTGTTCTCAGCAGGATACTTCTCAGTTGGTGTAACTGCTGATGAGGCATATCAGGTGATGTTTAATTCCGATATTTCATTATCATGAGAACCCGTGCACTAATGAAATCCACTGAGCTTGTATGGGCCTTTTCATTCAAAGATGCATTGAGATTGCATTTATTAAAACAGACCAAATGTTTTTTCCTCATATTCACTTCAAATCTTTGCAATTTTTTTGTTATGATATTTGCAGATAATATACTACACAACAGTGTGGCTGAAGTATTGCACAAAAGAAATAGTAAGACGGAAGATATTTATAATCTACATTGAATTGTTCAATTTTCTGGGACTATTCATGATATTCGCCAATTTATTCGATTACACCAAGTAAGCAAGCATACAGATAGCTGATATTGTGTCATTTTCTACCTTTGATGATACCTGAATTAATAAACAAGTAGTTGTATACGCTGACTTCTGTTGTAAAGTCAAGAAGTCTCAATATCATTAATTTCGTTTCACTGCTTCAGAAAGTGATTTCAAAAATGATCTTCACGTGTTTTAGTTAGTAACTGTAACTGTTATCATGATAAGCAATGTGACGACGTTATTATATTTGTTAAATCTTGTGGAAAAGTTATTTTCTCTTTACAATCCTGGCGACCGAATCCTCCACCAAAGTAAATATCTACCTGTATTCTTTGTCGAGAACAGTTTTTGTGCACACTTATCACATAGTATTGTAACAACAGAAGACAAGGGCCAGGCAACAGATCGTTTATTAACGAAAATCAACACATATTTATAGATTTCAATGTGCATTGTTGTAGATTATTGATAGTAGAAAATACAGTCTTTTGATTGGATGTTTCTCACAGAAAGTTAACCTTGCATCTCTTTGTGTCTGTGTCAGATAATCCATATGCTGACTGTATCCGCCTACGCAAAGCCTTGTTCTCATTTTCTCACCACCAATATTGGGGAGATAAACATTGACGTCAATTACTGTCTACCAACTTTAGCCAGCAGCCAGCTCTCACAACACCATAAGTGAATTTAATCGTGTCAGTTGGTTTGAACAAAATCGTATGCTGTAGACAATTTCACCACCTTGTGAAATCATAATGTCATGTCATCCATATAAACGCCATTTTTGTGTGCAAGTACATCTGCACCTCCTCGGAATTGTTAACAGTTTTCAGATTGTCCAGATGTCCACATCAGTTGACCATATCCGTTCCTTGGATTAAAACAAATTCCTCGCACACGTTGTCGTTAAACCACGATGGGAGAATTGTACACTGTGAGGTTATTTCGTATTCTGACAATAAGTGACTCATTTCAGTTGTTCACATTCCTCTACCTCTGAAATGACACTCATGAGATATTGTAAATATGGCAAAATTGGAATGATGGTACTCTGTTCGTGGAAAAGCTGTACTGAGAATTTAGCCTCCACAGTTTCTGGCTTTGTTATGAAGTAATTTCTTACTTAAATTTTAGTCTAATTACTCATGAATACGCAGAATATCGTTGACCATATCTCTTACTTGGCTTCTCTGATGCATTCAGCTTTAATAGTTTATCCAATATTGTATCACAAACAGTTGACACTTCGAGATGATAGAAGAATGCTCATGTGAGGAATGTACACCGGCATAAGGCAGTGAGATTACACCATACAAATGGATGAACTACAACAGTGTTTCACAAATATGAGGCTACAAGTGCATTTGTAAGCAGTTTTGATATGTTGTTTTCGCTCTACAAATGACGTCACAAGCGATCTTTCTGTGTATATGCGTTTATGTGTTCATCTATAGTTACATGTATACGATTAGGACTTGTGAACTGTGGTGGAGTAAAACTTCATAATATTATCTGATATTGTTGCCTATTGCATAATGCTGTATAACACTGTGAGACTTTATCAAAATAAATTTTCTACACAATAGAGAGGTACATGAAATTGGTGACGTTATCATACTGGTTAGACTTTATCAAATGATACTGTGACTGGACAAATCACGCAACGTCTTGTTCCACAAGGCGTACTATCTTTCGTTTTATGAATCAGTATCAATTTCACTGAGTATTTTCCGAGTTTCATAATCATATTTCAGTGTAATTATTGAAGTGAATATTAACACATGGTGTGGTGTTTTCAACATAACGTGTGAGTGTATCTAATTGTTGAGATGGTAGCTACATGGATTTTGATTTTATTGAGCCTGAAATCGAAAACAGAAAATCAGTTTAGATGGTGGAGGCAATCGGCCACATTATAAACCTGACTGATAGAATTCAGTCTGCACCAGAGAAAGCACTAAACACATCACACTAGTTACTGACTAGTGTCCAATCAAAGAAAATCTGTTCATTCAACTGGTTGCCCAAAACTTCGATTGCCTTTTCGAATCTTAGTGGAACAAAATTATCACTATGGATGAATGCGTATTCAGTATAGAAAAATACCCATATAGACATTTAGAAAGCAAATGGATTGAGCGAAGAAATATTTTCTGACTACTTCATCCCTAATTACACGTCATCATAATCGAAATCGTTTTATTTTCTTCATTAGTCTGTTGCGTTATCAACTTGAGAACACGCTGATTCCTTGATTACTCTCTATTTATTTCAAAGTTATGCGTTACACAATCAATGTGTTGCAATCATTTATACCTTTTAATTGTGTGTATTAAGTTTCTTCATTAATTATCACCCCATTGACATATTGATACTGACTAATTATTGTCAACAGATATAACAGAGCCACTTGATTGGTAGATTGTTGCGTACTGTAATAAAACTTCTATACATGTATATTAGAGCAGAGCCAGAGATGAGGATCTAATTGAAAGTAAATATTTCTTCCCTCAATGCTTTCCCTTTCTAAATGTCTAAATGAGGATTCTTTCTATATTGAAATCTTCGGAACAACAGTTTGAGTTAAAGGTCTTCATCAAGCTCAGGAAGCTACACTGTTTAGAGGATTTGAATGTTTTGATGTTGAATACCTGAGGATGTGTTGTAAGATGCGATGGCACTCATTGGCCAATTTATACTTACTGGACATTTTGAGCAATATTCAGTATATGTTGATATGAATTCTGCAAGGAATAATTAGATAACCCTGAGGCTGACAGTAGCTGAGTGTAAAATGAAGTATTCTTCGTAAAACTTTCGTCATACGAGTTCTTCCGAGGGTCCGAAACCAGTTTTCTACCTCCTGATAGACAAATGAATAACCGAAGTTATCCAACGTCTCAAGCACTTGGAAATATTCCATGTGTGCAGCCGCTGCATATGAGTGCATCCGACAACATTAACCTAGCGATTATTTATCTTACTATCCTATATTATCTTATTGTACCACAGATACACCTTACTGAGGAGACAATTCAAAGATAATTTGCACGTCTTGACTAACATTCATAACTGATAATTCAAATTATCATTTGTATCCACTTCACCGATGAAAAGTTATATAATGGTGGAAAAGTATATTGATTGATATGCAAGCGACTACTTATTGTTTGAGTGTGTGGAGCTATGAAATGATTTGTATGGGTCAGAAAGAGGTAACAGACTGTTAAGGACAGCTGACATTGCTGCATATTGAAGTTCAAATTACCGGTCAGAAGTAATTTACCAGAAGGAATGGAATAGAGCTGCACCCGTAGCCAACACCCATATTTATTGTGTTGATAGAAGTTGGCAAATTAGCGGGAGTTGAATGCACCATTATTGAACGAAGAAGAAAAAATTTTCAGATAATTAAAATCTGTGATGAAAAAGAGAAAAAATAGATATTATCTCTACCATTTTACTGTGACTTTATCAAAGTCTATGTGACGGTGGGCTCATATATGCTGCCACACTTGTTTGTAAGCACTCAGTTTGCGTCTGATTGTTATGAATAGTGGAGGGAATAACGTCAAATGAGAAATGTGAATAACTGAATGTAATTAACTAAAGTCCACAAATTGTTTTGTCTCACACGTTTGTATTTTTTTATCATAAACTTTAGTGATTTCTAAATATCGAACTTGATAAAGATGGATACATAAACACTGAGTGACTATTCATGATACTTTTCAACAACAACGCAAATAAACAAAGGTCATTCTTGAATGAAGAATGCAAACAATTTAGTGAAGTGGCCCACTGCCTTTTATAAGAACACCGGTTGATTAACAAAAATGGATTTAAACAAAACGCAGAGGAGCATAGGTCGTTCGTGTGGGTTAAATGCAAATAGTTTACTGAAGTATCCTGGTTGCAAACAGTAGTACATATTTTGTGAGCAGGCGGCCCTTGGTTCGTTTTCATTTGTCAATACTTTAGCGCTTCTACTAAACAATAATAACATCGAAACTCAGATTTACCTAAACAGTGTTGTGAGGCAGCTATACAGGCAATATATGTTTAGAAATACAAAACAAGCATTGTAAGATAAAATTGGATAACCAAAGTTCAGCTTTGAAAGGCATCATAGAATCGAGAAGAATATTCCCACAAGAAACACACATCAACGCTTCCTGCAGACAGTTCAGGGTCACTCGAAAAAATTCATGCCATCCAACAACAGATTGTCAATGTAAACAATCGCAAAGAAGCATTACAATTAAAGATTGAACAAGGACAAAGGCAAATTAGTACAGGTAGAAATCAACATGTGATATGCAAATGTCAAATTAATCATGCATAGTCTAGGAAGAAAACGTATAATGATTACAGAGATAATTGAAACTTGTTAATAAGCAAAAATTATGGATTGTCCAAGGGGGATTTCTAAACAATTTGTCCACTACATATTTACTTCTTGCCGCTAATATCTCATTACACAGTCGGAGAGCTGACATTTAAGACACATATTGAATCACAAGATCTTTGCTTGCAGATAAATTTGTCTGCTGGATTCATCGTATTTCTGAAGCACTACGAGTAGGATTGGTAGACAATATAAGATGGCTATATGACATCATTTGTTGTGATAGAAACAAAATATGTTCTGATGATGATAATATACTTCAAAGAAGGAAACTTCTTACTTTTATTTATAACCCAAATGATAGAATTCAGTCTGCATGAAAGAAGGGACTGGACACATCACACTAGTTACTTACTAGTGTCCAATCAAAGTATCCTGTACATTCAGTGCTACACGAGGTCGATCGCGAGTCCGAATAGCTCAGTGGTAACGTCTCTGACTTCTGGCAGAACTGGGTGACGCGGGTTTGAATCTTATGAGGGACATGAGTTCCTTCAACGTTGTAGATACGCCTTGCTTATGAATGCCAACTAGCACGAAACTTAGGTCTAATTCTTCCTGCCGATTGCCTCCAACCATCGAATATCATCAAATCAATGCGAAACATGATGACGATCTACCTAGAATTGTGGCCAAATAGCAAACCTGGCCGATAGAATTCAGTCTGCACAAAATGAAAGCACTAGACGCACCACATTAGTTGCTAGTGTCCAATCAAAGAGCTAAACTTAATTTGTCTATGTTTATCAAGTGAAGTAGCAAGGACCATGTTGATTGAGAAAGATCATATCGGATATCTGACGTATTTGAGTACAGTATTATTTGTGAAGTTACAAATTCAAATGAACCAGACATCACTCGCTACTAGATTAGAAATTTACGCTATTGAATATAACCATTTGTCGCTTCCAACAGTTTCTTCTGATTGAAGCATACTGCTGTGCAATTCGAGACTATGATATATGCTGAAATGTCATGATACGGGATTCTGTCATTGTGATAATATCATTTCACTGACTGCTGAAAAGCATAATAGCAATATATTTTGTCGGTTTTAGAAGTTTGAGCATAAACTGAATTTTTGGAAGGTTTCAATGAATGCATTGATCTGATCTTGGTGAAATTCAGTTAAATTGCAGCCACCGGTTATTTGTGTCATTAAAAAATTCGTACTGTCTGTACGCCTGCCTGTCCACATGCTAATCCAAGGTTTCTGGAGTTTGTGCTATATCAGTTTGTAATTTCTCTGTATGACGTCTAAGGTGAACACAGAATATACGTCTCCATGCGATGTTTTTAGTGAAATGATTCAGTAGAACATGCCAAACATCTGAATATTTGATTCCTAAGATTCATGTCATGGTTTAATTTGCCTAACCTCACTTATATTATTACCAAATTGTCTACAGGTTAAGAATGCATAAATTATCATGCATCTACGGGAATATCTCACCTGCAAAAACAGCCAACTAACTACTAACAACATGTAAGTAGGTTGTGGATTCACATATAAATCTCTATTCTTTCTCGATTTCATCGTCTCTAATTATTTACTTTATTAACCAAAAACCTCAGTAAAATATTGTATCAAATACTTTTAACCTATTTTAGAATGGCAGTGTACTGATAACTCCCTTATATATGTTGACAGGAATTACATTCCGACTAGGCAATTGACAGCAATAATCACAAAACTGCATTTAAAATGACCGTTATCATTTTCACTCATGTTACGAGAGCGGACGAAACACGAGATTTTCCTGGACAAAACGGTTAATCCAAGCCTTTTACGATGAAAACGTTTCTAGAGAGTTGCATAAAGTGAGATGCAACCCAGAAGCGGCAGACGTGCTAGAAATTCGGAAGGTGAAGTGACGGAATATAAAAATTACATCATGAGTGTGAAAAGTGACTAATCAATCCAAATGGAGAAAGCCTAGTTGAATTTGGGTAAATTGTTTATAAAAAAATCTGTATCTACATCACAAGGTAATCGATAAAATCTCAGTAGCCAAATATTCAGAGGATGTTTCACGAGACCAACTGCCTGTTTTTCTGCATGAGGATGATTGGCATTTTCCACTGAATCATTTCACTAAAAACATCGTATGGAAACGTGTATTCTGTGTTCAAGTTAGACGTCATACAAAGAGAGATTACAAACTGATATAGCACAAACTCTAGAAACGTCTGATTTGCTTGTGGACAGGTAGGCCTACAGACAGTGTGAATTTTTCAAATGACACCGCTAGCTGGTTGTTTCAATTTAACTCACTTTCGTCACAGATCAGATGGATTTGCAGAATATAACTGACATCACGTGACTGGATCTCACTTGTCCTTGAAACACCTCTACAACATGTTGATTTATATGATAGTGTACCACAGTCAGTTTGAGGAAGAGGCTGACTTGCAGTTCTGCCCACGTAAATATTCCTTGAGAGGTGTGCAGCAGTCTCATTTATGCAGCCAGTATTGATTGATTTATGGTCGTTAGCACACTGGTAGCCGTTCTCCGTCATCACTCGCTACTCGAAATAACGACTACACGATGGTGTACAGTTCTGTGTAATTATTATTGGGATGAATTTTCAAGCACAACTCATAAATCACCTTCAAATCACCTCATTATGATCTTGTCACAGATCAACTTCGTTAGATAGAGTATTGGCCTCCATGACAACGGGCTTATATGGTGTCGTTCAAATAGCTTTACAGATAAGATATTTTTTCGAATGATGTCATACAGCCATCTTAGATTCTCTAAGAATCCCATTCGTAGTGCTTCAGAAATACGATGAATCCAGCAGACAAATTTATCTGCAAGCAAAGATCTTGTGATTCAATATGTGTCTTAAATGTCAGCTCTCCGACTGTGTATTGAGATATTAGCGGCAAGAAGTAAATATGTAGTGGACAAATTGTTTGGAAATCCCTCCTGGACAATCCATAATTTTTGCTTATTAACAAGTTTCAATTATCTCTGTAATCATTATACGTTTTCTTCCTAGACTATGCATGATTAATTTGACATTTGCATATCACATGTTGATTTCTACTTTTAGTAATTTGCCTTTGTCCTTGTTTAATCTTTAATTGTAATACTTCTTTGCCAGTGTGTACATTGACAATCTGTTGTTGGATGGCATGAATTTTTTCGAGTGACCCTGAACTGTCTGCAGGAAGCGTTGATGTGTGTTTCTTGTGGACGGAGCTTTTGATTCCACCTCCTTCAGACTATTCTTCTCGATAGTAAATTGTCTTTATAGCTGAACTTTGGTTAGCCAATTTTATCTTACAATACGTGTTTTGTATTTCTAAACATATATTGCCTGTATAGCTGCCTCACAGCACTATTCAGGTAAATCTGAGTTTCGATGTTATTATTGTTTAGTAGAAGCGCTAAGGTATTGGAAATTGTTCGTATTTTCCCAGCTTTTGGAACTTTTTGTGATAGCGAGTGTCTCAAAGAAGTTTTGTCGGCTGTACAGTAAAACGTGAAGATGACCAAATAGATTTGGTCGTTTTGAAAAATAAGCACACGAAGCAGACATGTGGTGATATCAGTTGTGGTTAGTATACCCTAAATAATACCGAAAGACATTTGCGTAGATGTACAGATACATCTGTGTCATCTTTCTCTGAGTAAGGATAGCTGACGCTAACTTCAACACATCGATTCTGTCCTGCCGACTACCGCTCCTAACTCAACGTATATTTCAATTGATATGGAATCAGACACTCAGAAACTCAAAACGCATGTTATTTACCATTCCGTGAAATACTCGAGAATGACTTTTGATTATTTAGATCTCATTTGCAAATTACTCTTGTGAATTGATCAGTGTTAGTGTAAATGATGTTATAATGTTTTGTTTGGCAAAGTCTTGAAGATTTGTGAATACTGTTTGTGAGAAATACAAGTTTGCAAAGTAATCGAATCGATGCATAGATCATTGTTCATCATGCTACTAGGAGGACACTTTGAATCAAGCGATTGTTCTTTTGTTATCAAACATAAGAGCAGGTTTTGATGGTATTACTCCAGGTGACTGTGATTCATCCACTGATGTAGTCTGATCAGCTCTAACTTAGTCATCACGATGATAGTCAACAAGATTCTCCAGTATCACTTGGTAATCTCACGCATAGTAATCTTACTGCAATTGAGTTGTCAGCCGCATTTTGTGATTATTCCTTCCTGTTCCTGTCAGTCGTTTTGTTTCCAATAATGACTACTCCAAATGCTGTAGAATTTCCGTATTCACTTACTCACGTACATATGTTGTGCATGCTTTCAATCAACATCAATGACTAGTTATCATACATTGATTCACATATTTCAAAGACTGTGAGAAAGTTATTCACTACACGTCAGGTTGGGCGAGGGGCCAGCAATCCAGCCCCACGAATTCAATCAGACTGCCACAGAAACTTCAACGCACAAAAATATAATGAAAACAAAATTCTTCTTCTCTGGAATCGGAGAGGCGAAGTGACGTGAGCTGGTTCAAAACTTCTGGAAGCCTGTCAACCTGTGTGTCTTCTTTCCATGAAAACAAGAATAGGATTGAGGGCGTGGGATGTACTCACAATGCAGGAGATTGGAAGGCTGCCAAGTTAGTCAAATAAGGGTGAGAATATGGTATAGAACTGCTGGAAATATGCGAGACCAGATGGAGTGGATATCGACTGTCAAAATTTTCAACTGGTAAGTCATCAATCTACTCAGGTCACCCAGACGACAATCACGAACACACAGGGGCAGTTAGTGACTATCATGATGTCATCAGTGGCAGCCAGAACCATAATGGAGTGTGAAGTAACTCGATCCAGGATCATGACAGCAAGATTCAACTCAAAAGGAGGGAAGGAAGGATAAAATCATCCAGTGATACGCACAGTGCTACGAACAACGCCGAACAAGACGAGAAGGAACAGTTTTATAGACGACTACAAACAGTAATGGACAACATCTCAAATGTTGACATCAAAATCCTCATAGGCGATATGAATGTCAATGCGGATTAAATAGGAAGAGAACTCATCATGGGACGAGAGACTGGTGCTCGGAAAAGTGTATGAGAAGAGAAATCTCTTCTCAGACTTCTGCTCTTTCAGTAATCTGGTGATCGGAAGAAGCGTGTACAAACACAAGGATATACACGAGGCTAACGACATAGACTTCGTCTGACGGACACATCACAAACCAGATATACTTCATCTCAATGTTTCTCCAGGAAGTGGAGATGCAGCCTGCTGGACACAAAATAGAGCAGGGCAGCAGACGTGGGCTGAGACCGTCATCTAGTGCAAAGAACCGACAAAGTGAAATTGAAATCCATGGGAACACATGGAGACAGACCACAATTAAAGTTCAATATTCAGATACTAAAGGACAAAACTACAGGGGATACATTCGGTAGAGATAACAGAGCAAAGTTAGAGACATTATGTGGCATCACTGAGGAAGCCTGTGTTTAAGTACATTGGAACTAACTCTTTGAAGATGATGGTGAAGCAATCAGGTATCACAAACTACAGGATTTAACACGGGTAAACCCCTCCACTTATCTAGGAAACATGGTTTCAACTACAGGCCGACTAGATCGAGGAAGATGTCAAAGCAGGCCAGAATCGGAAAGGCACGATACGCCATCATCAACCTGAAACTAATTTGGAATTCATTTGCAGTGACCCGGGATAACGAAAAAGATTCGAATTTCCTACACCTGTGTGAAGTCAGATAGTTCTTCTATACGGATCAGAAACTCGGCCATCGCATCACGAAAAGGATTTCCAACAGACAGCTGCAGACTTCTATCGACAGCTACCTTCCCTTGCTCCATACTGAAGATCAAATGGCTAGCTGGCCAGAGAAAATTAGCAACAAGAAACTCACTCTGCGAACAAACCAACCAAGAGCCGTCTGCTCACCAAATATGCAATACTGTTTGCAAGCAGGCCACTTCAGTAAACTATTTGCATTTAACCCTCACGAACGAACTTTGTTCCTCTGCGTTTTGTTGAAATCCATTATTGTTAATCAACCGGTGTATTTATAAAAGGCAGAGGGCCACTTCACTAAATTGTTTGCATTCTTCATTCAAGAATGACCTTTGTTTATTTGCGTTGTTGTTGAAAAGTATCGTCAATAATCAGTCAGTGTTTATGTGGCCATCTTTATCAAGTTAGATATTAAGAAATCACCAAAGTTTGTGAAAAAAATATAAACGTGTGAGACAAAACAATTTGTGGACTTTAGTTAATTACATTTAGTCGATCATATTTCTCATATGACGTTATACCCTCCACTATTCATAACAATCAGACGCAAACTGAGTGCTTGCGAAGAAATGTGGCAGCATATATGAGCCCACTATCATATATCCAGATATAAACATATACGGTAATATGGTAGAAATAATATTGAAATATGTGTAAAACTTGGGCACTGTGGTAGAAAGTAATTCCATATTAGTTTGTTTATTAGATATATCACACAGTGAAACAGTATTATTTACTGGATGACATTTTGAACAAAATTTACTGTTCATAATCATATCAATTGTAATCACACGACTTTGAAACTTGAGTTGTATAGTTTTCTTTGTTTTCTCCTATTTGTCGTCACACGGGGTAGTAGAATTTTCCAGATATCGGGGACAGGTGATGAATCATTCCTATTACATGTATTTGCAGTTGATTCGATGAACAAAGCTTCTGTTATCAATCTCTCCCTCGCTCCACCCTGTGACATTAGATTTTAAAACTGTCTGTCATCCTATCGCATCCTATTGCATGGTTGTGTGTAATTGCATGTAGTACTTGAGATAACTGAACTATTCTCTAGATTTCTTATCTCATTCGGATCAACCAATCTAGATTTTGCTAAGTTTTTGTGTTCGGCTAGTCTGACTGCGCCTGTCCTACTACTTTCACCTATGTATTTGACCTGACAATCACTCCAGTAGAGTATTAGATAAACTAAATTGTTTTGTTTTAAAGGCTCCACAGGATTGATCCTCTAACCGACAAATCTTGTTTCTAATTGAGCTTGTGGGTTTAAATGCCACTTTTATTCCTGCCTTGTTAATAATTCTGCGTAAGGTTTCCGAGGTTCCTTCTTGCATGGAATTACTACTGATGATTTAGATTCCTTATTGTTGGTGTTGTCATTGTCTTGCGCATTTTTGACATGCATATCGTCATTAATACTATTATTATCACTATCGCAGGAATAAAAGCGTCATTCAAACACAAAAACTCAATTAGAAACAAGATTTGTCGGTTAAAAGATCAATCCTGTGGAGCCTTTAAAACAAAACAATTTAGTTTATCTAATACTATACTGGAGTGATTGTCAGGTCAAATACATAGGTGAAAGTAGTAGGACAAACGCAGTCAGCAACTCATATAAAACTCTTATTATTGTGAAAGAAAACTATTGCAATGATTTGCCTTTCAAACACTGAATCGTTGTGTGTAATATTTTCGATCGATAATGCCTATAACTATCTATTTGCCACTCTGTGCTTGTGTTATGACACAAAGTAATATCTTTAATTGTACATATTGATGGATTTACATGTTCAAGTTGGCCAAAGTCAGTGAGTCTATGATTTTGGTATCATTTTTTTTAACTGTACTTGATAATTATTATTATTGTGTCCTTTAATTCCTAGAGGAACAGAGACCTTCAGCCGTGCGTCTCCATTGCGTTCAATTCTCTGCTAAAGTTTTTACCTGGCTTCAAGTCTGCCCACTTCACTTGCCATGGCTTCATAATATTTTCTTTTGTTTTCCATGGCACTCTTCTATACTCTTCTCTTCAGTGTATTGTAGCTTGCATTCAAATCCTGTTTTTGTTGCTCGTCGCACCGAGCACTGGAGAATCTTTTGTTTCACCATCCCTCTCTCTTCTATCAGTCTCCAAGTGTCCGTAGTGAGCCACTGTTTGTCCTGTCTCTTCTTTCTGCCTAGAACTTCCATGCAGGTTTGACTCCACACTGTTTTCAAGTTGTTCCAGTGCTTTCAGACACTGGCCTCTTAGCTAGTGTTTATTTGTGTCTCGGCTTTGTCCTTTATGCTTGCAGTGAAGATGTCCTTTGTGTCCTGGTCCTTCAGTCTTTGAGTCTTGAACTTGGCTTGTGGTCTATCTGCAGCTCCTGTTTCTCTGAAAGCTTTTAATTTGATATGGATTGTGCCTTGTATGAGATAGTGGTCTGAGCCAACGTCTGCTCCTCTTGTTACTTTTGTGCTCAGTAATCTGCGCCGCCACTTCCTTGAGATTGAGATGAATTCAATTTGGTTTTTGGTTCGCTCATCTGGTGACACCCATGTAGCTTTGTGGATATCTTTGTGTTTGTATACGCTGCCACCATGATATTTTGTTAGTTTGCTTGATTCATAGTATTGGATTGGTTAGCTTTGTTTTGTCTAACCGATATCCAAACAACCTTTTCGGCATAGTAGGTCATACAGGAACATAAGTTCCAGCCAGTGTAGCTCGTTGGATCATTGCGATATGCAAGCCCGACTACCACGTCAAAGTAGCAGCTATCGATCGGGAAAGACTCACAGATATTCGACATTTGTTATCACCTCGCATGAAATTCTAATGGCAATCACATATCATATTACCTATCAGTCGCAGAATAATAGCATAGAAATATTCAACTGTGGAGTTTCCCAAAGTAATTTTACCACAGTGTCTGGCATTCCCAAATCACATTTCGAAGTGTCGTTTACATCTACCTTACTGAAGAAGCATTATGTATTACTGAAAGAATATTTTGTCTATCACTTAAGAAGACCAATTTTTGCTTGATGACATGAAACTCTGATTAAGGAAAGATAATATTGTCCATTAGTGTGATGAAACGGTCAACAGTATGAAGGTGTAAATCCATCTCTGAATGTTGTTGCAGCTCCTGTATATTAATTCCAATGAAAACGTCTTTTTCACCCTAGAAATTTACAAGATTAATTGTTAGGAATGATGTTTTATTGTGAAACATCCACTTTCTATCCATTCTGACCAGATGAACAAGAGAATCATGTTTTGAAAATGAAAATCTACGCAAAACAAAGAAATCTGATTCCTTAATACTTTCATACTGGAACGACGTGCGTGAATGGACTACAGTAGGCGCCTTGTTACTAATACATATGTAGAGTGATACTTCACTTGAGTATGATTATGATTATCAGAAGTAGCAAGGATCATGTTGACTGAAAAATATGTTATTTTGCACCCCGTTGTAATTCTCTTAAACACTTACACACGTTGCATAAACATTGAAAACATTATCATTGAGAACATTGGAATAATGTTCAAATTAAAAATTGGTTTGTTTACATTGATGTTTTGCTGCAGGAATGTACATGAATAAAGATCATTTTGGAGTATCTCATTCAGTGTTATCAGAGTGTTCATTGACGTGGTCTCCCAACAATTATATAAATGTCACATGTGTGAATACTTGAGCAGTATATTGGAATAGGAGACTGTGAGTTTATCAGCTTGTAACTGACTGATGTGTACGAATACCATAGGTTTTGATGTTGTTAATGAAAAATTATTTGTAATATTCGGATAGTAACTATATTATTATTATTCTCTGAAGTTCGAAGTGGAATATAAGCCTTCAAACGCACGATTATATTTCATCTTGTTTTCTCCAGTTTACTTTAGTTGCCTCCGCGGTTTCCCGTTGGCTTTTATCTCCCACTCACACCATCTTCATTTAACCCTCTAATATCCAACGCCCATCCCCTTTCCACTCCAGGGCCTGATGCGTCGTGTGAAACTAGTGGGAGACAATTTACTTGTTGAGTCATATACTCATATTTGTATATCAGATTTGAAGAGTGGTGCGCGGACCAAATAATGAATTCCACCTTATCAACATGTAAATGAGCATATATGTGTAGCTCACAGTAATGATTCCTTCAAGGGTTTTCAATGATAATCTGTAGACTCATTCGTATAGTGTATTGCTTAGTGTTTCACGTATTGATGTTCTTTGTCGTGTGCAATGATGAATAATTATGTCAATGATTTTCAGATTTACAAAGGAGCCAGGAATTATTGGCTAATGATGTGGTTCACAGCTGGTGATGCGATGGAGACTGGCGAGTGAGATAACATTTCAACCAATCCATTTCGATTTCAGTAAAGTCAGTGATGAAAGGAAGGCAGAGCCATTGCCTATTCTGATTGTTAAGATTGTACTTGGGTAAGTACGTGCATATATTTTTCCATCTACTTTTCAAAATTAAACTGCTCACTTCCAACAGATAAGTTTTAATAAGGTGTGAAACATTCCCATATCATGAATTAAAGTAAATTTGAACGAAAAATATTCTTTTCAATATTTACTCTTCAGGTTCTCAGAATTATGAAATATAATATTTGTTGTTGTTACAATAATGGCCAGTTATGTGGCAGATACATTCTCTACGTAGAATAACAGATTAGTTATAGGGTGTCAAAATACATAGTCGTATTTGTATGACAAACGTGCAATTTGGCTGAAATCGATTACAAAATATTTCTGTGAAATGGGAGACAATGGTAATGATTTACATATATGTCCAAACCAAGTTCACTTTTAACAGTTTGAAAAAAATTTCGGCACTGGGTATATGATATTCACTATAATAAAGGGTTTTATATTTCCCAATGAATGAAATACAAAACGATATTGTTTGTAAAAACAATATCAGTCCAAGTTTGTCTACGGTGGGAACAGCGTCTGGACCGGTTTTTTGGATACAAAGGTTCTCACCAACAGAGCATCTTCCGTTCAACCCTCTTGGTTTTCTTTCTTTCTTTGCTTATTATTACAATTATTATTATTGTTATTATTATTCATCATAATTCATGCCATTCATACAAACATTCTCCCAATACTATCGAATTTTCCATTTATACTATCCGGACTTATTATTAGTGATATTATATCCTTTCTCAATATATGCTTCCACCTGTTGCATTTCACACATTCGTTATTTCATTATGAACCTCTCATTGCAATCTTACTATCCTCTCTTTAATACATACCACTTTGTGCTAGCCCCTTACTCACCTGACACCTTCTAATAATCTTGAACTGACTTGTCAATTTTCCTACTCCACACTCTACAAATCTATTATGACTAATCACCACCATTCTCTCCCATTTCATCGAAATATTTTGTAATCGATTTCAGCCAACTTGCATGTTTGTCATACAAATACGACTATGTCTTTCGACACCCTATAACTAATCTGTTATTCTATGTAGAAAATGTATCCGCCACATAACTGGCCATTACTATAACGACAACAAATATTATATTTCATAATTGTGAAAACCTGAAGTGTAATTACTGCAAAGAATATTCTTCGTTCAGATTGACTTGCAACAGATAAGTTGAGCAGTAGACAGTAAACTGATCATGAAGAGTATGGAGAAATGGCAAGTTTCAAAATGTCGGAGATGGATTCTCATCCTGACAACCTTTTTCTTCTGACTTCTACTTAACTGAATTAAAGTTATTTTATAAACAGTGAGGTGATTCATGTAATTGCGGGTTGTAATTATCATGTACTTTATGGGTTCTTCTAATATTCATTGACTGAATGTGTTATAATTTCGGTGAAGTAAGTGAGACAGGAGTGTGAAAGTGCATGACTTTGTTCAATTCAACAAGATATCTTTCAATGTTATTAATTTCTCACTAGGAAATCTTTAGTTAATCTTACTGTTTGTAGAATGGTGCATATTAGACGTATTTGAGTACCGCATTGTCTATGGAATCACAAGTTGAAATGAAATTAACAAAGTTTCTCATTACAGTAGAAATGTGTAGAATGTTTCTTTCTTAAAGCATATTTCTGATCAAGTTTCGACTGTGATGTATGTTGAAATGTCCAAGGAAGGATCCTATCACAATGATCGTGTTACTTCACCGATTGGTGAACATTGTATGAACAATGAGTTATACCAGACGTTGCTGTCTGAGCACAAACTGATCTGCTATTGATTTTGATGAATTCATTGATGCCACATTGTATTATTCATTTCAGAATCTTTGGTTTCATTATGAATGTGTGCGTACTACTTACTCTGACATTACGACTGAAGTACCGAATTTACATCATTATGATGACATTGGCAGTAAGTTATGAACTGATGTAATTGTTTCGTGAATGATTCCCTTGTAAATGTAGACTGAAATGCAGCGTCCTTGAATGACATCGTGTGAAATCGTATTTCCATAAAGTATCTCATTGTAGATAAGCAAATGAAAATTCACAGAAATTTGTAGTTGTCGTTGTTAATTTGGAGATTTCAGTTGTTGGACACCTTCATTTAGCCAGTATACATCTCGTGTAGGGGAAGTTGTTGAAATCAACAGATTCGACAGTTGCAATTGTAAACCATTCACCACTCAGCTCATTGCTGTGCAACTGATAGTTATTAACAACATGAAAGAAGGTTCAGAGAGAGTCTTTAGGCATTATTTCCTCGACATATCAGTGTATAGTAGACTCAATGTATCACGCCCTTGACATTACTGGTACAACGTGGTTCTTTGTAATCTACCTGTCAGAATATACAGACATCAAGCTGAGTGGTTATCATTGAACGAATTATCAGGCGAAATGAAGAGACTGGCTGCAGTAAAATTGGATCATTTTAAGTGTATGGAAGTGAAATCGATTTAGAAGAAAACAACTGTTTTATTACATCTCGCAGATCACAAATAATCCTAAACTACCTGCGAATGTCGGCAACATTCAGTTGTCCTCTGAAATGAAACGCACTGTAGACATTTAGCCAGACACGTGTATATTTGTTTACAAAATCATGAAGACAACACGTGACGATGCAGAAAGCATCATTATATTGAGACCACATCGACAGATAGCCATGACCGGAAATTCATGTACGTTGCAGATCACATCGTTGCTACTGGTCTGAAGTTTGATAACACTCTGATCTCTTCAGTGAATACAACTACAATGATGACTGGTACATCACATTTCACGAGAAATATGCGCTGACTTCGGAAATGATTTCAGTAATGAAATGTCATAATGTGAATGACCGCTATCGATGTAACATGAACACACAAAGCAAAAGTGTCGAGTGTATCTGCACAACAAGTTATAATCTATCTATTTTTGATTGTGTTGTCTAGATCCTTTCATGGACTGTCGTTGATTGTATATTGTGTTATCAAACTGGCATTATAAACAGCTTGATTTCTTTCGTTATAACGGCTGTCATGGCTTCACTAGCAATGTTTCTTGGATTCAAATCAAAACATTTTACACCGAAGGGATATGCTGTGTTTTATGGAATGCTTGCGGTATTCTGTATCTTAGGATGCATCTTCTGCATTATATCTGAATACTACCATGTGAGTGTTTAATGTGAACTGCGAATTTTACCCCACATTTTCCTAGTGTATATACGCATGTACGAGAGTCTATCTGGAAAAATTGCAATTGGCTAAGTATTGTGTTGCTACTATTTGCGTAATGCATTGTGACGAGTTCACGCTAATTGCATATCTAGTGAATAGCGAATTCTCTAGCCACCCTTCGCATTTTGAAAATAGACTGAATGGTTGACCATTCCAGATTATAAACAATAATGTATGATATTTTACTTGATAGAAATAAAACCGTCTCTGGGTTCACTTTGCAAACTAAAGTATACTTCTTACGTTCAACTGAATATATTATAGTCTGTGATTAGAATAAGGGAAGTTGTGTTCCCCCTTCGATGGAATACTTGACGAACGATCTCTGTTAGCTACTAAATCCAAACTAACTAACTGTTTGTTGGAATCAGGCATTTCTTCGAATCTCAGTTTCGAATGATAATTTCAGTTACAAATCGAAACAGTTCCCTTATGTCATTTGTATCTAACCAACGATTAATAAATTTTCACACTAATTTTTATTTTCTTTGCTTCCCAATTTCAGTTTCCATACAATGTACTAGGCGCCATATTCCTTGGTTGTGGAGTAATGCTCGTGAGTTCCAAACATTTTTCCTGAGGATGTTGTATTGACACTTTTCAATGTGTAATCTGTGTGATTGTCCTCATTGATAGTTCTCATCATTGTCAGTTAGCAGTATTTACTCAGCTGATCTCCACATTTGTAGCTGGATTGTCCTTTGTGAATTTATAGTTAGATATAAGTAGTGCACTGATGCACGTCTTCAAAGAAACATAGAAAATGTGTATGCTTGTGTCATTAGGAAGGTCAGCGAAGACGAAATGCAAGAGGAGTGTGGAGATGTTGGAAGAAATAAAGTGAGATCAAACAGAAATGTTGGAAAAAGACATCTTGCGGAATGGATGATATTACTTTCAATTTGTGAAACCAGTGTAGGCTTCTTGATTTTCGTGATGTCTGTCTATTTGTGAATACTTGTTCTCAGCAGGATACTTCTCAGTTGGTGTAACTGTTGATGAGGCATATCGTATGATGTTAAATTCCGATATTTCATTATCATGAGAAACCGTGCACTAATGAAATCCACTGAGCTTGTATGGGCCTTTTCATTCAAAGATGCATTGAGATTGCATTTATTAAAAAGACCAAATGTTTATTCCTCATATTCACTTCAAATCTTTGCAATTTGTGTTGTGATATTCGCAGACAATATACTTCATAACAGTGTGGTTAAAGTATTCCAAAGAAGAAATAGTAAGATGGAAGTTATTTAAAATCTACATTGAATTGTTCATTTATCTGGGACTATTCATGGTATTCGCCAATTTATTCGATTACACTCAGTTGAGAAGAATGAAGTTTGCTGATATTGTATCATTTTCTACCTTTGATGATACCTGAATAAATAAACAAGTAGTTGTATACGCTGACTTCTGTTGTAAAGTCGAAAATTCTCAATATCATTAATTTCGTTTCACTGCTTCAGAAAGTGATTTCAAAAATGATCTTCACGTGTTTGAGTTAGTAACTGTAACTGTTATCCTGATAAGCAACGTGACGACGTTGTTATACTTTTTTATGTCTTGTTAAAGCATTATTCCCAATTCACAAACCTGGCGACCGAATCCTCCACCAAATTAAATGTCTACCTGTATTATTTGTCAAGAAAAGTTTTTGTGCACACTTATGACATCCCTTGAGTGGATTTAATCGTGCCAGTTGGTTTGAACGAAGTCATATGCTGTAGACAATTTCACCACCTTGTGATGTCATTATCAGATATCATCCATATTATTGCCATTTTTGTATGCAAGTACATCTGTACATTGTCGGTATTGTTAATATCTTTAGTTTGTCCAGGTGTCCGGATCAGTTGACTATATCCGTTCCCTGGATTAAAACAAATTCCTCGCACACGCTGTCGTATAACCACGATGGAAGAATTCTACACTGTGAGGTTATTTCGTATTCTGACAATAAGTAACTCATTTCAGTTATTCACATTCCTCCACCTCTGAAATGACACTCATGAGTTATTGAGAACATGGCGAAATAAGCCTCTAGAAATGGGCCTCCACCACTGGTTTTGGTTTAGGTATGAAGTAATTTCCTAATTATATCATAGTCTAGTATCTAATGAACACTCTGAATATCGTTGACCATATCTCTTACTTGGCTTCTCTGATGCATTCAGCTTTAATAGTTTATCCAATATTGTATCACAAACAGTCGACACTTCGAGATGATAGAAGAATGCTCATGTGAGGAATGTACGCCGGCATAACGCAGTGAGATTACATCATACAAATGAATTAAATACAACAGTGTTGCACAAATATGAGACTACAAATGCATTTGGGAACAGTCTTGATATGTTGTTTTCCTCCTACAAATGACGTCACAAGAGATTTTTCTGTGTATGTGCGTTTATGTTTTCATCTGTAGTGACATGTATACGAGTAGGACTTGAGCACTGTTGTGGAGTATAACTCCATAATATTAACTGATGTTTTTGTCTATTGCATAATACTGTATAACACTGTGAGGCCTTATCAATATAAATTTTCTACACAATAGAGAGGTACATGAAATTGGTGACGTTATCAGACTGGTTAGACTTTATCAAATGGTATTGTGACTGGACAAATAACCCAAAGTCTTGTTCCACTAGGTGTATCATCTATCTTTATACGAATCAGTATCAATTTCACCGAGCATTTTCCGTGTTTAATAATCATATTTAAGTGTAATTATTGAAGTGAATGTGAACAAACGGTGTGGAGATTTCAACATGTCGTGTCAATATATCTAATTGTTGAGATAGAAGCTATATAGATTTTGATATTACTGAGCCTAAATTCATAAACAAAAAATCAGTTTAGCTGGTTGCAGGCAATCGGCCACACTGCAAACCTGACTGATAGAATTCAGTCTGCACCAGAAAAAGCACTAGACACATCACACTAGTTACTGACTAGTGTCCAATCAAAGAAAATTTGTTCATTCAACTGGTTGCCCAAAACATCGATCGCCTTTTCGAATCTTAGTGGAACAAAATTATCACTATGGATGAAGGCGTATTCAGTATAGAAAAAGTACCCATATAGACATTTAGAAAGCAAAGGGATAGAGCGAAGAAATATTTTCTGACTACTTCATCTTTAATCACACGTCATCATAATCCAAATCGTTTTATTTTCTTCATTAATCTGTTGCGTTATCAACTTGAGAACACGCTTATTTCTTGATTACTCTCCATTTTTTCCAAAATTATACGTTACACAATCAATGTGTTACAATCATTTATACCTTTAAATTGTGTGTATTAACTTCCTTCGTTAATTGTCACCCCATTGACATATTGATACTGACTAATTATTGTTAACAAACATATCAGAGCCACTTGATTGATAGATTGTTGCGTACTGTGACAAAAATACTATACATGTATATTAGAGTAGAGCCAGAGATGAGGATCTAATTGAAAAGTAAATATTTCTTCCCTCAATGTTTTCTTTTTCTAAATGTCTAAATGAGGATAATTTCTTTATTGAAATCTTCGGAACGACAGTTTCCGTTAAAGGTGTTCAGTGAATATCTGAAATAGAGCATAAGGCTTAGTGAAGCTTAGTGCATTGAGAGAATGAGTATTGATCAAACGTCAGAAAGCTTCACTGTTGAGAGGATTTGAGTGTTTTGATGTTGAGTAGCTGAGGATGTGTTGTAAGATGCGATGGCACTCATTGGCCAATTTATACTTGCTGAACATTTTGAAGAATATTCAGCATATGTTGATATGATCTCCAGCCTCTCCTTTCTAGTTTATCACTATTTGTGATTTTCATAGATAAACTGTGTCATCACATATTTGCAGGATAGATTTGCCTGGGTGATTCTATTCGTTCTGAATTCTATAAGGAATAATTGGATAATATCTAGGCTGAAAGTAGCTAAGTGTGAAAGAAGTATTCTTCGAAATCTTTCGTCATACGAGTTCTTCCGAGGGTCCGAAACCAGTATTTTCGGCTCCTGATAGACAAATGAATTACCGAAGTTATCAAACGTCTTAAGGACTTGGAAATATTCCATGTGTGCAGCAGCTGCATTTGATAAACTCCAACAACATTTACCTAGCGATTATTTATCTTGCTATCCAATATTATCTTATTGTATCGCAGATACACCTTACTGATGAGACAATTCAAAGATAATTTGCACGCCTTGATTAATATTCCTAATGCATTGTTCAAATTATCGTTTGTGTCTGCTTGATCGATGGAAGGTTATATAATGATGAAAAAGTATATTGATTGCTATGCAAGCGACTACTTATTGTTTGAGCGTATGGAGCTATGAAACGGTTCGTTTTGTACAATCTATTTCTGCTTTGAGGTTTCTGCAAAGATTAGATTGATTTTCAGCGGTAGGGCTACTAGAATGAAGCCAAACATTCCCTCTGCTACCGGACTAGGACTGGCTAGGAAACTAGTGATTTAATAAACTAGGGAAGATTGCTACGAACACTAATGATATGCCTCACTATGGTGGACCGGATTATGTGACAGATAGCAGGCAAGGAAAAGTTACTCAGGTAACAAGAGTCCAGAATATCTGAATTTCATGGACAACTTATGACGAATTTCACGCAAACTCTCAGATTTACGTGCGAAAACCGACAAAATTGTTGAAGAAGCCAGTATGACGATTCGCAAACCAGAATCGGTAAGGTAGCGCAGATCTTCATCATTCTGAAATCAGTTTGGAAATCTTCTTAACTCAGCATGAAGGTAAAGTTTCGGATTTTCAATACAAATGTTAAGTCAGTCAGTTCTTCTGTATGGGTCAGAAAGAGGCAGCAGAATGTTGAGAACAGCTGACATGGCTGCATATTGAAGATCAAATCAGCGGTCAGAAGTAATTTACAAGGAGGAATGGAATAGATCAGCACTCGCACCCAACACCCATATTTATTGTGTTGATAAAAGTTGGAAAATTATTGAGAGTTGAATGCACCTTTATTGAGCGAAGAAGAACAAATTTTCAGATAATTAAATGCTGTGATTAAAAAGAGAAATTTAACATTATTTCTATCATTTTACCATGACTTTATCAATGTCTATATGATAGTGGGCTCATATATGCTGCCACATTTGTTTGCAAGCACTCAGTTTGCGTTTGATTGTTGTGAATAGTAGAGGGAATAACGTCAAATGAGAAATATGAATAACTAAATGTAATTAACTAAAGTCCACAAATTTATGTTTGCATCACAAACTTTAGTGATTTCTTAATATCTAACTTGAAAAAGATGGCCACATAAACACTGACTGATTATTGACAATATTTTTCAACAACAACGCAAATAAACAAAGGTCATTCTTGAGTGAAGAATGCAAACAATTTAGTGAAGTGGCCCTTCGCCTTTTATAAGAACACCGGTTGAATAATAATAATAGATTTCAACAAAACGCAGAGGAACAAAGTTCGTTCGCGAGGGTTTAGTGCGAATAGTTTACTGAAGTAGCCTGCTTGCAAACAGTAGTACATATTTGGTGAGCAGGCGGTTCTTGGTTGGTTTTTCATTTTTCAACACTTTAGCGCTTCTACTAAACAATAATAACAGTGAAACTCAGATTTACCTAAACAGTGCTGTGAGGCAGCTATGCAGGCAATATGTGTTTAGAAATACAAAACACGTATTGTAAGACAAAATCAGTTAACCAAAGTTGAGCTTTGAAAGCCAACTTAGAATCGAGAAGAATATTCCTAAGTAGGTTGAATCAAAAGCTCTGTCCACAAGAAACACACACCAACACTTCCTGCACATAGTTCAGGGTCACTCGATTAATTTCGTACCATCCTACAACAGATTGTCAATGTAAACAATCTCCAAGAAGAACTAAAATTAAACATTAAACAAGAATAAAGGCGAATTGGTAAAGTTAGAAATCAACATGTGATATGCAAATGTCAAATTAATCATGCATAGTCTAGGAAGAAAACGTATAATGATTACAGAGATAATTGAAACTTGTTAATAAGCAAAAATTATGGATTGTCCAGGAGGGATTTCTAAACAATTTGTCCACTACTTATTTAATTCTTGCCGCTAAAATCTCAAAACACAGTCGGAGAACTAACATTTAAGACACATATTGAATCACTAGAGCTTAGCATGCAGATAACTTTGTCTGCTGGATTCATCGTATGTCTGAAGCACTAAGAGTGGGATTCTTAGAGAATTTAAGATGGCTGAATGACATCATTCGGGAAAATAACATATCTGGAAGGCTATTGGAATGACACCATATAAACCCGTCATTACTGAGGCGAATACTCCATCTAATGAAGTCGATTTGTGACACGATCATATTGAGGTGATTTGAAAGTGATTTTTGAGTTGCGCTTGAATATTCCTTCCAATAACAATTACACAGAACTGTACACCATCGTGTAGTCGTTATTTCGAGTAGCGAGTGATGACGGAGAACGGCTACCAGTGTGCTAACGACCATAATCGAATCAATACTGGCTCCATAAATGAGACTGCTGCATACCTGTTAATGAATGTTTACATGGTCAGAACTGCAAGTCAGCCTCTTCCTCAAACTGACTGTGGCACACTATCATATAAATCAACATGTCGTAGAGGTGTTTCGAGGACAAGTGAGATCCAGTCGCGTGATGTCAGTTATATCTCTGCCAATCCATCTGATCTGTGACGAAAGTGAGTTAAATTGCACCCAACGATTAGTGGTGTCATTTGAAAAATTCATAATGTCTGTAGGCCTGCGTGTCCACATGCAAATCCGAGGTTTCTAGAGTTTGTGCTATATCAGTTTTTAATCTCTCTCTGTATGACGTCTAAGGTGAACAAAGAATATACGTCTCCATGCGATGTTTTTAGTGAAATGATTCAGTAGAAAATGCCAAACATCCTCATGCAGAAAAACAGACAGGTGGTCTCGTGGTCTCTTGAAATATCCTCTGAATATTTGGCTACTGCGATTCACGTCATGGTTTAAGTTGCCTAACCTCACTTATATTATTACCAAAATGTCGGTAGGTTGATAATGCATAAATTATCATGCATCTATGGGAAAAGCCACCTTTAAAGGCAGCCAACTAACTACTAGCAACATGTAAGTAGGTTGTGGAGTTTCATACAAATCCCTATTCTTTATCGATTTCATCGTCGCCGTTATTAACGGATATCCTCAGTACAGTAATTGCATCAAATACATTTAACCTATTTTAGAATGTCAATATCCTGATATTTCCCTTGTAATTGTTGACAGGAATTACATTCCGACTAGGCAATCGATAGCAATAATCACAATAGTGCATTTAAAATGACCGTTATCATTTTCACTCATGTTGGGAGAGCGGACGAAACACGAGATTTTCCTAGACAAACCAGTTAATCTAAGCCTATTACGACGGAAACGTTTCTAGATAGTTCCATAATGTGAGATGCAACCCAGAAGCAGCAGACTCACTGGAAATGAGGAAGGTGAAGTGATGGAATATAAAATTACATCATGAGTGTGATAAAAATGATCATCAATCTAAATGGACGAAGCCTAGTGGAATTAGGGTAAACTGTTCATAAAAAATGTGTATCTAAATCACAAGGTAATCGGTATAAACAAAGAGAATATTGACAATGCTAATAATAAACTCAATGAAATGAAACAAAGTTAATTTGAAATAAGAACAAATTAGTTCAGCGAAGAGTCTCTTTTCGGCGAATTCATTCACTTAGCTGTACAGTCGCAAATATGTACAATTAATTTTGTGTGTGTGTACATTAGGTTTGTCAAAATAAAATAACAGTTAGTTATATCATCAAAATAATGAAGAAGTTAAAATGTGTGATTAATAATCAAAGTTGTAACTAAGTGGGGTGAAGATTGGTAAGATGTGTGTAGAGTTACATCATCAAAATAATGAAGAAATTAAAATGTGTGATTAATAATCAAAGTTGTAACTAAGTGGGGTGAAGATTGGTAAGATGTGAGTAGGGTTACGTAATATAGACATGTTTAGAAAGATTAGATGCTGGTGAAGGAGTTTGGAGACAATTATGAAAATAAACTAGATAATAGGTGAAAAGATTGAATGGGTTAGTTACTAAAAAATTGTTATACGAAAAATTGCAAAAAATTTGATAACAAAATGTTGATGACAAATAAACTTGAAATTAAACCCACGGTAGTAGGAGGGGGTGGAGAAGTTTCTTCTGTGTGCATAACTCAGGCTTTTCCATTAATTAATTTGAGAACATTACTGTGGCCACAGAAGTGCGAGTAAGTGTATGAAGTTCTTTTGAACTGGTGTGTGGTCACCCTGCCGTAGATGAATACAGAGAAGGTTGTAATGACAGACAAATTACATAAGACTCATTTTTTTACAAACACGACAGGAATCATTTTATGCATTCACTTTTGTTTTAATAGCAATTGCATATCTCACTATCGCTCAGTTGCAGAATATTAGCATAGAAATATCCAACTGTGGAATTTCCAAAAATGATTTCACCACTGTGCCTGGCATTCCCGAAACAAACTTTGGATTGTCATTCAGGTTAATCTTACTGATAGAGTATTTATTAAAGCTGCAGAAATATGTTGGTTGCCACTAAAAAGACCATTTATTTAGGTGCGTGAAACTCTCAATATGGAAAGATAATGCTCTGCAATAATGTTATGAAACGGTCAGTAGCATGAATGTTGCCGCAACTACTGTGTATTCATTTCAATAAATTTTTCATTTACATTCTAGAATATTTGTAGAGTATTTCTTAGAAATAACAATTCTCGAGAAACATCTAATTTCTACTCTGTTTGACAAGATGTTTAGAATATACGTTTGGCAATATTTTGTTGTGATAGAAACCAAATGCATTGTGATGATGAAAATCTACGTTATAGAAGGACATTTGGTACCTTTATCTGTTAATTTCGAAACGTCCTGCTTGAATGGATTGTGAAGTGCTCACTTTAACTAATCAGTCACAAATGTCTTCAAATCTTATGTATAATCGCGTATTTTAAAACCTTTCTAACATATCGCTTTGAGTCATCTTCAAAAATCGAAGGGAACACATCACAGTGGTTGATTTTTTGCATTAAAACATATAGAAAAATAATGGTATGACTGTCCTCGAAGTTGTTATCACTAATTTCAGGGCTCTGCCTAACATCTTGGACTATCTTCAGTCTTTATTATCCTAGAATGCGCATCGAAGTGCTGGTGTTCTAGCTATACAAAACTTGGCTCCATCAGAAATATGACGACAATCTAATCTCATTGAATGCCTATAAAATTTTTTATCAGGACAGATATAGTACAAAGAATTATCATGGAGGATAGGTTACCCCTCTTATTAATACAAAGCAGTCAGCATCTGATCATGAATGTTTTAAGTTTTCCAATGACAATATGGACTGTATCACTGTTAGGTGTCGTCCAAAGCACTAACGTAAATATTCCTACATATGCATGACAAATGTTTATATGATTCCAGACTGCAGTTCCTCTAATACATATATCTTCTCAGACGAATTTACTAAATTTTCTGCTCTCAATTTTGGAATTTCCTTGTTAACAGTCTGTGGTGACTTTAATTCTTGAGATCACAGCTTTCTCATATCGTCTGGTCATGTGAACCTGGTCAAATTCAATACACGTCTGGACAAAACCCTAGACTTGGTTTTCTCAAACGATCGCGACATATTTGAGGTGCGAAGGAGGTATCCATTGCTGAATTCTGCATATCACATCATTCGTATTTCACCGAAAGTGCACGGCAGGTAACACAGAAAGGCCTTTCTTCACCTAACAAAGAAAATCCAAGAACGATCCTATTCACAAGACAATATTCAAGCAATAAGATGTATGTTGCATGATATTCACTGAGACCTATTCGTTGATGAAGTGTCAGACGTCGCTGTCTCCAATATCAACTCCTATCTCAAGTTCCGTCTTGACATTAGCTGCCCTACCGAAACCCTGTTTACGAGATTCGATAGGATGTCTTCTCCACAACTAAAATGCTTAGGAGAAAAAAAGATAACCTGTATAAATCACATGATAATGCAGGCGTTCGAAAAATAAACTCCTTGATGTAGTCCAAAATACAAAGACCAAGTGGGATTTATAATGAGACATTTTATCTTGTGAAACGTGTTCTAACATGGGGAAATTTTTAATCAACTTACAAGCAGAAAACAAATTTCAGTTGATGCTTATCCTGTTGTAAATTCCCTAGATATATCTTTTATAATGCAACAAGCATATATGACTGGACCTGATGTTTCTAGTCCTGTCAATGATCATTTCACTGGTTTTAATGAAAGGGATATGTTGACATGTCTCACTCAAATCCTTAAATCCAGAAAAACAGCTAGGTCCCGGTGGTGTCCCAAGTATTTAGCTTCAAAAATGTGACAGTATTTTGTATTATCCTGTTACGCAAACCTTTGATGCATCATTTCACATGGATGCAGTACCTGTTGCCTGGATAGAAATTAAGACGGTGCCTGTACGAAAGTCATCTGGATTGGGCCTAAAGATCAGACCTATGGCCATCATGTCTCCACTTTTGAAAACTATAGAGAAACCATGTTCTTGGACCTTCTTTGAAATCTTCTAATGACGCAAAGCAGTTTGCTTACAAATGCGGTAGAAGCAGATTAGATGCAGACATTGTGATCTAGCAAAATACTGTTTCAAGTCTTGATAAGTGTGAATTTTTGACGAGGCCCCTTTTAAGACTACACCGCTGCTTTTGACTCTATTCCTATGAAAATTTTATTATGCAGGCTAATTTTAATGAACAGTGAATCCTCTGTCACAAGGTGGATGTCTTCTTATTTTTCAGGTAGAAATCAGACACAAGGACCTATACTCTCTCCATTTCTTTTTTCTTTCTTTTGTATGACTTTCGATATCCGGAATTATTATTAGTGATATTTCCTCTTTATGCTTTCACCTATCTCATTTCGCATATTGGTTATTTCATGATGACCTTCTCATTACAGTCTCACTATCTCCTCTTTAATTAATACTACTTTGTACTAGCTACTCACCCGAAACCTCTTATAAACTTGAACTGACTTGTCAATTTATCCTACCCTACACTGTATGAATCCATCACGATTAATCGGCACCATAATCTCACATTTCACTATTGTTGTTATTTTCGTATCATCATTTGTATTCATGTACATTCCCAGTGGAAAACAGGGATTCAATATAGAGCTTTGAAGTTTCGGTAGCAGTGCTGTTTATATTTGTCGGGTGAGGTGCTGGGTGCTAGCCTCATGCACAACCTCACCTCCTTACCAATCTTACAACTGGCTTAGCGAGGTAATGAGTGCGTCGGCCGGGAGTCGAACTCCTGACCACATCCGTAGGTGGTGAGCATCCTACATCTGTGCCACTGACGCACACTGCCATTGTTGTAACGACAAAGAAATATTATATTTTATAATTGCTGTCTGTTAATGTGATGAAACCATGAATGTTGCCCTAACTTTCGTATATTCATTTTGATGAAGTTTTCATTTGTATTCTAGCATAATTTGAGAGTAATTCTAGAGAAGAAGAATTCTCGAGAAACACTTAATTTCTGCCCTGCATGAAATGATAATTAACATACGTTTGGTAAATATTTTGCGTGGCAGAAACGATATAAGTTGAGACGAATGGATTGTAGAGGACTCATGTTTACTAATACGTATGTGGAGTTACACCTGACTGATAGAAGTCAGTCTGCACCAAACAAAGGACTAGACATATCACACTAGTTACTGACTAGTGTCAAATCAAAGTACCCAATATAGGCCTACAGGAGGTCAATTGCGAGTCCAAATAGCTCAGTGGTAGCGTCTGTGACTGTTAGTAACACTGGGTGACGCGGGTTCAAATCTCCGAAGAGGAATGAGTACCTTCAGGGTTGCAGATACGCCTTGTTTACGAGTGCCAACTAGCACGAAACCCAGGTCGAAGGCTTCCTGCCGATTGTCTCTAACCATCTAATATCATCAGATTAATGTGCACGATGATAGAGATCTACCCAGAATGGTGGCCACATTGCAAGCCTCGCTGATAGAATTCAGTCTGCACCAAAAGAAAGGACTAGAAACATCACATTAGTTGCTAGTGTCCAGTTGAAGAGTTACACTCAATTCGTCTATGGTTATTAAGAGAAATAGCAGGGAACATGTTGACTAAAAAATATGATATTTTATACCTCACTGTCATACACTTACATACGTTTCATGAACATTCGAGCATTGAAATAATGTTCAAATGAAAATTGGTTTCATAACAACGTATAATTACTAGCGAGAATATCCAGTGAAGATGGGGAAGAGCTAATGTACCACACCGTTCAGAAGTGGATTTGGCCAGTGAGCATGGCATCATGAAGTGAATTCTGAATTTGTGTATCAGATGTCTGCACTCTTCTCAAGACAGTTCGACGTCCTCAGAACTGTGAGCCAAGTTCCTCCTCAAATCGAATGTGGACACTATCATATAAATTAGCATGTTGTAGATTGATGTCCACTTGCAGGAGTAGAATTGTTTCAAAAGCAAATGAGATTCATTTGCGTATGGTTAAATCTGTATTCCACGAATCCGTGTGCTTCGTGACAAATGTGAGCTAATGTACAAACAACCAGTCAGTGGCACTAATTGAAATAGCGATATTGTCTGTGTGTCCAACTGAATACATTTGAATCAGAAATTCCAGCAGTTTGTGTACTTTACCAGCTTGTCATCTCCCTACATATTTTGATGAATGTGAGTGTGAGCAAAGAATATATAGCTAAACAACAACGGGTTCAGTGTAGAAAATCCTCCTTCCGACTGTTTCAGCTTCATAGATGTGCAGTCGTATATATGAATTACTAATCCTTACAAACCAAACTATAGAAAAAAACAACATGTAATAACAATCAGTTTTATTGTGTGTGTGAGGGTGCGTTTGAGTTTGACAGTGAGTGGAAATGCTAAAGTGCGATAATGTTGTTGTATAGGATTATGATTCACAGTTGATTAGATAAATGAATGAATAACTAAATAAATAAATAGAGGTCAACCTAAAGATCAACAGACAAATGAGAAATTGATGATCGGAAAATAAATTAAAGGACATTCGGAAATGTGAATATGTGAATATAATACAGTGGAGACAGGGGGTAAGTGAAATGTTGTCCAAGCAGTAGACTAGATAAAATGTTAGAATATGATAACATAAAGTGAAATAAAATAAAACAAATATGAAACATGAAATAAAGAAGGATAACAAAGTAGTTATGTGAATTACATAGTAATATCTAAACCATGGTAGCGAAAGAGATCATGCAAATTGCTTTTGTACACACTCACGGTTCTGGCTTCACATTATGTATTGCCAAAATCTCTGCCATATAAGGCGAATGCACTCGTAGCCATTTCGGCAAACTTTGTCGAACTTTGTAGACTGTAATTAGCGATGTGTGAGATGCTGAGTGGTCAGTCAGTATCTACAATCTGTTGTTATATTGATGAATTAATAACTGTACTCTCTCCTTTGCTAAGCCAAACTGGGTGGCGCTCTCGAAAGTGGCAGGATATATATCTCGACGAACGTTCTATGTGACTGGCTCCACAGGAGCATAATACAAACAATACAAATGATGTGTCAAGCTTTTGCCCTCATTCCACAGGGACAATCTACTATTAATTCTCTTGTTGACGTTGACAGTGAGTTGCCAACTAACAGCAATAATCATCTTAGTGAACATGGGAAGATTGTTATTTTGCTTATGGAAGAACAAAGAAAGGATGAATCGCGAAAAGGTCGTAGACAAACTGACTAATCTAAGTCCCACACTCTAGAAGAACTGTTTCAAATACTCACACATCCTGAGATACAATCTAGAAGCGGAAGACTAACTGGATATTAGGAAAATGGAACACGAATTCGGATTGCGTAATAAGTGCAAGAAAATGACCAATCAATCTCAATGGACAAAACTGCACAAAGTCCAATGAGAATACAGTGAAGTACTAATAAAACATCTCTACCTGAATCACAATGGTATGGATAATCAATAACAGTAATAATCATGATAATACTAATAATAAAATAAACAGTAAAGTGAAACAAAACTATGGTAAGAAAGTTACCCCGCTCCCCGTAAGGTGAGAGAGGCCATTATTGCTTCTGCATTGGTGCAACTAATTTTGAAATCCTTTAGGAAACGAAATCAGAATACAGAGACGGTTCTAATGAGAGACAAATTACACACGACTCATTTTTCACAAACCCGACTGATATCACTTTACCCAGTCACCTCTGCAGGTTATAGTAACCTTGTCAGTTTCTGCGCAATAAGCGCATTAAAGACTCAGAGATATTCGACATTTGTTATCACCTCGTATGAAATTCTAATGGCAATCACATGTCATATTACCTATCAGTCGCAGAATAATAGCATAGAAATATTCAACTGTGGAGTTTCCCAAAGTAATTTTACCACTGTGTCTGGCATTCCCAAAACACATTTCGAAGTGTCGTTTACATCTACCTTACTGAAGAAGCATTATGTATTACTGAAAAAATATTTTGTCTGTCACTTAAGAAGACCACTTTTGCTTAATGACATGAAACTCTGATTAAGAGAAAAGATAATTTTGACCATTAGTGTGATGAAACGGTCAACAGTATGAAGGTGTAAATCCATCTCTGAATGTTGTTGCAGCTCCTCTGTATTGATTTCAATGAAAATGTTATTTTCACCCTAGAAATTTACAAGATTAATTGTTAGGAATGATGTCTTATTGTGAAACATCCACTTTCTATCCGTTCTGACCAGATGAACAAGAGAATCATGTTTTGAAAATGAAAATCTACGCAAAAGAAAGAAATCTGATTCATTCACACTTTCATAATGAAACGTCGTGCGTGAATGGACTACAGTAGGCGCCTTCTTACTAATACATATGTAGAGTGATACTTCACTTGAGTATGATTATGATTATCAGAAGTAGCAAGGATCATGTTGACTGAAAAATATGTTATTTTGCACCCCGTTGTAATTCTCTTAAACACTTACACACGTTGCATAAACATTGAAAATATTATCATGGAGAACATTGGAATAATGTTCAAATTAAAAATTGGTTTGTTTACATTGATGTTTTGCTGCAGGAATGTACATGAATAAAGATCATTTTGGAGTATCACATTCAGTGTTATCAGAGTGTTTATTGACGTGGTCTCCCAACAATTATATAAATGTCACATGTGTGAATACTTGAGCAGTATATTGGAATAGGAGACTGTGAGTTTATCAGCTTGTCTCTTACGTAAACCGATGTAATTGACTGATGTGTACGAATACCATAGGTTTTGATATTCGAAATGATAATTTATTTCACATTATGGTATGGCATGGTCATGTGTAATACTCGGATGATAATTATTATTATTCTCTGAGTTACCAAGTGGAGCATAAGCCTTCAAACGCACAATTACATTTCATCTTGTTTTCTCCAGTTTACTTTAGTTGGCTCCACGGTTTCCCATTGGCTTTTATCTCCTACTCACACCATCTTCATTCAACTTCCTCATATCCAACGCCCATCCTCTTTCCACTCCAGGGCCTGCTGCGTCGTGTGAAACTTGTGGGAGACAATTTGCTTGTTGAGTCATATACTCATATTTGTATATCAGATTTGAAGAGTGATCCGCGGACCAAATAATGAATTCCACCTTATCCACATGTAAATGAGCATACATGTGTAGCTCACAGTAGTGATTCTGTCAAAGGTTTTCTATGATAATCTGTAGACTGATTCGTATATTACATTACTTAGTGTTTCGCGTGTTGATGTTCTTCATGGTGTGCAATGATGAATAAATATGTCATTCATTTTCAGGTTTACAAAGGAGCCAGGAATTACAAGCTAATGATGTGGTTCACAGCTGGCGACTTGATGGAGAATGGCTAGTGAGATACTTTTTCAACTAATCCATTTCGATTTCAGTAAAGTCAGCAATGAACGAAAAAGAGAGGAATTGCCTATTCTGCTTGTGAAGATTTTCCTTGGGTAAGTACGTGCATGTACATTTCCATCTACCTTTGAAAATTAAACTGCTCAATTCCAACAGATAAGATTTAATACGGTGTAAAATATTCCCATATCATGAATTAAAGTAAATTTGAAAGAAAAATATTCTTTCCAGTAATTACTCTTCAGGTTCTCACAATTATGAAATATAGTATTTTTGGTCGTTATAATAATGGCCAGTTATGCGGCTGATACATTTTCTACGTAGAATAACAGATTAGCTATAGGGTGTCGAAATACATAGTCGTATTTGTATGACAAACGTGCAATTTGGCTGAAATCGATTACAAAATATTTCGGTGAAATGGGAGACAATGGTGATGATTTATATATATGTCCAAACCAAGTTCGCTTTTAACAGTTTCAAAACAATTTGGGCACTGGGTATATGATATTCAGTATAATAAAGGGTTTTATATTTCCCAATGAATGAAATACAAAACGATATTGTTTGTAAAAACAAAATCAATCCAAGTTTGGCTGCGGTAGGAACAGCGTCTGGACGTGTATTTTAGATACAAAGTTCCGGTTCAGTCGATATTATTCTCACCAAGAGTGCATCTTCCCTTAACCCTCTTCGTTTTCTTTCTTTCTTTGCTTATTATTACCATTATTATTATTGTTATTATTATTCGTCATAATTCATGCCATTCATACAAACATTCTCTCAATACTATCGAATTTTCCATTTATACCATCCGGACTTATTATTAGTGATATTATATCCTTTCTCAATATATGCTTCCACCTGTTGCATTTCACACATTCGTTATTTCATTATGAACCTCTCACTGAAATCTTACTATCCTCTCTTTACTACATACCACTTTGTGCTACCCCTCACTCACCTGACACCCTCTAATAATCTTGAACTGACTTGTCAATTTTCCTACCCCACACTCTACAAATCTATAACGACTAATCACCATCATTCTCTTCCATTTCACCAAAATATTTTGTAATCGATTTCAGCCAAATTGCACGTTTGTCACACAAATACGACTATGTATTTTGACACCCTATAACTAATCTGTTATTCTACGTAGAAAATGTATCCGCCGCATAACTGGCCATTATTATAACGACCAAAAATACTATATTTCATAATTGTGAGAACCTGAAGAGTAATTACTGAAAAGAATGTTCTTCGTTCAGATTGACTTGCAACAGATAAGTTGAGCAGTAGACAGTAAACTGATCATGGAGAGTATGGAGGAAGGGCAAGTTTCAAAATGTCGGAGATGGATTCCCATCCTGACAACTTTTTCTGCTGACTTCTACTTAACTGAATTAAAGTTATTTTATGGACAGTGAGATTGTTCATGTCATAGTGGGTTGTAATTATCATGTACTTTATTGGTTCTTCTAATATTCATTGACTGAATATGTTATAATTTCGGTGAAGTAAGTGTGACAGGAGGGTGAAAGTGCATGAATTTGTTCAATTCAACAAGATATCTTTCAATATTATTAATTTCTCACTAGAAAATCTGTAGTTAATCTTACTGTTTGTAGAATGGTGCATATTAGACGTATTTGAGTACCGCATTGTCTATGGAATCACAAGTTCAAATGAAATTAACAAAGTTTCTCATTAGAGTAGAAATGCATACAGCGTTTTCTTACTTAAACTATGTTTCTGATCAAGTTTCGACTGTGATGTATGTTGAAATGTCCAAGGACGGATCCTATCACAATGATCGTGTTACTTCACCGATAAGTGAACATTGTATGGACATTGAGATTTAACAAACTTTGCTGTTTGAGCACAAACTGATCTGTTATTGATTTTGATGAATTCATTGATACCACGTTGTATTATTCATTTCAGAATCTTTGGTTTCATTATGAACCTGTGCATACTACTTACTCTGACATTACGACTGAAGTACAAAATTTACATCATTATGATGACATTGGCAGTAAGTTATGAACCGATGTAATTGTTTCGTGAATGATTCTCTTGTAAATGTAGACTGAAATGCAGGGTCCTTGAATAACATCGTGTGAAATCGTATTTCCATAAAGTATCTCATTGCAGATAAGCAAATGAAAATTCACAGAAAGTTGTAATTTTCATTGTTAATTTGGAGATTTCAGTCATGGGACGCCTTCATTTAGCCAGTATACATCTCGTGTGCGGAAGTTGTTGAAATCAACAGATTCGACAGTTGCAATTGTAAACCACTCACCACTCAGCTCATTGCTGTGCAACTGATAGTTATTATTAAAATGAAAGAAGGTTCTAAGAAAGTCTTTAGACATTATTTTTTTCGACATATCAGAGTATAGTGAACTTATTTCAGTGTATCACTCTCTTGACATTACTATTCCAACGCGGTTCTTTGTAATCGACTTGTCAGAATATACAGACATCACGCTGAGTGGTTGACTTTGAAGGAATTATCAGGCCAAATGAAGAGACTGGCTGCAGTAAAACTGGATCATCTTGAGTGTCTGAAGGTGAAATCAATTTAGAAGAAACAACTGGTGCATAACACCTCACAGATCACAAATAATTCCAAACTACCTGCCAATGTCCGCAACATTAAGTTGTCCTCTGAAATGAAACGCACTGTAGACATTTAGCCATACACGTGGATATTTGTTTACAAAAACATGAAGACAACACGTGACGATACAGTTGCATCATCATTTTGAGACCACATCGACAGATATCCATGATCGGAAATTCATGTACATTGCAGATCACATCGTTGCTACTGGTCTGAAGTTTGATAACACTCTGATCTCTTCAGTGAATACAACTACAATGATGACTAGTCTATCACATTTCCCAACAAATATGCGCTGACTTCAGAAATGCTTTCAGTAATGAAATGTCATAATGTGAATGACCGCTATCGATGTAACATGAACACACAAAGCAAAAGTGTCGAATATTTCTGAATGACAAGTAACCATCTAGCTAGTTTTTATATAAACCACTGACGTTTTTGATTGTGTTGTCTAGATCCTTTCATGGACTCTCGTTAATTGTATATTGTGTTAGCAAACTGGCATAATAAACAGCTTGATTTCTTTCGTTATAACGGCTGTCATGGCTTCAGTGGCAATAATTCTCGGATTCAAATCAAAACATTTTACACCGAGGGGATATGGTGTGTTCTTTGGAATGCTTGCGGTATTCTGTATCGTAGGATGCATCTTCTGCATTTTATCTGAATACTACCATGTGAGTGTTTAATGTGAACTGCGAATTTTACCCCACATTTTCCTAGTGTATATGGGCATGTATGAAAATATACCTGGAAAGTTTGCAATTGGTTAAGTATTGTGTTGTTACTATTTGCGTAATGCATATTGACGAGTTCACGCCAATTGCATATTTAGTGAATAGAGAATCCTCTAGCGACCCCTTGCATTTTTAAAATAGACTGAATGCTTGACCATTCTAGAATATAAACAATAATGTATGATATTTTACTTGGTAGAAATAAAACCGTCTCTGGGTTCGCTTTGCAAACTAAAGTATACTTCTAACGTTCAATTGAATATATTATAGTCTGTGATTAGAATAAGGGAAGTTGTGTTCCCCCTTCGGTGGAATACTTGACGAACGATCTCTGTTAGCTACTAAATCCAAACTAACTAACTGTTTGTTGGAATCAGGCATTTCTTCGAATCTCAGTTTCGAAGGATAATTTCAGTTACAAATCGAAACAGTTCCCTTATGCCATTTGTATCTAACCAAGGATTAATAAATTTTCATACTAATTCTTATTTTGTTTGCTTTCCAGTTTGGGTTTCTATACAATCTACTGGGTGCCTTATTCCTTGGTTGTGGAGTAATGCTCGTGAGTTCCAAACATATTTCCTGAGGATGTTATATTGAAACTTTTCAATGTGTAATCTATGTGATTATCCTGAGTGATGGTTTTCATCATTGTCAGTTGACCATATTTACTCAGCTGATCTCCACATTTGTAGCTGGATTGTCCTTTGTGCTAATTACAGTTATATATAAGGAGTGCGCTGATGTATGTCTTCAAATAAACATAGAAAATGTGTGTGCGTGTGTCATTAGGAAGGTCAGTGGAGAGGAAACTCAACATGACTGTGGAGATGCTGTAGGAAATAAAGTGAGATCAAACAGCAATGATGGGAAAAGACATCTTGCGGAATGGATGATATTACTTTCAATTTGTGAAGCCAGTGTAGTCTTCATGATTTTTGTGATGTCTGTTTATTCCTGAATACTTGTTCTCAGCGGGACACATCTCAGTTGGTGTAACTGTTAATGAGGCATATCAGGTGAGGTTAAATTCCGATATTTCATTATCATGAGAAACCGTGCACTAATGAAATCCACTGTGCTTGTGTAGGCCTCATCATTCAAAGATGCATTGAGATTGCATTTATTAAAACAGACCAAATGTTTTTTCCTCAAATTCACTCCGAATCTTTGCAATTTGTGTTCTGATATTCGCAGACAATATACTTCATAACAGTGTGGTTAAAGTATTCCAAAGAAGAAATAGTAGGACGGAAGATATTTATAATCTACATTGAACTGTTCAATTTTCTGGGACTCTTCATGATATTCGCCAATTTATTCGATTACACCAAGTAAGCAAGAATACAGGTAGCTGATATTGTGTCATTTTCTACCTTTGATGATACCTGAATAAATAAACAAGTAGTTGTATACGCTGACTTCTGTTGTAAAGTCAAGAATTCTCAATATCACTAATTTCATTTCAATGCTTTAGAAAGCGATTTCGAAAATGATCTTCACGTGTTTCTAGCTTGTAACTATGACTGTTATCATGATAAGCAATGTGACGACGTTGTTATATTTGTTAAATCTTGTTAAAGCATTACTCCTACTTCACATTCCTGGCGACCGAATCCTCAATCATAGTAAATATCTATCTGTATTATTTGTTAGGAATAGTTTTCGTGCACACTTATTACATCCCATGAGTGAATTTAATCGTGTCAGTTGGTTTGAACAAAATCGTATGCTGTAGACAATTTCACCACCTTGTGAAATCATAATCACATGTCATCCATATAAACGCCATTTTGGTATGCAAGAACATCTGCACCTCCTCGGTATTGTTAATAATTTTCAGATTGTCCAGGTGTCTGCATCAGTTGACCACATCCGTTCCTTGAATTAAAACAAATTATTCGCACACGCTGTCGTAAAACCACGACGGGAGAATTGTACACTGTGAGATTATTTCGTATTCTGACAATAAGTGACTCATTTCAGTTGTTCACATTCCTCCACCTCTGAAATGACACTCATGAGCTACTGAGAATATGGCGAATTCGGAATGATAGTACTCTATTCGAGGAAAATCTGTAATGAGAAATTAGCATTCACAGTTTCTGGTTTTGTTATGCAGTAATTTCTTACTTAAATTTTTGTCTAATTTGTAATGAACTCGCTGAATATTGTTGACCATAGCTATTGACTGTTTTATCACATTAACAGACAGCATTATCTTTCCGTATCGAGAGTTTCACGCGCCTAAATAAATGATCTTTTTAGTGGCAACCGAAAGATTTTTTGCAGCATTACATAATACTTGATCAGTAAGGTAGATGTAGGAAATGTTTCAGCTTACAGATGAGCGTCCACCCTTTGTAGTTAAATTATGGACTAACATACTACGCGCTTTTCGATTACTACATTACATTAACATAGTTACATAAAACTATTCTTCTTCTACTTTTGATTCTGAGTGCTGTTGACCTCCACACAGACCTGAGAGTAGTGAAAGCTTGTCTCACTTTTCCGATTGTTGCTTTGATATACTCGTCAGTTTCGTCTTCCTGTAGTTCCTTCAATTTATGCTGATTGTTGTCTGTTGTTTTGGCTGTTGGTGGTGTTGTCCAAGAATCTTCATAACCTCTGTCTTCTTTATGTTCACCTGAAGTCCTGTCTTTGATGTTTCTTCCGCCAACTTGATGCTTTCGCTTGCATATCTTCCAGTTTCTGGGAAATGAGACATATATCATCGGCGAAGTCCGGATCCTCAAAGTGTTTTGTGTGAGTCCATTTAATGCCTCTTTCCTCATTGCCCGCTCTTTGTCGCATTATCCAGTCTACTGATATCAGGAAAATCATTGATGACAGTCGTGTCTTTCTCCTGTCCTCACTTCGAAGGATTCCGTGAGCTTCCCGTTGTGGATTACTTGGCATGCAGCATTGTCGTACAACTGTTGGATGAGATGTATAATTGTCGGTGGCCCCCATAGTAGCGAAGTAGTTGCCAAATCACCTCTCGATCGACGCTGTCAAAGGCCTTTCCAAAGTCGATGAAGTTGAGATAGAGAGGTGGCTGCCATTCCAAACTTTGTTCAATGATGATCCGTGATGTGGCGATCTGATCAATGCATGACTTGTTTCTCCTGAATCCAACCTGTTCCGGTGGAAATTTTTCATCCAGTGCATGTTTTTATTCTCTCCAGGATGATGCGAATTAGTATTTTGCTTGGGATGGACAGGAGCATAATTCCGCGCCAGTTGTTACATTGACATAAGTCTCCTTTCTCTGGCAGTTCGAATAAGTATCTTTTCTTCCAATCCTGGGGTACTTTGCCTTCTTTCCACACTTTTGTTAGTAGTGGCGACATCAAGTCCGCTGTTGTCTCTGGGTCCATTTTCAATGCTTGTGCTGGGATTCCATCTGGTCCTGCTGCTTTTCCAGCTTTTAGCATCTTGATTGCCTTCAGGACCTCTGATTTCGTCGGGGGGTGGGTGTTCACTGGTAGCTCTGTCTCTGTTGTTGGTATTGCTGGGCGCGTTTTATGTGGTGGTCGATTTAGAAGTCTTTTAAATTGTTCAGCACTTTACTTAATACACCATTTTCTTTAATCCCTCACGAACGACCTTTGTTCCTCTGCGTCTTGTTGAAGTCTATTATTGTTAATCAAGCGGTGTTCTTATAAAAGGGAGAGGGCCACTTCACTAAATTGTTTGCATTCTTCACTCAAGAATGACCTTTGTTTATTTGCGTTATTGTTGAAAAGTATCATTAAGAATCAGTCAGTGTTTATTAGCCATCTGATTTGACTTTATTCACTCCACTATTCATAACAGTCAGACGCAAATTGAGTGCTTGCAAACAAATGTGGCAGCATTTATGAGCCAACTCTCATATATACATATATACACTTATACAGTAAATTGGTAGAAATAATATTGAAATATGTGTAAAACTTGGGCACTGTGGTAGTAAGTAATTCCATATTAGTTTACTCATTAGATATATCACACCGTGAAACAGCGTTATTTACTGGATGACATTTGGAACAAAATTTGTTGTTCATAATCATATCAATTGTAATCACACGACGGTCATCCTATCGCATTCCATTAAATGGTTGTGTGTAATTTTATGTAGCACTTCAGATAGCTGAACTATTCTCTAGATTTCTTATCTTATTCGGTGTTGTAAATAGTACTGTGTGTAGCACTGGATAATTGTATCCTTCCTTCCCTCCTTTTGAGTTGAATCTTGCTGTCATGATCCTGGATGAAGTTAGTTCCCATTGCATTATGGTTCTGGCTGCCACTGGTGACATCATGATAGCCAATAACTGCCTCTGTGTGTTCGTGGTTGTCGTCTGGGTGACCTGAGTAGATTGATGACTTACCAGTTGAAAATTCTGACAGTCGATATCCACTCCATCTGGTCTCGCATATTTCCAGGAATTCTATGCTATATTCTCACGTTTATTTGTCTAACTTGGCAGCCCTCCAGTCTCGTGCATTGCACGTACATCTCACGTCCTCAACCTTATTCTTGTTTTCATGGAAAGAAGACACATAGGTTGACAGGCTTCCAGAAGTTTTGAACCAGCTCACGTCACTTCGCCTCTCCGATTCCAGAGAAGAATAATTTTGTTTTCATTATATTTTTGTGCATTGAAGTTTCTGTAGCAGTCTGATTGAATTCGTGGGGCTGGATTGTGGCCCCTCGCCCAACCCAACGTGTAGTGAATAACTTTCTCACAGTCTCTGAAATATGTGAATCAATGTTTGTTTGAAAATAGACCCAGAGACAACAGCGGACTTGATGACGCCACTACTAGAGAAGGTGTGGAAAGAGGGCAAAGTACCCGTGGATTGGAAGAACGGATACTTATTCAAACTGCCAACGAAAGGAGATTTGAGTCAATGTAAAAACTGGCGTGGAATTATGGTTCTGTCCATTCCAAGCAAGATACTATGTCGCATCATCCTGGAGAGAATTAAACAAGCCCTAGATGAAAAACTTCGTCCGGAACAGGCCGGATTCAGAAGGAACAAGTCATGCATTGACCAAATCGCCACCCTACGGATTATCATTGAACAAAGTTTGGAATGGCAGTCACCTCTCTATCTCAACTTCACCGATTTTGAGAAAGCCTTCGACAGTGTCGATCGAGAGGTGATTTGGCAACTACTTCGCTACTACGGGGTGCCGCCGACAATTATACATCTCATCCAACAGCTGTATGACAACGCTGCATGCCAAGTAATCCACAACGGGAGGCTCACGGAATCCTTCGAAGTGAGGACGGGAGTGAGACAAGGCTGTCTACTGTCACGGATGATCTTCCTGATTGCAGTTGATTGGATAATGCGGCAGACAACGGCAACCAACGAGGGAACAGGCATAAAATGGACCGACACAAAAGCCTTGGAGGATTCGGATTTCGCCGATGATATATGTCTGATTTCCCACAAACTGGAAGATATGCAAGTGAAAAGCAACAAATTGGCAGAAGAAGCAGCAAAGATAGGACTTCAAGTGAACATAGACAAAACAGAGGTAATGAAGATTCCTGGCCAACACCATCAACAGCAACAACCGACAACAATCAGCATAAATGGGAGGAACCTGAAGGAAACAACCTCTTTCACCTACCTGGGAAGCATCGTCTCAACTACAGGAGGAACTGACGAGGATATCAAAGCCAGAATCAGAAAAGCAAGACAAGTTTTCATTTCTCTCAAGTCTATGTGGAGGTCAACACCATTCAGCGTCAAAAATAAGATCCGTATTTTCAACTCCAATGTGAAGTCAGTACTACTATACGGATCAGAGACTTGTCGGGTCACAAAGAGCAGCTCAAACAAGCTACAAACCTTCATTAACAAATGCCTTCGCTCAATACTCAAGATCAAATGGCCGGAGAGGATCAGCAACAAAGATCTCTGGGAGCGAACCAACCAGGAACCGATCGTGAAACAAATAGGCAGGAAGAAATGGAGATGGATTGGACACACTCTGAGGAAACCAGCAAGTGACATCACTAGACAAGCCCTCGAGTGGAACCTGAAAGGGAAGCGACGAGTTGGTCGTCCAAGGGTGACCTGGAGGAGATCATGTGAAGAGAAATTGAAAGCGTGTGGGCAGACTTGGTGCCGGGTGAAAACTACACCAGAAAACCTAACGCAATGGAGACGCATGGCTGAAGCCCTATGTTCCTCTAGGAATTAAAGGAAATAATAATAAATAATAATAATGTTTGATAACTAGTCATTGATGTTGATTGAAAGCATGCACAACATATGTACGTAGGTAAGTGAATACGGAAATTCTACAGCATTTGGAGTAGTCATTATTGGAAACAAAACGACTGACAGGGACAGGAAGGAATAATCATAAAATGCAGCTGATAACTCAACTGCAGTAAGATTACTATGCGTGAGATTACCAACTGAAACAGGAGGAGCTTGTTGACTATCATCGTGATGACTAAGTTAGAGCTGATCAGACCACATGAGCAAATGTTGCACAGTCACCGCTGGAGTAATACCATCAAAACCTGCTCTTATGTTTGATAACAAAAGAACAATCGTTTGATTCAAAGTGTCCTCTGAGTAGCATGATGAACAATGATCTATGCATCGATTCGATTACTTTGCAAACTTGTATTTCTCACAAACAGTATTCACAAATTTTCAAGACTTTGCCAAACAAAACATTATAACATCATTTACACTAACACTGATCATTTCACCAAAATAATTTGCCAATGAGATCTAAATAAGAAAAGGTTATTTCAAGGAATGGTAAATAACATGCGTTTTGAGTTTCTGAGTGTCTGATTTCATATCAATTGAAATATAAGTTGAGTTAGAAATGGTAGTCGGCAGGACAGCATCGATGTGTTGAAGTTAGCGTCAGCTATCCTTACTCAGAGCAAGATGACACAGATGTATCTGTACATCTACGCAAATGTCGTTCGGTATTAATCAGGGTAGATTAACCACAATTGATATCACGACATGTCTGCTTCGTGTGCTTATTTTTCATAAAGACCAAATCTATTCGGTTATCTCTACGTTTTACTGTACAGCCGACGAAACTTCGTTGAGACACGCGCTATCACAAAAGGTTCCAAAAGTTGGGAAAATACGATCAATTTTCAATACTTTGGCGCTTCTACTAAACAATAATAACAGTGAAACTCAGATTTATCTAAACAGTGTTGTGAGGCAGCTATACAGGCAATATATGTTTAGAAATACAAAACACGTATTGCAAGATAAAATCAGTTGACTAAAGTTGAGCTTTGAAAGGAATCTTACAATCGAGAAGAATATTCCTAAGGAGGTGGAATCAAATCTCTGTCCACAAGAAACACACATCAACGCTTCCTGCAGACAGTTCAGGGTGACTCGAAAAAATTCCTGCCATCCAACAACACATTGTCAGTGTATACAATCGCAAAGGAGTATTACAATTAAAGATTAAACGAGGACAAAGGCAAATTAGTAAAGGTAGGAATCAACGTGTGATATGCAAATGTATCCATTACCCATCTGAATTTTCCAGATTGTATGCAGGTGAGTACCGGCATATGTGTTTCCCTCTGTTTCTTTGAAAAGATACAATGCTCGATTTCAACTGGTGAAGTGAGGGGTAGACAGCAGTTTTCTTTTGAGTAATATAGAGGGATCATTAGTTTCAAAATGCCTTCGGTGCATTTTCAGTTGAGTCGTCCATATTTGAAACCACCGAAGTGACCAGAGTGGTGATCATAGTACTTCATAAATCACGAGATCATTGGTATTTTAATGGGTTCCAAATATCACTTATTCAACCTGTTATTCTGATATTCATTCAATAGGTGTATAATATGTTGGGTGAAATTGGTTTGAGTTTTAAATAATGTGAAATTGTTTTTATAATAGGGTAGCCGTCTACATATTAATAATTTCTCCCTAGAAATGGTTTACTTCATCATAGCGGATATCTGACGTATTTGAGTACAGTATTATTTGTGAAATCACAAATTCAAATGAACCATGCATCACTCGCTACTAGATTAGAAATTTAAGCTATTGAATATAACTATTTGTTGCTGCAAACAGTTTTTTCTGATTTAAGCATACTGCTGTGCAATTTGAGACTATGATATATGCTGAAATGTCATGCTACGAGATTCTGTCACACTGACAATATCATTTCGCCGACTACTGAAAAGCATAATAGCAACAAATTTTGTCGGTTTTAGAAGTTTGAGCATAAACTGAATTTTTGGGTGATTTCAATGAATGCATTGATGCTGCATTTCGACTGTTCATTCAAGAATCGTTGGTGTCGTTATGAACATGTGGAAAACAATTACTCTGAGATTCCAGCTGAAATACCGATTTCATATCATGAGTATGTTTTCGGTTATTGAAATGTTTTCTAAGCGGGTTTATCGATTGAACAATTCTTATGTAAGCTGGTGTGAATTACAGAGTACTTACCCATCACCATGTGAAACTTTATTTTGCGAAATTGTCTCACCTTGGATACTGAGTTACAAATAGATAAGAAGTCATCACTATCGTTGGTAATTGAGAAATTTTAATCGCTCGAAACTGTCAGCGAGCTGATATGAATCTCGAGAATTATTGTCAGTAATGAAATATCATAGAGTGAGGAGATGCATTTCATCCTACATGAACACACAAACCACAACTGTCTAGTGTTCATAAAAAGATACTTTAAGTCAGTCTGTATTTTGTACACTAACTGGTGGTTTGTTTTCATTTTCTCACCTAGATCCTTTCAATTGACACGGAGGGGAGACAATGTGCTTTCTGTAATATCTACCGCATTTATCATCATCGTAAGTATCTTCTGCGTTATATTTGATTAATGCCATGTGAGTGTTTAATGGGAAGTAAGCATTTTGCTGCATGATTTCATTCTAAATACTCTTCTATGAGAATTTCTCTGCAATCAATAATGTTAGTGTAGAACTCGAGAACTGGGGAAGATTGTAATTTCATAACTTAGATAACTTTATTTTGAATATCACGCAACGACGTATTATTCACAAATGGATGACATTTCAAGCATAAATCACAGCTCATAGTCATGCGAGAAATGATTATGAGCAATGATTGATACTTGTAAAACCATACATTTGTTAATACTGCATCACTGTGTGATAATTAAAATAAACTTATTTTATACCGGATTCATCAGGAACTTTTGTAATAGGCTGTGTATTGTGTTGCTACTATTCGTGTCATGTACAGTAACGAAGTGACGTTGATTAGATGATAAACCAATAGAAACTTTAGAAAACAACTAAGGCTATTAAACATTTTAGGTAAATTCCAATAAAGCTTTACATTTACAATGAAATATTAGTCACAGGTATTCGAAATAATTGGGTTCATTAAACAAAAGATGAGAGAGAGTTCAGGGATAAGAATTAATGCGTAACAGTTGAGGAAGATGATTTGATCTGTAAACCAAAACACTCCACTAATGAATGCTGTTTGTATCTAACCCACCTTAAATAAATTTTATCTTGTTTGTTTTCTAATTATAGTTCCTATATAATATATTAGCTGACCTATTCTTCGGTTTTGGAGTGATGCTTGTGAGTTCCAAACATATTAACTGAAGTCGTTATATCGACAGTGTTCAATGTGTAATCTATTTGGTTAGGCTTATTGATAGTTCTCATCATTGTCAGTTGACAGTATCCACTCAGCTGATCGGCACATTTTCGTCCGAATTGTATTTTGTGCAGATTGTAGGAAGATATAAGTAGTGTTTCAATTAATATCTTTAAAGAATGAAAAAGGCATTTCGGAGAATGGATGTTATTTTCAATTTATGAAACCAGTGTAGGCTTCATGATTTACGGGATGTCCGTTAATTTCTGAATACTTATTATCTGCAAAATGATTCTCAGTTGGTGTAGCTGTTAGTCGGGCATATCAGGTGATGATAAATTCCGATATTTCATTTTATCGGTAGGTTCATAGATTATCATGAGAACTCTTTCATTATCGAAGCTTTTTAGAGTCTACACAGAATTACAGGAGTTTTTGGGACTGTTCATAACATTTGCCGACATATTCATTTCATGCTTAGAAAGGAGTATGAAGAGAAGCTGTTATCGTTTCAATGTTTAATATTTCATGATTTTTGAGTGAACATATAATTACCTGTATACACAATATAGGTGGCCTGCTTGAACATAGGGCTACCAATAATTCCACCTTACAACATTTTGCAAAACTGCTTTGGTTTGCTCTTTTAATTTTGCTTTAATTTATCAATAATGTGTGCTAATCGTATTAAATATAATCGCGCATTTTTAAAATCATTACAACCTATTGCTTTGTGTCATCCAAAAAAATTGAGAAATAAACATCACTGTGGATGGCAGTGTGCACTTAAACGTACACAAGCTATGGTGGTCATGTTAATGTGTCTTTCTAGGCTCCGTTTGAAACCATTGGTGTTTTCACAACATCTAATTTCACATGGTGGTTGGTTCCAAAGAGTGCAATATTTAATGGTGAAAAAGTCTGCCCTAATAGATTTTCTATGGGTAGCCATCTTGACTAGGTAATCGTGGTTTCGCAGCTGATATGATTTAATATTTTCCCACGTTATGGATGAGTTACTATAACAATGTTTCCTAATGAATTTGAATAGTAGAAATAAGTTGCACTTCACTCTCCTTAACCACAGAGGTTCTAAATTCAAACGCACTCTATTGCCAAGGCTGCTGAGTTCGAATGGCTCCTGCAAAATAAGAGAATAAATAAAATTAAAAAAAAACAGAAGTTGAAAATTCGCCTAAAGCTGAAGTTTAAATAACAAATTCCCCAAATGCAAGTGCATGGTATGAGTCCCCTACTTCACAAGGACACCTAAATGTATACTTCAAAAAAACAGTAGTTATTATTAAGCCCTCGCTATTCTTCTACATAGTTCACGCACTTTGACTTTTGTGTTTAACTCCTATTCAACTTATATAAGTAGGTAAAATTATCACCTTTTTTCACTGAAACTAATTTTTTCGCAAGAAAGACTAGAATTGCCTTACTAAAACATCAGGGGGAAATAGTATTTTTTAATGAAAAAAATGATGAACCCCATGTTTTTTATATATATTTTGAATTATTGACATCTATTATATACTTCTGCGCCTCTCTGGTGGTTTTCTTGTGTCTTCTTCTCTTTTCAAAGGTACTGCTTTAAACGAAGGCACTGAAACAGTGCCGCCATTCTCTACTAATTCGGAATATTGCTAGCCCACCTAGTGAATAACGAAACCACCTCTATCATGAAATCTGCTGACAAGTTGAAAGTTGGTCTCATATACAGCTGGAAATGTCACAATTATGGTATACTTAACGGTGACTCCGAAGTTTTATGGACTTTCAAACACTTTATGAATCATTTACTTACAATAACTGTTCATTCTGCATCTCTTATGTTTCACGTCAGCACCTGTACAAAAATGCTACTTACCTTCCACAATTAACATAATCGTTCGTTCGAACAGATTTTATAGACTTTGCTGCAGCTTTCGACTCTGTTCCTAGGACACTTTTATTAGGAAAGATGATTTCAGCATAAACAGAGTCCTGGGAAACTAGATGGCTGCCTTCTTATTTTAAGGATAGGAAACAGTATACTGTTTTGGCTGGAAAGCGCTCCACTTCTCAGCTAACTGGAAGTGGTGTGTCTCAGGGTGCAGTACTTTCTCCATTTCTTTTCTCTTTCTTTTTGCATGACCTTCCGAACTCACCCAAACTTAACTTCATTAAGTATGCTGATGATATGACCGTTTCTGTCCCTGTAGTTTCCACATCGGATGTTTCTCATATGAATGGCTTCTTAGCTGAAGTTAAGGAGTGGTCTGGCTAAAATGTTCTTAAACTAAATCCAACTAAATGTAATACTGTTGATTTCAGCTTGAGAAGTGAAAAAGACATGCATGGATTGATCCAATCTCATGATTGCTGTAATATTGATGGTACCATGATAGAGAATAAGTCAAGTGTTTCTTATCTTGGCATTAGTTTCTCTTCAAACCTTTGCTGGTCGTCTCATATTCTTATTGTTTCTAAGAAAGTTTTCCGTCTGACTTATTACATAAAGAAGTTGAGACACTCAGGTATAACCCAATCTCTTCTCATATAATTTATTAATTCATGTGTTTTGCCCATCATTCTTTATTGTTCTCCATTATTCTTCCCTGGGCTACTCACAAAAGACCATATAATACTACGAAGAACATTGAGGGCTGTAAGTAGGGTCAGTGCTATACCTTTGACTCAACTAACCGACACTGTTGTCAATAGGCATTTGAATTCTTGTAAACACTTAGCTAAAGTTATTTTGTCTGATAGTGAACATCCTCTTTATTCACATTTGTTTCCTTGTATATCTTCGGGTAAGACGAGAAGAAATTTCATCAGCATTTATGCTCGTACTACAAAATATAAAAATTCGACCGTACCATATTTGGCACGAGTATTGTGTGAAGAGACGAATATCAGAAAAGAACTCATACAACTTTTAAATCATTACCTAAACTATTCAATGTAATGATGCATATGATTGCATGTGTGATTTGTTATATTATTTATTTATTATTCACTATGACCTAGCAATGTTGTGATTTTGTTGGGGTTTCATTTTTTCCTATTAACTATCAATATTTTAACATTTTATACATTTATATAATTATAGAGAGAGCTAAAGCATTGCAATATGTAAAACAAACGCTGAAAATTCCATGCTGTAAATTGTTATTGTTGTGGAATAAAGTGATTATTATTATTATCTTCTCTTACAATTTCAAGAATATTCTATTCCAATAATTTAGATTGATCCCCTCCACAATTGATTTTATGAGTGATCACGATGTGCATACATTTTTACGACAACAGTTTGGTGTATAAAGACAATTTGACAATTCGCCTATTCCACTACTACTTCCACTCTCTGTGGTCATTTTATGCAATAACATATTATCTCGTAACTACTTCTTGTAATGATTTAACTGTCATTAACTGGTGCAGAATACTATAAACACATTTTATTTTGTAGGTTCACGTCAGCTACCGACAGCCTATTCTCTTAAGATACGTTTAATCACTTAGAATCTGTCCTCCAGTAAGGACTGTTGTCGGCAGGTCATATTGGAACGAAACATAAGGATGATAAGGTTGTCACCAGTTTTTAGTATATATATATTCATGCATATTGAAAGAGTGGCGTTTCTCGTGAGAAATGAACATTCTTTTGATGGAATTTTTGATGGTGAGTCAGTGATAATTGCACCATTCAAAATAATAAAATACAGTGACGAAAACTCAAGACTGACAAATCAAAATCTGGTGTGAGCGAAGTGGAATCAAAAGATGATGTAACTCACTGGGTGGAATTTAAAGGATTAGAAAATAAGTTTAATAGGGAACTCAAGTGAACGATAGAAGGAGGGAGTTTGTAAAACATGATGAAATCAAAAGGCAGCGTTACTAATGATGGTTTTCAGCATAATTGAAGTTCTTTTGAATATATCGGTCAGGTTTTGAGCATTATAATGCAATAGCTTCAGAAAATGAAGAATCCTTGAATTTTGTTTGGTTATTTCGTTAGATTGCTTCCACTGCGTCCACTTGGTTTCCTGTGTCTATAACGTGTTTGGTAGTTGACGAGTTCAAACTGTTTGGTCCCCTTAGTCAACTAATATTCGACACAAGTTCAAAGAACCTGACATAGTCTATTCTTTCTATTCTTTCAATGTAACTGCTCCCTTAATTCACATACGAATTGTTCTGAGAAGTTCCATCAACATAAACGTCATGAAAGAATTTAGAAATTTAGTCATCATCAAAATGTCTATATTCATCCATTTCAACTTCAAAAGGCATGAAATGGTCAGGGTAATATAAGTTTAAGTACAGCAATGACCAGGACTTATCCAACGAAAAAAATCATCACTCTACTCCAAGCATTCTGCTCTGTAGCACAGTCAATCGACAAACATTCCTCACACTTTCACCTTCAACTATGTTTGCCAGTTCATATATAAGGCGGCCTGCTTGAATTGCGAGCCATCTAAAAATAGCATTTTCCATCAGCTTATATTTTACTTGAATTCGCTCTTCAAATCTTATTTATAATCGCCTATTTTGAGACCTTCCCAACATATCACTTTGAGTCATCTTCAAAAATCGAAGGTAACACATCACGTAGGTTGATAACGTGCATTAAAACGTGCTGAAATTAATGATATGACTCTCCTCGAAGTTGCCAACACTAATTTCAGGTCTCTGCCTAACATCTTGGACTATTTTCAGTCTTTATTATCCTAGAATGTGCATGAAAATGCTGATGCTGTAGCTATACAAGACATGTCTCCACCAGGAATATGACGACAATCTAATCTCATTGAATGGTTATAAAATTTTTAATCCGGACAGATATAGTTAAAGACATTTCATGGAGGAGAGGTAACGCCTCTTAATACTACGAAGCAGTCTGCATCTGATCATGTATGTTTTAAGTTTTCCAATGATAATATGTACTGTATCATTGTGAGGTGTCGTCCAAAGCACTTACGTAAATATTCCTATATTTACATGACAAATGTTTATATGATTCCAGGCTGCAGTTCCTCTGACACATATATCTTCTCAGACGAATTCACTGAATTTTATGCTCTCAATTTTGGAATTTACTTGTCAGTGGTCTGTGGCGACTTTAATTCTTGAGATCACAGCTTTCTCATATCATCTGGTCATGTGAATCTGGTCTAACTCAATACACGTCTGGACAAAACCCTAGACGATCGCGACATATTTGAGGTGCGAAGGAGGTCTCCATTGCTGAATTCTGCCTATCGCATCATTCGTATTTTACCGAAAGTGTACGGCAGGTAACACAGAAAGGCCTTTCTTCACCTAACAAAGAAAATCCAAGAACGATCCTATTCACAAGACAATATTCAAGCAATAAGATGTATGTTGCATGATATTGACTGGGACCTATTCGCTGATGAAGTGTCAGACGTCGCTGTCTCCAATATCAACTCCTATCTCAAGTTCCGTCTTCACATTAGCTGCCCTACCGAAACCCTGTTTACGAGATTCGATAGGATCTTTTCTCCACAACTAAAACTGCTTAGGAGAGAATAAAGATAACCTGTATAAATCACATGATAATGCAGGCGTTTGAAAAATAAACTCCTTGATGTAGTCCAAAAACAAAGACCAAGTAGGATTTATAATGAGACATTTTATCTTGTGAAACGTGTTCTAACATGGGGAAATTTTTAATCAACTTACAAGCAGAAAACAAATTTCACTTGATGCTTATCCTGTTGTAAATTCCCTAGATATACCTTTTATAAGGCAACAAGTATATATGACTGGACCTAATGTTTCTAGTCCCGTCAATGATCATTTCACTGGTTTTAATGAAAGGGATATGCTGACATGTCTCACTCAAATCCTTAAATCCAGAAAAACAGCTAAGTATTTAGCTTCAAAAATGTGACAGTATTTTGTATTATCTTGTTATGCAAACCTTTGATGCATAATTTCACATGGATACAGTACCTGCTGCCTGGATAGAAATGAAGGCGTTGCCTGTACGAAAGTCATCTGGATTCGGCCTAAAGTTCAGACCTATCACCATCATGTCTCCACTTTTGAAAACTATAGAGAAACCATGTTCTTGGACCTTCTTTGAAATCTTCTAATGACGCAAAGCAGTTTGCTTACAAATGCGGTAGAAGCAGATTAGATGCAGCCATTGTGCTCTAGCAAAATACTGTTTCAAGTCTTGATAAGTGTGAAGTTTTGACGAGCCCCTTTAAACACTACGCCGCTGCTTTTGACTCTGTTCCTATGACAATTTATTATGCAGGCTGATTTTAATGAACTCTGAATCCTGGGTCACAAGCTGGATGTCTTCTTATTTTTCGGGTAGAAATCAGACACAAGGCCCTATACTCTCTCCATTTCCTTTTTTTTCTTTTCTATGCCTTTCGATATCCGGAATTATTATTAGTGATGTTACCTCTTTATGCCTTCAGTTGTCTCATTTCGCATATTGGTTATTTCATGATGACCTTCTCATTACAGTCTTACTATCTTCTCCTTATTTAATACTACTTTATACCTGCTACTCACCCGAACCCTCTTATAAAGTGAACTGACTTGCCTCACCTCTTCACCAATATTATTACGGGCTTGGCGAGGTAATGAGTGCGTCAGGGGGGGTCGAACTCGGAAAACATCCGTAAGTGACGAGCACCCTAACTATGTGTCACTGACGCACACAGACATTGTAGTAACGAGAAAGAATTATCATAATTTATAACTGTAAGATCCTGGAACTATAAGACCCTAGAATACAGTCAGCACCAAAGAAGGGATTAGACACATCACACTAATTACTGACTAGTGTAAAATCAAAGTACCCAATACAGGCCTACAGGAGGTCATTTGCGAGTCCAAACAACTCAGTAGTAGCGTCTGTGCTGTAGGTAACACTGGGTGACGCTGGTCCAAATCTCCGAAGAGGAATGAGTACCTTCAGGATTGCAGATAAGCCTTGTTTACGAGTGCCAACTAGCACGAAACCCAGGTACAAGGCTTCCTGCCAATTGTCTCTAACCATCTAATATCATCAGATTAATGTGCACGGTGATGGAGATCTATCCAGAATGGTGGCCGAATTGCCAGCCTGGCTGATAGAATTCAGTCTGCACCAAAAGAAAGGACTAGAAACATCACATTAGTTGCTAGTGTCCAGTCAAAGAGTTACACTCAATTTGTCTATGGTTATTAAGAGATGTAGCAAGGACCGTGTTGACTGAAAAGTATGATATTTTGTACCCCTCTGTAAATCTGTCATACACTTACATACGTTTCATAAACATTCGTTTAAATGTTTAAATGAAAATTGGTTTCATAACAACGTATAATTACTAGCGAGAATATCCAGTGAAGATGGAGAAGAGCTGATGTAACACACCGTTCAGAAGTGGATTTGGCCAGTGAGCATGGTATCATGAAGTGAATTCTGGATTTGTGCATCAGATGTCTGCACTCTTCTCAAGACAGTTCGACCTCCTCAGATCTGCAAGCCCAGTTCCTCCTCATATCGAATGTGGCACACTCCCATATATATTAGCATGTTGTAGATTGATGTCCACTTGCAGGAGTAGAACTGTTTCAAAAGCAAATGAGATTTATTTGCGTATGGTTAAATCTGTATTCCACTAATCTGTATGCTTCGTGACAAATGTGAGCTAATAAACAACAACCAGTCAGTGGCACTAATTGGAAAACCGATATTGTCTGTGTATATAGCTGAATATATTTGAATCAGAAATTTCTGCACTTTGTTTGCTATACCGGCTTGTCATCTCACTACACTTCTTAATGAAGTCGAAGGTGACTGGAGAATATACATCTGAAGAACAACGGGTTCAGTGAAGAAAATCCTCTTTTCAACTGTTTCACCTTCATTATTGTACTATCGCATTTATGAATTACCATAGGTAATAAAAATCAATTTTATTTTGTGTCGCAGGGTGTGTTTAAGTTTGACAGTGAGTGGAAATACTAAAGTGCGATAATGTTGGTGTATAGGATTATGATTCACAGTTGATTAGATAAATGAATGAATAACTAAATCAATAAATAGAGGTCAACCTAAAGCTCAACAGACAAATGAGAAATGGATGATGGGAAAATAAATTAAAGTACATTCGGACACGTGAATATGTAAATGCAATACGGTGGAGACAGAGGGTGAGTGAAATGTGGTCCAAGCAGTAGACTAGATAAAATGTTAGAATATGATAACATAAAGTGAAATAAAATAAAACAAAATGTAACATGGAATAAAGAAGGATAACAAAGTTGTTATGTGAATTACATAGTAAAATCTAGACCATGGTAGCGAAAGAGATCATGCAAATTGCTTTTGTACACACTCACGGTTCTGGCTTTACATTATGTATTGCTAAAATCTCTGCCATATAAAGGATAATGCATTCGTATCCTTTTCGGCAAACTTTGTCGAACTTTGTCCACTGTGATTAGCGATGTGTCAGATGCTGAGTGGTCAGTCAGTATCTACAATCTGTTGTTATATTGATGAATTAATACCTGTACTCTCTCCTTTGCTAAGACAAACTGGGCGGCGCTCTCGAAAGTGGCAGGATATATATCTCGACGAACTTTCTATGTGACTGGCTCCACAGGAGCATAATACAAACAATACAAATGATGGGTCAAGCTTTTGCACTCATTCCACGGAGACAATCTCCTATTAATTCTCTTGTTGACATGGACAGTGAGTTGGCAACTGACAGCAATAATCATCTTAGTGAACATGGGAAGATTGTTATTTTGCCTATGGAAGAACAAAGAAAGGATGAATCGCGAAAATGTCGTAGACAAACTGACTAATCCAAGTCCCACACTTCAGAAGAACTGTTTTAGATTCTTACAGAGCCCGAGATGTAATCTAGAAGCGAAGGACTAACTGGACATTAGGATAAAATGGAGACAAAATCGGATTGCGTAATAAGTGCAAGAAAATGACCAATCAATCTTAATGGACAAAACTGCACAAAGTCCAATGAGAATACAGTAAAGTGCTTATAAAACATCTCTACCTGAATCACAATGGTATGGATAATCAATAACAATAATAATCATGGTAATACTAATAAAAATATAAACAGTAAAGTAAAACGAAACTATGGTAAGAAAGATACTCTGGTCCCCGTAGTGGTGAGAGAGTCCACTATTGCTTGTGCATTGATGCATCCACTTTGGACATCCTTTAGGAAACGAAATCAGAAAACAGAGACGGTTTTAATGAGAGAACGAATGAATGTTTTTGCAGCTCCTGTATATTAATTCCAATGAAAATGTTATTTTCACCCTAGAAATGCACAAGACTAATTGTTAGGAATGATGCCTTATTGTGAAACATCCACTTTCTATCCATTCTGACCAGATGAACAAGAGAATCATGTTTTGAAAATGAAAATCTACGCAAAACAAAGAAATCTGATTCATTCACACTTTCATACTGGAACGTCGTGCGTGAACGGACTACAGTAGGCGCCTTGTTACTAATACCGTAGGGAAGCTGACTAATCCAATTCCCACACTTCAGAAGAACTGTATTAGATACTTACAGAGCCCGAGATGTAATCTAGAAGCGGAAGACTAACTGGATATTAGGAAAAAGGGACACGAATTCGGATTGCGTAATAAGTGCAAGAAAATGACCAATCAATCTTAATGGACAAAACTGCACAAAGTCCAACGAGAATACAATAAAGTGCTTACAAAACGTCTCTACCTGAATCCCAATGGTATGGATAATCAATAACAATAATAATCATGATAATACTAATAATAAACTAAACAATAATGTGAAACGAAACTATGGTAAGAAAGTTACCCTGGTCCCCGTAGTGTTGAGCGGGGCTATGTAATGCTGGTGCATTGGTGCAACCACTTTGTACGTCCTTTAGGAGAGGAAATCAGAATACAGAGACGGTTGTAATGAGAGAACGAATGAATGTTTTTGCAGCTCCTGTATATTAATTTCAATGAAAATGTTATTTTCACCCTACAAATTTACAAGATTAATTGTTAGGAATGATGACTTATTGTGAAACATCCACTTTCTATCCATTGTGACCAGACGAACAAGAGAATCATGTTTTGAAAATGAAAATCTACGCAAAACAAAGAAATCTGATTCATTCACACTTTCATAATGAAACGTCGTGCGTGAATGGACTACAGTAGGCGCGTTGTTACTAATACATGTGTAGAGTGATACTTCACTTGAGTATGATTATGATTATCAGAAGTAGCAAGGATCATGTTGACTGAAAAATATGTTATTTTGCACCCCGTTGTAATTCTCTTAAACACTTACACACGTTGCATAAACATTGAAAATATTATCATGGAGAACATTGGAATAATATTCAAATTAAAAATTGGTTTGTTTACACTGATGTTTTGCTGCAGGAATAAAGATCATTTTTAAGAGTATATCATTCAGTATTATCAGAGTGTTGATTGACGTGGTCTCCCAACAATTATATAAATGTCACATGTGTGAATACTTGAGCAGTATATTGGAATAGGAGACTGTGAGTTTATCACCTTGTCTTTTGTGTACGAGCACCATAGGTTTTGATATTCGAAATGATAATTTATTTCACATTATGGTATGGCATGGTCGTGTGTAATACTCGGATGATAATTATTATTATTCTCTGAAGTTCGAAGTGGAACATAAGCCTTCAAACACACAATTCCATGTTAACTTGTTTACTTCAGTTTACTTTTGTTGCCTCCACGGTTTCCCATTGGCTTTGATCTCATACTCACACCATCTTCATTTAACCCCCTAACAGCCAACGCCCATCCCCTTTCCACTCCAGGGCCTGGCGCGTTGTGTGAAACTAGTGGGAGACAATTTGCTTGTTGAGTCATATACTCATATTTGTATTTCAGATTTGAAGAGTGATCCGCGGACCAGATAGTGAATTCCACCTTATCCACATGTAAATGAGCATATATGTGTAGCTCACAGTAATGATTCCGTCAGCGGTTTTTTATGATAATCTGTAGACTCATTCGTATAGTACATTATTTAGTGTTTCGCGTGTTCATATTCTTTGTGGTGTGCAATGATGAATGATTATGTCAATCGTTTTCAGATTTACAAAGGAGCCAGGAATTACAAGTTAATGATGTGGTTCACAGCTGGCGACGCAATGGAGACTGTCGAGTGAGATGGCATTTCAACTGATCCATTTCGATTTCAGTAAAGTCAGTAATGAAAGGAAAGCAGAGCCATTGTCTGTTGTGCTTGTGAAGATTTTCCTTGGGTAAGTACGTGCATGTACATTTCCATCTACGTTTCAAAATCAAACTGCTCAATTTCAACAGAGAAGATTTAATACGGTGTGAAATATTCCCATATCATGAATTAAAGTAAATCTGAACGAAGGAAATGCTTTTCAATAATTACTCCTCAGGTTCTCACACTTATAAGGTATAATGTATTTTGTCTTACAATAATGGCCAGTTATGCGGCAGATACATTTTCTACGTAGAATAACAGATTAGTTTTGGGGTGTCAAAATACATATTCGTATTTGTGTGACAAACGTGCTGTGCTGAAAGTGTATGAATTTGTTCAATTTAACAAGACATCTGTCAATATTATTAATTTCTCGCTAGGAAATCTTTAGTTAATCTTAATGTTTGTAGAATGGTGCATATGAGACGAATTTGAGTACCGCATTGTCTATGGAATCACAAGTTCAAATGAAATTAACAAAGTTTCTCATTAGAGTAGAAATGCACACAGCGTTTTCTTCCTTAAACTCTGTTTCCGATCAAGTTTCGACTGTGATCTTTGTTGAAATGTCCAAGGACGGATCCTTTCAAAATGATCGTGTTACTTCACCGATTGGTGAACATTGCATGAAAATGAGTTTTACCAGACATTGCTGTCTGAGCACAAACTGATCTGCTATTGATTTTGATGAATTCATTGATGCCACATTGTATTATTCATTTCAGAATCTTTGGTTTCATTATGAACCTGTGCGTACTACTTACTCTGACATTACGACTGAAGTACAAAATTCATATCATTATGATGACATTGGCAGTAAGTTATGTACTGATGTAATTGTTTCGTGAATGATTCTCTTGTAAATGTAGACTGAAATGCAGGGTCCTTGAATAACATCGTGTGAAATCGTATTTCCATAAAGTATCTCATTGTAGATAAGCAAATGAAAATTCACAGAAAGTTGTAATTTTCATTGTTAATTTGGAGATTTCAGTCATGGGACGCCTTCATTTAGCCAGTATACATCTCGTGTAGGGAAAGTTGTTGAAATCAACAGATTCGAGAGTTGCAATTGTAAACCATTCACGACTCAGCTCATTGCTGTGCAACTGATATTTATTAACAACATGAAAGAAGGTTCAAAGAAAGTCTTAAGGTATTATTTCCTCGACATATCAGAATTTAGTAAACTTAGTTCAAGGGATCACACACTTGATATTACCATTAAAACATGGTTCTTTTTAATCGACTTGTCAGAAGACATAGACATGGTGCCGAGTGGTTGACGTTGAAGAAATTATCAGGCGAAATGAAGAGACTCGCTGCAGTAAAACTGGATCAACTTAAGTGTATGAAGTGAAATCGATTTAAGGGAAAACTACTGGTATATTACTCTTCACAGATCACAATTAATTCCAAACTACCTGCCAATGTCCGCAACATTAAGTTGTCCTCTGAAATGAAACGCACTGTAGATATTTAGCCAGTTACGTGGATATTTGTTTACAAAAACATGAAGACAACACGTGACGATACAGAAAGCATCACGATTTTGACACCAAATCGACAGATTGCCATGATCGGAAATTCATGGACATTGGAGATTACATCGTTGCTTACTGGTCTGAAGTTTGATAACACTCTGATCTCTTCAGTGAATGCAACTACAATGATGACTAGCATATCACATTTCTCAACAAATATGCGCTGACTTCAGAAATGCTTTGAGTAATGAAATGTCATAATGTGAATGACCGCTATCGATGTAACATGAACACACAAAGCAAAAGTGTCGAATATTTCTGAATAACAAGTTATAATCTATCTATTTTTGATTGTGTTGTCTAGATCCTTTCATGGACTGTCGTTGATTGTATATTGTGTTATCAAACTGGCATAATAAACAGCTTGATTTCGTTCGTTATAACGGCTGTCATGGCTTCAGTGGCAATATTTCTCGGATTCAAATCAAAACATTTTACACCGAGGGGATATGATGTGTTCTTTGGAATGATTGCGGTATTTTGTATCATAGGATGCATCTTCTGCATTATATCTGAATACTACCATGTGAGTGTTTAATGTGAACTGCGAATTTTACCCCACATTTTCCTAGTGTAAATACGCATGTATGAAAATATATCTGGAAAGTTTGCAATTGGCTAAGTATTTTGTTGCTACTATTTGCGTAATGCATATTGACGAGTTCACGCCAATTGCATATTTAGTGAATAGAGAATCCTCTAGCGACCCCTTGCATTTTGAAAATAGACTGAATGCTTGACCATTCTAGAATATAAACAATAATGTATGATATTTTACTTGATAGAAATAAAACCCTCTCTGGGTTCACTTTGCAAACTAAAGTATACTTCTAACGTTCAACTGAATATATTATAGTCTGTGATTAGAATAAGGGAAGTTGTGTTCCCCATTTCGTGGAATACTTGACGAACGATCTCTGTTAGCTACTAAATCCAAACTAACTAACTGTTTGTTGGAATCAGGCATTTCTTCGAATCTCAGTTTCGAAGGATAATTTCAGTTACAAATCGAAACAGTTCCCTTATGCCATTTGTATCTAACCAAGGATTCATAAATTTTCACACTAATTCTTATTTTGCTTGCTTTCCAATTTTAGTTTCCATACAATCTACTGGGCGCCATATTCATTGGTTGTGGAGTAATGCTCGTGAGTTCCAAACATATTTCCTGAGGATGTTGTATTGACACTTTTCAATGTGTAATCTATGTGATTATCCTCATTGATAGTTCTCATCATTGTCAGTTGACCATATTTACTCAGCTGATCTCCACATTTGTAGCTGGATTGTCCTTTGTGCTAATTATAGTTAGATATAAGTAGTGCGCTGATGTACGTCTTCAAAGAAACATAGAAAATGTGTGTGCCTGTGTCATTAGGAAGGTCAGTGAAGAGGAAACGCAACACGACTGTGGAGATGCTGGAAGAAATAAAGTGAGATCAAACAGCAATGATGGAGAAAGACATGTTGCGGAATGGATGATATTACTTCCAACTTGTGAAACCAGTGTAGGCTTCATGATTTTCGTGATGTCTGTTTATTTCTGAATACTTGTTCTCAGCAGGATACTTCTCAGTTGGTGTAACTGTTGATGAGGCATATCAGGTGATGTTTAATTCCGATATTTCATTATCATGAGAAACCGTGCACTAATGAAATCCACTGAGCTTGTATGGGCCTCATCATTCAAAGATGCATTGAGATTGCATTTATTAAAACAGACCAAATGTTTTTTCCTCATATTCACTTCAAATCTTTGCAATTTGTTTGTTATGATATTTGCAGATAATATACTACACAACAGTGTGGTTGAAGTATTGCACAAAAGAAATAGTAAGACGGAAGATATTTATAATCTACATTGAATTGTTCAATTTTCTGGGACTATTCATGATATTCGCCAATTTATTCGATTACACCAAGTAAGCAAGAATACAGGTAGCTGATATTGTGTCATTTTCTACCTTTGATGATACCTGAATAAATAAACAAGTAGTTGTATACGCTGACTTCTGTTGTAAAGTCAAGAATTCTCAATATCATTAATTTCATTTCAATGCTTTAGAATGCGATTTCAAAAATAATCTTCACGTGTTTGAGTTTGTAACTATAACTGTTATCATGATAAACAATGTGACGACGTTGTTATATTTGTTAAATCTTGTGAAAAAGTTATTCTCTCTTTACATTCCTGGCGACCGAATCCTCCACCAAAGTAAATATCTACCTGTATTATTTGTCGAGAACAGTTTTTGTGCACACATATTACATCCCATTGTAACAACAGAAGACAAGGGCCAGGCAACAGATCGTTTATTAACGAAAATCAACACATATTTATAGATTTCAATGTACATAATAGTAGATTATTGTTAGTAGAAAATACAGTCTTTTGATTGGTTGTTTCTCACAGAAAGTTAACCTTGCATCTCTTTGTGGCTGTGTCAGATCATCCATATGCTAACTGTATCCGCCTACGCAAAGCCTTGTTCTCATTTTCTCACCACCAATATTGGGGAGATAAACATTGACGTCAATTACTGTCTACCAACTTTAGCTAGCAGCCAGCTCTCACACACATAAGTGAATTTAATCATGTCAGTTGGTTTGAACAAAATCGTATGCTGTAGACAATTTCACCACCTTGTGAAATCATAATCACATATCATCCATATTAACGCCATTTCGGTATGCAAGTACATCTGCACTTCCTCGGTATTGTTAATAGTTTTTAGTTTGTCCAGGTGTCCGCATCAGTTGACCACATCCGTTCCTTGGATTAAAACAAATTCCTCGCACACGCTGTCGTAAAACCACGATGGGAGAATTGTACACTGTGAGATTATTTCGTATTCTGACAATAAGTGACTCATTTCAGTTGTTCACATTCCTCCACCTCTGAAATGACACTCATGAGTTATTGTAAATATGGCGAAATTGGAATGATAGTACTCTATTCGAGGAAAATCTGTAATTAGAAATGAGCCTCCACTGTTTTTGGTTTTGTTATGCAGTAATTTCTTACTTATAGTCTAGTTACTAATGAACACGCTGAATATCGTTGACCATAGCTCTTACTTGGCTACTCTGAGGCATTCAGCTTTAATACTTTATCCAATATTGTATCACAAACAGTCGACACTTCGAGATGATAGAAGAATGCTCATGTGAGGAATGTACACCGGCATAAGGCAGTGAGATTACATCATACAAATGGATTAAATACAACAGTGTTGCACAAATATGAGACTACAAATGCATTTGTGAACAGTCTTGATATGTTGTTTTCGCTCTACAAATGACGTCACAAGAGATCTTTCTGTGTATGTGCGTTTATGTTTTCACCCATAGTTACATGTATACGAGCAGGACTTGGGCACTGTGGTGGAGTATAACTCAATAATATTATCTGATATTGTTGCCTATTGCATAATACTGTATAACACTGTGAGACTTTATCAAAATAAATTTTCTACATAATAGAGAGGTACATGAAATTGATGACGTTATCAGAGTGGTTAGACTTTATCAAATGGTACTGCGACTGGACAAATCACCCAACCTCTTGTTCCACAACACATATTATCTATCTTTTTATGAATCAGTATCAATTTCACTGAGTATTTTCCGTGTTTCATAATCATATTTCAGTGTGATTACTGAAGTGAATATGAACACATGGTGTGGAGTTTTCAACATGTCGTGTGAATGTATCTAATTGTTGAGATGGAAGCTATATAGATTTTGATTTTATTGAGCCTAAAATCAAAAACAGAAAATCGGTTTAGATGGTTGGAGGCGATCGGCCACATTGCAAACCTGACTGATAGAATTCAGTCTGCACCAGAGAAAGCACTAGACACATCACACTAGTTACTGACTAGTTTCCAACCAAAGAAAATTAGTTTATTCAACTGGTTGCCCCAAACATCGATTGCACTTTTGAATCTTAGTGGAACAAAATTATCACTATGGATGAATGCGTATTCAGTATAGAAAAAATACCCATATAGACATTTAGAAAGCAAAGGGATTGAGCGAAGAAATATTTTCTGACTACTTCATCTTTAATCACACGTCATCATAATCCAAATCGTTTTATTTTCTTCATTAATCTGTTGCGTGATCAACTTGAGAACACGCTTATTCCTTGATTACTCTCCATTCATTCCAAAGTTATGCGTTACACAATCGATGTGTTGCAATCATTTATACCTTTTAATTGTGTGTATTAACTTTCTTCGTTAATTATCACCCCATTGACATATTGATACTGACTAATTATTGTTAACAAACATATCAGAGCCACTTGATTGGTAGATTGTTGCGTACTGTAATAAAAATGCTATACATGTATATTAGAGTAGAGCCAGAGATGAGGATCTAATTGAAAAGTGAAGATTTCTTCTCTCAATAGTTTTCCTTTCTAAATGTCTAAATGAGGATTTTTTCTATATTGAAATCTTCGGAACAACAGTTTGCGTGAAAAGTGTTCAGTGAATATCTGAATTACAGCGCAAGTCTCAGTGAAGTGAGAATTTCTTCGCACTTCATTCTCGAGTGCATTGAGAGAATGAGTATTCATCAAACGTCAGGAAGCTACACTGTTGAGAGGATTTGAATGTTTTGATGTTGAATACCTGAGGATGTGTTGTAAGATGCGATGGCACTCATTGGCCAATTTATACTTACTGGACATTTTGAGGAATATTCAGTATATGTTGATATGAACTCCAGCCTCTCCCTTCTAGTTTATGACTATTCGTGATTTTCAGAGATAAAATGTGTCATGACTTAGTGGCAAGATTGATTTGTCTGGGTGATTCTATTCGTTCTGAATTCTGTAAGGAATAATTGGATAACCCCTATACTGAGAGTAGCTAAGTATAAAAAGAAGTATTCTTCGAAATCTTTCGTCATACGAATTCTTCCAAAGGTCTAAAACCAGTTTTCTGCCTCCTGATAGACAAATGAATAACCGAAGCTGTCCAACGTCTTAAGGACTTGGAAATATTCCATGTGTGCAGTACCTGCATGTGATAACCTCCAACAGCGATTATTTACCTTACTATCCAATATTATCTTATTCTATCGCAGATACACCTTACTGAGGAGGCAATTCAAAGATAATTTGCACGCCTTGATTAACATTCCTAATGCATAATTCAGATTATCATTTGTGTCTGCTTGATCGATGAAAGGTTATATAATGATGAAAAAAAGTATATTGATTGCTATGCAAGCGACTACTTATTGTTTGAGCGTATGGAGCTATGAAAAGGTTCGTTTTTTACATTCTGTTTCTGCTTTGAGGTTTCTGTAAAGATTAGATTGATTTTCAGCGGTAGGGCTACTCTACTCATGGCGAACATTCCCTCTGCTACCGGACTAGGACTGGCTAGGAAACTAGTGATTTAATAAACTAGGCGAGATTGCTACGAACACTAATGATATGCCTGACTATGGTGTACCGGATTTTGTGACAGATAGCAGGCAAGGAAAAGTTAGTCAGGTAACAAGAGTCCAGAATATCTGAATTTCATGGACAACTTATGCCGAATTTCACGCAAACTCTCAGATTTACGTGCGGAAACCAACAAAATTGTTGAAGAAGCCAGTAGGGAAGACAGGAATTCAAGTGAAAATAACGAGGACGGAGACAATGAAGAACAACCAACCAGCAATTTCTACCAACGGAATAAACTCGCAAGAAGTCACTTTCTTCAATTATATACGAATCACCATTTCAATTGCAGAGTGGCACGGGTGACGATTCACAAACCAGAATCGGTAAGGTAGCGCAGATCTTCATCACTCTGAAATCAGTTTGGAAATCTTCCTAACTCAGCATAAAGGGCAAGATTCGGATTTTCAATACAAATGTTAAGTCAGTCAGTTCTTCTGTATGGGTCAGAAAGAGGCAGCAGACTGTTAAGGACAGCTGACATGGCTGCATATTGAAGATCAAATCACCGGTCAGAAGTAATTTACAAGAAGTGATGGAATAGATCAGCACTCGTAGCCAACACCCATATTTATTGTGTTGATAGAAGTTGGCAAATTATGGGGAGTTGAATGCACAATTATTGAACGAAGAAGAAACATTTCTCAGATTATCAAAGGCTGTGGTGAAAAAAAAATATTATTTCTACCATTTTACTGTGACTTTATCAAAGTCTATGTGACGGTGGGCTCATATATGCTGCCACATTTGTTTGCAAGCACTCAGTTTGCGTCTGATTGTTATGAATAGTGGAGGGAATAACGTCAAATGAGAAATATGATTGAATAAATGTAATTAACTAAAGTCCACAAATTGTTTTGTCTCACACGTTTATACTTTTTTCACAAACTTAAGTGATTTCTTAATATTTAACTTGGAAAAGATGGCTACATAAACACTGACTGATTATTGATGATACTTTTCAACAATAACGCAAATAAACAAAGGTCATTCTTGAGTGAACAATGCAAACAATTTAGTGAAGTGGCCCTCTGCCTTTTATTAGAACACCGGTTGATTAACAATAATAAATTTCAACAAAACGCAGAGGAACAAAGTTCGTTCGTGAGGGTTTAGTGCGAATAGTTTACTGAAGTAGCCTGCTTGCAAACAGTAGTACATATTTGGTGAGCAGGCGGCTCTTGGTTGGTTTTTCATTTGTCAATACTTTAGCACTTCTACTAAACAATAATAACAGTGAAACTCAGATTTACCTAAACACTGCTGTGGGGCAGCTATACAGGCAATATCTGTTTAGAAATACAAAACACGTATTGCCAGATAAAATTGTTTAACCAAAGTTGATCTTTGACAGTCATCTTGGAATCGAGGAGAATATTCCTAAGTAGGTTGAATCAAAAGCTCTGTCCACAAGAAACACACACCAACGCTTCCTCCAGATAGTTCAGGGTCACTCGATTAATTTCATACCATCCTACAACAGATTGTCAATGTAAACAATATCCAAGAAGAACTAAAATTAAACATTAAACAAGGACAAAGGCAAATTTGTACAGGTAGAAATCAACATGTGATATGCAAATGTCACATTGATCATGCACAGTCTAGGAAGAAAACGTATAATGATTACAGAGATAATTGAAACTTGTTAATAAGCAAAAATTATGTATTGTCCAGGAGGGATTTCCAAACAATTTGTCCACTACATATTTAATTCTTGCCGCTAATATTTCAATACACAATCGGAGAACTGACGTTTAATACATGCATTGAATCACTAGAGCTTAGCATGCAGATAACTTTTTCTGCTGGATTCATCGTATTTCTGAAGCACTCCGAGTGAGATTCTTAGAGAATTTAAGATGGCTGTATGACATCATTCGGGAAAATAACATATCTGGAAGGCTATTGGAATGACACCATATAAACCCGTCATTACTGAGGCGAATACTCTATCTAATGAAATTGATATTGTGACAGGATCATATTGAGGTGATTTGAAGGTGATTTATGAGTTAAGCTTGAAAATTCATCCAAATAATAATTACACAGAACTGTACACCATCGTGTAGTCATTATTTCGAGTAGCGAGTGATGACGGAGGATGGCTACCAGTGTGCTAACGACCATAAATGAATCAATACTGGCTCCATAAATGAGACTGCTGCATACCTGTGTAATGAATGTTTACATGGTCAGAACTGCAAGTCAGCCTCTTCCTCAAACCGACTGTGGCACACTATCATATAAATCAACATGTTGTAGAGGTGTTTCAAGGACAAGTGAGATCCAGTCGCGTGATGTCAGTTATATTCTGCCAATCCATCTGATCTGTGACGAAAGTGAGTTAAATTGCACCCACTGGTTAGTGGTGTCATTTGAAAAATTCATACTGTCTGTAGGCTTGTCTGTCCACATGCAAATCCGAGGTTTCTAGAGTTTGTGTTCTATCGGTTTGTAGTCTCTCTCTGTATGACGTTTAAGGTGAACGAAGAATATACGTCTATATGCGATGTTTTTAGTGAAATGATTCAGTAGAAAATGCCAAACATCCTCATGCAGAAAAACAGACAGGTGGTATCGTGGTCTCGTGGAACATCCTCTACATATATAGCTACTGAGATTCATGTCATGGTTTAAGTTACCTGACCTCACTTATATTATCACCAAAATTTCTGTAGGTTGAGAATGCATAAATTATCTTGAATCTACGGGAAAACCCACTTATTAAAATAGCCTACTAACTACTAACAACATGTAAGTAGGTCGTGGAGTCACATGTAAATCTCTATTCTTTCTCGATTTCATCGTCGCTAATTATTTGCTTTCCCGTTATTAACGAAATACCTCAGTACACAAATTGTATCAAATACTTTTGACCTATTTTAGAATGGAAATTTACTGATATCTTGCTTGTAATTGTTGACAGGAATTACATTCCGACTAGGCAATTGACAGCATTGTTTATATTGATTTCCTTGTGATTTAGATGCACTATTTTTTATAAACGGTTTCCCGCAATTCCACTAGGCTACGTCCATTTGCATTGATCAGTCATTTTTATCACACTCATGATGTAATTTTATATTCCATCGCTTCACCTTCCATATTTCCAGTAAGTGTGCTGCTTCTGGGTTGCATCTGACATTATGCGACCATCTGGAAACTTTTCGTCGTAAAGTGCTTGGATTAATTGTGTGGTCTAGGAAAATCCCGTGTTGCATTCGCCCTTCACACATGGGTATAAAAATCACCGTTATAATTTATACCCATGTGTGAAGGGCGAATGCAACACGGGATTTTCCTAGACCACACAATTAATCCAAGCACTTTACGACGAAAAGTTTCCAGATGGTCGCATAATGTCAGATGCAACCCAGAAGCAGCACACTTACTGGAAATATGGAAGGTGAAGCGATGGAATATAAAATTACATCATGAGTGTGATAAAAATGACTGATCAATGCAAATGGACGTAGCCTAGTGGAATTGCGGGAAACCGTTTATAAAAAATAGTGCATCTAAATCACAAGGTAATCGATAAAAACAATAAGAATGTTGACAATGCTAATAATAAACTCAATGAAATGAAACAAAATTAATTTCAGAACATTACTGTGGCCAGGGTAGTGCGAGTGAGTGTATGAAGTGCTTTCGAATTGGTGTGTGGACAGCCTGCCGTAAATGAATACAGAGATGGTTGTAATGACAGAAAAATTTCATACGATACATTCTTTTACAAGCACGACAGGAATCATTTTATGCATTCACTTTTGCATTGAGTGCATTAATGATTCACAGACACTCGACATTTGTAATCATTATTTGTTAATAATAACAATGATTTATTTTATTCCAAAAACAGTCCTTGTGATACAGGATGGAATTTTCAGCATTAATCACAATATTGCATCTGATTTCCTCAAATTATAAATAAAATTAATCACACAGAAAATTCTTCTACATTTACAATAGGGGTTATGTGAAAAAAACATGCAGCACATAAAATGGAAATAAGAATAATGATAGCAGCTAGGGTAATAATAAAAATAAAAGTGGAAATTGCCGTGAGCTTGTTTCACACAGTATTGTCGATGCGGTATACAATTCCTTGCATGATTAAAAATATTGAATATAATGTTCTCTTTACATGATATGGTGAGGGAAGAAAACAAAAATTACAGAAGTCATAGAGATAAGTTGGTGTTTGCAGTTATGAAAGTAAAAACAAAGAAGAAACAGGACCATAAATATAATAGAAATAATTAAAGTAAAACTTGAAGTTATATAAGGACGAATGGAGGAAATTGTTTAATTACTAGATGAAAAATGCTTAGTCAATCCTTGCCCGACACTGTTTTCATCACATAAAATACATGCCAAGTATGGTTTCATAGAATTTTTATACTTAGACGTGCGAGCATACAGTTTTATGAAGTTGCTTCTTGTTCTACATGAGGAGATGCAAGGTGAAAGCTGAGGGTGAAGTGGATGCTCCAAGTCAGACAAAATCCCTCTAGCATATTTATTGCACGAAGTCAAGTGCCTGTCGACAACGACGATAACTATGTGGTCCGCTGGGACACCACTGATCTTACTGACAGTTTTCAGCATTCTACGAATTGTGACAAAGTCCTTTTTAAGCAAACCAGGAAGGAATAAGGGTGAACAATAAAGAAGAATAGAAAGGATGCAAGAGTTTATGAAGTGTAAGGGGATGGGTTGAGTTATACCCGAGTGCCTTAACTTCTTAATGTAAAATGTCAGGCGGAATATTTTACTGGAGATCACTGAGACATGGGAAGACCAGGAGAGATCAGAAGAGAGAATAAGTCCAACATACTTAATTTATGATTTAATTCCTCTATCGTTGTCATCAATCTTGCAACTGTAATGGGAATCGACGGCTACTTTTAACTGACGTTTACATCTTAAGCTGAAATTAACAGTTTAACATTTAGAAGGATTCAGTTTAAGACCTTTAAACTCAGACCATTTACTGACTCCCAACAGTAAGCTATTTATCTTGGTACAATCCAGCTGGGAGTAAACAGCCATTGAAACAGTTAAATCATCAGCGAACTTCACAAATTTCATTTCATCAGACTGAGGCAAGTCATGTAAGAAGAAAGAAAAAGGAAAACGAGAAAGGACAGTGCCCTGAGGGACACCAGCTTCGGTAGGCAACCAACTGGAAGACTTCCCTTTATACACGGTGTACTGCTTTTTTTCTGAGAAATAGGAATGTAACCAGTTAACAGACCAAGATTCTGTTTGATTTGCAGCAAGTTTATTAATTAAGATGTCCCTAGGGACGAAGTCAAAAGCAGATGTATAGTCTAGGAAGGCATAACGAACAAATTTAGCCCCCTTGTCTAGACTGGAAGCAATGTTATGATATAAGACGACAGCTGCATCACCTCGAAAGATGTTTTAATCGCAATTGCATATCCTACTACCATTCAATTGCAGAATATTAGCATAGAAATATTCAACTGTGGAGTTTCCAAAAATGATTTTACCACTGTGCCTGGCATTCCCGAAACAAACTTTGGACTGTCATTCAGGTTAATCTTACTGACGAAGTATTAATTAAAGCTGCAGAAATATGTCGGTTGCCACTAAAAACACCATTCATTTAGGTGCGTGAAATTCTCAATATGGAAAGATAATGCTCTGCATTAATGTGATGAAACGGTCAATAGCATGAATGCTGCCGCAACCACTGTGTATTCATTTCGATAAAGTTTTCATTTACATTCTAGAATATTTGAAGAGTATTTCTTAGAAATAAAAATTCTGGAGAAACATCTAATTTCTGCTCCGTTTGACAAGATGTTTAAAATACGTTTGGCAATATTTTGTTGTGATAGAAACCAAATTCGTTATGATGATGAAAATCTACTTTATAGAAGGACATTTGGTACCTTTATCTGTTAATTTCGAAATGTCCTGCTTGAATGGATTGTGGAGGGCTCATGTTTACTAATACCAATGTTGAGTTACACCTGACTGATAGAATTCAGTCTCCACCAAAGAAAAGACTGGACACATCACACTAGTTACTGACTAGTATCCAATCAAAGTATCCTATACATTCAGTCCTACAGGAGGTTGATCGCGAGTCCGAATAGCTCAGTGGTAACGTCTCTGACTTCTGGCAGCACTGGGTGACGCGGGTTTGAATCTTATGAGGGACATGAGTTCCTTCAAGGTTGTAGATACGCCTTGCTTACGAATGCCAGCTAGCACGAAACTTAGGTCTAAGTCTTCCTGCCGATTGCCTCCAACCATCTAATATCATCAAATCAATGAGAAACATGATTACGATCTACCTAGGAAAGTGGCCACATTGCAAACCTGCATGATAGAATTCAGTCTGCACCAGAGAAAGGACTAGACGCATCACATTAGTTGCTAGTGTCCAGTCAAAGAGTTACACTCAATTTGTCTATGGTTATTAGGAGAAGTAGCAAGGACCATGTTGACTGAAAAATATGATATTTTGTAGCCACTGTAATTCTGTCATACACTTACATACGTTTCATAAACATTCGAGCATTAAAATAATGTTCAAATGAAAACTGGTTTCATAACAACGTATAATTACTAGCGAGAATATCCAGTGAAGATGGGGAAGAGCTAATGTACCACACCGTTCAGAAGTGGATTTGGCCAGTGAGCATGGTATCATGAAATGAATTCTGGATTTGTGCATCAGATTTCTGAACTCTTCTCAAGACAGTTTGACGTCCTCAGAACTGTGAGCCGAGTTCCTCCTCAAATTGAATGTCGAAGACTATCATATGTATTAGCATGTTGTAGATTGATGTCCACTTAGAATTGTTTCAAAAGCAAATGAGATTCATTTGCGTATGGTTAAATATATATTCCACGAATCCGTGTGCTTCGTGACATATGTGAGCTAATATAAAACAACCAGTCAGTGTCACTAATTGGAAAACCGATATTGTCTGTGTATCTAGCTGAATACATTTGAATCAGAAATTTCTGCAGTTTGTTTGCTATACCAGCTTGTCATCTCACTACATATTTTAATGAAGTTGAAGGTGAACAGAGAATATATATCTGAAGAACAACGGGTTCAGTGAAGAAAATCCTCTTTTCGACTCTTTCACTTTCATAGTTCTACAGTAGTATGTATGAATTACAATAGGTAATAACAATCAGTTTTATTGTGTGTGTAGGTGTGTATATGAAAGTTTGACAGTGAGTGGCAATACTAAAGTGCGATAATGTTGGTGTATAGGATTATGATTCACAGTTGATTAGATAAATGAATGAATAACTAAATAAATACATAGAGGTCAACCGAAAGCTCAACAGACAAATTAGAAATAGGTGATTGGAAAATAAAGTACATTCGGAAATGTGAATATGTCAATGCAATACGGTGGAGACAGAGGGTGAGTGAAATGTTGTTCAAGCAGTCGACTAGATAAAATGTTGGAATATGCCATAACATGAAGTGAAATAAAATAAAACAAAATTGTAACATGGAATAAAGAAGGATAACAAAGTTGTTATGTGAATTACATAGTAAAATCTAGACCATGGTAGCGAAAGAGATCATGCAAATTGCTTTTGTACACACTCAAAGTTCTGGCTTTACATTATGTATTGCCAAAATCTCTGCCATATAAGGCGAATGCACTGGTGTCCCTTTCGGCAACCTTTGTCGAACTTTGTGGACTGTAATTAGCGATGTGTCAGATGCTTCGTGGTTAGTCAGTATCTACAATCTGTTGCTGTATTGATGAATTAATACCTTTACTCTCTCCTTTGCTAAGCCAAACTGGGTGGCGCTCACGAAAGTGGCAGGATATATATCTCGACGAACGTTCTATGAATGCTTTTGCAGCTCCTGTATATTAATTCCAATGAAAATGTTATTTTCACCCTACAAATTTACAAGATTAATTGTTAGGAATGATGTTTTATTGTGAAACATCCACTTTCTATCCATTCTGACCAGATGAACAAGAGAATCATGTTTTGAAAATGAAAATCTACGCAAGACAAAGAAACCTGATTCCTTAATACTTTCAAAATGAAACGTCTTGCGTGAATGGACTACAGTAGGCGCCTTGTTACTAATACATATGTAGAGTGATACTTCACTTGAGTATGATTATGATTATCAGAAGTAGCAAGGATCATATTGACTGAAAATATGTTATTTTGCACCCCATTGTAATTCTCTTAAACACTTACACACGTTGCATAAACATTGAAAACATTATCATGGAGAACATTGGAATAATGTTCAAATTAAAAATTGGTTTGTTTACATTGATGTTTGCTGCAGGAATGTACATGAATAAAGATCATTTTGGAGTGCCTCATTCAGTGTAATCAGAGTGTTTATTGACGTGGTATCCCAACAATTATATAAATGTCACATTTGTGAATACTTGAGCAGCATACTGGAATAGGAGACTGTGAGTTTATCAGCTTGTCTCTTATGTAAACCGATGTAATTGACTGATGTGCACGAATACCATAGGTTTTGATATTCTGAATGAAAATTTATTTCACATTATGGTATGGCATGGTCATTTGTAATATTCGGATGATAATTATCATTATACTCTGAGTTTACAAGTGGAGCATAAGCCTTCAAACGCACAATTATATCTCATCTTGTTTTCTCCAGTTTACTTTAGTTGGCTCCACGGTTTCCTATTGGCTTATATCTCCTACTCACACCATCTACATTTCACCATCTAAAGTATAACGCCCATCCTCTTTCCACTCCAGGGCCTGCTGCGTTGTGTGAAACTAGTGGGAGACAATTTGCTTGTTGAGTCATATACTCATATTTGTATTTCAGGTTTGAAGAGTGATCCGCGGACCAGATAGTGAATTCCAACTTATCCACATGTAAATGAGCATATATGTGTAGCCCACAGTAATGATTCCGTCGAAGGTTTTCTATGATAATCTGTAGACTCATTCGTATAGTACATTACTTAGTGTTTCGCGTGTTGATGTTCTTTGTGGTGTGCAATGATGAATAATTATGTCAATCATTTTCAGATTTACAAAGGAGCCAGGAATTACAAGCTAATGATGTGGTTCACAGCTGGCGACGCAATGGAGACTGGCGAGTGAGACAACATTTCAACTAATCCATTTCGATTTCAGTAAAGTCAGTAATGGAAGAAAAAAAGAGGAATTGTTTTTGCTGCTTGTGGAGGATTTACTTGGGTAAGTACGTGCATATATATCTCCATCTACTTTCCAAAATTAAACTGCTCAATTCCAACAGATAAGATTTAATACGGTGTGAAATATTCCCATATCATTTATTAAAGGTCAATCTGAACGAGTAATATATTTTTCAATAATTACTGTTCAGGTTCTCACACTTATAATGTATAATATTTGTTGTCGTTGCAATAATGGCCAGTTATGCGACGGAAACATTTTCTACGTAGAATAACAGATTAGTTATGGGGTGTCAAAATACATTGTCGTATTTGTTTGAAAAACGTGCAGGGCGAAAAGTGTATGAATTTGTTCAATTCAACAAGATATCTTTCAATGTTATTAATTTCTCGCTAGGAAATCTGTAGTTAATCTTACTGTTTGTAGAATGGTGCATATTAGACGAATTTGAGAACCGCATTCTCTATGGAATCACAAGTTGAAATGAAATTAACAAAGTTTCTCATACAGCGTTTTCTTACTTAAACTATGTTTCTGATCAAGTTTCAACTGTGATGTATATTCAAATGTCTAAGGACGGATCCTATCACAATGATCGTGTTACTTCACCTATTGGTGAACAATGTACGAACAATGAGTTATACCAGACGTTGCTGTCTGGGCACAAACTGATCTGCTATTGATTTTGATGAATACATTGATGCCACATTGTTTTATTCATTTCAGAATCTTTGGTTTCATTATGAACCTGTGCGTACTACTTACTCTGAGATTACGACTGAAGTACCGAATTTACATCATTATGATGACATTAGCAGTAAGTTATGAACTGATGTAATTGTTTCGTGAATGATTCTCTTGTAAATGTAGACTGAAATGCAGGGTCCTTGAATAACATCGTGTGAAATCGTATTTCCATAAAGTATATCATTGTAGATAAGCAAATGAAAATTCACAGAAAGTTGTAATTTTCATTGGTAATTTGGAGATTTCAGTCATGGGACACCTTCAATTAGCCAGTATACATCTCGTGTAAGGGAAGTTGTAATCAACAGATTCGAGAGTTTCAATTGTAAACCATTCACCACTCAGCTCATTGCTGTGCAACTGATATTTATTAACAACATGAAAGAAGGTTCACAGAAAGTCTTTGGGCAATGTTTCCTCGACATATCAGTGTATAGTAAACTTATTTCAGGGGATTACGCACAAGGCATTACTATTCCAACGTGGTTCTTTGTAATCGACTTGTCAGAATACACAGACATCACTCTGTGTGGTTAACGTTGAAGAAATTCTCAGGCGAAATGAAGAGACTGGCTGCAGTAAAACTGGATCATCTTGAGTGTATGAAGTGAAATCGATTTAGAGGAAAACAATTGGTGTATAACACCTCACAGATCACAAGTATTTCCAAATTAACTGCCAATGTCCACAACATTAAGTTGTCCTCTGAAATGAAACGCACTGTAGAAATTTAGCCAGTTACGTGGATATTTGTTTACAAAATCATGAAGACAACACGTGACGATGCAGAAAGCATCATGATTTTGACACCAAATCGACAGATTGACATGATCGGAAATTCAAGGACATTGGAGATAACATCGTTGCTTACTGGTCTGAAGTTTGATAACACTCTGATCTCTTCAGTGAATGCAACTACAACGATGACTAGTCTATCACATTTCCCAACAAATATGCGCTGACTTGAGAAATGCTTTGAGTAATGAAATGTCATAATGTGAATGACCGCTATCGATGTAACATGAACACACAAAGCAAGAGTGTCGAATGTTTCTGATCAACAAGTTATAATCTATCTATTTTTGATTGTGTTGTCTAGATCCTTTCATGGACTGTCGTTGATTGTATATTGTGTTATCAAACTGGCATATTAGACAGCTTCATTTCGTTCGTTATAACAGCTGCCATGGCTTCACTAGCAATGTTTCTCGGATTCAAATCAAAACAGTTAACACCGAGGGGAGATGATGTGATCTTTGGAATGATTACGGTGTTTTGCATCATAGGAAGCATCTTCTCCATTATATATGATTACTACCATGTGAGTGTTTAATGTGAACTGCGAATCTTACCCCACATTTTCCTAGTGTATATAGGCATGTATGAAAACATATCTGGAAAGTTTGCAATTGGCTAAGTATTGTGTTGCTACTATTCGCGTAATGCATAGTGGTGAGTTCACTCCCATGACATAATTAGTGAATAGCGAATTCTCTAGCCACACCTCGCATTTTGAAAATAGACTGAATGCTTGTGATTATTCCATATCATAAACAACAATCTGTGATATTTTACTTGATAGAAATAAAACCGTCTCTGGGTTCACTTTGCAAACTAAAGTATACTTCTTACGTTCAACTGAATATATTATAGTCTGTGATTAGAATAAGGGAAGTTGTGTTCCCCATTTCGTGGAATACTTGACGAACGATCTCTGTTAGCTACTAAATCCAAACTAACTACCTGTTTGTTGGAATCAGGCATTTATTCGAATCTCAGTTTCGAAGGATAATTTCAGTTACAAATCGATACAGTTCCCTTATGCCATTTGTATCTAACCAAGGATTAATAAATTTTCACAGTAATTCTTACTTTGTTTGTTTTCCAATTTTAGTTTCCATACAATCTACTGGGCGCCATATTCATTGGTTGTGGAGTAATGCTCGTGAGTTCCAAACGTATTTCCTGAGGATGTTGTATTGACACTTTTCAATGTGCAATCTATGTGATTATCCTCATTGATAGTTCTCATCATTGTCAGTTGACCATATTTACTCAGCTGATCTCCACATTTGTAGCTGGATTATCCTATGTGCTAATTACAGTTAGATATAAGTAGTGCGCTGATGTACGTCTTCAAAGAGACATAGAAAATTTGTGCTCCTGTGTCATTGGGAAGGTCAGTGAAGAGGAAACGTGCCACGACTGTGGAGATGCTGGAAGAAACAAAGTGAGATCAAAGAGCACTGATGGAGAAAGACATGTTGCGGAATGGATGATATTACTTTCAACTTGTGAAACCAGTGTAGTCTTCATGATTATCGTGATGTCTATTTATTTCTGAATACTTGTTCTCAGCAGGATACTTCTCAGTTGGTGTAACTGTTGATGAGGCATATCAGGTGATGAACTAGAAAGTGAGAAATCACACAAAATCAGCCAATCACGTTCAAGGTCACTAGAAGAGATGACTAATAAACCCATAGAGAATTCTAAAAGCTCACTTCACATTGAAGTATGCACTGAAGATGTTGCTCAGTAGAGCAATAAAAGCTTCGCAACCAAACCATCCAGCTCAGTGATGTTTAATTCCGATATTTCATTATCATGAGAAACCGTGCACTAATGAAATCCACTGAGCTTGTATGGGACTTATCATTCAAATATGCATTGAGATTGCATTTAATAAAAAAGACCAAATGTTTATTCCTCATATTCACTTCAAATCTTTGCAATTTGTTTGTTATGATATTTGCAGATAATATACTACACAACAGTGTGGTTGAAGTATTGCACAAAAGAAATAGTAAGACGGAAGATATTTATAATCTACATTGAATTGTTCAATTTTCTGGGACTCTTCATGATATTCGCCAATTTATTCGATTACACCAAGTAAAGAAGAATACAGGTAGCTGATATTGTGTCATTTTCTACCTTTGATGATACCTGAATAAATAAACAAGTAGTTGTATACGCTGACTTCTGTTGTAAAGTCAAGAATTCTCAATATCATTAATTTCATTTCAATGCTTTAGAATGCGATTTCAAAAATGATCTTCACGTGTTTGAGTGTGTAACCATAACTGTTATCATGATAAGCAATGTGACGACGTTGTTATATTTGTTAAATCTTGTGAAAAAGTTATTTTCTCTTTACATTCCTGGCGACCGAATCCTCCACCAAAGTAAATATCTACCTGTATTATTTGTCGGGAACAGTTTCTGTGCACACATGTTACATCCCACTGTAACAGTAGAAGACAAGGGCCAGGCAACAGATCGTTTATTAACGAAAATCAACACATATTTATAGATTTCAATGTACATAATAGTAGATTATTGTTAGTAGAAAATACAGTCTTTTGATTGGTTGTTTCTCACAGAAAGTTAACCTTGCATCTCTTTGTGGCTGTGTCAGATCATCCATATGCTAACTGTATCCGCCTACGCAAAGCCTTGTTCTCATTTTCTCACCACCAATATTGGGGAGATAAACATTGACGTCAATTACTGTCTACCAACTTTAGCTAGCAGCCAGCTCTCACCACACCATAAGTGAATTTAATCATGTCAGTTGGTTTGAACAAAATCGTATGCTGTAGACAATTTCACCACCTTGTGAAATCATAATCACATATCATCCATATTAACGCCATTTTGGTATGCAAGTACATCTGCACTTCCTCGGTATTTTTAATACTTTTTAGTTTGTCCAGGTGTCCGCATAAGTTGACCATATCCGTTCCTTGAATTAAAACAAATTCCTCGCACACGATGTCGTAAAACCACGATGGGAGAATTGTACACTGTGAGATTATTTCGTATTCTGACAATAAGTAACTCATTTCAGTTGTTCACATTCCTCCACCTCTGAAATGACACTCATGAGTTATTGAGAATATGGCGAAATTGGATTGATAGTACTCTATTCGGGGAAAATCTGTAATGAGAAATGAGCCTTCACAGTTTCTGGTTTTGTTATGCAGTAATTTCTTACTTAAATTTTAGTCTAATTACTAATGAACACGCTGAATATCGTTGACCATAGCTCTTACTTGGCTTCTCTGAGGCATTCAGCTTTAATACTTTATCCAATATTGTATCACAAACAGTCGACACTTCGAGATGATAGAAGAATGCTCATGTGAGGAATGTACACCGGCATAAGGCAGTGAGATTACATCATACAAATGGATTATATACAACAGTGCTGCACAAATATGAGACTACAAATGCATTTGTGAACAGTCTTGATATGTTGTTTTCGCTCTACAAATGACGTCACAAGAGATCTTTCTGTGTATGTGCGTTTATGTTTTCACCCATAGTTACATGTATACGAGTAGGACTTGAGCAGTGTGTTGGGGTATAACTCCATAATTTTAACTGATATTGTTGCTTATTGCATAATACTGTATAACACTGTGAGACTTTATCAAAATAAATTTTCTACACAATAGAGAGGTACATGAAATTGGTGACGTTATCAGACTAGTAGGACTTTATCAAATGGTATTGTGACTGGACAAATCGCCCAATCTTTTATGCCACAACGCGTATTATCTATCTTTATATGAATCAGTATCAATTTCACTGAGTATTTTCCGTGTTTCATAATCATATTTAAGTGTAATTATTGAAGTGAATATTAACACATGGTGTGGTGTTTTCAACATATCGTGTGAATGTATCTAATTGTTGGGATGATAGCTATATGGATTTTGATTATATTGAGCCTGAAATCGAAAACAGAAAATCAGTTTAGATGGTTGGAGGCAATCGGCCACATTGCAAACCTGACTGATAGAATTCAGTCTGCACCAGAGAAAGCACTAAACACATCACTCTAGCTGCTGGTGTGCAATCAAAGAATATTAGTTTATTCAACTGGTTGCCCCAAACATCGATTGCATTTTCGAATCTTAGTGGAACAAAATTATCACTATGGATGAATGCGTATTCAGTATAGAAAAATACCCATATAGACATTTAGAAAGCAAAGGGATTGAGCGAAGAAATATTTTCTGACTACTTTATCTTTAATTACACGTCATCATAATACAAGTCGTTTTATTTTCTTCATTAATCTGTTGCCTATTCAACTTGAAAACACGCTTATTCCTTGATTACTCTCCATTTATTCCAAAATTATGCGTTACACAATCGATGTGTTGCAATCATTTATACCTTTTAATTGTGTGTATTAAGTTTCTTCGTTAATTATCAGCCCATTGACATATTGATACTGACTAATTATTGTTAACAAACATATCAGTGCCACTTGATTGGTAGATTGTTGCGTATTGTAATAAAAATGCTATACATGTATATTAGAGTAGAGCCAGAGATGAGGATCTAATTGAAAAGTGAAGATTTCTTCTCTCAATAGTTTTCCTTTCTAAATGTCTAAATGGGGATATTTTCTATATTGAAATCTTCGGAACAACAGTTTGCGTTAAAGGTGTTCAGTGAATATCTGAATACAGCATAAGGCTGAGTGAAGCGAGAATTTCTTTGCACTTCATTCTCGAGTGCATTGAGAGAATGAGTATTCATCAAACGTCAGGAAGCTACACTGTTGAGAGGATTTGAATGCTTTGATGTTGAATACCTGAGGATGTGTTGTAAGATGCGATGGCACTCATTGGCCAATTTATACTTGCTGGACATTTTGAGGAATATTCAGTATATGTTGATATGAATTCCAGCCTCTCCCTTCTAGTTTATGACTATTCGTGATTTTCAGAGATAAATTGTGTCATGACTTAGTTGCAAGATTGATTTGTCTGGGTGATTCTATTCGTTCTGAATTCTGTAAGGAATAATTGGATAACCCTTAGGCTGACAGTAGCTAAGTGTAAAAAGAAGTATTCTTCGTAAAACTTTCGTCATACGAGTTCTTCCGAAGGTCCAAAACCAGTATTTTTGACTCCTGATAGACAAATGAATAACCGAAGCTGTTCAACCTCTTAAGGACTTGGAAATATTCCATGTGTGCAGCAGCTGCATATGATTGCCTGCGACAACATTTACCTAGCGATTATTTATCTTACTATCCAATATTATCTTATTCTATCGCAGATACTACTTACTGAGGAGGCAATTCAAAGATAATTTGCACGCCTTGACTAACATTCTTAATGCATAATTCAAATTATCATTTGTGTCTGCTTGATCGATGGAAGGTTATATAATGATGAAAAAGTATATTGATTGCTATGCAAGCGACTACTTATTGTTTGAGAGTATGGAGCTATGAAAAGGTGCGTTTTTTATATTCTGTTTCTGCTTTGTAGTTTCTGTAAAGATTAAATTGATTTTCAGCGGTAGGGCTACTAGGCTCAAGCCGAACATTCCCTCGTCTCCCGGACTTAGGACTGGCTAGAAAACTAGCGAATTAATAAACTAGGCGAGATTGCCTACGAACACTATTGATATACCTAACTATGGTGGACTGGATTATGCGACAGACAGCAGGCAGAGAGAAGATAGGAAAAGGTTTTCCTGGTAACAGGAGTCTGGAATTTCTGAATTTCGTGGATGATTATGCCCAGTGCTCAAAGATTTACGTGCGTGAACCAACAAAATGTTACAAGAAGCTACTAGCGAAGACAGGACTTCAATTGAAAATAACGAAGACGGAGGCAGTGAAGAACAACCAACCAGCAATTTCTACCAACGGAATAAACTCGCAAGAAGTAACTTTCTTCAATTATATTCGAATCACCATTTCAATTGCAGAGTGGCACGGGTGACGATTCACAAACCAGGATCGGTAAGGTAGCGCATATCTTCATCATTCTGAAATCAGTTTGGAAATCTTCCTAACTCAGCATAAAGGTAAAGATTCGGATTTTCAATACAAATGTTAAGTCAGTCAGTTCTTCTGTATGGGTCAGAAAGAGGCAGCAGAATGTTGAGAACAGCTGACATGGCTGCATATTGAAGATCAAATCACCGGTCAGAAGTAATTTAGAAGGAGGAATGGAATAGATCAGCACTCGCAGCCAACACCCATATTTATTTTGTTGATAGAAGTTGGCAAATTATTGGGAGTTGAATGCACCTTTATTGAGCGAGGAAGAACAAATTTTCAGATAATTAAATGCTGTGATTAAAAAGAGAAATTTAACATGATTTCTATCATTTTACCATGACTTTATCAATGTCTATATGATAGTGGGCTCATATATGCTGCAACATTTGCTTGCAAGCACTCAGTTTGCGTTTGATTGTTGTGAATAGTGGAGGGAATAACGTCCAATGAGAAATATGAATAACTAAATGTAATCAAGTAAAGTCCACAAATTGTTTTTGTCTCACACGTTTATATTTTGTTCACAAACTTTAGTGATTTCGAATAATCTATCTTGAAAATGATGGCTACATAAACACTGACTGATTATTGACAATACTTTTCAACAACAACCCAAATAAACAAAGGTCATTTTTGAGTGAACTATGCAAACAATTTAGTGAAGTGGCCCTCTGCCTTTTATAAGAACATCGGTTGAATAACAATAATAAATTTCAACAAAACGCAGAGGAACAAAGTTCGTTCGCGAGGGTTTAGTGCGAATAGTTTACTGAAGTAGCCTGCTTGCATACAGTAGTACATATTTGGTGAGCAGGCGGTTCTTGGTTGGTTTTTCATTTTTCAACACTTTAGCGCTTTTACTCAACAATTATAACAGTGAAACTCAGATTTACCTGAATAGTGCTGTGAGGCAGCTACGCAGGCAGCATACGTTTAGAAATACAAAACATGTATTGTAAGATAAAGGCAAATTACTATCGAGATGAATAGTCTGAAGGAGGTGGAATCAAAAGCTCTGTCCACAAGAAACACACACCAACGCTTCCTGCAGATAGTTCAGCGTCACTCGATTAATTTCATACCATCCTACAACAGATTGTCAATGTAAACAATCGCCAAGAAGAACTAAAATTAAACATTAAACAAGGACAAAGGCGAATTGGTAAAGTTACAAATCAACATGTGATATGCAAATTTCAAATTAATCATGCATAGTCTAGGAAGAAAACGTAAATGATTACAGAGATAATTGAAACTTGTTAATAAGCAAAAATTATGTATTGTCCAGGAGGGATTTCGAAGCAATTTGTCCACAACATATTTACTTTTTGCCGCTAATATCTCAATACACAGTCGGACAACTGTCGTTTAACAGACGTATCGAATCACTAGAGCTTAGCTTGCAGATAACTTTGTCTGCTGGATTCATCATATTTCTGAAGCACTACGAGTGGTATTCTTAGAGTATCTAAGATGGCTGAATGACATCATTCGAATAAATAACTTATTTGGAAAGCTATTGGAACGACAACATATAAGCCCTCATCACTGAGGCGAATACTCTATCTAATGAAGTTGATTTGTGACACGATCATAATGAGGTGATTTGAAGGTGATTTATGAGTTGTGCTTCAAAATTCATCCCAATAATAATTACACAGAACTGTACACCATCGTGTAGTCGTTATTTCGAGTAGCGAGTGATGACGGAGGATGGCTACCAGTGTGCTAACGACCAAAAATCAATCAATACTGGCTCCATAAATGAGACCGCTACACACCTTTCACGGAATGTTTACGTAGGCAGTCCTGCAAGTCAGCCTCTTCCTCAAACTGACTGTGGCACACTATCATATAAATCAACATGTTGTAGAGGTGTTTCAAGGACAAGCGAAATCTAGTCACGTGATGTCAATTATATTCTGCAAATCCATCTGATCTGTGACGAAATTGAGTTAAATTACAACACCGGGTTAACGGTGTCATTTCAAAAATTCATACTGTCTGTAGGCTTGTCTGTCCACATGCGAATCCGAGGTTTCTAGAGTTTGTGATATTTCAGCTGGTAATCTCTCTCCGTATGACGTCTAAGGTGAACAAAGAATATACGTCTCCATGGGATGTTTCAAGTGAAATGATTCAGTAGAAAATGCCAAACATCCTTATGCAGAAAATACAGACAGGTGGTCTCGTGGTCTCGTGAAACATCCTCTGAATATATGGCTACTGAGATTCATGTCATGGTTTAAGTTGCCTTACCTCACTTATATTATTACCAAATTGTCTACAGGTTAAGAATGCATAAATTATCATGCATTTATGGGGAAACCCACGTATGTGAACAGCCTACTAACTACTAACAACATGTGAGTAGGTTGTGGAGTTTCATATAAATCTCTACTCCTTCACGATTTCATCGTCACTAATTATTTACTTATTTACGTTATTAACGAAAAACCTCTGTACAGTAATTGCATCAAATACTTTTAACCTGTTTTAGAATGGCAGTGTACTGATAACTCCCTTGTAAATGTCGACAAGAATTACATTCCGACTAGGCAATCGACAGCAATAATCACAAAAGTGCATTTGAAAACACCGTTATCATTTCTACCCATGTGTGAAGAGCGGACGCAACAAGAGATTTTCCTAGACAAACCAGTTTATCCAAGCCTTTTACGACGGAAACATTTCGAGATTGTCGCATAATGTGAGATGCAACCCGGAAGCGGCAGACTAACAGGATATAAGGAAGGTGAAGTGACGGAATATAAAATTACATCATGAGTGTGATGAAAATTACTGATCAATCTAAATGGACGAAGCCTAGTGGAATTGCGGTAAAGTGTTTATAAAACAAAATCTGTATCTACATCACAAGGTAATCAGTGCAAAACAATAAGAATATTGACAATGGTAATGATAAAGTAAATGAAATGAAACAAAATAAATTTGAGAACATTACTGTGGCCACAGAAGTGCGAGTGAGTGTATGAAGTGCTTTTGAACTGATGTGTGAACAGCCTGCCGTAAATGAACACAGAGATGGTTGTAATGACAGACAAATTATATACGATACATTTTTTACAGGGACGACAGGAATTTTTTATGCGTTCACTTTTGCATTGAGTGCATTAATGATTCACAGACATTCGACATTTGTAATCATTATTTGTTATCACCTCGAATGATGTTTTAGTCGCAATTGCATATCCTACTACCATTCAATTCCAGAATATTGGCATAGAAATATCCAACTGTGGATTTTTGCAAAATGATTTTACCACTGTGCCTGGCATCCACGAAACCAACTTTGGACTGTCATTCAGGTTAATCTTACTGACGAAGTATTAATTAAAGCTGCAGAAATATGTCGGTTGCTACTAAAAAGACCATTCATTTAGGTGCATGAAACTCAATGCGGAAGGATAATGCTCAGCACTAATGTGATGAAACGGTCAATGGCATGAATGCTGCCTCAACTACTGTATATTCATTTCGATGAAGTTTTCATTTAAATTCTAGAATATTTGAAGAGTATTTCTTAGAAAAAAATTCTCGAGAAACATCTATATTCTGCTCTGTTTGACAAGACATCTTCCTTATTGACGAAGAATTATGTTTTGCTGAAATAATATTTCAGTTTACACTAAAGTGACAGCTTCTTTTTGAGTGCATGAAACTCTAAACGCGAGAAGTTAATGCTGTGTTTTAATGTGATAAGACGGACAACAGTATGAAGGTGTAAATCCATCTTTGAATATTGTTGTAGCCCCTGTGTATTAATTCCAATGAAAATGCTATTTCCACCGTAGAAAATTAAAAGATTAATTGTTAGGAATAATGTTTCGTTGTGAAACATTATCATCATCATTTTGTGCTGTCACCTTATCATAGTAAAGTAACCTTGCCATTTTCTGTGCATTGAATTTATTGAAGACTCAGAGATGTTCGACATTTGTATTCATTATTTGTTATCACCCGGTGTCTTAGTTTAATAGAAATCACATATCTTATCAGTTGCAGAATAATTACTATTGTTGTTTCCTTTAATTCCTAGAGGAACATAGGGCTTCAGCCGTGCGTCTCCATTGCATTCGATTCTCTGCTAGAGTTTTCACATGGCTCCAAGTCCGCCCACACGCTTTCATCTCCTCTTCACATGACCTCCTCGAAGTCACCCACCCTTGCACTGACGACCAACTCGCCACTTCTGTTTCGGGTTCCAATCAGAGGCTTATCTAGTGATGTCACTTGATAGATTCCTCAGAGTATGGCCAGCCAATCCATCTCCATTTCTTCCTGCCTATTTGTTTCACAATCGGTTCCTGCTGGGTTGGTTTTCTCCCAGAGATCCCTGTTGCTGATCTTTTCTGGCCGGCCATCTGATCTTGAGCTAAGCATTGAGCGAAGACAACTATTAATGAAGGTCTGTAGTTTGTTTGAGATGCGCTCTATGACACGCAGTGCAAGTCTCTGATCCGTATAGTGAGTAGCACTGATTTCACATTGGAGTTGAAAATCCGGGTCTTATTTTTGATGCTGAGTGCTGTTGACCTCCTCCACACAGACTTGAGAGTAGTGGAAGCTTGTCTTGGTTTTCCGATTCTTGCTTTGATATCCTCGTCAGTTCCGTCCGCCTGTAGTTGTAACGATGCTTCTTAGGTCCGTAGGTAAAACAGGTTGTTACTGTCAGGTTTTTCACAATTATGATGATCGTTGTCTGTTTTTGTTGTTCTTGTCCAGGAATCTTCATCACCTCTGTTTTCTCAATTTCCACCTGAAGTGTAGGCCTATCTTTGAGGCTTCTTCTGCCAGCTTGTTGCTTTTCGCTTGCATATCTTCCACTTTGTAGGAAATCAGACATATATCGTCGGCGAAGTCCAGATCCTCCAAGTGTTTTGTGTGAGTCCGTTTTATGCCTCTTTCCTCATTGCCCGCTGTTTGTATCATTATCCAATCTACTGCAATCAGGAAAATCTTTGGTGACAGTCGATAGCCAGCCAGCTTTGTCTTACTCCTGTCCTCACTTCGAAGGATTCCGTGAGTTTCCCGTTGTGGATTACTTGGCATGCAGCATTGTCGTACAACTGTTGGATGAGATGTATATTTGTCGGTGGCACCCCGTAGTAGCGAAGTAGTTGCCAAATCACCTCTCGATCGACGCTGTCTGTCGAAGGCCTTTCAAAGTCGATGAAGTTGAGGTAACGAGGTGACTGCCATTTCAAGCTTTGTTCAATGAAGATCCGTGATGTGGCTATCTGATCAATACATGACTTGTTTCTCCTGAATCCAGCCTGTTCCGGCCAAAGTTTTACATTCAGGGCTTGTTTGATCCTCTCCAGGATGATGTGGCTAAGTACTTTGCTTGGGATGGACAGGAGCATAATTCCGCGCCAGTTCTTGCATTGACTCAAGTCACCTTTCTTTGGTAGTTTGAATAAGCATCCTTTCTTCCAATCCTCGGGTACTTTGCCCTCTTTCCTCGCCTTCTCCATTAGTGGTGTCGTCAAGTCCGCTGTTGTATCTTGGTCCATTTTCAATGCTTCTGCTGGGACTTCATCTGGTCCTGCTGCTTCTCCAGCTTTTAGCATCTTGATTGCCTTCAGGACTTCTGATTTCGTTAGGGGGTTGGTGTTCACTGGTAGTTCTGTCTCCGTTGTTGGTATTGTTGGGCGCGTTGTGGTTGGTAGTCAATTTAGGAGTCTTTTGAAGTGTTTCAGCCCAGTGTTTCCTCTGCTCCACTTCTTCGGTGAGTGACTTGCCATTGTCATTCTTCACTGGCTTAATTTGTGTCGAACGTTTGCTCGATAGGTGCCTAGTTGTTTGGTGGAGTGTTGCGAGGTCTCCTTTGACTGCAACGCAGCTAGTTCTGCTTCACTTGCCATGGCTTCATAATACTTTCTTTTATTTTCCCTGGCACTCTGCTTTACTCTCTTGTTCAGTGTCTTGTTGCTTACATTCAAATCCTGTTTTTGTTGCTCGTCGGTCCACTGGAGAATTTTTTGTTTCACAATCCCTCTCTCTTCTATTAGTCTCCAAGTGTCCGTAGTGAGCCACTGTTTGTCCTGTCCCTTCTTTTGCCTAGAACTTCCATGCAGGTTTGACTCCACACTGTTTCCAAGTTGTTCCAGTGCTTTTCGACTCTGACCTATTCGCCAGTGTTGATTTGTGTCTTGGCTTTGTCTTTTATGATTGCAGTGAAGATGTCCTTTGTGTCCTGGTCCTTCAGTCTTTGAGTGTTGAACTTGGCTTGTGGTCTGTCTGCAGCTCCTGTTTCTCTGAAAGCTTTTAATTTGATTTGGATTTTGCCTTGCACGAGATAGTGGTCTGAGCCAACGTCTGCTCCTCTTCTTACTTTTGCGCTCAGTAGGCTGCGCCTCCACTTCCTTGAGATTGAGATGAAGTCAATTTGGTTTTCGGTTAGCCCATCTGGTGACACCCATGTAGCTTTGCGGATATCTTTGTGTCTGTATACGCCGCTATCTGTCACTAGTGCATTGAATTTGCAGAAGTAGTCGAAGAGTACCTTCAGGGTTGCACATACGCCTTGTTACGAGTGCCAACAACCACGAAACCCAGGTGCAAGGCTTCCTGCCGATTGTCTCTAACCATCTAATATCATCAGATTAATGTGCACGGTGATGGAGATCTACCCAGAATGGTGGTCAAATTGGCAGCCTGGCTGATAGAATTCAGTCTGCACCAATAGAAAGGACTAGAAACATCACATTAGTTGCTAGTGTCCAGTCAAAGAGTTACACTCAATTTGTCTATGGTTATTAGGAGAAGTAGCAAGGACCATGTTGACTGAAAAATATGATATTTTGTACCCCACTGTAATTTTGTCATACCCTTACATAATTTTCATAAACATTCGAGCATTGCAATAATGTTGACATGAAAATTGTTCTATACACAATAATGTTTTGCAGCGAGAATGTACATAAACGAAGGTCAGTATGGAGATTCTCATGCAATGTAAACCGACGGCACACTGATGTTATCTGCTAACTAATATATAAATACAGGATTTTTGAAAACATTAACAGAATATTGGAGCAGATGACTCTGAGTTTATGAGCATATCTCATGCGTAAATCAATGCAGGTGACTGATTTATGAGAAAAGCAAATGTTTTGGGTTTCAGAGTGTATTATTTCTTAATAATGACAGTCATTAGTTTAATCGTGTTTTATATTCAGAGGAAAATGGTTACATTATTATTATTCCCTAAGTTTCCAAGTGGAATATTGGCCTTCAACAGCAAATTTACATTTCATCCTGTATTCTGGAGACCTCTTTATTTAGCTCCATGATTGTCAATAAACTCTTACCTCCCTCTCACACCATATTCTCCATGTCACCCTCGGATCCAGGCCCAACTTGTCGTTTCTCATTAGCGTTTTACGTGACGGCCTGGAGAGCAGTGTGAAATCGCAAGTGAAAAGGATATCCAACAGAGAGCTGCAGAATTCTATTAACAGCCAACTTCGCTTGCTCCATACTGAAGATCAAATGACTAGCCGGCCAGAGAAAATTAGCAACAAGAAACTCACTCTGCGAACAAATCAACCAAGAGCCGTCTGCTCACCAAATATGTAATACTGTTTGCAAGCAGGCTACTTCAGTAAACTATTTGCATTTAACCCTCACGAACGAACTTTGTTTCTCTGCGTTTTGTTGAAATCTAATATTGTTAATCAAAGAGTGTTCTTTTAAAAGGCAGAGTTCCACTTCAGTTAGTTGTATCAACATATCAGCCTATACTGAATATTCCTAAAAATATTCAGCAAGTATAAATTGGCCAATGAGTGCCATTGCATCTTACAATACATCCTCAGGTATTCAACATCAAAACATTCAAATCCTCTTAACAGTGTAGCTTCCTGAGTTTGATGAATACTCATTCTCTCAATGCACTCGAGAATGAAGTGCAAAGAAATTCTCGCTTCACTCATATTCAATGAACACCTTTCACTCAAAATGTTGTTCCGAAGATTTCAATATAGAAATTATCCTCATTTAGACATTTAGAAAGGGAAAGCATTAAGGAAAGAAATATTTACTTTCAATTAGATCCTCATCTCTGGCTCTACTCGAAAATATATGTATAGCATTTTCATTAAAATACGAAACAATCTATCAATCAAGTGGCTCTGATATGTTTGTTAACAATAATTAGTCGGTATCAACATGTCAATGGGGTGATAATTAACGAAGAAAGTTAATACACACAATTGGAAGGTATAAAAGATTGTAACACATCGATTGTGTAACGCATAACTTCGTAATGAATGGACAGCAATCAAGGAATCAGCGTGTTCTCAAATTGAATAGGCAACAGATTGTTAAAGAAAATAAGACGATTTGGATTATGATGACGTGTGATTAAAGATGAAGTAGTCAGAAAATATTTCTTCGCTCTATCCCTTTACTTTCTAAATGTCTATATGGGTATTTTTTCTATGCTGAATACGCATTCATCAATAGTGATAATTTTGGGCAACCAGTTGAATAAACTGATTTTCTTTGTTTGGACACTAGCACTCAGTGTAGTATATCTAGTGCTCCCTCTGGTGCAGACTGAATTCTATCAGTCAGGTATGCAATGTGGCCGATCGCCTCCAACCATCTAAATTGATTTTCTGTTTTTAATTCTAGGCTCAATAAAACCAAAATCCATATAGCTACCATCTCAACAATTAGATGCATTCACACGACATATTGAAAACTCCACACCATGTGTTCGTATTCACTTTAGTAATCACCCTGAAATATGATAATGAAACACGGAAAATACTCAGTGAAATTGATACTGATTCATAAAAAGATAGATAATACGCCTTGTAGAATAAAAGATTGGGTGATTTGTCCAGTCACAAAACTATTTTGTAAAGTCCAACCAGTCTGATAACGTCACCAATTTCATGTACCTCTCTATTATGTAGAAAATTTATATTGATTAAGTCTCACAGTGTTATACAGTATCATGCAATGGGCAACAATATCAGATAATATTATGAAGTTTTACTCCACCACAGTTCACAAGTCCTAATCGTATACATGTAACAACAAATGAAAACATGAACGCACATACACAGAAAAATCTCTTGTGACGTCGTTTGTAGAGCGAAAACAACATATCAAGACTGTTCACAAATGCATTTGTAGTCTCATATTTGTGCAACACTGTTGTATTTCATCCATTTGTATGATGTTATCTCACTGCCTTTGTACCGGTGTACATTCCTCACATGAGCATTATTCATTTATCTCAAAGTGTCGACTGTTTGTGATACAATATTGGATAAAGTATTAAAGCTGAATGCCTCAGAGAAGCCAAGTAAGAGCTATGGTCAACGATATCCAGTGTGTTCATTAGTAATTAGACTAAAATATAAGTGAGAGATTACTGCATAACAAAACCAGAAACTGTGGAGGCTCATTTCTAATTACAGATTTTCCCCGAATAGAGTACTATCATTCCAGTTTCGCCATGTTCTCAATATCTCATGAGCGTCATTTTAGAGGTGAAGGAATGTGACAACTGAAATGTTTACTTATTGTCAGAATACGAAATAACATCACAGCGTACAATTCTCTTTTCGTGGTTTTACGACAGCGTGTGCGAGGAATTTGTTTTAATTCAAGGAACGGATGTGTTCATCTTATGTGGACACCTGGACAATCTGAAAATTATTAACAATACCGAGGAAGTGCAGATGTACTTGCATACCAAAATGGCGTTAATATGGATGATATGTGATTATGATTTCACAAGGTGGTGAAATTGTCTACAGCATACGATTTTGTTCAAACCAACTGACATGATTAAATTCACTTATGGTGTGGTGAGAGCTGGCTGCTAGCTATAGTTGGTAGACAGTAATTGACATCAATGTTTATCTCCCTAATATTGGTGGTGAGAAAATGAGAACAAGGCTTTGCGTAGGCAGATACATTTAGCATATGGATGATCTGACACGGCCACAAATAGATGCAAGGTTAACTTACTGTGAGAAACAACCAATCAAAAGACTGTATTTTCTACTAACAATAATCTACAACAATTCACATTAAAATCTATAAATATGTGTTGATTTTCGTTAATAAACGATCTGTTACCTGACCCTTGTCTTCTACTGTTACAATGGGATGTTATATGTGTTCACAAAAACTGTTCTCGACAAATAATACAGGTAGATATTTACTTTGGTGGACGATTCGGTCGCCAGGAATGTAAAGAGAGAATAACTTTCCCACAAGATTTAACAAATATAACAACGTCGTCACATTGTCTATCATGATAACAGTTATAGTTACACACTCAAACACGTGAAGATCATTTTTGAAGCAGTGAAATTAAATTAATGATATTGAGAATTCTTGACTTTACAACAGAAGTCAGCGTATACAACTACTTGTTTATTTATTCAGGTATCATCAAAGGTAGAATATGACACAATATCAGCAACCTGTTTTCTTGCTTACTTGGTGTAATCGAATAAATTGGCGAATATCATGAATAGTCCCAGAAAATTGAACAATTCAATGTAGATTACAAATATCTTCCATCTTACTATTTGTTTTGTGCAATACTTCAACCACACTGTTGTGTAGTATATTATCTGCAAATATCATAACACAAATTGCAAAGATTCGGAGTGAATATGAGGAAAAAACATTTGGTCTGTTTTATTAAATGCAATCTCAATGCATCTTTGAATGATAAGGCCCATACAAGCTCAGTGGATTTCATTAGCGAACGGTTTCTCATAATAATGAAATATCGGAATTAAACATCACCTGATATGCCTCATCAACAGTTACACCAACTGAGAAGTATCCTGCTGAGAACAAGTATTCACAAATAAACAGACATCACGAAAATCATGAAGCCTACACTGGTTTCACAAATTGAAAGTAATATCATCCATTCCGCAACATGTCTTTCTCCATCAGTGCTCTTTGATCTGACTTTATTTCTTCCAGCATTTCCACACTCCTGTTGAGTTTCCCCTTCACTGGCCTTCCTAATGACACAGGCACACACATTTTCTATGTTTCTTTGAAGACGTACATCAGCACACTACTTATATCTAACTGTAATTAGCACATAGGACAATCCAGCTACAAATGTGGAGATCAGCTGAGTATATACTGCTAACTGCCAATGATGAGAACTATCAATGAGGATAATCACATAGATTACACATTGAAAAGTGTCAATACAACATCCTCAGGCAGTATGTTTGGAACTCACGAGCATTACTCCACAACCAATGAATATGGCGCCCAGTAGATTGTATGGAAACTAAAATTGGAAAGCAAGCAAAATAAGAATTAGTGTGAAAATTTATGAATCCTTGGTTAGATACGAATGGCATAAGGGAACTCTTTCGATTTGTAACTGAAATTATCCTTCGAAACTGAGATTCGAAGAAATGCCTGATTCCAACAAACAGTTAGTTAGTTTGGATTTAGTAGCTAGCAGAGATCGTTCGTCAAGTATTCCAACGAAGGGGGAACACAACTTCCCTTATTCTAATCACAGACTATAATATATTCAGTTGAACGTTAGAAGTATACTTTAGTTTGCAAAGCGAACCCAGAGAGGGTTTTATTTCTATCAAGTAAAATATCTTACATTATTGTTTATATTCTAGAATGGTCAAGCATTCAGTCTATTTTCAAAACGCAAGGAATGGCTAGAGAATTCGCTATTCACTAAATATGCAATTAGCGTGAACTCGTCACAATGCATTACGCAAATAGTAGCAACACAATACTTAGCCAATTGCAAACTTTCCAGATATATCTTCATACATGTGTTTATACACTTGGAAAATGTGGGGTAAACTTCTCAGTTCACATTAAACACTCACATGGTAGTAATCATATATAATGGAGAAGATGCTTCCTATGATGCAAAACACCGTAATCATTCCAAAGATCACATCATCTCCCCTCGGTGTTAACTGTTTTGATTTGAATCCAAGAAACATTGCTAGTGAAGCCATGGCAGCTGTTATAACGAACGAAATGAAGCTGTCTAATATGCCAGTTTGATAACACAATATACAATCAACGACAGTCCACGAAAGGATCTAGACAACACAATCAAAAATAGATAGATTATAACTTGTTGTTCAGAAACATTCGACACATTTGCTTTGTGTGTTCATGTTACATCGATAGCGGTCATTCACATTATGACATTTCATTACTCAAAGCATTTCTGAAGTCAGCGCATATTTGTTGGGAAATGTGATGTGCTAGTCATCATTGTAGTTGTATTTATTGAATAGATCAGAAAGTAACCAAACTTCAGAGCAGTAAGCATCGATGTGATCTGCAACGTACATGAATTTCCGATCATGGCTATCTGTCGATTTGGCGTCAAATTCATGACGGTTTCTGCATCGTCACGTGTTGTCTTCATGTTTTTGTAAACAAATATCCACGTAACTGGCTAAATTTCTACAGTGCCCTTCATTTCAGAGGACAAATTATTGTTGTGGACATTGTCAGTTAATTTGGAAATATTTGTGATCTGTGAGGTGTTATACACCAGTTTCTTCTTCCAAATCGATTTCACTTCATACACTCAAGGTGATCCAGTTTTCCTGCAGCCAGTCTCTTCATTTCGCCTGAGAATTCCTTCAACGTTAATCACTCAGTATGATGTCTGTGTCTTCTGACAAGTCGATTACAAAGAACCAAGTTGGAATAGTAATGTCAAGAGTGTGATACACTAAAATAAGTTCACTATACTCTGATATGTCGAAAAAATATAATGCCTAAAGACTTTCTTTGAACCTTCTTTCATGTTGTTAATAAATATCAGTTGCACAGCAATAAGCTGAGTGGTGAGTGGTTTACAATTGCAACTCTCGAATCTGTTGATTTCAGCTTCCCTTACACGAGATGTATACTGGCTAAATGAAGGCGTCAAACAACTGAAATCTACAAATTAACAATGAAAATTACAACTTTCTGTGAATTTTCATTTGCTTATCTACAATGAGATACTTTATGGAAATACGATTTCACACGATGTTATTCAAGGACCATGCATTTCAGTCTACATTTACAAGAAAATCATCCACGAAACAATTACATCAGTTCATAACTTACTGCCAATGTCATCATAATGATGTAAAATTTGTACTTCAGTCGTAATGTCAGAGTAAGTAGTACGCACAGGTTCATAATGAAACCAGAGATTCTGAAATGAATAATACAATGTGGCATCAATGTATTCATCAAAATCAATAGAAGATCAGTTTGTGCTCAGACAGCAAAGTCTGGTAAAACTCATTGTTCATACAATGTTCACCAATCGGTGAAGTAACACGATCATTGTGGTAGGATCCGTCCTTGGACATTTCAACATACATCACAGTTAAAACTTGATCAGAAATATGCTTTAAGAAAGAAACATTCTACGCATTTCTACTCTAATGAGAAACTTTGTTAATTTCATTTCAACTTGTGATTCCATAGGCAATGCGGTACTCAAATACGTCTAATATGCACAATTCTACAAACAGTAAGATTAACTAAAGATTTCCTAGCGAGAAATAATTAACATTGAAATATATCTTGTTGAATTGAACAAATTCAAACAATTTTCAGCCCAGCACGTTTGTCAAACAAATACGACTATGTATTTTGACACCCTATCACTAATCTGTTATTCTACGTAGAAAATGTTTCCGCCGAATAACTGGCCATTATTGTAACGACAACAAATATTATACATTATAAGTGTGAGAACCTGAGGAGTAATTATTGAAAAGAATGTTCTTCGTTCAGATTGACTTCCTAAAGATTTACTTTAATCGACTATATGGGAATATTTTGCACGGTATTAAATCTTATTTGTTGGAATTGAGCAGCTTAATTTTGAAAAGTAGATGGAAATGTATATGCACGTACTTACCCAAGAAAAACCTTCACAAGCACAATAGACAATGGCTCTGCTTTTCTTTCATTACTGACTTTACTGAAATCGAAATGGATTAGTTGAAATGTTATCTCACTTGACAGTCTCCATTGCGTCGCCAGCTGTGAACCACATCATTAGCTAATAATTCCTCGTTCCTTTATAAATCTGAAAATGTTTGACATAATTATTCATCATTGCACACCACAAAGAGTAGGATATATATAAGAGTACGATATATAAGCCAATGGGAAACCGTGGAGCCAACTAAACTAAACTGGAGAAAACAAGATGAAATGTAATTGTGCGTTTAAAGGCTTATTTTCCACTTGGAAACTCAGAGAATAATAATAATTATCATCCGAATATTACAAATGACCATGCCATACCATAATGTGAAATAAATTTTCATTCAGAATATCAAAACCTATGGTATTCGTGCACATCAGTCAATTACATCGGTTTACGTAAGAGACAAGTTGATAAACTCACAGTCTCCTATTCCAATATACTGCTCAAGTATTCACACATGTGACATTTATATAATTGTTCCGAGACTACGTCAATAAACACTCTGATAACACTGAATGAGATACTCCAAAATGATCTTTATTCATTTACATTCCTGCTGCAAAACATCAATGTAAACAAACCAATTTTTAATTTGAACATTATTACAATGTTCTCCATGATAATATTTTCAATGTTTATGCAACGTGTGTAAGTGTTTAAGAGAATTACAACGGGGTGCAAAATAACATATTTTTCAGTCAACATGATCCTTGCTACTTCTGATAATCACAATCATACTCAAGTGAAGTATCACTCTACATATGTATTAGTAACAACGCGCCTACTGTAGTCCATTCACGCACGACGTTTCATTATGGAAGTATTAAGGAATCAGATTTCTTTCTTTTGCGTAGATTTTCATTTTCAAAACATGATTCTCTTGTTCATCTGGTCAGATAGGATAGAAAGTGGATGTTTCACAATAAAACATCATTCCTAACAATTAATCTTGTAAATTTCTAGGGTGAAAATAACATTTTCATTGGAATTAATACACAGGAGCTGCAGCAACATTCAGAGATGGATTTACACCTTCATACTGCTGACCGTTTCATCACACTAATGGACAATATTATCTTTTCTCTTAATCAGAGTTTCATGTCATCAAGCAAAAATTGGTCTTCTTAAGTTTCAGGCAAAATATGTTTTCATTAATACATAATGCATCTTCAGTAAGGCAGATGTTAACGACACTTCGAAGTGTGTTTTGGGAATGCCAGAAACAGTGGTAAAATTACTTTGGGAAACTCCACAGTTGAATATTTCTATGCTATTATTCTGTGACTGATAGGTAATATGATATGTGATTGCCATTAGAATTTCATACTCAGTGATAACAAATGTCGAATATCTCTGAGTCTTTAATGCGCTCAATGCGCAGAAACTGACAAGGTGACTTTAACCTGCAGAGGTGACTGGGTAAACTGATATCAGTCGCGTTTGTGAAAAATGAGTCGTGTGTAATTTCTCTCTCATTATAACCATCTCTGTATTCTGACTTCGTTTCCTCAAGAATTTCCAAAGTGGTTGCACCAATGCAACAGCATTAAAAGGCCTCTCTCAACGCTACGGGGACCAGGGTAACTTTCTTACCATAGTTTCGTTTCACTTTACTGTTTATATTATTATTAGTATTATCATGATTATTACTGCTATTGATTATCCATACCATTGTGATTCAGGTAGAGATGTTTCATTAGTACTTTACTGTATTCTCATTGGAGTTTGTGCAGTTTTGTCCATTAAGATTGATTGGTCATTTTCTTGCACTTATTACACAATCCGAATTGGTGTCCATTTTATCCTAATATCCAGTTAGTCTTTCGCTTCTAGATTACATCTCAGGCTGTGTAAGTATCTAAAACAGTTCTTCTGAAGTGTGGGACTTGAATTAGTCAGTTTGTCTACGACATTTTCGCGATTCATCCTTTCTTTGTTCTTCCATAGGCAGAATAACAATCTTCCCATGTTCACTAAGATGATTATCGCTGTCAGTTGCCAACTCACTGTCGACGTCAACAAGAGAATTAATAGTAGATTGTCCCCGTGGAATGAGTGCAAAAGCTTGACACATCATTTGTATTATTTGTATTATGCTCCTGTGGAGCTAGTCACATAGAACGTTCGTCGAGATATATATCCTGCCACTTTCGAGAGCGCTAACCAGTTTGGCTTAGCTAAGGAGAGAGTACAGTTATTAATTCGTCAATATAACAACATATTGTAGATACTGACTGACCACGCTGCATCTCACACAACGCTAATTACATTCCTCAAAGTTCGACAAAGTTTGCCGAAAAGGACACGAGTGCATTCGCCTTATATGGCAATACATAATGTAAAGCCAGAACTTTGAGTGTGTACAAAAACAATTTGCATCATCTCTTTCGTTACCATGGTCTAGATTTTAGTATGTAATTCACATAACAACTTTGTTATCCTTCTTTATTCCATGTTCCATTTTTGTTTTATTTTATTTCACTTCATGTTATGGCATATTCTAACATTATATCTAGTCTACTACTACTATTACTACCCTAAGACAAATAAATGAAAACCAAGAATCCTATACAACTCAAGTTTCAAAGTCGTGTGATTACAATTGATATGATTATGAACAACAAATTTTGTTCGAAACGTCATCCAGTAAATAATACTGTTTCATTGTGTGATATATCAAATAAACAAACTAATATGGAATTACTATCAACCACAGTGCCCAAGTTTTACACATATTTCAATATTATTTCTACCATTTTACTGTATATGTGTATATATGTATATATGATAGTGGGCTCATATATGCTGCCACATTTGTTTGCAAGCACTCAGTTTGCGTCTGATTGTTATGAATAGTGGAGGGAATAACGTCAAATGAGAAATATGATTGACTCAATGTAATTACCTAAAGTCCACAAATTGTTTTGTCTCACACATTAATATTTGTCTCACAAACTTTAGTGACTTCAAAATATCTAACTTGGAAATGGCTACATAAACACTGATTGATTTTCGATGATACTTTTCAACAATAACACAAATAAACAAAGGTCATTCTTGAGTGAAGAATGCAAACAATTTAGTGAAGTGGCCCTATGCCTTTTATAAGAACACCGGTTGATTAACAATAATAGATTTTAACAAACCGCAGAGGAACATAGGTCGTTCGTGAGGGTTGAATGAAAAGTAGTTTACTGAAGTAGCCTGCTTGCATACAGTAGTACATATTTTGTGAGCAGGCGTCTTTTGGTTGGTTTGTTCGCAGAGTGAGTTTCTTGTTGCTAATTTTCTCTGGTCAGCCAGTTATTTGATCTTCAGAATGGAGCAAGCGAAGGCAGCTGTCGATAGAAGTCTGCAGCTGTCTGTTGGAAATCCTTTTCGTGATGCGATGGCCGAGTTTCTGATCCGTATAGAAGAACTACCTGACTTCGCACAGGTCTAGGAAATTCGGATCTTTTTCGTTATCCCGGGTCACTGCGAAAGAATTCCAAATTAGTTTCAGGTTGATGATGGCGTATCGTGCCTTTCCGATTCTGGCCTGCTTTGACATATTCCTCAATGTAATTGACCTGCAGTCGAAACCATGTTTCCTAGATAAGTGGAGGAGTTTACCTGTGTTAAATCTCTCCCTTTGACCGTGGCTGATTCTGGTTGTTGCTGTTGTTGCTTTTGGTGGGTTGTCTTCGTCACCTCCATTTTCCCTATGTTTACCTGCAGTCCTATCTTCACTGGCTGCTTCTTCATGCATTTTGTTGGATTTCACCTGTAAGCCCTCGCGGTTGTATAATATTAGACACGTGTCACCTGCGAAATTTAGATCTTCTGGATGAAGTCTTCTTGTCGGTCAGGCATATTCCTGTCTTCTCACTCCCTGTGCTCAATCTGACGCATAACCCAGTCCACGACAATTAGGAATATCATCGGCGATAATTAATATACAGCCAGCTTGTCTTACTCCTGTATTTACTTTGAATGCCTCTCTGTGCTGTTCGTTGTTGTACCCGATTACGTCGACATCAGCTTCAAAGAGTTAGTTCCAATGTACTTAAACACAGGCTTCCTCAGTGATGCCACGTAATGTCTCTAACTTTGCTCTGTTATCTGTACCGAATGTGTCCCTTGTAGTTTTGTCCGTCAGTGTCTGAATGTTGAATTTGAATTGTTGTCTGTCTCCATTTGTTTTCATGGATTTCAGTTTCACCTTGACGGTTCTTTGCACAAGATGATGATCTCAGCCCACGTCTGCCCCCTACTCTACTTTGCGTATAGCAGGCTGCATCTCCACTTCCTGGAGAAATATTGAGATGGGTTCTATCTGGTTTGTGGTGTGTCCACCAGGCGAAATTTATGTCGTTAATCTTGTGTATATCCTTGTGCTCGAACACGCTGCTTCCGATCACTAGATTACGTAAAACGCAGAGGTCTGAGAAGCGATCTCCGTTCTCATTCATTTCTCCGAGCGCCAGCCTCTCGTCCCATGATGAGTGCTCCTCCTATTTAATCTGCATTGACATTCATATCGTCCATGAGGATTTTGATGACAACATTTGAGATTTTGTCCATTACTGTTTGTAGTTGTCTAAAGAACTGCTCCTTCTTGTTTTGTTCGTTGTCGTAAATAGCACTGTGTGTATCACTGGATAATTGTTTCCTTCCTTCCCTCCTTTTCAGTTGAATTTTTCTGTCATGATCCTGGATGAAGTTAGTTCCCATTGCATTATGGTTCTGGCTGCCACTCCATCTGGTCTCACATATTTCCAGCAGTTCCATGCTATATTTTCGCGTTTATTTGGCTAACTTGGAAGCCTTCCAGTCTCGGGCATTGTACGCACATCCCACGTCCTCAATCTTATTCTTGTTTTCGTTGGGCTGGATTGCTGGCCCCAAGCCCAACCCACTTTCATTGTGTGTGCTTGAGACCGGCCAAAAACCTAGCACGCTTATCGAAAACCATGTGAGGTCACAGTATGAAGAAACGTGTAGTAAATAACCTTCTCACAGTCTTTGAAATATGTGAATCAATGTATGATAACTAGTCATTGATGTTGATTGAAAGCATGCACAACATATGTACGTGAGTAAGTGAATACGGCAGTTCTACAGCATTTGGAGTAGTCGTTATTGGAAACAAAACGACTGACAGGGAAGGAAGGAATAATCATAAAATGCATCTGACAACTCAACTGCAGTAAGATTACCATGCGTGAGATTACCAACTGAAACTGGAGGATCTTGTTGACTATTATTGTGATGACTGAGGAAGAGCTGTTCTGACTGCGTGAGCGGATGATGCACAGTCACCTGGAGTAATACCATCAAAACCTGCTCTTATGTTTGATAACAAAAGAACAATCGTTGGATTCAAAGTGATCTCCGAGTAGCATGATGAACAATGATCTATGCATCGATTCGATTACTTTGCAAACTTGTATTTCTCACAAACAATATTCACAAATCTTCAAGACTTTGCCAAACAAAACATTATAACATCATTTACACTATCGCTGATCAATTCACAGGAGAAATTTGCAAATGAGATCTAAATAAACAAAAGTCAATCTCGAGTATTTCATGGAATGGTAAATAACATACGTTTTGAGTTTCTGAGTGTCTGATTTCATATCAATTGAAATATAAGTTGAGTTAGAAATGGTAGTCGGCAGGACAGCATCGATGTGTTGAAGTTAGCGTCAGCTATCCTTACTCAGAGCAAGATGACACAGATGTGTTTGTGCATCTACGCAAATGACTTTCGGTATTAATTAGGGTATATTAACCACAAGTGATATCACCACATGTCTGCTTCGTGTGCTTATTTTTCATAACGATCAAATCTATTCGGTTATCTCTACGTTTTACTGTACATCCGACGAAATTTCGTTGAGACACGCACTATCACAAAAAGTTCCAAAAGCTGAGAAAATACGATCAATTTTCAATACTTTAGCGCTTCTACTAAACAATAATAACAGTGAAACTCAGATTTACCTAAACAGTGTTGTGAGGCAGCTATACAGGCAATATATGTTTAGAAATACAAAACAAGCATTGTAAGATAAAATCAGTTAACCAAAGTTGAGCTTTGAAAGGCATCTTAGAATCGAGAAGAAAATTCCCAAGAAGGTGGAATCAAAAGCTCTGTCCACAAGAAACACACATCAACGCTTCCTGCAGACAGTTCAGGGTCACTCGAAAAAATTCATGCCATCCAACAACAGATTGTCAATGTACACACTGGCAAAGAAGTATTACAATTAAAGACTAAACAAAGACAAAGGCAAATTAGTACAGGTAGAAATCAACATGTGATATGCAAATGTCAAATTAATGATACATAGTCTAGGTGGAAAACGCGTAACGATTACTGAGTTAATTGAAACTTGTAAATAAGCACAAATAATGGATTGTCCAGGAGGGATTTCCAAACAATTTGTCCACTACATATTTACTTCTTGCCGCTAATATCTCAATACACACTTGGAGAACTGATATTTAAGACACGTATTGAATCACTAGAGCTTAGCATGCAGATAACTTTGTCTGCTGGATTCATCGTATTTCAGTATTATCAGAGTGTTGATTGACGTGGTCTCGGAACAATTACATAAATGTCACATGTGTGAATACTTGAGCAGTATATTGGAATAGGAGACTGTGAGTTTATCACCTTGTCTTTTGTGTACGAGCACCATAGGTTTTGATATTCGAAATGATAATTTATTTCACATTATGGTATGGCATGGTCATGTGTAATATTCGGATGATAATTATTATTGTTCCCTGAAGTTCGAAGTGGAACATAAGCCTTCAAACACACAATTCCATGTCAACTTGTTTACTCCAGTTTACTTTTGTTGCCTCCACGGTTTCCCATTGGCTTTGATCTCATACTCACACCATCTTCATTTAACCCCCTAACATCCAACGCCCATTCTCTTTACACTCCAGGGCCTGGCGCGTTGTGTGAAACTAGTGGGAGACAATTTGCCTGTTGAGTCATATACTCATATTTGTATATCAGATTTGAAGAGTGATCCGCGGACCAAATAATGAATTCCACCTTATCCACATGTAAATGAGCATATTTGTGTAGGTCACAGTAATGATTCCGTCAAAGGGTTTCTATGGTAATCTGTAGACTCATTCGTATAGTACATTACTTAGTGTCTCGCGTGTTGATGTTCTTTGTGGTGTGCAATGATGAATAATTATAACAATCATTTTCAGATTTACAAAGTAGCCAGGAATTACAAGCTAATGATGTGGTTCACAGCTAGCTACGCAATGGAGACTGGCGAGTGAGACAACATTTCAACTAATCCATTTCCATTTCAGTATAGTCAGTAAGGAAAGGAAAGCAGAGCCATTGTCTATTGTGATTGTGAAGGTTTTCCTTGGGTAAGTAAGTGCATATACATTTCCATCTACTTTTCAAAATCAAACTGCTCAATTTCAACAGAGAAGATTTAATACGGTGTGAAATATTCCCATATCATGAATTAAAGTAAATCTGAACGAAGGAAATGCTTTTCAATAATTACTCCTCAGGTTCTCACACTTATAAGGTATAATGTATTTTGTCTTACAATAATGGCCAGTTATGCGGCAGATACATTTTCTACGTAGAATAACAGATTAGTTTTGGGGTGTCAAAATACATAGTCGTACTTGTGTGACAAACGTGCTGGGCTGAAAGAGTTAAAATTTGTTCAATTCAACAAGTTATCTTTCAATGTTATTAATTTATCGCTAGGAAATCTGTAGTTAATCTTATAGTTTGTAGAATGGTGCATATGAAACGCATTTGAGTACGGCATTGCCTATGGAATCACAATCTGAAATGAAATTGACAAAGTTTCTCATTACAGTTGAAATGCATACAGTGTTTTCTTTCTTAAAGCATATTTCTGATCAAGTTTAAACTATGATGTTTGTTGAAATGTCCAAGGAAGGATCCCATCACACTGATCGTGTTACTTCACCGAAAATTGAGCATTGTATGAACAATGAGTTATACCAGACGTTGCTGTCTGAGCACAAACTGATCTGCTATTGATTTTGATGAATTCATTGATGCCACATTGTATTATTCATTTCAGAATCTTTGGTTTTATTATGAACCTGTGCGTACTACTTACTCTGACATTACGACTGAAGTACCAAATTCATTTTATTATGATGACATTGGCAGTAAGTTATGGACTGATGTAATTGTTTCGTGAATGATTCTCTTGTAAATGTAGACTGAAATGCAGCGTCCTTGAATAACATCGCGTGAAATCGTATTTCCATAAAGTATCTCATTGTAGATAAGCAAATGAAAATTCCCAGAAAGTTGTAATTTTCCTTGATAATTTGTAGATTTCAGTTGTTGGACACCTTCATTCAGCCAGGATACATCTCGTGTTAGGGAAGTTGAAATCAACAGATTCGAGAGTTGCAATTGTAATCTATTCACCACTCAGCTCATTGCTGTGAAACTGATATTTATTAGTAACATGAAAGAAGGTTCAAAGAAAGTCTATAGGCAATATTTCCCCGACATATCAGTGTATAGTAAACTTATTTCAGTGGATTTCACACGTGGAATTTTTTTTCAACGTGGTTACTTATAATCAACTTGTCAGAAGACATATACATGTTGTTGAGCGATTAACGTTGAAGAAATTATCAGGCGAAATGAAGAGACTGGCTGCAGTAAAACTGGATCATTCAAAGTGTATGAAGGTGAAATCGATTTAGAAGAAAACAACTGTTTTATTACATCTCGCAGATCACAAACAATCCTAAATTACCTGCGAATGTCAGCAACATTAAGTTGTCCTCTGAAATGAAACGCACTGTATACATTTAGCCATGCACGTAGCCGGACACGTGTATATTTGTTTACAAAAACATCAAGACAACACGTGACGATGCAGAAAACATCATGATTTTGACACCAACTCGACAGATTGCCATGATCGGAAATTCATGGACATTGGAGATAACATCATTGCTTACTGGTCTGAAGTTTGATAACACTCTGATCTCTTCAGCGAATGCAACTACAATGATGACTACCATATCACATTTCCCAACAAATATGCGCTGACTTCAGAAGTGCTTTGAGTAAAGAAATGTCATAATGTGAATGACCGCTATTGATGTAACATGAACACACAAAACAAAAGCGTCGAATGTTTCTGCACAACAAGTTATAATCTATCTATTTTTGATTGTGTTTTCTAGATCCTTTCATGGACTGTCGTTGATTGTATATTGTGTTATCAAACTGGCATATTAGACAGCTTCATTTCGTTCGTTATAACCGCTGCCATGGCTTCACTAGCAATGTTTCTTGGATTCAAATCAAAACAGTTAACACCGAAGGGAGATGATGTGATCTTTGGAATGATTACGGTATTTTGCGTCGTAGGAAGCATCTTCTCCATTATATATGATTACTACCATGTGAGTGTTTAATGTGAACTGCGAGTCTTACACCACATTTTCCTAGTGTATATACGCATGTATGAAAATATATCTGGAAAGTTTGCAATTGGCTAAGTATTGTGTTGCTACTATTTGCGTAATGCATTGTGACGAGTTCACGCCAATTGCATATTTAGTTAATAGCGAATTCTCTAGCCACACATTGCATTTTCAAAATAGACTGAATGTTTGATCATTCTAGATTATAAACAATAATGTATGATATTTTACTTGATAGAAATAAAACCGTCTGTGATTAGAATAAGGGAATTTGTGTTCCTCCCTCGGTGGAATACTTGACGAACGATCTCTGTTTGCCACTAAATCCAAACTAACTAACTGTTTGTTTGAATCAGGCATTTCTTCGAATCTCAGTTTCGAAGGATAATTTCAGTTACAAATCGAAAGAGTTCCCTTATGCCATTCGTATCTAACCAAGGATTAATAAATTTTCACACTAATTCCTATTTTGTTTGCTTTCCAATTTTAGTTTCCATACAATCTACTGGGCGCTATATTCATTGGTTGTGGAGTAATGCTCGTGAGTTCCAAACATATTTCCTGAGGATGTTGTATTGAAACTTTTCTGTGTGTAATCTATGTGATTATCCTCATTGATAGTTCTCATCATTGTCAGCTGACCATTTTAACTTAGCTGATCTCCACATTTGTAGCTTGATTGTCCTTTGTGCTAATTATAGTTAGATATAAGTAGTGCGCTGATGTACGTCTTCAAAGAAACAAGGAAAATTTGTGTGCCTGTGTCATTACGAAGGTCAGTGGAGAGGAAACGCAACATGACTGTGGAGATGCTGTAAGAAATAAAGTGAGATCAAACAGCAATGAAGGATAAAGGCATTTTGCAGGAATGGATGATATTACTTTCAACTTGTGAAACCAGTGTAGTCTTCATTATTTTCGTGATGTCTGTTTATTTCTGAATGCTTGTTCTTAGCAGGATACTTCTCAGTTGGTGTTACTGTTGATGAGGCATATCAGGTGATGTATAATTCCGATATTTCATTATCATGAGAAACCGTGCACTAATGAAATCCACTGAGCTTGTATGGGCCTCTTCATTCAAATATGCATTGAGATTGCATTTATTATACCAGACCAAATGTTTTTTCCTCATATTCACTTGAAATCTTTGCAATTTTTTTGTTATGATATTTGCAGATAATATACTACACAACAGTGTGGTTGAAGTATTGCACAAAAGAAATAGTAAGACGGAAGATATTTATAATCTACATTGAATTGTTCAATTTTTTCTGGGACTATTCATGATATTCGCCAATTTATTCGATTACACCAAGTAAGCAAGAATACAGGTAGCCGATATTGTGTCATTTTCAACCTTTGATGATACCTGAATAAATAAACAAGTAGTTGTATACGCTGACTTCTGTTGTAAAGTCAAGAATTCTCAATATCTTTAATTTCATTTCAATGCTTTAGAATGCGATTTCAAAAATAATCTTCACGTGTTTGAGTGTGTAACTATAACTGTTATCATGATAAACAATGTGACGACGTTATTATATTTGTTCAATCCTGTGAAAAAGTTATTTTCTCTTTAAAAACTTGGCGACCGAATCCTCCACCAAAGTAAATATCTACCTGTATTATTTGTCGGGAACAGTTTCTGTGCACACATGTTACATCCCATTCTAACAGTAGATGACAAGGGCCAGGCAACAGATCGTTTATTCACGAAAATCAACACATATAGATTTCAATGTGCATTGTTGTAGATTATTGTTAGTAGAAAATACAGTCTTTTGATTGGTTGTTTCTCACAGAAAGTTAACCTTGCATCTATTTGTGGCTGTGTCAGATCATCCATATGCTAACTGTATCCGCCTACGCAAAGTTTTTCTTCTCATTTTCTCACCACCAATATTGGGGAGATAAACATTGACGTCATTAACTGTCTACCAACTTTAGCTAGCAGCCAGCTCTCACCACACCATAAGTGAATTTAATCACGTCAGGTGGTTTGAACAAAATCGTATGCTGTAGACAATTTCACCACCTTGTGAAATCATAATCACATATCATCCATATTAACGCCATTTTGGTATGCAAGTACATCTACACTTCCTCGGAATTGTTAATAGTTTTTAATTTGTCCAGGTGTCCGCATCGGTTGATCACATCCATTCCTTGAATTAAAACAAATTATTCGCACACGCTGTCGTAAAACCACGACATGAGAATTGTACACTGTGAGGTTATTTTGTATTCTGACAATAAGTGACTCATTTCAGTTTTCCACATTCCTTCACCTCTGAAATGACACTCATCAGCAATTGAGAACATGGCAAAATTGGAATGGTAGTACTCTATTCGGGGAAAATCTGTAATTAGAAATGAGCCTCCATTACTGGTTTTGGTTTTGTTATGCAGTAATTTCTTACTGATCTTATAGTCTAGTTACTTATGAGCACAACAAATATCGTTGACCATAGCTCTTACTTGTCTTCTCTGAGGCATTCAGCTTTAATACTTTATCCAATATTGTATAACAAACAGTCGACACTTCAAGATGATAGAAGAATGCTCATGTGAGGAATGTACACCGGCATAAGGCAGTGAGATTACATCATACAAATGGATGAAATACAACAGTGTTGCACAAATATGAGACTACAAATGCATTTGTGAACAGTCTTGATATGTTGTTTTCCGTCTACAAATGACGTCACAAGAGATCTTTCTGTGTGTGTGCGTTCAAATTAACATCTATAGTTACATGTATACGAGTAGGACATGGGCACTATGGTGATGAATAACTCTATAATATTAACTGATATTTTTGCCTATTGCATAATACTGTATAACACTGTGAGACTTTATCAAAATAAATTTTCTACATAATAGAGAGGTACATGAAATTGATGACGTTATCAGACTGGTTAGACTTTATCAAATGGTATTGTGACTGGACAAATCACCCAACGTCTTGTTCCGCAAGGCGTATAATCTATCCTTTTATGAATCAATTTCACTGAGTATTTTCCGTGTTTCATAATGATATTCAAGTGTAATTATTGAACACTTGGTGTGGAGTTTTCAATATGTCGTGTGAATGTATCTAATTGTTGAGATGGTAGCTATATGGATTTTGATTTTAATGAGCCCAAAAACAGAAACAGAAAATCAGTTTAGATGGTTGGGGGCAATCGGCCACATCGCAAACCTGACTGATAGAATTCAGTCTGTACCAGACAAAGCACTAGACACATCACACTAGCTACTGACTAGTGTCCAATCAAAGAAAATTAGTTTATTCAACTGGTTACCCCAAACATCGATTGCCTTTTCGAATCTTAGTGGAACAAAATTATCACTATGGATGAATGCGTATTCAGTATAGAAAAATACCCATATAGACATTTAGAAAGCAAATGGACTGAGCGAAGAAATATTTTTGGGAATACTTCATCTTTTATTACACGTCATCATAATCCAAATCGTTTTATTATCTTCATTAATGTGTTACATAATCAACGTGAGAAAACGCTCATTTCTTGATTACTCTCCATTTATTTCGAAGTTATGCTTTACACAATCGATGTGTTGCAATCATTTATACCTTTTAATTGTGTGTATTAAGTATCTTCGTTAATTATCACCCCATTGACATACTGATACCGACTAATTATTGTTAACAGATATAAGAGAGCCATTTGATTGGTAGATTGTTGCGTACTGTAATAAAACTTCTATACATGTATATTAGAGTAGAGCCAGAGATGATGATCTAATTGAAAGTAAATATTTCTTCCCTCAGTGCTTTCCCTTTCTAAATGTCTAAATGAGGATTTCCTCTATATTGAAATCTTCGGAACAACAGTTTGTGTTAAAAGTGTTCAATGAGTATCTGAAGTAGAGCATAAGGCTGAGTGAAGCGAGAATTTCTTTGCACTTCATTCGCGAGTGCATTGAGAGAATGAGTATTCATCAAACTCAGGAAGCTACACTGTTAAGAGGATTTGAATGTTTTGATGTTGAATACCTGAGGATGTGTTGTAAGATGCGATGGCACTCATTGGCCAATTTACACTCACTGGACATTTTGAGGAATATTCAGTATATGTTGATATGAATTCTGTAAGGAATAATTAGATAACCCTGAGGCTGACAGTAGCTAAGTGTAAAATGAAGTATTCTTCGTAAAACTTTCGTCATACGAGTTCTTCCGAAGGTCCGAAACCAGTATTTTGGGCTCCTGATAGACAAATGAATAACCGAAGTTATCCAACGTCTCAAGCACTTGAAAATATTCCATGTGTGCAGCAGCTGCATATGATTGCCTCCGACAACATTTACCTAGCGATTATTTATCTTACTATCCAATATTATCTTATTGTACCGCAGATACACCTTACTGAGGAGACAATTCAAAGATAATTTGCACGTCTTGACTAACATTCATAACTGATAATTCAAATTATCATTTGTATCCACTTCACAGATCAAAACTTATATAATGGTGGAAAAGTATATTGATAGTAATGCAAGCGACTACTTATTGTTTGAGTGTGTGGAGCTATGAAATGATTTGTATGGGTCAGAAAGAGGTAACAGACTGTTAAGCACAGCTGACATGGCTGCATATTGAGGTTCAAATTACCGGTCAGAAGTAATTTACAAGAAGGGATGGAATAGAGCTGCACCCGTAGCCAACACCGATATTTATTGTGTTGATAGAAGTTGGCATTTAGCGGGAGTTGAATGCACCATTATTGAACGAAGAAGAAAAGATTTTCAGATAAGTAAAAGCTGTGATGAACAAAAGAGATAAATTAGATATTATCTCTACCATTTTACTGTGACTTTATCAAAGTCTATGTGATGGTGGGCTCATATATGCTGCCACATTTGTTTGCAAGCACTCAGTTTGCGTCTGATTGTTATGAATAGTGGAGGGAATAACGTCAAATGAGAAATATGATTGACTAAATGTAATTAACTAAAGTCCACAAATTATTTTGTCTCACACGTTTATAATTTTTTCACAAACTTTAGTGATTTCTAAATATCTAACTTGATAAAGATGGCTACATAAACACTGACTGATTATTGATGATACTTTTCAACAATAACGCAAAAAGCAAAAGGCATTCTTGAGTGAAGAATGCAAACAATTTACTGAAGTGGCACTCTGCCTTACATAATAATGCCGGTTGATTAACAATAATGGATTTCAACAAAACGGATAGGAGCGTAGGTCGTTCGTGAGGGTTAAATGCAAATAGTTTACTGAAGTAGCCAGCTTGCAAACAGTAGTACACATTTTGTGAGCAGGCGGCTCTTAGTTCGTTTTCATGTGTCAATACTTTAGCCCTTCTACTGAACAATAATTAAAGTGAAACTCAGATTAACCTAAACAGTGTTGTGAGGCAGCTATACAGGCCATATATGTTTAGAAATACAAAACATGTATTGTAAGATAAAATCAGTTAACCAAAGTTCAGCTTTGAAGGGCATCATAGAATCGAGAAAAATATTCCCACAAGAAACACACATCAACGCTTCCTGCAGACAGTTCAGGATCACTCGAAGAAATTCATGCCATCCAACAACAGATTGTCAATATACACACTGGCAAAGAAGTATTTCAATTAAACATTAAACAAGGACAAAGGCAAATTAGTAAAGGTAGAAATCAACATGTGATATGCAAATGTCAAATTAATCATGCACAGTCTAGGAAGAAAACGTATAATGATTACAGAGATAATTGAAACTTGTTAATAAGCAAAAATTATGGATTGTCCAGGAGGGATTTCCAAACAATTTGTCCACTACATATTTACTTCTTACCGCTAATATCTCAATACACAGTCGGAGAGCTGACATTTAAGACACATATTGAATCACAAGATCTTTGCTTGCAGATAAATTTGTCTGCTGGATTCATCGTATTTCTGAAGCACTACGAATGGGATTCTTAGAGAATCTAAGATGGCTGTATGAGATCATTCGAAAAAATATCTTATCTGTAAAGCTATTTGAACGACACCATATAAGCCCGTTGTCATTGAGGCCAATAATCTATCTAACGAAGTTGATCTGGGACACGATCATAATGAGGTGATTTGAAGATGATTTATGACTTGTGCTTGAAAATTCATCCAATAATAATTACACAGAACTGTACACCATCGTGTATTCGTTATTTCGAGTAGCGAATGATGACAGGGAATGGCTACCAGTGTGTGAACCACCATAAAATCAATACTGGCTCCATAAATGAGACTGCTGCACACCTCTCAAGGAATGTATACATTGGCAGATTTGCAAGTCAGCCTCTTCATCAAACTGACTGTGTCACACTATCATATAAATCAATATGTTGTAGAGGTGTTTCAAGGACAAGCGAGATCCAGTCACGTAATGTCAGTTATATTTCTGCGAATCCATCTGATCTGTGACGAAAGTGAGTTAAAATACAACAAGTGGTTAACGGTGTCATATGAAAAATTCATACTGTCTGTAGGCCTTCCTAAAATTCAGACGTTTCTAGAATTTGTGCTATTGCAGCTTGTAAACTCTCTCTGTATGTCGTCTGAGGTGAACAAAGAATATACGTCTCCATGAGATGCTTATAGTGAAATGATTCAGTGGAAAATGCCAAACATCCTCATGCAGAAAAACAGACAGGTGCTCTCGTGGTCTCATGGAACATCCTCTGAAGATTTGGCTACTGAGATACATCTCATGGTTTAAGTTGCCTAAACTCACTTATATTACTACCAAATTGTCTACAGGTTAAGTATGCATAAATTATCATGCATCTACGAGAAAACCCACATTGAAAAAGCAGCCTACTAACTACTAACAACATGTAAGTAGGTTGTGTTAGTTTCATAGAAATCTCTATTCTTTCCCGATTCCATCGTCGCTAATTATTGACTTTCGCGTTATTAACGAAAAACCTCAGTACAGAAATTGTATCAAATACCCTTGACCTATTTTAGAATGGCACTGCACTGATAACTCCCTTGTAAATGTTGACAGGAATTACATTCCGACTAGGCAATCGACAGCAATAATCACAAAAGTGCATGTAAAAACACCGTTATCATTTCTACCCATGTGTGAAGAGCGGACGAAACACGAGATTTTCCTAGACAAACCATTTAATCTAAGCCTTTTGCGACAAAAACGTTTCTAGATGGACGCATAATGTGAGATGCAACCCAGAAGCGGCAGACTTACTGGAAATATGGAAGGTGAAGTGATGGAATATAAAATTACATCATGAGTGTGATAAAAATGATCATCAATCTGAATGAACGAAGCATAGTGGAATTTGGGTAAACTGTTTATAAAAAAAGTGTATCTAAATCACAAGGTAATCGGTATAAACAATGAGAATATTGACAATGCTAATATTAAACTCAATGAAATGAAACAAAATTAATTTGGGAACATTACTGTGGCCAGGGTAGTGCGAGTAAGTGTATGAATTGCTTTCGAATTTGTGTGTGGACAGCCTGCCGTAAATGAATACAGAGATGTTTGTAATGACAGAAAAATTACATACGATTCATTCTTTACATACACGACAGGAATCATTTTATGCATTCACTTTTTCATTGAGTGCATTAATGATTCACAGGCATCCGACATTTGTAATCATCATATTTTATCAACTTGCATAATGTTTTAATACCAATTGCATATCTTACTATCACTCAGTTGCATGATAATAGCATAGAAATATTCAACTGTGGAGTAATATAGAGTGATCATTAGTTTCAAAATGCCTTCAAGGCATTTTCAGTTGAGTCGTCCAAATTTGAAACCACTGAAGTGATAAGAGCGGTGATCATAGTATTTCATAAATCACGAGATCATTGGTATTTTAATGGGTTCCGAATATAACTTATTCAACCTGTTATTCTGATATTCATTACATAAGTTCATAATATATTGGGTGAAATTGGTTTGAATTTTTAATAATGTGAAATTGTTTTTAATAGGGTAGCCGTCTACATGCTAATAATTTCTGCCTAGAAATGGTTTACTTCCTCATAGCGGATATCTGACGTATTTGAGTAGAGTATTCTTTGTGAAATCACAAATTCAAATGAACCGTGCATCACTCGCTACTAGATCAAAAATTTAAGCTATTGAATATAACTATTTGTCGCTGCAAACAGCTTTTTCTGATTTAAGCATACTTCTGTACAATTCGAGACTATGATAAATGCTGAAATGTCATGACAGAGGATTCTGTCATAGTGATAATATCATTTCGCCGACTACTGAAAAGCATGATAGCAACAAATTTTCTCTGTTTTAGAAGTTTGAGCATAAACTGAATTTTTAGCTGATTTCAATGAACGCAATGATGCTGCATTTCGACTGTTCATTCCAGAATCATACGCAAATGCATCTCACTTGCTTTTGAAACAATTCAACCCCTGCAAGTGGACATCAATCTACAACAAACTAATATGTATGATAGTGCGCCACATTCGATTTGAAGAGGAACTTGGCTCACAGTTCTGAGGACGTCGAACTGTCTTGAGAAGAGTGCAGACATCTGATGCACAAATCCAGAATTCATTTTATCATACCATGCTCACTGGCAAAATCCACTTCTGAACGGTGTGGTACATTAGCTCTTCCCTATCTTCACTGGATATTCTCGCTAGTAATTATACGTTGTTATGAAACCAATTTTCATTTAAACATTATTTAAATGCTCGAATGTTTATGAAACGTATGTAAGTGTATGACAGTGAGGTACAAAATATCATATTTTTCAGTCAACATGTTGCTTGCTATTTCTCTTAATAACCATAGAAAAATTGAGTGTATATTAGATGATATTAGATGGTTAGAGACAATCGGCAGGAAGCCTTGCACCTGGGTTTCGTGGTAGTTGGCACTCGTAAACGTAGCGTATCTGCAACGCTGAATGTACTCATGCCTCTTTGGAGATTCGAACCCGCGTCATCCAGTGTTACCAATAGTCACAGACGCTACCACTGAGCTGTTCGAACTCGCAATTGATCTTCTGTCGGCCTATATTGAGTACTTTGATTTGACACCAGTCAGTAACTAGTGTGATGTGTCTAGTCCTTTCTTTGGTGCAGACTCAGTTCTATCAGTCAGGTGTAACTCCACATACGTATTAGTAAAAATGAGTCCTCTACAATCCACTCATCACAACTTATATCGTTTCTGCCACGCAAGACATTTACCAAACCCATGTTAATCATCTTTTCAAACAGGGGGGAAATTAAGTGTTTCTCGAGAATTCTTTTTCTCTAGAATTACGCTCCAAATATTCTAGAATATAAATGAAAACTTCATCAAAATGAATACAATAAAGTTATGGCGACATTCATGCTATTGACCGTTTCATCACATTAACAGACAGCATTATCTTTCCGTATCGAGAGATTCACGCGCCTAAATAAATGATCTTTTTAGAGGCAATCAACATATTTTTGCAGCATTACATCATACTTCATCAGTGAGGTAGATGTAGGAAATGTTTCTGCTTACAGATGAGCGTTCACCCTTTGTAGTTTGATACTGGATAAACATACTACGCGCTTTTCGATTACTACGTTACATTTACATAGTTACATAAAACTCCAACTTTTGTGAAATATCCTGCCAAAATGTTGCAAAAACTATTGCAATTATTCGCTTTTCAAACACTGAATCTTTGGATATAATATTGCCGATCGATAATACCTATAACTATCTATTCGCCACTCTGTGCCTGCTTAACACTAACTAATATCTCTAATTGTATGTATTAATGGATTTGTATCTTCAAGTTGGCTCAAGTCAGTGAGTCTATGATTTTGGTATGAATTTGGTTAACTTTACTTGACTGTGATTGTTAATTCCTTCCTACCTGTTCATTCTCAATCTTTTCTTTGTTCAACATTATACTACTTGCCATTAGTAAGTAGTATGAGTTTTATATGTTAATTTATAACAATGACATTTGCTTACAACTGCAGCTAAATTACTTGTTCTATTATCATTCTATTAATGTATAGTTCTTATTTTTCTTCTCCTTAAACATTATTTGCTGACTTTACCCTATAGTGTATGCTTTACTATTGAAAGTTGTCTGTTCATATTTGTTTATTCTTTGCTTGGCATTCGCGGGCCGTTTGAACCGACACGTGGATCGACCTTGACACAGCATTGCTGTTTTTACTTATTGACTGCACAGTGGTTGTGCATTTGACGGCATTTAGCCACAGACACCTCACATTTTGAGTACCGTATTTCAGAATATCCTGTATTTCGGACTTTACGCGTCACTCTACGTGTGGTTAAATCTATAGTTTGGATTATCGTTTCGGATTTCTTTCGGGAGAAATTCACAGTACTCAAAATTGGTCTTGTTGATCTATTTGGATAATTATCAATGCCGGTTACTCGTAATATGTCTGGAAAACTGGAAAACGCTGAAGAATATCTTCGAGTCAATTTATCTTCACCGCAAGTTTCTTCTTTACCTGTTTCCTTATCTGATTTTGATAATTTTAAACACACCCCTCATGTCAGCCTAGGTTTTGATAATATTGCTAGGGGAGGTAGTGTAGTAGTAGACTCTGATGTTGATTCGAATGTTGCTACCGAATTAGAGATTCTAGAGCTTAAGGTTCAAGAGCTTAGACTTCGCAGCAAACGACGAAAATTGGAGAGCGAGTGCTCTCAACAAGTTAAGACCACAGCCAGCTGCGTTCGATCTTGCGCCAATCCTTCGACAAGCCAATTCCTAGACGGTAGCACCAACTATTGCCCAGGACCACCCCCAGAGTCAAATCGTACTGCCACACCAGTGCAACCACTCCTGAACTCAGTTAGCCCCATTAGAATGCCTCAAATTGAGATGGATAAGTTCGATGGTACACCAACTAAGTTCCTGAAGTTTATAAGATGCTTTAACATGTTCATAGGAGAACAAACTAATGATGACAACCTACGGTTAATGCATCTCATACACAATTGTGTTGGTACAGCCAAGGAGGCCATAGAGCATTGCATTCTACTGCCCTCTGAGGTAGGCTATAGGAAAGCAATGGGGATTTTACGAAGTCAATTTGGCCAACCTCATGCAGTTTCGGATGCCTTCCTCTCCGAATTACTGTCAGGCCCACAGCTGCAACCTGAAGATATAGCTGGGCTACAACGGTTGTTGAGACAGATGACCAATTGTGAGATAGCCTTATCTCAGATGAATTACATGGCAGACTTGGACTGCTCTACCAACCTTAAGTGCATTGTTCAGCGTCTCCCCCGGCACCTACGATGGAAGTGGGCAGAATTGGTAAACGATGGTTTACAGTTTGCTGAACCTAGCTTTCGTTACCTCAAAGAATTCCTCGAAGGGCAACTGTCATTGGCTACAAGCTGTTACGGCCAGATAGCTAATGCGAATAGGAACAACAACGAAGTAGGGTCCAATGAAAAAATGTCCAGAGCTATGCCTTCGCACAGCGTTAATGTCGTGAAGTCACGAGCCCAGAAGTCGTGCATAGTTTGCTTCACAGATCACGACTTATGGGAATGTCAACGCTTTTTGTCTATGAGTCACAAAGAGAGACTAGCAGTGTCAATGCGGCATAAGGTGTGCTTCAACTGTTTGAAACTTAATCACCGAGCTGACACTTGTCGTGCAGCAAGAGGTTGCGATATAGTGGGATGCACTAGACATCATCATAAACTTCTACACAATGAAGATAATTCAGCATGCCTGACTGTCAACTACTCTAGCACGGAACCCGGAACTTCCTTTTTAGGATATGTGCCGATTCGTATCTTAGGACCTAAAGGATTTCTAGATACCTATGCCTTTCTCGACAATGGTTCAGATGCTACACTACTGCTGAGTCATGTTGCCCACCAAATAGGACTAGAAGGGGTTAGTACATTGATGCAGGTAACATCTTTCTGTGGAACTACTTCTCAGAATTCATCCAAGGTTGATTTCGAAGTTGAATCCTTAACGGGAGATTACAAGACAAGGGTCACGAGTGCCTACACCGTGGAAAGCTTACCTGTAAAGAGACCTAAGACTCCTTCAAACGAACAGATGAAAAAATGGCCTCACCTGGCAGAAATTCCCTTTCTAGACGTCGAATGTAAACAGGTCAGTCTACTAATTGGGACTAATGTACCTGAAGCACACTGGGTGCTGGAGCAGCGTATAGGGAAATCCAACCAACCGTTTGCATCTTTGTCAGTTTTTGGTTGGTATTTATTGGGTTCAGGAAATAAATATAAAGAAGCAACCTCCATCTTCTGCTTAGAGGAAAGTGAATCAGTAGAGAACAAGCCTTTGCGAATACCTGATAAAATAGGTCAATGCGTAAATCTGGGGCCTCTTTCTCCTGCTCCTGAGAAGGACAATAAGGTATCCGAGGTGTTCCCTACGTCACCTAAACGTCCAAAAACAGAAATTGCAAAAGAAGTGGTGGACAAAGATGGTGGTATTTGGCTTCCTGTAAAGTGGACGTGTATTTCCCAATTGTTTGAGGAAAACCCATTAGATGACCACCATGATCGCATTGCGAAATTTATGCGAGAACAAAGTGTCATTTCCCAGCGACTTGGTTTTGAAGGACGGAATGAGAAGATATCAAGTCTGGATACAACATCATCGGTTCAAACTCATTCAGAAGTTGCAAGTATTCATAGTCAAGAAGTCAGAACCGAAGATCCACCACGACCGTGTGAACCTCTTACACATTTCGACCGTGGTTCTAGTGAAACTGAATTACAAGGAGGTCCCTCCAAGTGTTTAAAAGTCCACGCTGAACCAATCACACCTAATAGTCCGACAATAGTAAGTGATTCCGAGACACTGGTTTCTCCACATTTTATTCAAAGTCTTAATTCAAGCCCTTCATTAAGCAACATCGAAGTACAGTCCCCATATTCGAAAAAGGCCAATCGTAACCGAAAGCGTTCAACAAAACGGAAAGACCTACCTCCAAGTGCTTCTACTACTGCTGCTCCAATCGCGTATGAAAATCAAGAACCAGAATTCACTTCAGCTCTCAGTCCAGCAGTATCAACTAACTTGGCTAACGAAGAATGTACAGATACAATCCAATCGACCCATACTATTGTTCGTCGGTGGCGCCGATCTCTATTATCAGCACTCTCCACAGTATGCAGTCGTCGTCATGCTTATGTGTTCATGCATCCTGTAACTGAAGTTATCGCTCCAGGATATAGTACGGTTGTTTATGAACCAGTGGACTTAACTTCTCTTCGGCGCCGCATGGAGTCATCACTCAGTTGTTTGATTGGTGCTCAACCGTGTACAGCTTTAAATCCACCTTATGCTAGCCACCGTGGCGGAGTATGGGAGAGGTTGATCGGAAGCGTACGTCGAGTGTTAAGCCCAGTTTCGAAGGAGCAAGTCCTCACAGATGAATCACTCGTGACCTATTTGACAGAAGCAGAAAGGATACTAAATAGTAGGCCGCTAGTACCTGTTTATGATGACTCAAGTCAGTTGGATGTGCTGACACCAAATCATATTCTCTTATCAAGAAATCCTGAACAGGTTCCTGAAATCGACGTTAGTTTATGTGGACGTTATTCACGACGATGGAAACAAGGGCAACTCCTTGCCGATAAGTTTTGGAGACGGTGGAAGCGGGAATACTTGACGACCTTACGATCGCGTGCAAAGCGGGTTCAACGACATCGAAACTTACAAGTGGGAGACCTAGTACTAGTGACTACGGAGCCTTCACCTCGCAATCGTTGGTCAATGGGAATAATTACAGGTATTACGGCAAGCTGTGATGGGCATGTCAGAAAAGTGGATATCAAGACACCGAAGGGTATAGTTAACCGAGATGTGCGTAAGGTTTGCCTATTAGAAGGTATTGAGGAGAGATAAGCACTTTGTAGGATATATAGCTGAATAGTGGATGCAGATGTGGCGAGAGTAAATTGTACCATTTCTGTGTCTTACTAGCAGGTAGAGTAGGGAAAACCAGGCTGGTTTTGAGGGGGCGGTGTTAATTCCTTCCTACCTGTTCATTCTCAATCTTTTCTTTGTTCAACATTATACTACTTGCCATTAGTAAGTAGTATGAGTTTTATATGTTAATTTATAACAATGACATTTGCTTACAACTGCAGCTAAATTACTTGTTCTATTATCATTCTATTAATGTATAGTTCTTATTTTTCTTCTCCTTAAACATTATTTGCTGACTTTACCCTATAGTGTATGCTTTACTATTGAAAGTTGTCTGTTCATATTTGTTTATTCTTTGCTTGGCATTCGCGGGCCGTTTGAACCGACACGTGGATCGACCTTGACACAGCATTGCTGTTTTTACTTATTGACTGCACAGTGGTTGTGCATTTGACGGCATTTAGCCACAGATACCTCACATTTTGAGTACCGTATTTCAGAATATCCTGTATTTCGGACTTTACGCGTCACTCTACGTGTGGTTAAATCTATAGTTTGGATTATCGTTTCGGATTTCTTTCGGGAGAAATTCACAGTGATATTATTATTGTTGTTGTCGCTTGTGACCCTTCCTGTTGTGAATTATTTTCCTTTGCTGGTGTTGATCTGATTGCTTTATTCCTTGTGTGTGTGTTGTGTTTTAAGAGGACCAACCCACAAGGTCGCTTCTCTCTAAACTATATTTTAATGTAACAATCCCCTTCTCAGGCGTGAGGTTAGCAACCCCACCCTGTAAACAAAGTTGCTACAGAAGCTTCAATAAGATGAATCTCCTTGCACCAAAAGAAAAATTCTGTGTGGTGACATGGAATGTCCGCATCATGTTCGAGATTGGCAAAGCTGCCCAGATCGCGAACGAAATGAAAATATACAGCATTCAAGTAATGGGGATATGTGAGAGCAGATGAAACGGGAATGGACTCACCAAATTGTCAACGGGCGAGTCAGTGATCTACTCCGGTCACCGAGAAGATAACCACATGCACACCGAGGGCGTGGCTATAATGATGTCACCAACGGCAACGAAGGCCCTGATGCAATGGGAGGCGATTTCGCCCAGGATACTGACTGCCAGATTCAACTCCAAAGGAAGGAAAGTATCAGTTATGCAATGCTACACACCCACAAACAACGCAGACCTCGAAAATAAAGAAGAATTCTTCAGACAACTGCAGACAACAATTGACAATACTCCAGTTGGTGACATTAAAATACTAATGGGAGACATGAACGCCAAACTGGGACCAGACAACACAGGAAGGGAACTCATCATGGGTATAGAAGCTCTCGGAGAGATGAACGAACATAGAGAACTCTTCGCCGAATGCCCAGGCTTCAATTCACTAGTGGCTGGTGACAGCGTATACAAACACAAGGATATCCACAAGGCTACATGGGTGTCACCAGATGGGCAAACCGAAAACCAAGTAGACTTCATCTCAATCTCAAGGAAGTTGAGGCGCAGCCTGCTGGACACGAAAGTAAGAAGAGGAGCAGACGTTGGCTCAGACCACTACCTCGTACAAGGCACAATCCAAATCAAAATAAAAGCTTTCAGAGAAACAGTAGCTGCAGACAGACCACAAGCCAAGTTCAACACTCAAAGGCTGAAGGACCAGGACACAAAGGACATCTTCACTGCAAGCATAAAGGAAAAAGCCAAGACACAAATCAACACTAGCGAAGTGATCAGCGTCGAAAAGCACTGGAACAACTTGAAAACAGTGTGGAGTCAAACCTGCATGGAAGTTCTAGGCAGGAAGAAGAGACAGGACGAACGGTGGCTCACTACGGACAATTGAAGACAGATAAAAGACGGAGGGATGGTGAAACAAAGGATTCTCCAGTACTCGGTGCGACGAGCAACTAAAACAGGATTTGAATGCAAACTACAAGACACTGAACAAAAGAGTAAAGAAGAGTGCCAGGGAAGACAAAGGAAAGTATTATGAAGCCATGGCAAGTGAAGCAGAACTAGCTGCGGGCAAAGGAGACTTCGCAGCGATCAACCAAACAACTAGGTACCTATCGGACCAAGCCGGTGGAGAATGACAATGGAAAGTCACTCACCGAAGAAGTGGAGCAAAGGAAACACTGTGCTGAACACTTCAAAAGACTCCTAAATCGACCACTACCTACAACGCGCCCAACAATATCAACAACGGAGACAGATCTTCCAGTGAACAAAAACCCCGACGAAATCAGAAGTCCTGAAGGCAATCAAGATGCTAAAAGCTGGAAAAGCAGCAGGAACAGATGGAATCCGAGCAGAAGCATTGAAAACGGACCCAGAGACAACAGCGAAATTGGTGACGCCACTACTGGAGAAGGTGTGGAAAGAGGACAAAGTATCCGACGATTGGAAGAAAGATACCTATTCAAACTACCAAAAAAGGAGACTTAAGTCAATGCAAGAACTGACTCGGAATTATGCTCCTGTCCATACCAAGCAAAATACTAAGCCGCATCATCCTGGAGAGGATCAAACATGCCCTAGATTTAAAACTTCGACCGGAGCAGGCTGGATTCAGGAGAAACAAGTCATGCATTGATCGAATCTCCACATCACGGATCATCAGTCAACAAAGCTTGGAATGGCAGTCACCTCGCTACCTCAACTTAATCGACCTTGAAAAGGCGCCGACAGCATCGATCGAGAGGTGCTTTGGCAACTACTTCGCTACTATGGGGTGCCACCGACAATTATACATCTCATCGAACAGCTGTGCGACAATGCTGCATGCGAAGTAATCCACAACAGGAATCTCAAGGAATCCTTCGGAGTGAGGACAGGAGTAAGACAAGGCTGGCTGCCTACTATCGCCAATTATTTTCCTGATTGCAGTAGATTGAATGATGTGACAAACAAGCAAAAAGCAACAAGTTGGCGATAGAAGAAGCATCCGGAAAAGATAGGACTTCAGCTGAACATAGAGAAAACACAGGTAAGGAAGATTCCTGGAAAACAACACCAACAGCAACAACAACAACAGACAACAATCAGCATAAATGGAAGGAACCCGAAAGAAACAACCTCCTATATCTTCTGACCTCGGAAGCATCGTTTCAACTACAGGCGGACGGAACTGATGGCGATATGAAAGCGTGAATCGAAAAAGCAAGATTAGCTTCCACTTCTCTCAAGTCTGTGTGAAGCTAGAAAGCACTCAGCATCAAAAATAAGATCCGGATTTTCAACTCCATTTTGAGGTCAGTGCTACTACACGGATCAGAGACTTGTACTGCGCGTCATAAAGAGCATCTCAAACAAACTACAGACCTTCATTAACAGATTTCTTCTCTCAATGCTTAGCTCAAGATCAGATGGCCGGCCAGAACAGATCAGCAACAGAAATCTCTGGCAATGAGCGAAGCAACCAGGAACTGATTGCCTTGTGATGTAGATACATATTTTTTATAAACAGTTTACCCATATTCCACTAGGCTTCGTCTATTTAGATTGATCAGTCATTTTTCACACTCATGATATAATTTTATATTCCACCGCTTCACCTTCCTAATTTCCAGTGAGTCTGCCGCTTCTGGGTTGCATCTCACATTATGCGACAATCTAGAATCGTTTCCGTCGTCAAATGCTTGGATTAACCGGTTTGTCTAGGAAAATCTCGTGTTTCGTCGGCTCTCCTGACATCAGTGAAAATGATAACGGTCCTGTTTTTTATGCACTCTTGTGATTATTGCTTTCAATTGCCTAGTCGAAATGTAATTCCTGTCAACATTTACAAGGGATTTATCAGTACACTGCCATTCTAAAATAGGTTAAAAGTATTTGATACAATTTTTGTACAGAGGTTTTCGTTATTAACGACAAAGTAAATAATTAGCGACGATGAAATCGAGAAGGAATAGAGATTTATATGTAACTCCAAAACCTACTTATATGTTGTTAGTAGTTAGTAGGCGATTTTCATAGGTGGGTTTTCCCTTAGATTCAAGATAATTTATGCATGCCTAACTCGAAGACATTTTGGTGATAATATAAGTGAGGTTAGGCAATTTAAACCATGAAATGAATAGCAGTAGCCAAATCTTCAGAGGATGTTTCACGAGACCACGAGACCACCTGTCTGTTTTTCTGCATGAGGATGTTTGGCATTTTCCACTGAATCATTTCACTAAAGAAATCGTATGGAGACGTGTATTCTGTGTTCACCTAAGACGTCATACAGAGAGAGTTTACAAGCTGCAATAGCACAAATTCTAGAAACGTCTGAATTTTAGGAAGGCCTACAGACAGTATGAAACTTTCAAATGACACCTTTAACCCGGTGTTGTAATTTAACTCAATTTCGTCAGAGATCAGTTGGATTTGCAGAAATATAACAGACATCACGCGACTGGATCTCGCTTGTCCTTAAAACACCTCTGTAACATATTGGTTTGTATGATAGTGTGCCACAGTCAGTTTAAGAAAGACGTGGACTTGCAGTTCTGCTCACGTAAACATTCCGTGAGAGTTGTGAAGTAGTCTCATTCATGGAGCCAGTATTGATTTTGTGGTTGCTAGCACACTGGTAGCCATCCTCCGTCATCACTCGCTGCTCGAAATAACGACTACACGATGGTGTACAGTTCTGTGAAATTATTATTGGGATGAATTTTGAAGCACAACTCATAAATCACTTTGAAATCAACTCATTATGATCACGCCAAAATATCATTTTCATTAGATAGAGCATTCGCCTCAGTGATGACGGGCTTGTGTGGTGTCCTTCCAATAGCTTTCCAAATACGTATTTTTCCAAATGATGTCATTCAGCCATCTTAGATTCTCTAAGAATCCCACTCGTAGTGCTTCAGAAATACGATGAATCCAGCAGAAAACGTTATCTGCAACCAAAGCTCTAGTGATTCAATACGTGTCTTAAACGTCAGTTCTCCGAGTGTGTATTGAAATATTAGCTGCAAAAAGTAAATTTGTAGTGGACAAAATGTTTCGAAATCCCTCCTGGACAATCCATAATTTTTGCTTATTTACAAGTTTCAATTAAATCAGTAATGCTTTCGCGTCTTCCCCCTAGACTATGCATCATTCATTTGACATTTGCATATCAAATGTTGATTTCTACCTTTACTAATTTGCCTTTGTCCTTGTTTAATGTTTAATTGAAATACTTCTTTGCCAGTGTGTACATTGACAATCTGTTGTTGGATTGCATGAATTTTTTCGAGTGACCCTGAACTGTCTGCAGGAAGCGTTGATGTGTGTTTCTTGTGGACGGAGCTTTTGATTCCACCTCCTTCGGACTATTCTTCTCGATAGTAAATTGCCTTTATAGCGGAACTTTGATTAGTCAATTTTATCTTACAATACATGTTTTGTATTTCTAAACATATATTGTCTGTATAGCTGCCTCACAGCACTATTCAGGTAAATCTGAGTTTCACTGTTATTATTGTTTAGTAGAAGCGCTAAAGTACTGAAAATTGATCGTATTTTCCCAGCTTTTGGAACTTTTTGTGATAGCGAGTGTCTCAAAGAAGTTTTGTCGGCTGTACAGTAAAACGTGAAGATGACCGAATAGATTTGGTCATTTTGAAAAATAAGCACACGAAGCAGTCATGTCGTGATATCAGTTGTGGTTAATCTACGCCGGTTAGTACAGAAAGACATTTGCGTAGATGTACAGACACATCTGTGTCACCTTGCTCTGAGTAAGGATAGTTGACGCTAACTTCAACACATCGATGCTGTCCTGCCGACTACCATTTCTAAATCAAATTATATTTCAAACGATATGGAATCAGACACTCAGAAACTCAAAACGTATGTTATTTACCATTCCATGAAATACTCGAGAATGACCTTTGTTTATTTAGATCTCTTTTGAAAATTACTCTTGTGAATTGATCAGTGCTAGTGTAAATGATGTTATAATGTCTTGTTTGGCAAATTCTTGAAGATTTGTGAATACTGTTTGCGAAAAATGAAGTTTGCAAAGTAATCGAATCGATGCATAGATCATTGTTCATCATGCTACTTGGAGGACACTTTGAATCAAACGATTGTTCTTTTGTTAATAAACATAAGAGCATGTTTTGATGGTACTAATCCAGGTAACTGTGCATTATTCACTCATGTAGTCTGATCAGCTCTAACTTAGCCATCACGATGAGAGTCAACAAGATCCTCCAGTTTCAGTTGATAATCTCACGTAAAATTATCTTCCCATAATAGATTTATCAGCTGCATTTTATGATTATTCCTTCCTGTCCCTGTCAGTCGTTTTGTTTCCAATAACGACTACTCCAAATGCTGTAGAATTTCCGTGTTCACTTACTTATGTACATATGTTGTGCATGCTTTCGATCAACATCAATGACTAGTTATTATACATTGATTCACATATTTCAAAGACTGTGAGAAGGTTATTTACTACACGTTTCTTTATACTGTGACCTCACATGGTTTTCAAAATGCGTGCTAGGTTTTTGGCCGGTCTCAAGAACAGACAATGAAAATGGGTTGGGCTTGGGGCCAGCGATCCAGCCCCACGAATTCAATCAGACTGCTACAGAAACTTCAACGCACAAAAATATAATGAAAACAAAATTATTCATTTTTGAATTTGGAGAGGCGGAGTGACGTGAGCTGGTTCAAAACTTCTGGAAGCCTGTCAACCTATGTGTCTTCTTTCCATGAAAACAAGAATAAGATTGAAGAGGTAGGGTATACGTACAATGCACGAGACTGGAAGGCTGCCAAATTAGCCAAATAAACGTGAATATATAGCACAGATCTACTGGAAATATGCGAAACCAGATGGAGGGGAAATTGATTAACAAAAATTTCAACTGGTAAGTCAGCAATCTACTCAGGTCACCCAGACGACAATCATGAACACATAGAGGCAGTTAGTGGCTATCATGATATCACCAGTGGCAGCCAGAACCATAATGCATTTGGAACTAACTTCATCCAGGATCATGACAGCAAGATTCATCTCAAAAAGAGGAAAGGAAGGATACAATTATCCAGTGCTTCGCGCAGTGCTATTTACAACACCGAACAAAACAAGAAGGAATAGTTTTATAGACAACTACAAACAGTAATGGACAACATCCGAAATGGTGACATCAAAATCCTAATGGGGGATATGAATGCGAATGCATATGATACAGGAAGAGAACTCATCATGGGTCGAGAGGCTGGCGCTCGGAGAAATGAATGAGAACGGAGAGCTCTTCTCAGACTTCTGCGCTTTCAGTAATCTGGTGATCGGAGGCAGCGTGTTCGAGCACAAGGATATACACGAGGCTAACGACATAGATTTCGCCTGATGGACACACCACAAATCAGATAGAACCCATCTCAGGGTTTCTCCAGGAAGTGGAGGTGCAGCCTGCTCGACACAAAGTAGTGCATTGGAGCAGACGTGGGCTGAGACCATTATCTAGTGCAAAGAACCGTCAAGGTGAAACTGAAATCCATGCAAACAAATGGAGATAATTTAAATTCAACATTCAGACACTGAAGGACAAAACTAGAAGTGATACATTCGGTACAGATAACAGAGCAAAGTTAGAGACATTACGTTGCAGACATGTGTTGATATCAATTGTGGTTAATATATCCTAATTAATACCGAACGTCATGTGCGTAGATGTACAGACACATCTGTGTCATCTTGCTCTGAGTTAGGATAGCTGACGCTAACTTCAACACATCGATGCTCTACTGCCGACTACCATTTCTAAATCAAATTATATTTCAATTGATGTGAAATCAGACACTCAGAAACATCAAAAAGTATGTTATTTACCATTCCATGAAAAATACTCGAGAATGACCTTTGATTATTTATGTCTCATTTGAAAATTACTCTTGTGAAATGATCAGTGTTAGTGTAAATGATGTTATAATGTTTTGTTCGGCAAAGTCTTGAAAATTTGTGAATATTGTTTGTGAGAAATACAAGTTTGCAGAGTAGTCGAATCGTTGCAAAGATCATCGTTCATCATGATACTCAGAGGACACTTTGAATCAAACGATTGTTCTTTTGTTATCAAACATAAGAGCAGGTTACGATGGTCACCCAGACTACAACCAGGAACACACAACAAACAAGACAGAATTCATCCCAATATTTCTCCAGGAAGTGGAGATGCAGCCTGCTGGACACAAAGTAGAGTAGGCGAAAAGACGTGGGCTGAGATCATCATCTAGTGCAAAGAACCGTCAAGGTGAAACTGCATTCCATGAAAACAAATGGAGACAGACCACAATTCAAGTTCAAAATTCAGAAACTGAATGACAAAACTACAAGGGACACATTCGGTACAGATAACAGAGCAAAGTTAGAGGCATTACGTGGCATCACTGAGGAAGCCTGTGTTCAAGTACATTGGAACTAACTCTTTGAAGCTGATGGTGAAGTAATCGGGTACAGCAACTTACAACATAGTGAGGCATACGAAGTGAATACAGGAGTAAGACAAGCTGGCTGTATATTATTGCCGATGATATTCTTAATTGTCGTGGACTGGATTATGCATCAGATTGAGCACATGGAGTGAGAAGACAGGAATATGCCTGACTGACAAGAAGACTTCATCCAGAAGATCTAAATTTCGCAGGTGAAACGTGTCTAGTGTTATACAAACACGAGGGCTTACAGATGAAATCCAACAAATTGCTTGAAGAAGCAGTCAGTGAAGATAGGACTGCAAGAAAACATAGGGAAAGTGGAGGTGACGAAGACAACCAACCAGAAGCAACAACAGCAACGACCAACGTCAGTCACCGTCAAAGGGAGAGATTTAACACAGGTAAACTCCTCCACTTATCTAGGAAACATGGTTTCAACTACAGGCCAATTACATCGAGGAATATGTCACAGCAGGCCAGAATCGGGAAGGCACGAAACTCCATCATCAACCTGAAACTAATTTGGAATTCTATCCCAGTGACCCGGGATAACGAAAAAGATTCGAATAACCTACACCTGTGTGAATTCAGATAGTTCTTCTATACGGATCAGAAACTCGGCCATCGCATCACGAAAAGGATTTCCAACAGAGAGCTGCAGAATTCTATCGACAGCTAACTTCGCTTGCTCCATACTGAGAATCAAATGACTAGCTGGCCAGAGGCAATCAGCCACAAGTAACTCACTCTGCGAACAAATCAACCAGAAGACGCCTACTCACAAAATATGTACTACTGTTTACAAACAGGCTACTTCAGTAAACTATTTGCATTTAGCCCTCACCAACGACTTTTGTTCCTCTGCGGTTTGTTGGAATCTATTATTGTTAATCAACCAGTGTGACAGAGTGACACTTCAGTAAATTGTTTGCATTCTTCACTCAAGAATGACCTTTGTTTATTTGCATTATTATTGAAAAGTATCGTCAATAATCAGTCAGTGTTTATGTAGCCATCTTTTCCAAGTTAAATATAAAGAAATCACTAAAGTTTGTGAACAAAATATAAACGTGTGAGACAAAAACAATTTGTGGACTTTAGTTAAATACATTTAGTCAATCAAATTTCTCATTTGACGTTATTCCCTCCACTATTCATTACAATCAGACGCAAACTGAGTGCTTGCAAACAAATGTGGCAGCATTTATGAGCCGACCGTCACATAGACTTTGATAAAGTCACAGTAAAATGGTAGAAATAATATTAACTTTTTTTACCACAGGTTTTGATAATCTGAGAATTTTTTCTTCTTCGTTCAATAATTGTGCATTCAACTCCTCATAATTTGCCAACTTCTATCAACACAATAAATATGGGTGTTGGGTGCGAGTGCTGATCTATTCCATCACTTTTTGTAAATTACTTCTGACCGGTGATTTCATCTTCAATATGCAGCCATGTCAGCTGTTCTCAACATTCTGCTGCCTCTTTCTGACCCATACAGAAGAACTGACTGACGTAGCATTTGTGTTGGAAATCCGAATCTTGCCCTTTATACTGAGTTAGGAAGATTTCCAAACTGATTTCTGAGTGATGAAGATCTGCGCTACCTTACCGATCCTGGTTTGTGAATCGTCACCCGTGCCACTCTGCAGTTGAAATGGTGATTCGTGCATAAGTGGAGAAAGTGACATCTTGCGAGTTTATTCCGTTGGTAGTAATTGCTGGTTGGTTGTTCTTCATTGCCTCCGTCTTCGTTATTTTCAATTGAAGTCCCGTCTTCGCTCCTAGCTGCTTTAACCATTTTGTTGGTTTTCGTACGTAAATCTGAAAAATTGTGTGATACTGGTCATAAGTCGTCAAAGAAATTCAGAAATTCTAGACTCTTGTTACCTGACTAACATTTCCTTACCTGCTATCTGTCACAAAATATGGTCCACCATAGTTACGCATAAAATTAGTGTTCGTAGTCAACCTCTTCTAGTTTATTAATTCGCTAGTTTTATAGCCAGTTCTAACTCCGGGAAACGAGGGAATGTTCGGCTTGATTCTAATAGCCCTACCGCTGAAAATCAGTCTAAACTTTACAGAAACTTCAAAGCAGAAACAGAATATAAACAACGAACCTTTTCATAGCTCCATACGCTCAAACAATAAGTAGTCGCTTGCATAGCAATCAATATATTTTTTCATCATTATATAACCTTCCATCTATCAAGCAGACACAAACCATAATTTGAATTATCAGTTATGAATGTCAGTCAGGGAGTGCAAATTATCTTTGAATTGCCTCCTCAGCAAGTACTATCTGCGATAGAATAAGATAATATTGGATAGTAAGGTAGATAATCGCTAGGTGAATGTTGTTGGAGGTTATCACATGCAGGTACTGCACACATGGAATATTTCCAAGTCCTTAAGACGTTGGACAGCTTCGGTTATTCATTTGTCTATCAGGAGGCAGAAAACTGGTTTAAGACCATTGGAAGAATTCGCATGACGAAAGATTTCGAAGAATACTTCTTTTTATACTTAACTACTGTCAGCCTAGGGGTTATTCAATTATTCCTAAAAGAATCCTGAACGAATAGAATCGCCCAGACAAATCAATCTTGCCACTAAGTCATGATACAATTTATCTTCGAAAATCACGAATAGTCATGAACTAGAAGGGAGAGGCTGGAGTTCAAATCAAAGCATACTGAATATTGCTCAAAATGTCCAGTAAGTGTAAATTGGCCAATGAGTGCCATTGCATCTTACAACACATCCTCGGGTATTCAACATCAAAACATTCAAATCCTCTCAACAGTGTAGCTTCCTGAGTTTGATGAATACTCATTCTCTCAAGGCAGTCGAGAATGAAGTGCGAAGAAATTCTCACTTCACTGAGACTTGCGCTGTACTTTAGATATTCACTGAACACTTTTAACGCAAAATGTAGTTCCGAAGATTTCAGCATAGAAAAATCCTCATTTAGACATTTAGAAAGGGAAAGTAATGAGCGAAAATATATTCACTTTTCAATTAGATCGTCATCCCTAGCTCTACTCTAATGTATAGAATTTTGGTTACAATACGCAACAATCTACCAATCAACTGGCTCTGATATGTTTCTTAACAATAATTAGTCTGTATCAACATGTCGCTGGAGTGATAATTAACGAAGAAAGCTAATACACACAATTAAAAGGTGAAAATGATTGCAACACATCGATTGTGTAACGCACAACTTTGGAATAAATGGAGATTAATTTAGGAATCAGCGTGTTCTAAAGTTGAGTAGGCAACAGATAAATGAAGAAAATAAAACGATTTGGATTATGTTGACATGTAATCAAAGATGAAGTAGTCAGAAAATATTTCTTCGCTCTATCCCTTTGCTCTCTAAATGTCCATATGGGTATGTTTTCTATACTGAATACGCATTCATCCATAGTGATAATATTGTTCCACTAAGATCCAAAAGTGCAGTCGATGTTTCGGGCAACCAGTTGAATAAACTGATTTTCTTTGGTTGGAAACTAGTCACTAACTAGTATGATGTGTCTAGTGCATTCTCTGGTGCAGACTGAATTCTATCAGTCAAGTATGCAATTTTGGCCGATTGCCTCCAACCATCTAAACTGATTTTCTGTTTTCGATTTTAGGCTCAATAAAATCAAAATCCATATAGCTACCATCTCAACAATTAGATACATTCACACGACATGTTGAAAACACCACACCATGTGTTCATATTCACTTCAGTAATCACACTGAAATACGATTATGAAACACGGAAAATACTCAGGGAAATTGATACTGATTCATAAAAAGATAGATAATACGTGTTGTGGAATAAAAGATTGGGTGATTTGTCCAGTCACCATACATTTGATAAAGTCTAACCAGTCTGATAACGTCACCAATTTCGTGTCCCTCTCTGTTATGTAGAAAATTAATTTCGATAAAGCCTCACAGTGTTATACAGTATTATGCAATAGGCAAAAACATCGGATGATATTATGGAGTTATACTTCACCACAGTGCCCAAGTCCTGCTCGTATACATGCAGCTATGGATGAAATCATAAACGCACATACACAGAAAGATCGCTTGTGACGTCATTTGTAGACGGGAAACAACATATCAAGACTGTATATCACAAATGCATTTGTAGTCTCACATTTGTGCAACACTGTTGTATTTAATCCATTTTTTTGATGTAATCTCACTGCCTTATGCCGGCGTACATTCGTCACATGAGCATTCTTCTGTTATCTCAAAGAGTCCACTATCTGTGATACAATATCCGATAAAATATTAAAGCTGATTGCCTCAGAGAAGCCAATTAAGAGCTATGGTCAACGATATTCTGTGAGTTCATTACAAATTAGACAAAAATTTAAGTAAGAAATTACTGCATAACAAAACCAAAACCAGTAATGGAGGCTCATATCTAATTACAGATTTTCCCCGAACAGAGTACTATCATTCCAATTTCGCCATGTTCTCAATAACTAATGAGTGTCATTTCAGAGGTGGAGGAATGTGACAACTGAAATGTGTTACTTATTGTCAGATTACGAAATAATCTCCCAGTGTACAATTCTCCCATCGTGGTTTCACGACAGCGTGTGCGAATAATTTGTTTTAATTCAAGGAACGGATGTGTGCATCTTATGTGGACACCTGGACAATCTGAAAATTATTAACAGTACCGACAATGTACAGATGTACTTGCATACAAAAATGGCGTTGATATTGATGACATGTGATTATGATTTCACAAGGTGATGAAATTGTCTACGGCCTGTGACTTCGTTCAGACCAACTGACACGATTAAATTCACTCATGGGATGAAAGAATTGTACATCAAAACTGTTCCTAACAAATACTTCAGACAGATATTTACTGTGGTTTAGGACTCGGTCGCCAGGAATGTAAAGAGAGAATAACGTTTTCACAAGATTTTCACAAACATAATAACGTCGTCACATTGCCTATCATGATAACAGTTATAGTTACACACTCAAACATGTGAAGATCATGGCGTTTATTAGGATGATATCTGATAATGACTTCACAAGCTGGTGAAATTGTCTACAGCATACGATTTTGTTCAAACCAAATGACACGATTAAATTCACTCAGGGTATGTCATAAGTGTGCACGAAAACTGTTCCCGACAAATAATACAGATAGACATTTAATTTGGTGGAGGATTCTGTCGTCAGGAATGTGAAGTGGGAATAATGCTTTAACAAGACTTAACAAAAATATAAAAACGTCGTCACATTGTCTATCATGAAAATAGTTATAGTTACAAACTAGAAACACGTGAAGATCATTTTTGAAATTGCTTTCTAAAGCAGTGAAATTAAATTAATGATATTGAGAATTCTTGACTTTACAATAAAAGTCAGCGTATACAACTACTTGTTTATTTATTCAGGTATCATCAAAAGTAGAAAATGACACAACATCGGCTACCTGTATTCTCGCTTCCTTGGTGTAATCAAATAAACTGGCGAATACCATGAATAGTCCCAGAAAATTGAACAATTCAATGTAGGTTATAAATATCTTCCGTCCTACTATTTCTTCTTTGGAATACTTTAACCACACAGTTATGAAGTATATTGTCTGCGAATATCATAACACAAATTGCAAAGATTCGGAGTGAATATGAGGAATAAACATTTGGTCTTTTCTATTAAATGCAATCTCAATGCATCTTTGAATGATGAGGCCCATACAAGCTCAGTGGATTTCATTAGTGCACGGTTTCTCATGATAATGAAATATCGGAATTAAACATCACCTGATATGCCTCATCAACAGTTACACCAAATGAGAAGTATCCTGCTGAGAACAAGTATTCACAAATAAACAGACATCACGAAAATCGTGAAGCCTACACTGGTTTCACAAATTGAAAGTAATATCAACCATTCCGCAAGATGTCTTTCTCCAACATTGCTGTTTGATCTCAATTTATTTCTTCCAGCATCTCCACAGTCATGTTGCATTTCGTCTTCACTGACCTTCCTAATGACACAGGCACACATTTTCTATGTTTCTTTGAAGACGTGCATCAGCGCACTACTTATATCTAACTATAATTAGCACAAAGGACAATCCAGCTACAAATGTGGAGATCAACTGAGTAAATATGGTCAACTAACAATGATGAGAACTATCAATGAGGATAATCACATAGATTACACATTGAAAAGTGTCAATACAACATCCTCAGGAAATATGTTTGGAACTCACGAGCATTACTCCACAACCAAGGAATATGGCGCCCAGTAGATTGTATGGAAACTAAAATTGGAAAGCAAACAAAATAAGAATTAGTATGAAAATTTATTAATCCTTGGTTAGATACAAATGGCATAAAGGAACTGTTTCGATTTGTAACTGAAATTATCCTTTGAAACTGAGATTCGAATAAATGCCTGATTCCAACAAACAGTTAGTTAGTTTGGATTTAGTAGCTAACAGAGATCGTTCGTCAAGTATTCCACCGAAGTGGGGAACACAACTTCCCTCATTCTAATCACAGACTATAATATATTCAGTTGAACGTAAGAAGTAAACTTTAGTTTGCAAAGTGAACTTAGAGACGGTTTTATTTCTATCAAGTAAAATATCATACATTATTGTTTATAATCTGGAATAATCACAAGCATTCAGTCTATTTTCAAAATGCGAGGGGTGGCTAGAGAATTCGCTATTCACTAATTATGTAATGGGCGTGAACTCGTCACTATGCATTACGCAAATATTAGCAACACAATACTTAGCCAATTCCAAACTTTCCAGATATGTTTTCATACATGCGTATATACACTAGGAAAATGTGGGGTAAGATTCGCAGTTCACATTAAACACTCACATGGTAGTATTCAGATATAATGCAGAAGATGCATCCTACGATACAGAATACCGCAAGCAATCCATAGAACACAGCATATCCCTTCGGTGTAAAATGTTTTGATTTGAATCCGAGAAGTATTGCCACTGAAGCCATGACAGCCGTTATAACGAAAGAAATCAAACTGTTTATTATGCCAGTTTGATAACACAATATACAATCAACGACAGTCCATGAAAGGATCTAGACAACACAATCAAAAACGTCAGTGGTTTATATAAAAACTAGCTAGATGGTTACTTGTTATTCAGAAATATTCGACACTTTTATTTTGTTTGTTCATGTTACATCGATAGCGGTCACTCACACTATGACCTTTCATTACTGAAAGCATTTCTGAAGTCAGCGCATATTTGTTGACAAATGTGATAGACTAGTCATCATTGTAGTTGTATTCACTGAAGAGATCAGAGCGTTATCAAACTTCAGACCAGTAAGCAGCGATGTGATCTGTAACGTACATGAATTTCCGGTCATGACTATCTTTCGATGTGGTCTCAATATCACGATGCTTTCCCTCTCGTCATGTGTTGCCTTCATGTTTTTGTAAACAAATATCTACGTGTCTGACTGAATGTCTACAGTGCGTTTCATTTGAGAGGACAACTTAATTTTGTGGACATTCGCAGCTACTTTGGAATTAATTGTGATCTGATAGGTGTTATACACCAGACTTCTCTTCTCGATCGATTTCACCTTCATACGCTTAAGACGATCCAGTTTTACTGCAGCCAGTCTCTTCATTTCGCCTGAGAATTTCTTCAACGTCAACCACTCACCATGATATCTATGTCTTCTGACAAGTCGATTACAATGGACCACGTTGGAATAGTAATGTCAAGAGTGTGATCCATTGAAATTAGTTTGCTATACTCTGATATGTCGAGGAAATATTGCCTAAAGACTTTCTTTGAACCTTCTTTCATGTTGTTAATAACTATCAGTTGCACAGCAATAAGCTGAGTGGTGAATGGATTACAATTGCAACTGTCGAATCTGTTGATTTCAACTTCCCTTACACGAGATGTATACTGGCTAAATGAAGGCGTCCAACAACTGAAATCTCCAAATTAACAATGAAAATTACAACTTTCTGTGAATTTTCATTTGCTTATCTACAATGAGATACTTTATGGAAATACGATCTCACACGATGTTATTCAAGGACCCTGCATTTCAGTCTACATTTACAAGAGAATGATTCACGAAACAATTACATCGGTTCATAACTTACTGCCAATGTCATCATAATGATGTAAATTTGGTACTTCAGTCGTAATCTCAGAGTAAGTAGTACGCACATGTTCATAATGAAACCAAAGATTCTGAAATGAATAATACAATGTGGCATCAATGTATTCATCAAAATCAATAGCAGATCAGTTTGAGCTAAGACAGCAACGTCTGGTAAAACTCATTTTTATGCAATTTTCACTTATCGGTGAAGTAACATGATCATTGTAATGGGATCCGTCCTTAGACATTTCAACATACATCACAGTCGAAACTTGATCGGTAATATTCTTTAAGAAAGAAAACACTGTACGCATTTCTACTGTAATGAGAAACTTTGTTAATTTCATTTCAACTTGTGATTCCATAGACACTGCGGTACTCAAATACGTCTCATATGCACCATTCTACAAACAGTGAGATTAACTAAAGATTTCTTAGCGAGAAGTTAATAATATTGAAGTATATCTTGTTAAATTGAACAAAGTCATGCACATTCACTTTCCTGTCACACTTATTTCACCGAAATTATAACACATTCAGTCAATGAATATTAGAAGAACCAATGAAGTACATGATAATTACAACCCACTATGACATGAATCACCTCACTGTCTATAAAATAACTTTAATTCAGTTAAGTAGAAGTCCACAGAAAAAGGTTGTCAGGATGAGAATCCATCTCCGACATTTTGAAACTTGCCATTTCTCCATACTCTCCATGATCAGTTTACTGTCTACTGCTCAACTTATCTGTTGCAAGTCAATCTGAACGAAGAACATTCTTTGCAATAAGTACTCTTCAGGTTCTCACAATTATGAAATATAATATTTGTTGTCGTTACAATAATGGCCAGTTATGCGGCTGATACAATTTCTACATAAAATAACAGATTAGTTATAGGGTGTCAAAATACATAGTCGTATTTGTATGACAAACGTGCAATTTGGCTGAAATCGATTACAAAATATTTCGGTGAAATGGAAAAGAATGATGGTGATTAATCGTAATAGATTTGTAGATTGTAGCAAAATTGACAAGTCAGTTCAAGATTATTAGGTGTCAGGTGAGTAAGGGGCTAGCACAAAATGGTACATATTAAAAAGAGGATAGTAAGATTGCAGTGAGAGGTTCACAATGAAATAACGAATGTGTGAAATGCAACAGGTGGAAGCATATATTGAGAAAGGAGATAATATCACTAATAATAAGTCCGGATGGTATAAATGGAAAATTCGATAGTATTGAGAGAATGTTTGAATGAATGGCATGAATTATGACGAATAATAATAACAATAATAATAATTGTAATAATAAGCAAAGAAAGAAAGAAAACCAAGAGGGTTAAGGGGGAGAACCACTCTTAGTGAGAATTATATCGACTGAACCGGAACTCTGTATCTAAAATACACGTCAAGACGCTGTTCCTAGCGTAGAGAAACTTGGATTGATATTGTTTTTACAAACAATATCGTTTTGTTTTTCATTCACTGGGAAATACAAAACCGTTTATTATAGTGAATATCATATACTCAGTGCCCAAATGTTTTTCAAACTTTTAAAAGTGAACTTGGTTTGGACATACATAGAAATCATCACCATTGTCTCCCATTTCACCGAAATATTTCGTAATCGATTTCAGCCTAGCACGTTTGTCACAAAAATACGACTATGTATTTTGACACCCTATAACTAATCTGTTATTCTACGTAGAAAATGTATCAGCCGCATAACTGGCCATTACTGTAACGACAACAAATATTATATGTCATAATTGTAAGAATCTGAAGATGAATTATTGAATAGAATAGTTTTCGGTCACCTTGACCTTTAATTCATGATATGGGAATGTTTCACACTGTTTTAAATCTTATCTGTTGGAATTGAGCATTTTAATTTTGAAAAGTAGGTGGAAATGTACATGCACCTACTTACCCAAGAAAAACCTTCACAAGCAGAATAGGCAATGGATCTGCTTTTCTTTCATTACTGACTATACTGAAATCGAAATGGATTAGTTGAAGTGCCATCTCACTCGCCAGTCTCCATTAAGTCGCCAGCTGTGAACCACATCATTAGCTAATAATTCCTGACTCCTTTGTAAATCTGAAAATGATTGACATAGTTATTCATCATTGCAAACCACAAAGAACATCAACACGCGAGACACTAAGTAATGTACTATACGAATGAGTCTACAGATTATCATAGAAAACCTTTGACGGAATCATTACTGTGAGCTACACATATATGCTCATTTACATGTGGATAAGGTGGAATTCATTATTTGGTCCACGGATCACTCTTCAAATCTGATATACAAATATGAGTATATGACTCAACAAGCAAATTGTCTCCCACTAGTTTCACACAACGCATCAGGCCCTGGAGTGGAAAGAGGATGGGCGTTGGATGTTAGGGGGTTGAATGAAGATGCTGTGAGTATGAGATAAAAGCCAATGGGAAACCGTGGAGGCAACTAAATTAAACTGGAGAAAACAAGATGAAATGTAATTGTGCGTTTAAAGGCTTATATTCCACTTGGAAACTCAGAGAATAATAATAATTATCATTCGAATATTACACATGACCATTTCGTACCATAATGCCAAATAATTTTTCATTTCGAATATCAAAATCTATGGTATTCGTGCACATCAGTCAATTACATCGGTTTACGTAAGAGACAAGCTGATAAACTCACAGTCTCCTATTCCAATATACTGCTCAAGTATTCACACATGTGACATTTATATAATTGTTGGGAGACCACGTCAATAAACACTCTGATAACACTGAATGTGATACTCCATAATGATCTTTATTCATGTACATTCCTGCTGCAAAACATCAATGTAAACAAACCAATTTTTAATTTGAACATTATTCCAATGTTCTCCATGAGAATGTTTTCAATGTTTATGCAACGTGTGTAAGTGTTAAGAGAATTACAACGGGGTGCAAAATAACATATTTTTCAGTCAACATGATCCTTGCTACTTCTGATAATCACAATCATACTCAAGTGAAGTATCACTCTACATATGTATTAGTAACAAGGCGCCTACTGTAGTCCATTCACGCACGTCGTTCCAGTATGAAAGTGTGAATGAATCAGGTTTCTTTCTTTTGCATAGATTTTCATTTTCAAAAGATGATTATCTCCTTCATCTGGTCAGAACGGATAGAAGGTGGATGTTTCACAATAAACCATCATTCCTAACAAATAATCTTGTAAATTTCTAAGGTGAAAATAACATTTTCATTGGAACTAATATACAGGAGCAGCATCCACATTCAGAGATGGATTTACACTTTCATACTGTTGACCGCTTCATCACACTAATGGACAATATTATCTTTCCTTATCACAGTTTCATGTTATTAGGCAAAAAGTGGTCTTCTTAAGTGACAGCCAAAATATTCTCTCAGTCATACATCATGCTTCTTCAGTAAGTTAGATCTAAACGACACTTCGAAATGTGTTTTGGGAATGCCAGACACATTGGTAAAATTACTTTGGGAAACTCCACAGTTGAATATTTCCATGCAATTATTCTGCGACTGATAGGTAATATGATATGTGATTGCCATTAGAATTTCATACGACGTGATAACAAATGTTTAATATCTCTGAGTCTTTACTGCGCTCAATGCGCAGAAACTGACAAGGTGTCTTTAACCTGCAGAGGTGACTGGGTAAACTGATATCAGTCGGGTTAGTGAAAAATGTGTCGTGTGTACTCTCTCTCTCATTATAAATGCCTCTGTATTGTGACTTCGATTCCTCAAGGATGTCCAAAGTGGTTGCACCAATGCACCAGCATTACATGGCCTTACGGGAACCAGGGTAACTTTCTTACCATAGTTTAGTTTCAGTTTACTGTTTATTTTATTATTAGTATTATCATGATTATTACTGTTATTGATTATCCATACCATTGTGATTCAGGTAGAGATGTTTTATAAGCACTTTACTGTATTCCATTTGACTTTGTGCATTTTTGTCCATTAAGATTGATTGGTCATTTTCTCGCACTTATTACGCAGTCCAAATTGGTGTCTTCTTCATCAAAATGTCCAGTTAGTCTTTCGCTTCTAGATTACATCTCAGGCTGTGTAAGTATCTAAAACAGTTCTTCTAGTGTGGGACTTGGATTAGTCAGTTTGTCTACGACATTTTCGCGATTCATCCTTTCTTTGTTCTTCCATAGTCAAAATAACAATCTTCCCATGTTCACTAAGATGATTATTGCTGTCAGTTGCCAACTTACTGTCGACGTCAACAAGAGAATTAATAGTAGATTGATTCCGTGGAATGAGTGCAAAAGCTTGACACATCATTTGTATTATTTGTATTATGCTTCTGTGGAGCTAGTTACATAGAACGTTTGTCGAGATATATATCCTGCCACTTTCGAGAGTGCCACCCAGTTTGGCTTAGTAAAGGAGAGAGTACAGTTATTAATTCATCAATATAACAACAGATTGTAGATACTGACTGACCACGCAGCATCTGACACATCGCTAATTACAGTCTACAAAGTTCGACAAAGTTTGCCGAAAGGGACACGAGTGCATTCGCCTTATATGGCAGAGATTTTGGCAATACATAATGTAAAGCCAGAACTTTGAGTATGTGCAAAAACAATTTGCATGATCTCTTTCGCTACCTCGGTCTAGATTTTACTATGTATTTCACATAACAACTTTGTTATCCTTCTTTATTTCATGTTACATTTTTGTTTTATTTTATTTCACTTCATGTTATGGCATATTGTAACATTTTATCTAGTCTACTGCTTGGACAACATTTCACTCACCCCCTGTCTCCACTGTATTATATTCACATATTCACATTTCCGAATGTACTTTAATTTATTTTCCGATCATCTATTTCTCATTTGTTTGTTGACCTTTAGGTTGACCTCTGTTTATTTATTTAGTTATTCATTCATTTATCTAATCAACTGTGAATCATAATCCTATACACCAACATTATCGCACTTTAGTATTTCCACTCACTGTCAAACTGAAACACCCACACCTACACACACACACACAATAAACTGATTTATATTACCTATTGTAATTCATATATACGATTGTACAACTATGAAAGTGAAAGAGTCGAAAAGAGGATTTCCTTCACTGAACCCGTTGTTTTTCAGATATATATTCTCTGTTCACCTTCAACTTCATTAAAATGTATAGTGAGATGACAAGCTGGTATATTACACAAACTGCAGAAATTTCTGATTCAAATGTATTTAGGTGGACACGCAGACAATATCTGTTTTTCAATTAGTGCCACTGACTGGTTGTTGTACATTAGCTCACATTTGTCATGAGCCATACCTGGATACGTGGAATATATATTTAACCATTCGCAAATAAATCTCATTTGCTTTTGAAACAATTCTACCCCTGCAAGTGGACATCAATCTACAACATGCTAATTTATATGATAGTGTGCCACATTCGATTTGAGGAGGAACTTGGCTTACATTTCTGAGGACGTCGAACTGTCTTGAGAAGAGTGCAGACATCTGATGCACAAATCCAGAATTCATTTCGTGATGCCATGCTCACTGGCGAAATCCACTTCTGAACGGTGTGGTGCATTAGCTCTTCTCCATCTTCACTGGATATTCTGGCTAGTAATTATACGTTGTTATGAAACCAATTTTCATTCAAACAGTATTTCAATGCTCGAATGTTTATGAAACGTATGTGAGTGTATGACAGAATCACAGTGCCTACAAAATATCATATTTTTCAGTCAACATGGTCCTTGCTACTTCTCTTAATAACCATAGACAAATTGAGTGCAACGCTTTGACTGGACACTAGCAACTAATGTGATGTTTCTAGTCTTTTCTTTTGGTGCAGACTGAATTCTATCAGCCAGGCTTGCAATTAAGCCACCATTCTGGGTAGGTCTTCATCACCGTGCACATTAATCTGATGATATTAGATGGTTAGAGACAATCGGCAGGAAGCCTTGTACCTGGGTTTCGTGATAGTTGGCTTATCTGCAATCCTGAAGGTACTCATTCCTCTTCGGAGATTTGAACCCGCGTCACCCAGTGTTACCTACAGCACAGACGCTACTACTGAGCTGTTTTGACTCGCAATTGACCTCCTGTAGGCCTGTATTGGGTACTTTGATTTTACACTAGTCAGTAATTAGTGTGATGTGTCTAATCCCTTCTTTGGTGCTGACTGTATTCTAGGGTCTTATAGTTCCAGGGTCATACAGTTCCAGGATCTTACAATTATAAATTATGATAATTCTTTGTCGTTACTACAATGTCAGTGTGCGTCAGTGACACATAGGTAGGATGCTCGTCACTTACGGATGTTTTCCAGAGTTCGACCCCCCCTGACGCACTCATTAACTCGCCAAGCCAGTAATAATATTGGTGAAGAGGTGAGGCAAGTCAGCTCACTTTATAAGAGGATTCGGGTGAGTAGCAGGTATAAAGTAGTATTAAATAAAGAGAAGATAGTAAGACTGTAATGAGAAGGTCATCATGAAATAACCAATATGCGAAATGAGACGGCTGAAGGCATAAAGAGGTAACATCACTAATAATAATTCCGGATAGTATAAATGGAAAATCCTATAGTATTTAAATAATGGAGGAATGAAGGGTATTAATGACAACGAACAGTAATAACACATGTGAACTGATTGGACACTAGTCACTAGTGTGACGTGTCTATTCCTTTCTTGGGTGCAAACTGAATTCTAACAGTCAGGTTTATAATGTGGCCACCATTCTAAGTAGCTCGCCATCATGGTGTGCATTATGTGATGATATTAAATGTTGAGAGACAATCGGTAGGAAGCCTTGGACCTAGGTTTTGGGCTAGTTGACACTCGTCAGCAAGGCGTACGTGGAACCTTGAAGGTACTCATGTCCCTTTTGAGATTCTAACCCGCGTCACAATTGTACTGATAAGCAAAGCAAAAGAAACGAAAACAATAGGGATAAGGGGAAGAGGCACTCTTGGTGGGATGAAGGAACTTTGTTCCAAGTTTGCCCACGAACGGAACAGCGTCTGAACGTGGTCTTTTGGCATACAAAGTTCCCGTTTAGTCAATTTTATTAGAGCATCTCCAGCTATTTATAGGAGCTAAGCACGCAAATTGGTGGCTACTGGTTTCAGAGTTTTGCCGTAATCACACTATACACTAAGCTTAGTTGATAAGAAAATATTTTTGAAACGTTTGGCATAATGTTTAGGCATTATTGGGTAACATATTTGAGGTATATTAATAATAATAATTATTATTATAAGCGTTTCCACTCCACATTTTCAACTCACCTTGATATGCTTGATATCAAAGCGTTCAGGTCTGTTCGACAATGTAATTTGCTAATATTCGATAAATACATATGCATGTATCGAACGGGAAGCAGCGGGTTAGTCGTCCAAGGGTGACATGTAGGAGATCATGTGAAGAGGAGATCAAAGCATGTGGGCAGACGTGGAGCCAAGTTAAAACGTTGACAGAGAACCGAACACAACGGAGGCGTGTGGCTGAAGCCCTATAATCTTCTAGGAACTAAAGTAAAGAAAAATATAATAATACATATGTATGTATAAATTATATTCTTGTTCTAGTGAAAACCTGTGATGCATCAAATAATAACAGCTTCTGGCTGAGTGAATTTATTTTTAGTCAGCGTCATCTTAGTTTCAATGAAATAGTTCTATGCGGCATGTGAAAAATTCTTCACTAAGCGTTTTTATTCAACTCAATAGTCATATTTGAATATGACTGTAAAACAAAAAATACCCACCGAAATTGTTTCTGGTTAATAGAATAGATAGTTAATGTACATGGTAAAGGAAGGGATTAGGTGATTTATGTAGTCAGAGTAACATTTCACTAAATTTAACAAGACTAATAAGGCTACCAAACTACATGTACCACTGAACCACAGTTGCTTACATATACAGGGAAAGATCATGTGTGGAAGGGAAGCATCATACAGAGATATAACCTTTTTGATTTCACTTGAATAATAATAGCAATAGTGATAATCACTTTATTCCAAACAGTGTTAATTGTACAGAATGGAATTTTCAGCGTTTTTATACATATTGCAACAGTTTAGCTCCTTTTGTAAATACGTACATATGTAAAATTTAAAATAATATCAATTATGAAACCACTATACACAGAATCTTGTTGGAGACGTAAAGAAGTATAAGTAGACAGTATAAAGATAATACACGCAATAATAATAACAATACTAATAATATTTCTTTATAATTTGCAGTTCAGTTACAGATTTAAAAAGTTTATAAGTTCTTTCTTGACATCTGACTATCTCTTCACACAAAAACCCCTAATAAATATGGTGTGGCAGAATTTTCGTATTTAGTAGCTTTACAACCTTAAATCCTTATGAAGATTCTTCCGGTTTTACCGGGAGATATTCAAGTGAAAACAAAGGGAATAAGGGGAATGAACGCTCGGTAACAGAAAAGATAACTTCAGACAACTGATTGCAAGTACTGAAGTGCCTATTGACAATAATCTCAACTAACTGAGTCAAAGACACATCACTAACCCTACTTATTTACTAAGATAATATGATAAAATACTTTTGATAAGTTCAGGGAAGAATAATGAGGAACAATATAGAAGAATGGTTAGAATATATGAACTGATTTGTGAATTGATTTATGATGCCAGAAAGTCACAACTTCTTTATGTAATAAGTCAGACGAAACATTTTCTTAAAAATTAACAGGATATAAGACGACCAACAGATATTCGAAAAGAAATCGATGCGGTGATAAGAGAAACTCAGGGTACTCCCCATCACAGTGCCGTCAATATTACGGTAATCATGAGACTGAATCAGTCTACACAAGTCTTGTTCGTCTCTACAACTGAAGTCAATAATATGATGTTTAGATGGATTCAGTTTTAGACCATTTAGGTGAGACTATTTGTCAACTTCAGATAATTATCTGTTCATATAAGAACAATGGAAAGCAGAAACTACTGACATAGAAATGGTTGAATTAACGGTGTATTTAATTTAGTTAGCTTTGCAAAAATATCGAAGGTCATAATAGAAGAAAGAAGTAAGAGAAGGAGAGAGTATAGGGCTTTGAGGCACACCAGTTTCCGTTAGCAATGAAGTGCAGCGCCTTCTATTCAAAATAGTATGCTGACTTCTACCCGAAAAATAAGAAGACAGCCACCTTGTGACCAAGGTCTCAGTGTTTGCTGAAATCAGCATGCTTAGTGAAAGTGAACTAGGAATAGAGTCGTCAAAAGCGACAGTGTAGTCTAAAATGGGCGGCTCGTCAAGACTTGAAACAGTACTTTGCTAGAGCACAATGGCTGCATCTAATCTGCTTCTACTGCATTTGTAAGCAAACTGTTTTGCGTCATTGGAAGATTTCAAAGAAGGTCCAAGAACATGGTTTCTCTATAGTTTTCAAAAGTGGAGACATGATGGCGATAGGTCTGAACTTTAGGCCGAATCCAGATGACTTTCGTACAAGAACCGTCTTTATTTCTATCCAGAAAACAGGTACTGCATCCATGTGAAATGATGCATCAAAGGTTCGCGTAAGAGGATAATACAAAATACTGTCACATTTTTGGAGCTAAATACTTTGGACACCACCGGGACCTAGCTGTTTTTCTGGATTTTAGGATTTGAGTGAGACATTTCAACATATCCCTTTCATTAAAACCAGTGAAATGATCATTGACGGGACTAGAAACATCAGGTCCAGTCATATTTGCTTGTTGCATTATAAAAGATATATCTGGGGAATTTACAACAGGTTAAGCATCAACTGAAATTTGTTTTCTGCTCGTAAGTTGAATAAAACGTTTCCCCATGTCAGAACACGTTTCACAAGATGAAATGTCTCATTGTATATCCCACTCGGTTTTTATATTTCGGACTTCATCAGGGAATTTATTGTTCAAACGCCTGCATTATCATGTGATTTATACAGGTTATCTTTTTCTCTCCTAAGCATTTTTAGTTAACAGTATTTCGGTAGGACAGCTAATATCAAAACGGAACTTGAGGTAGGAGTGGATACTGGAGATGGAAACATCTGGTACTTCATCAACGAATAGGTCCCAGTCAGTATCATGCAGCATACATCCTATTGCTAGAATAGTGACTTGTGAATAGGGTCGTTCTTTGATGTTCTTTGTTGGGTGAAGAAAGGCCTTTCTGTGTTACCTGCCATACACTTCCAGTAAAATTCGAATAATGCAGTGGTCAGAACTCAGTGATGGAGCTCTCCTTCGCACGTAGTATATGTCGTGATCGTTTGAGGAAACCAAGACTAGGGTTTTCTCCAGATGAGTAATGATTTCGACCAAGTTCTCCTGACCAGGTGATATGAGAAAGCTGTGATCGCAAGAATTAAAGTCCTCACAGACTACTGACAAGGAAATTCAAAAGTTGAGAGCAGCAAATTCAGTGAATTCGTCTGAGAAGATATATGTATATGTATATGCCTATTTACATGTCGAACAAGCGGAATGTACTTTTCAATTTCGAAATCACTCTTCAAAAATGTGATAAAAATATTAGTGGATGCCACATGATGTCAGCTGTTCATTTGCAATTTCACACTGCTCTCCAGGAACTCAGGTGAAACACTAATGAGAAACGACAAGTTGGGCCCGGATCCGAGGGTGCCATGGAGAAGATAGTGTGAGAGGGAGGTAAGAGTTTATTGAAAATCATGGAGCTAAATAAAGAGGTCCTCAGAAAACAGGAGTAAATGTAAATTTGCTGTTGAAGGCCAATGTTTCACTTGGAAACTTAGGGAATAATAATAATGTAACCATTTTCCTCTGAAAATACCACGCGATCAAGCTCATGACTGTTATTATTAAGAAACAATACACTCAGAAACCCAAAACGTATGATATTCTCACAAATCAGTCACCCAATTATCGATTTAGACATAAGATAAGCTCATAAACTTAGAGTCATCTGCTTCAATATTCTGTTGATTGTTTTGGAAAATGCTGTATTTATATACTTGTTAGCAGATCACATCAGTACACGGTCTGCTTACATTGCATGAGATACTCCATAACGACCTTCGTTTATGTACATTTTTGCTGCAAAACATTATTATAAATAAACCAGTTATTCAATAAAATAATTTCAATGCTCCTATATTTATGAAACGTATGTAAGTGTATGACAGCATTACAATGGCTACAAAATTTTATATTTTTCAGTCAACATATTCCTTTCTACTTCTCCTAATAACCACAGAAAAATGAAGTGTAGCTCTTTGATTGGACACTAGCAACTAATGTGATGCGTCTAGTCCTTTTTCTGGTGCAGACTGAATTCTATCATGCAGGTTTGCAATGTGGCCACTATTCTGAGTACATCGTCATCATGTTTCTCATTGATTTGATGATATTCGATGGTTGGAGGCAATCGGCAGGAAGACGTGGACCTGAGTTTCGTGCATCTTTGTCCATTACGATTGATTGGTCATTTTCTTGCACTCATTACGCAATCCGGATTTGTGTCTTTTTTATCCTAATATCCAGTTAGTCTTTCGCTTCTAGATGATATCTCAGGCTGTGTAAATATCTAAAACAGTTCTTCTAGTGTGGGACTTGGATTAGTCAGTTTGTCTACGACATTTTCTCGATTCATCCTCTCTTTGTTCTCCCATAGGCAAAATAACAATCTTCCCATGTTCACTAAGATGATTATTGCTGTCAGTTGCCAACTCACTGTCGACGTCAACAAGAGGATTAATAGTAGATTGTCCCCGTGGATTGAGTGCAAAAGCTTGACACATCATTTGTATTATTTGTATTATGCTCCTGTGGAGCTGACTACATAGAACGTTTGTCGAGATATATATCCTGCCACTTTCGAGAGCGCCACCCAGTTTGGCTTAGTAAAGGAGAGAGTACAGGTATTAATTCATCAATATAACAACATATTGTAGATACTGACTGACCACGAAGCATCTGACACATCGCTAATTACAGTCTACAAAGTTTGCCAAAAGGGACACGAGGGCATTTGCTTTGAATAACGGAGGCTTTGGCAATACATAATGTAAAGCCAGAATCTTGAGTGTGTACAAAAGCAATTTGCATGATCTCTTTCGTTACCATGGTCTAAATCTTACTATGTAATTCATATAACAACTTTGTTATCCTTCTTTATTCCATGTTACATTTTTGTTTTATTTTATTTCACTTCATGTTATGGCATATTCTAACATTTTATCTAGTCTACTGCTTGGACAGAATTTCACTCACCCTCTGTCTCCACCGTATTACATTTACATATTCACATTTCCGAATGTACTTTAATTTATTTGTAATGCACGCTGAAAGTTCCTTACCTGTACCACAAATACTGTTTGGAATAAAGCCATTATTATTATTATTTTCCCATCATCCATTTCTCATTTGTCTGTTGATCTTTAGGTTGACCTCTATTTATTTATTTAGTTATTCATTCATTTATCTAATCAACTGTGAATCATAATCCAATAAACACCAACATTATCGCACTTTAGTAACTCCGCTCACTGTCAAACTTAAACACCCACACCTACACAGACAATAAAACTGATTTATATTACCTATTGTAATTCATATATACGATTGTACAACTATGAAAGTGAAAGAGTAGTAAAGAGGATTTTCATTCATTGAATCCGTTGTTCTTCAGATATATACTCTCTGTTCACCTTCAACTTCGTTAAAATATGTAGTGAGATGACAAGCTGGTATATTACACAAACTGCAGAAATTTCTGATCCAAATGTATTCAGGTGGACACACAGAAAATATTGGTTTTTCAATTAGTGCCACTGACTGGTTGTTGTAAATTAGCTCACATTTGTCACGAAGCACACAGATTCGTGGAATATATATTTAACCATACGCAAATGAATCTCATTTGCTTTTGAAACAATTCTACCCCTCCCTGCAAGTGGACATCAATCTACAACATGCTAATATATATGATAGTGTGCCACATTCGATTTGAAGCGGAACTTGGCTCACAGTTCTGAGGACGTCGAACTGTCTTGAGAAGAGTGCAGACATCTGATCTAAAAATCCAGAATTCATTTCATGATACCATGCTCACTGGCCAAATCCCCTTCTGAACGGTGTGGTACATTATCTCTTCCCCATGTTCACTGGATATTCTCCCTAGTAATTATACGTTGTTATGAAACCAATTTTCATTTAAACATTATTTCAATGCTCGAATGTTTATGAAACGTGTGTCAGTGTATGACAGAATTACAGTGGGGTACAAAATATCATATTTTCCAGTCAACATATTCCTTGCTATTTCTCCTAATAACCATGGACAAATTGAGTGTAACTCTTTGACTGGACACTAGCAACTAATGTGATGTTTCTAGTCCTTTCTTTTGTTGCAGACTGAATTCTATCATTCGGGTTTAGAAATAAAAGTAACAAGTTTCCTTCTTTGAAGTATATTATCATCATCAGAACATATTTTGTTTCTATCACAACAAAATAGTTGTCAAACGTATTTTAGAAATCTTGTCAAACAGGGCAGAATTTAGATGTTTCCCGAGAATTTTTATTTCTAAGAAATACTCTTCAAGTATTCTAGAATGTAGATGAAAACTACATCGAAATGAATACACAGTAGTTGCGGCAATATTCATGCTATTGACCGTTCCATCACATTAATGCAGAGCATTATCCTTCCGCAGAGAGTTTCACGCACCTAAATGAATGGTCTTTTTAGTGGCAATCGACATATTTCTGCAGCTTTAATCAATACTTCGTCAGTAAGGTTAACCTGAATGACAGTCCAAAGTGTCTTTCGGGAATGCCGAGCACAGTAGTAAGATCGTTTTTGGAAACTCCACAGTTGGATATTTCTATGCTAATATTCTGCAATTGAATGGTAGTAGGATATGCAATTGCGATTAAAACATCATTCGAGGTGATAACAAATAATGATTACAAATGTCGAATGTCTGTGAATCATTAATGCACTCAATGCAAAAGTGAATGCATAAAATGATTCCTGTCGTGCTTGTTAAAAAATGTATCCTATGTAATTTTTCTGTCATTACAAACATCTCTGCATTCATTTATGGCAGGCTGTCCACACACCAATTCGAAAGCACTGTAATTCCTGTCAACACTTACAAAGGAGTTATTAGTATATTGATATTCTTAAATAGGTTAAAAGTATTTCATACAATATTAGTAGAGAAAGTAAATAATTAGCGACGATAAAATCGAGAAAGAATGGAGATTTCTATGAAACTCCACAACCTACTTACATGTTGTTAGTAGTTAGTAGGCTGTGCAGGTGAGACATTCCCGTAGATGCATGATAATTTATGCATTCTTAACCTGTAGACAATTTGGTAATAATATAAGTGAGGTTAGGCAACTTAAACCATGACATGAATCTCAGTAGCCATACATTCAGAGGATTTTTCACGAGACCACCTGTCTGTTTTTCTGCATAAGGATGTTTGGCATTTTCTACTGAATCATTTCACTAAAAACATCGCATGGAGACGTATTTTCTTTGTCAACCTTAGACGTCATACAGAGAGATTATAAGGTGAAATAGTACAAATTCTAGAAACCTCGGATTTGCATGTGGACAGACAAGCCGACAGACAGTATGAATTTTTGAAATGCTACCGTTAACCCGTTGTTGTAATTTATCTCACTTTCGTCACAGATGAGATGGATTGGCAGAATATAACTGACATCACGCGACTGGATCTCGCTTGTCCTTGAAACACCTCTACAACATGTTGATTTATATGATAGTGTGCCACAGTCAGTTTGAGAAAAGGCTGACTTGCAAATCTGCCAATGTATACATTCCTTGAGAGGTGTGCAGCAGTCTCATTTATGGAGCCAGTATTGATTTTATGGTGGTTCACACACTGGTAGCCATCCTACATCATCACTCGCTACTCGAAATAACGACTACAGGATGGTGTACAGTTCTGTTATTTTTATTGGGATGAGTATTCAAGCACAAGTCATAAATCATCTTCAAATCACCTCATTATGATCGTGTCACAATATCAGTTTCATTAGGTAGAGTATTCGCCTCAGCGATAATGGGCTTATATAGTGTCACTCCAATAGCTTTCCAAATACGTTATTTTCCCGAATGATGTCATACAGCCATCTTAGATTCTCCAAGAATACCTTCGTAGTGCTCCAGAAATACGATGAATCCAGCAGAAAAAGTTATCTGCATGCTAAGCTCTAGTGATTCAATACTTGTCTTAAACGTCAGTTCTCCGACAGTGTATTGAGATATTAGCGGCAAGAAGTAAATACGTAGTGGACAAATTGTTTGGAAATCCCTACTGGACAATTTTTGCTTATTAGCAACTCTCAATTAACTCTGTAATCATTATACGTTTTCTTCCTAGACTATGCATGATTAATTTGTTATTTGCATATCACATGTTGATTTCTACCTTTAGTAATTTGCCTTTGTCCTTGTTTAATGTTTAATTGAAATACTTCTTTGCCAGTGTGTACATTGACAATCTGTTGTTGGATTGCATGAATTTTTTCGAGTGACCCTGAACTGTCTGCAGGAAGCGTTGATGTGTGTTTCTTGTGGACGGAGCTTTTGATTCCACCTCCTTCGGACTATTCTTCTCGATAGTAAATTGCCTTTATAGCGGAACTTTGATTAGTCAATTTTATCTTACAATACATGTTTTGTATTTCTAAACATATATTGTCTGTATAGCTGCCTCACAGCACTATTCAGGTAAATCTGAGTTTCACTGTTATTATTGTTTAGTAGAAGCGCTAAAGTACTGAAAATTGATCGTATTTTCCCAGCTTTTGGAACTTTTTGTGATAGCGAGTGTCTCAAAGAAGTTTTGTCGGCTGTACAGTAAAACGTGAAGATGACCGAATAGATTTGGTCATTTTGAAAAATAAGCACACGAAGCAGACATGTGGTGATATCACTTGTGGTCAATCTACCCTGATTAGTACCGAACGACATTTGCGTAGATGTACAGATACATCTGTCATCTTGTTCTGAGTAAGGATAGCTGACGCTAACTTCAACACATCGATGCTGTCCTGCCGACTACCACTTCTAACTCAACTTATATTTCAATTGATATGAAATCAGACACTCAGAAACTCAAAACGCATGTTATTTAACACCCCGTGAAATACTCGCGAATGAACTTTGTTTATTTAGATCTCATTTGAAAATTACTCTTGTGAATTGATCAGTGTTAGTGTAAATGATGTTATAATGTTTTGTTTGGCAAAGTCTTGAAGATTTGTGAATGCTGTTTGTGAGAAATACAAGTTTGCAAAGTAATCGAATCGATGCATAGATCATTGTTCATCATGCTACTCGGAGGACACTTTGAATCAAACGATTGTTCTTTTGTTATCAAATATAAGAGCAGGTTTTGATGGTATTACTCCAGGTAACTGTGCATCATCCGCTCACGTAGTCGGATCAGCTCTTCCTTAGTCATCACAATAATAGTCAACAAGATCCTCCAGTTTCAATTGGTAATCTCACGCATAGTAATCTTACTGTAATTGAGTTATCAGCTGCATTTCATGATTATTCCTTCCTGTCCCTGTCAGTCGTTTTGTTTCCAATAATGACTACTCCAAATGCTGTAGAATTTCCGTGTTCACTTACTCACGTACATATGTTGTGCATGCTTTCAATCAACATCAATGACTAGTTATCATACATTGATTCACATATTTCAGAGACTGTGAGGAAGTTATTCACTACACGTCGGGTTGGGCGAGGGGCCAGCAATCCAGCCCCACGAATTCAATCAGACTGCTACAGAAACTTCAACGCACAAAAATATAATGAAAACAAAATTATTCTTCTCTGGAATCCGAGAGGCGAAGTGACGTGAGCTGGTTCAAAACTTCTGGAAGCCTGTCAACCTATGTGTCTTCTTTCCATGAAAACAAGAATAAGATTGAAGACGTGGGATGTACATACAATGCACGAGACTGGAAGGCTGCCAAGTTAGCCAAATAAACGTGAGAATATAGCATGGAACTGCTGGAAATATGCGGGACCAGATGGAGTGGATATCGACTGTCAAAATTTTCAACTGGTAAGTCATCAATCTACTCAGGTCACCCAGACGACAATCACGAACAAACAGAGACAGTTAGTGACTATCATGATGTCACCAGTGGCAGTCAGAACCATAATGCAATGGGAACTAACTTCATCCAGGATCATGACAGCAAGATTCAAACCAAAAGGAGAGAAGGAAGGATACAATTGTCCAGTGCTACACACAGTGCTATTAACAACACCGAACAAAACAAGAAGGAACAGTTTTATAGACAACTACAAACAGTAATGGACAACATCTCAAATGGTGACATCAAAATCCTCATGGGCGATATAAATGCCAATGCATATGATACAGGAAGAGAACTCATCATGGGTCGAGAGGCTGGCGCTCGGAAAAGTGAATGAGAAGAGAAAGCTCTTCTCAGACTTCTGCGCTTTCAGTAATCTGGTGATCGGAAACAGCGTGTTCGAGCACAAGGATATACACAAGGCTAACGACATAGATTTCGCCTGATGGACACACCACAAACCAGATAGAACCCATCTCAATGTTTCTTCAGGAAGTGGAGATGCAGCCTGCTATACACAAAGTAGAGTAGGGGAGCAGACGTGGGCTGAGATCATCATCTAGTGCAAAGAACCGTCAAGGTGAAACTGAAATCCATGAAAACAAATGGAGACAGACCACAATTCAAGTTCAACATTCAGAAACTGAAGGACAAAACTACAAGGGACACATTCGGTACAGATAACAGAGCAAAGTTAGAGACATTACGTGGCATCACTGAGGAAGCCTGTGTTTAAGTACATTGGAACTAACTCTTTGAAGCTGATGTTGAAGGAATCAGGTACAACAACGTACAACATAGTGAGGCATACAAAGTGAATACAGGAGTAAGACAAGCTGGCTGTATATTATCGCCGATGATATTCTTAATTGTCGTGGACTGGGTTATGCGTCAGATTGAGCACAGGGAGTGAGGAGACAGGAATATGTCTGACCGACAAGAAGACTTCATCCAGAAGATCTAAATTTCGCAGGTGATACGTGTCTAATGTTATACAAACACGAGGGCTTACAGGTGAAATCCAACAAAATGCTTGAAGAAGCAGCCAGTGAAGATAGGACTGCAGGTAAACATAGGGAAAATGGAGGTGACGAAGACAACCAACCAAAAGCAACAACAGCAACGACCAACGTCAGTCACCGTCAAAGGGAGAGATTTAACACAGGTAAACTCCTCCACTTATCTAGGAAACATGGTTTCAACTGCAGGCCAATTACATTGAGGAAGATGTCAAAGCAGGCCAGAATCGGAAAGGCACGATACGCCATCATCAACCTGAAACTAATTTGGAATTCTTTTCCAGTGACCCGGGATAACGAAAAAGATTCGAATTTCCTACACCTGTGTGAAGTCAGATAGTTCTTCTATACGGGTCAGAAACTCGGCCATCGCATCACGAAAAGGATTTCCAACAGACAGCTGCAGAATTCTATTAACAGCTAACTTCGCTTGCTCCATACTGAAGATCAAATGGCTAGCTGGCCAGAGGAAATCAGCCACAAGAAACTCTGGTTGCCAACAAACCAACCAAAAGACGCCTGCTCACAAAATATGTACTACTGTTTGCAAGCAGGCTACTTCAGTAAACTATTTGCATTTAACCCTCACGAACGAACATTGTTCCTCTGCGTTTTGTTGAAATCCATTATTGTTAATCAACCAGTGTTCTTATAAAAGGCAGAGTGCCACTTCACTAAATTGTTTGCATTCTTCACTCAAGAATGACCTTTGTTTATTTGCGTTATTGTTGAAAAGTATCATCAATAATCAGTCACTGTTTACGTAGCCATCTTTTCCAAGTTAGATATTTAGAAATCACTTAAGTTTGTGATAAATAATATAAACGTGTGAGACAAAAACAATTTGTGGACTTCAGTCAATTACATTTAGTTGTTGATATTTCTCATTTGACGTTATTCCCTCTAATATTCATAACAATCAGACGCAAACTGAGTGCTTGCAAACAAATGTGGCAGCATATATCAGCCCACTATCATATACACATATACAGTAAAATGGGAGAAATAATATTAAAATATGTGTAACACTTGGGCACTGTGGTAGAAAGTAATTCCATACTAGTTTGTTTATTAGATATATCACACAGTGAAACAGTATTATTTACTGGATGACATTCCGAACAAAATTTATTGTTCATAATCATATCAATTGTAATCACACGACTGTCATCCTATCGCATCCCATTAAATGGTTGTGTGTAATTTTATGTAGCACTTGAGATAGCTGAACTATTCCCTAGATTCCTTATCTTATTCGGTGTTGTAAACAGTACTGTGTGCAGCACTGGATAATTGTTTCCTTCCTTCCCTCCTTTTGAGTTGATTCATGCTGTCATGATCCTGGATGAAGTTAGTTCCCATTGAATTATGGTCCTGGCTGCCACTAGTGACATCATGATAGCCACTAACTGCCTCTGAGTGTTCGTGATTGTCGTCTGGTTGACCTGAGTAGATTGCTGTCTTACCAGTTGAACATTTTCACGGTTGATATGCACTCCATCTGGTCTCGCATATTTCCAGCAGTTCCATGGTATATTCTCACTTTTATTTGGCTAACTTGGCAGCCTTCCAGTCTCGTGCATTGTACGTACATCCCACGTCCTCAATCTTATTCTTGTTTTCATGGAAAGAAGACACATAGGTTGACAGGCTTCCAGAAGTTTTGAACCAGCTCACATCATTTCGCCCCTCCATATTCAAAAATTAATACTTCCGTTTTCATTATATTTTTGTGCGTTGAAGTTTCTGTAGCAGTCTGATTGAATTCGTGGAGCTGGATTGCTGGCCCCTCGCCCAACCCGACGTGTAGTGAATAACCTTCTCACAGGCTTTGAAATATGTGAATCAATGTATGATAACTAGTCATTGATGTTGATTGAAAGCATGCACAACATTACTTTGCAAACTTGTAATTAAGAACACAATATTCAGCGAAGAGACTCTTTTCAACGAATTTATTATCAAGCTGTACAATCGTATATATATGGTTTTTGTTTATAAAAATTATATCCGGTGAGGGAATTAGGTCTAAGTTGTGAATACATGAAATAATAATAGTATGAAATGCAATTAAAATATTTGTGATTTCAATGTCTCAGACAAAATCCTGTTCTCATTAGATGTGACGTCGCTATTTACCAATGTTCCTCTCATGGAAACTGTTTGCTACTTATGTGATTATATTGATACACATAGTTTAGAAATAGGTCTGCCGACTATCTACCTCAAAGAGCTTTTATTGAGATGCACGTTGAATGTTCAGTTCACCTTCAATAATGAGATCTTCAGACAGAGAGACGGCATTGCCATGGGATCACCACTGGGTCTCTTGTTGGCTGATTGTTTGATATAACTTGAAAATCCCGAATCAGTCATATAAAAGAAAAGAAGGCGTTCAGCGAAGAGACTCTTTTCGGGGAATTCATTCACTGAGCTGTACAATCGCATATTTATACAATTTTGTTTGTGTGTGTGTACATTAGATTTATGAAGTTTAGATAATTATGTAATATAAGTATTTTTTTTGGCTTGGAGACAAACGTTAAGATGGAAAATAAAATAGAATTGATTAAGTGAATTGGATGACGAAATACAGTTGAGTAGAATTCAGATTAGGTCAGGTTGGCAACAATGTTAATGAGTGGTGTTGCCACAATTTTGCCACAAATTTATAAATGGCAATCCAAATGGAAGATCCGTACTAACGAAGAAACACTACAAAGAGCTGAAAGAATTGATGAACAATGAAGAGATTATGCTGATACGTCCTGATAAAGGTGGAGGAATCGTAATCATGAACCGTAAGGATTATATCAGTAAAATGTTGACCATTCTACCTGATGAATCTAAATTCACCAAACCGACCAACGAGAAAAAAAATGAAGGAGTAAATTGAACAAAAACTAACAGACATCCTCCCTAAACTGAAGAACGAATCCTTCATTACCAACGAAACGTTTGAATCCCTGAGACCATCTGGTTCAAATATACCAAGACTCTACGGACTTCCTAAAGTACACAAGATGGGCACTCCACTTCGACCAATCCTCGACATGACTAATTCACCTTACCACCGCACTGCCCAATGGCTAGCAGACATACTTGAGCCAATCAGAAAACAGGTCTCCCGTCGCTCAGTGCGAGATTCATTTGAATTCGTCAACTGCGTCGAAAACGTCTATGTCTCTAATCAAACGATGATCTCACTAGATGCTGTCTCATTGTTTACAAATGTCCCACTAACTGAAACAATTTGTCACATATGCGAGCTCATCCACTCAGAAGGAGTAAACATCGGCATACCCACTGACTCTCTATAAGAACTTCTGCTGAGATGCACCCTAAACGTCCAGTTCTCCTTCAACAATGAAATATATCGTCAAAAGGATGGTATAGCTATGGGCTCACCACTAGGCCCTCTGCTTGCGGATTTCTTTATGTCGAAACTCGAAAACACTTGCCTGAAGAATATGATTGACAACTTTGAACTCTACAAGAGATACGTCGACGACACCTTCATCATCTGCAACAACGAAGAGAATTTAGAAGATATCCTGAAGTTCTTCAACAACTGCCACCCTGCGATTCAGTTCACACTAGAGAAAGAGTCTAACTCAAAGATATCTTTTCTTGACGTTCAACTAACGAGACGCCAACAAGACGGAACATGAAAAAGATCCATCTACAGAAAGCCAACGTGGAACGGACAGCTGGCTAACTTCCACATTTCGGTACCTCTATATACTAAACGAAACTTAATCCGTTCATTAAGCCACAGAATACATAGGATTTGCACCCTGGACGCCATAGAAGATGAAATGAACACTCTTAAGAAAATCCTCCTTGAAAATGGCTATCCAGAAAGATTTATCACAAAATCAATGAAACCCAGACCAGAGAAGCCGTCCACACCCAGCGCTCCAAAAAGACTTCTCTATATGAACCTACAGTTCAATGGAGACCAATCTACAGAAATACTGAGAAATCGGCTCTCCCGCTCATCGAAGAAAACCTTCTTTGCAGCTGAATTACGACTGACGTTCTCCACAAGACCAATGATTCGTATGAACGTGAAGGATAAGCTACCGCTGTTGGCCTCATCTATGTGCATCTACCAATTCATCACGAGCAGCCAGGTATAACGGCTGTTCTCATCGTTCGCTATCCAAACGCGTCAACGAACATTTACCTGCATGGTTTTATAAAGGAGAAAACCGATGCCGCCGCAGCTCGATCCTTGAACATTTGATCACTCTGACACCAAGTCAAACCAGAAATAAACTTCAAAGTTATCTACAGAATACAAGGCAATCTTGCTAAAAGTGTACGGATTAAACTTCTCCACATCGCAGAAGCAATGGCAATTCATCTGCTAAATCCTGAGCTCTGCATGCAAAAGAAATTCGTTCATTCATTAAATCTACAATGGACGTAATCTTTCTCAATTTCAGTCTTACTAATTGTATTATTTTGTCTCTTGCATTTTATTATTTCACATCTTCATTTATATTATTCTCTACCCCACCCTTTTGTAATCTCTACCCTCATTAACAATTTTACTAACTTGACCCACGTCCAATTTCTAGTCAACTGTGTTACGTCATCCGATTAACTTACTTATTTTCAACTGTATTATTCTCTAACCCCACCCTTATTTGATTTTAAACACCATTCATTAACACTGTTGCCAACCTGATCTAATCTGAATTCTACTCAACTGTATTTCGTCATCCAATTCACTTAATCAATTCTATTTTATTTTCCATCTTAACGTTTATCTCCAAGCCAAAAAAATACTTATATTACATAATTATCTAAACTTCATCAATCTAATGTACACACACACAAACAAAATTGTATAAATATGCGATTGTACAGCTCAGTGAATGAATTCGCCGAAAAGAGTCTCTTCGCTGAACGCCTTCTTTTCTTTTATATGATTGTTTTATGGCAAAGCTTGAAAATTCTCAACTTAGTCGAACCATCGGTCATTTTGACATTTTTAAAAGATACGTAGACGACACTTTCGTTATCTGCGATAGAAATGTAATTCTTGATGATGTCTTGTTTGCTTTCAACAACTGCCATCCTTCTTTACAATTCACCATAGAAAAGGAATCCAAACTAAGTATTCCCTTTCTTGATGTGTGCCTCAGCAGACGTAATGACGGATCTCTCAAAAGATCTGTCCACCGGAAACGTACTTGGAACGGACAACTAACTAATTTTTACAGTTGGGTGCCTATTTCCAGGAAAAGGAACTTAATTCATTCGCTCTGCTCTAGGATAAGAAAACTTTGTAGTTCTGATTCCGTTGACTCGGAACTTGACTTCTTAAAAGCCACCCTCACAGAAAATTGCTACCCTAACCGATTTATTGACAGCAACTTGAAATATAAGCAGTCTAAACTGGTCACCTACACAGTTCCAAAGAAAACCCTATTCATGAACTTGGAATTCAAAGGTGATCAAGCCTCAGATACGCTCAAAAATCGTCTCTCTAAATCAGTCAGTAAGACGTTCTATGCAGCAAAATTACATATGATGTTCACTAGCCGAAATTTGTTCTCTACTTCTGTAAAAGATAAGCTCCCCCATCTGGCCGCCTCCATGTGCATCTATCAGTTCACCTGCTCTTGTGGAGCAAGGTACATTGGCCGTAGTCAGAGGACGCTTTCCACACGGATACGAGAACATATCCCAGCATGGTTTTACAAGGGAGAAAGGAAGTGTGTGCGAAGTTCTATTTTGGAACACCTGATCGACTTCTGTCACTCTGCCAACCCTGACCATGATTTTAAGATCATATATAGAATCCATGCTAACTTCCCGCGTTTTCTTCATTACAGACTTGTAAAGACAGCTGAGGCCTTGACAATTCATGACTTTAAGCCAGACCTTTGTGTACAAAAGAAGTATATACAATCCCTACTTCTGCCTTGGCCGTAGAGGGATAGACATTCACTTATTTTATTTCGTTTATTTAGTTAATCTATGTACTTTGCCCTTAATACTACGATTATTATTATCATTCTCAATCTGAATCTTTTTCACTTAACCCACTTGACATTTTAAACGCAAAATTTTTGATTTTTATATTTTAATTTTTACAATATATAATTCTATCTTATCGAATTTCACACCATGTTATGTAACATTTTATATTCGTCTACTAACCTTATAATTATGTACCCCTTTCCAAAATCTATACACCTTATGTATTATTCTATATATGACATTGTTTTGCTACTTGACAACTAACTATGATTATAAACACAAATGTTTTAATTGCATTTCATACTATTATTATTTCATGTATTCACAACTTTGACCTAATTCCCTCACCCGATATAACATTTATAAACAAGAATCATATATATACGATTGTACAGCTTGATAATAAATTCGTTGAAAAGAGTCTCTTCGCTGAAAATTGTGTTCTTAATGCTACAAAGGGAATAATTATATTATTGAAAAACTTGTATTTCTCACAAACAGTATTCACAAATCTTCAAGACTTTGCCAAACAAAACATTATAACATCATTTACACTAACACTGATCAATTCACAAGAGTAATTTTCAAATGAGATCTAAATAAACAAAAGTCATTCTCGAGTATTTCATGGAATGGTAAATAACATACGTTTTGAGTTTCTGAGTGTCTGATTTCATATCAATTGAAATATAAGTTGAGTTAGAAATGATAGTCGGCAGGACAGCATCGATGTGTTGAAGTTAGCGTCAGCTATCCCTACTCAGAGCAAGATGACACAGATGTATCAGTACATCTACGCAAATGTCGTTCAGTATTAATCAGGGTAGATTAACCACAACTGATATCACGACATGTCTGCTTCGTGTGCTCATTGTTTTCAAAACGACCAAATCTATTCGCTTATCTCTACGTTTTACTGCATAGCCAAGAAAACTTCGTTGAGACACGCGCTATCACAAAAAGTTCCAAAAGCTGGGAAAATACGATCAATTTTCAATACGTTAGCGCTTCTACTAAACAATAATAACATCGAAACTCAGATTTACCTCAGCAGTGTTGTGAGGCAGCTATACAGGCAATATACGTTCAGAAATACAAAACAAGAATTGTTAGATGAAATGATCTGACGACAATTCAGCTTTGAAAGGCATCTGAGAATCGAGAAGAATATTGTCAAGGAGTTGGAATCAAAAGCTCTGTCTACAAGAAACACACACCAATGCTTCCTGCAGACAGTTCACGGTCACTCGAAAAAATTCATGCCATCCAACAACACATTGTCAGTGTACACAATCGCAAAGAAGTACTATTATTTAAGATTTAACGAGGACAAATGCAAATTAGTAAAGGTAGGAATCCACATGTGATATGCCAATTTCAAATTTATGACACAAAGTCTAGGTGGAAAACGCGTAATGATTACTCAGTTAATTGAAACATTTAAATACACAGAAATAATGGATTGTCCAGGAGGGATTTCCAAACAATTTGTCCACTACATATTTACTTCTTGCCCTAATATCTCAATACACAGTTGGAAAACTGATATTTAAGATACGTTTTCAATCGCTAGAGCTTAGCATGCAGATAACTTTGTCTGCAGGATTCATTGTATTGCTGAAGCACTACTAATGGGATTCCTGGAAAAATTGAAGATGGCTGTATGACATCATTCGGAAAATTAGCGTATTTGGAATGCTACTGGAACGACACCACATAAACCCGTCATCACTGAAGCGAATACTCTATCTAATGAAACTGATATTGTGACACGATCATAATGAGGTGATTTGGAGGTGATTAATGTGTTGTGTTTCAAAATTCATCCCAATAACAATTACACAGAACTGTACACCATCTTTTAGTCATTATTTCGAGTAGCGAGTGATGACGGAGGATGGCTACCAGTGTGCTAACGACCATAAATCAATCAATACTGGCTCCATAAATGAGACTGCTGCACACCTTTCACGGAATGTTTACGTGGGCAGAACTGCAAGTCAACCTCTTTCTCAAACTGACTGTGGCACACTATCATATAAATCAACATGTTGTAGATGTGTTTCAAGGACAAGTGAGACCCACTCACGTGATGTCAGTTATATTCTGCAAATCCATGTGATCTGTGACGAAAGTGAGTTAAACTGCACCCACCGGGTTAACGGTGTCATTTGAAAAATTCATACTGTCTGTAGGCCTGCCTGTCCACATGCAAATCCGAGGTTTCTAGAGTTTGTGCTATTTTTTAGCTGGTAATCTCTCTCTGTATGACGTCTAAGGTGAACAAAGAATATACGTCTATATGCGATGTTTTTAGTGAAATGATTCAGCAGGAAATGCCAAACATCCTCATGCAGAAAAACAGACAGGTGGTCTCGTGGTCTCTTGAAATATCCTCTGAATATTTGACTACTAAGATTCATGTCATGGTTTAATTTGCCTAACCTGACTTATATTATTACCAAATTGTCTACAGGTGAGGGATGCACAAATTATCATGCATCTACGGGAAAACCCACCTATGTAAATAGCCTACTAACTACTAACAACATATAAGTAGTTTGTGGAATTTTATATAAATCTCTATTCTTTCACGATTTCATCATCGGTAATTATTTACTTTCCCGTTATTTACGGAAATCCTCACTACAAAAATTGTATCAAATACTTTTGACCTATTTCAGAATGGCTTTCCACTGATATTTTCTTTGTAAATGTTGACAGAAATTACATTCCGACTAGACAATTGACAGCAATAATCACAATAGTGCATGGAAAAACTCCGTTATCATTTCTACCCATGTCTGAAGCCCGGACGAAACAAGAGATTTTCTTAGACAAGCCAGTTAATCTAAGCAGTTCACGACGAAAACATTTCTAGATAGTCGCATAGTATGAGATGCTAACCGGAAGGGGCAGACTTACAGAAAATAAGGAAGGTGAAGTTACGGAATATAAAATTACATCATGAGTGTGAAAAATGACCAATCAATACAAATGGACAAAGCGTAGTGGAATTTGGGTAAAGTGCTTACCAAAAATCCGTATCTACATCACAAGGTAATCGGTAATAACAATAAGACAATTGACAATGCTAATAATAAACTAAATGAAATGAAACAAAATTAATTTGAGAACATTACTGTGGTCACTGTAGTGTGAGTGAGTGTATGAAGTGCTTTTGAACTGGTGTGTGGACAGCCTGCCTTAAATGAACACAAAGATGTTTGTAATGACAGACAAATTATATACGATACATTTTTTTACAGGGACGACAGGAATCATTTTATGCATTCACTTTTGCATTGAAGGCATTACTAATTCACAGACATTCGACATTTTTAATCATTATTTGTCATCAACTCGAATGATGTTTTAATAGCAATTGCATATCTCACTATCGCTCAGTTGCAGAATAATGGCATAGAAATACTCAACTGTGAAGTTTCCAAAAATAATCTTACCACTGTGCCTGGCATTCCCAAAACACACTGCGGACTGTCATTTGCATCTTCCTTATTGACGAAGTATTATGTTTTGCTGAAATAATATTTCGGTTTACACTAAAGAGACAACTTCTTTTTTGAGTACATGAAACTATGAACAAGGGAAGATAATGCTGTCTGTTAATGTGATAAAACGGACAACAGTATGAAGGTGTAAATCCATCTCTGCATGTTGCTGAAGCTCCTGAATATTAATTCCGATGAAAATTTTATTTTCACCCTAGAAAATTAAAAGATTAATTGTTAGCAATGATGTTTCGTTGTGAAACATTATCATCACCATTTTGTGCTGTCACCTTAGCATAGTAAAGTAACCTTGTCATTTTCTGTGCATTGAGTTTATTGAAGACTGAGAGATATTCGACACTGGTAATCATTATTTGTTATCACCTGGTGTCTTAGTTTAATAGCAATCGCATATCTTATTACCTAGCAGTTGCCTTATAATTACTATTATTATTTCCTTTAATTCATAGAAGAATATAGGGCTTCAGCCATGCTTCTCCATTGCGTTCGGTTCTCTGCTAGAGTCTTCACCTCGCTCCAAGTCTACCCACAGGTTTCATCTCCTCTTCACATGACCTCCTCCAAATCAACCTTGCACTGACGACCAACTCGCCGCTTCCCATTCAGTCGGGTTCCACTTGAGCAATGGCTTGTCTAGTGATGTCACTTGATGGTTTCCTCAGAGTATGGCCAGCCAATCCATCTCCATTTCTTCCTGCCTATCTGTTTCACAATCGGTTCCTGCTGAGTTAGTTCGCTCATTGCCAAATATCTCTGTTGCTGATCTTTTCTAGCATTGAGCGAAGACAACTCTCAATGAAGGTCTGTAGTTTGTTTGAGATGCTCTTTATGACGTGCAGTGCAAGTCTCTGATCCGAATAGTGAGTAGCACTGACTTCACATTGGAGCTGAAAATCCGGATCTTATCTTCGTTTTGATGCTGAGTGCTGTTGACCTCCACCCAGACTTAATAGTAGTGGAAGCTTGTCTTGCTTTTCCGATTCTTGCTTTGATATTCTCATCAGTTCCGTCTGCCTGTAGTTGAAACGACGCTTCCCAAGTAGGAAGGGAAAATAGGTCGATCCTTTCATGTTCCCTCCATTTATGCTGATTGTTGTCTGTTGTAGTTGTTCTTTTCCAAGAATCTTCATCACCTCTGTTTTCTCTATGCTCACCTGAAGTCCTATCTTCCCTAGATGCTTCTTCTCCCAACTTGTTGCGTTTCACTTGCATATCTTCCAGTTTGTGGGAAATCAGACATATATCATCGGCGAAGTCCAGATCCTCCAAGTTTTTTGTGTGGGTCCATTTTATGCCTGTTTCCTCATTGCCCGCTGTTTGTCGCATTATCCAATCTACTGCAATCAGGAAAATCATTTATGACAGTCGGCAGCCAGTAAGCCTTTTATTAGTCCTGTCCTCACTTCGAAGTATTCCGTGAGTTTCCTGTTGTGGATTACTTGGCATGCAGCATTGTTGTGCAGCTGTTGGATGAGATGTATTATTGTCGATGGCACCCCGTAGTAGCGAAGTAGTTTCCTAAGCACCTCTCGATCGACGCTGTCTAGCGAAGGCCTTTTCAAAGTCGATGAAGTTGAGATAGAGAGGTGACTGCCATTCCAAACTTTGTTCAATGATCATCCGTGATGTGGCTATCTGATAAATACATGACTTGTTTCGCCTGAATCCAGCCTGTTCCGGTCGAAGTTTTTCATTCAGCGCAAGTTTGATCCTCTCCAGAATGATGCGGCTTAGTATTTTGCTTGGGATAGACAGGAGCATAATTCCGCACCAGTTCTTGCATTGACTCAAGTCTCCTTTCTTTGGTAGTTTCAATAGGTATCGTTTCTTCCAATCCTCAGTTAGTTTTCCTTCTTACCACACCTTCTCCAGTAGTGGCGTCATCGAGTTCGCTGTTGTCTGTACGTACATTTTCAATGCTTGTGCCGGAATTCCATCTGGTCCTGCTGCTTTTCCAGCTTTTAGCATCTTGATTGCCTTCAGGATTTCTGATTTCGTCGGCGGGTTGGTGTTCACTGGTAGCTCTGTCTCCGTTGTTTATATTGTTGTGCGCGTTGTAGGTGGTGGTCGATTTAGGATATACTTAAGAGGGAAGCAACCTTGTCGGTTGCTCCCCTTTAAACCACGAAACAAGGAATAAAGCAATCAGAACAACACGACCAAATTGAAATAATTCACAACGACAAGGTTTTTAAGCGACAACAACAATAATATTATCACAGTCAAGTCCATTTCACCAAAATTATACCAAAATCATAAACTCACTGACTTGAGCCAACTTGAACATTTAAATCCACCAATGATATTAGATGGTTGGAGGCAATCGGCAGGAAGCCTTGGACCTGGGTTTCGTGCTAGTTGGCACTCGTCAGCAAGGCGTATCTGCAGCCTTGAAGGAACTGATGTCCCTTCTGATATTCGAACCCGCGTCACCCAGTGCCGCAGTCAGAGACGTTACCACTGAGCTATTCGGGGTCGCGATTGACCTCCTGTAGGACTGTAGGACGAATCTCAGAAGGGACATGAGTTCCTTCAGTATTGAAGATACGCCTTGCTGACGAGTGCCAACTAGCACGAAACCTAGGTCCAAGGCTTCCTGCCGATTGCCTCCAAACATCTAATATCATCACAAACAATGTACACCGTGGTGGCAAACTAACTAGAATGGTGGCCACATTACACCCTGACTGATAGAATCCAGTCTGCACCAAAGAGAGGACTAGCCGCATTACACTAGTTACTAGTGTCAAATCAAAAAATACATCAATTTATACAATTATAGATATTAGTTAGTGGTAAGCAAGCACAGAGTGGCAAATAGATAAATATAGGTAATATCGATCAACATTATTATATCCAAAGATTCACTATTTGAAAGGCAAATAATTGCAATAGTTTTTGCAATATCTTGCCAAGATACTTCACAAAAATACGAGTTTTATGTAACAATTTTGATGTAACGTAGTTATCAAAAAGCGCGTAGTACGTTAATCCACAATCAAACTAGAAAGGGTGGACGCTCATCTCTAAGCTGAAACATTTCCTATATCTACCTTACTGATCAAGTATTATGTAATGCTCCAAAATGTGTTGCTTGCCACTAAAAGGGTCATTTATTTAGGCGTGTGAAACTCTCGATACGGAAAGATAATGCTGTCTGTTAATGTGATGAAACGGTCAATAGCATGAATGTTGCCGTAAATGTTGTATATTCATTTCGATGAATTTTTCATTTATATTCTAGAATATTCGAAGAGTAATTCAAGAGAAAAAGAATTCTCGAGAAACACTTAATTTCTGCCCTGTTTGAAAAGATGATTAACATACGTTTGGTAAATATTTTGCGTGGCAGAAACGACATAAGTTGTGATGAGTGGATTGTAGAGGACTCATTTTTACTGATACGTATGTGCATTTACACCTTACTGATAGAAGTCAGTCTGCACCAAAGAAAGGACTAGATACATCACACCAGTTACTGACTAGTGTCAAATCAAAGTACCCAATATAGGCCTACAGGGGGTCAATTGTGAGTCCAAACAGCTCAGTGGTAGTGTCTGTGACTGTTGGTAACACTGGATGACGCGGGTTCAAATCTCCGAAGAGGAATGAGTACCTTCAGGCTTGCAGATACGCCTTGTTTACGAGTGCTAACTAGCAAGAAACCCAGGTGCAAGGCTTCCTGCCGATTGTCTCGAACCATCTAATATCATCAGATTAATGTGCATGGTGATGGAGATCTACCTAGAATGGTGGCCAAATTGCAAGCCTGACTGATAGAATTCAGTCTGCACCACAAGAAAGGACTAGAAACATCACATTAGTTGCTAGTGTTCAGTCAAAGAGTAACACTCAATTTGTCTATGATTATTCGGAGAAGTAGCAAGGAACATGTTGACTGAAAAATGTGATATTTTGTACCCAACTGTAATTTCATCATTCACCTACATACGCTTCATAAACATTCAAGCATTTAAATAATGCTGACATGAAAATTGATCTATACACAATTATATTTTGCAGCAAGAATAAACATGAACAAAGGTCATTATGGATTGTCTCATTCAATGAAAGCCGACGGCATACTGATGTGATCTGCTAACAAATATATGAATACAGGATTTTTAAAAACATCAACAGAATATTCGAATACAAGACTGTGAGTTTATGAGCATATCTCATGCATAAATCAATGCAGGTGACTGATTTATGAGAATATCATACGTTTTGGGTTTCAGAGTGTATTATTTCTTAATAATGGCAGTCATTAGTTTAATCACGTAGTATATTCAGAGGAAAATGATTACATTATTATTCCCTAAGAGTCCAAGTGAAACATTGTACTTCAACAGCAAATTTACATTTCATCCAGTTTTCTGAAGAACTCTTTATTTAGCTTCATGATTGTCAATTAACTCTTACCTCCTTCTCACACTATCTTCTCCATGTCACCCTCGGATCCAGGCCCAACTCGTCGTTTCTCATTAACGTTTTACCTGACGGCCTGGAGAGCAGTGTGAAATTGAAAGTGAAAAGGATATCCAAGAGACAGCTGCAGACATCTATCGACAGCTAACTTCGCTTGCTCCATACTGAAGATAAAATGGCCAGCCGGCAAGAGGATATCAGCCACAAGAAACTCACTCTGCGAACAAACCAACCAAGAGCCGTCTGCTCACCAAATATGTAATAACGTTTACAAGCAGGCTACTTCAGTAAACTATTTGCATTAAACCCTCACGAACGACCTATGCTCCTCTGCGTTTTGTTGCAATCTATTATTGTTAATCAACCACTGTACTAATAAAAGGCAGAGTGCCACATCACTAAATTGTTTGCATTCTTCACTCAAGAATGACCTTTTTTTATTTGCGTTATTTTTGTAAAGCATCATCAATAATCAGTCAGTGTTTATGTAGCCATCTATTTCAAGTTAGATATTTACAAATCACTAAAGTTTTTGAAAAAAATATAAAAGCGTGTGTGACAAGGACAATTTGTGGACTTTAGTTAATTACATTTAGTTATTCATATTTCTCATTTGACGTTATTCCCTCCACTATTCATAACAACCAGACGCAAACTGAGCGCTTGCGAACAAATGTGGCAGCATATATCAGCCCACTATCATATACACATATACAGTAAAATGGCAGAAATAATATTAAAATATGTGTAAAACTTGGCCACTGTGGTAGAAAGTAATTCCATGTTAGTTTGTTTATTAGAATTATCACACAGTGAATGAAACAGTTTTATTTACTGGATGACATTTTGAACAAAATTTGTTGTTCATAATCATATCAATTGTAATCACACGACTTTGAAACTAGAGTTGTATAGTTTTTTTGTTTTCTCCTATTTGTCGTCGCACGTGGTAGTAGAATTTTCCAGTTATCGGGGACAGGTGATGAATCATTCCTATTACATGTATTTGCAGTTGATTCGATAAACAGAGCTTCTGTTGTTATCAATCTCTCCCTCCACCCTCTGACATTAGATTTTAAAACTGTCATACTATCGCATCCTATTGCATGGTTGTGTGTAACTGAACTATTCTCTAGATTTCTTATCTCATTCGGATCAACCAATCTAGATTTTGTTAAGTTTTTGTGTTCTGCCTGTCTGACTGCACCTGTCCTACTACTTTCACCTATGTATTTGACCTTACAATCACTCCAGTAGAGTATTAGATAAACTAAATTGTTTTGTTTTAAAGGCTCCACAGGATTGATCTTTTAATCGACAAAGCTTGTTTCCGATTGAGTTTGTGGGTTTAAATGCCGCTTTTATTTCTGCCTTGTTAAGAATTCTGCGTAAGGTTTCCGAGGTTTCTTCTTGCATGGAATTACTACTGATGATTTAGATTCCGTATTGTTGGTGTTGTCATTATCTTGCGTATGTTTGACATGCATGTCGTCATTAATACTATTAATATCACTATCACAGGAATAAAAGCGACATTCTAACCCACAAACTCAATTAGAAACAAGATTTGTTGGTTAAAGGATCACTCCTGTGGAGTCTTCAAAACAAGACAATTTAGTTTATCTAAAACCATGCCTGCAATGATTGTCAAGTCAAATACATAGGTCAAACTAGTATAACGGGGGCAGTCAGACTAGCGGAACACAAAATCCTAGTATAATCTTGATTGGCTGATCCAAATGAGATAAGAAACTTAAAGAATAGTTCAGTTATCTCAAGTACTACATGAAATTACACACAACCATGCAATAGGATGCGATAGAATGACAGTTTTGAAATCTAATGTCACAGGGTGGAGGGAGAGATTGATAACAGAAGCTTTGTTTATCTAATGAACTGCAAATACATGCAATAGGAATGATCCATCACCTGTCCAGTTGGATATCTGGAAAATTCTACTCCCCCTACGACAAATAGAAGAAAACAAAGAAAACTATAAAACTTAAGTTTCAAAGTCGTGTTTTTACAATTGATATGATTATGAACAATAAATTTTGTTCGAGATATCACCCAGTAAAAAAATAATAATAAATTTCTCTTTATATCGGTGCTTTTATTTAACTGAAATTTTTTTCCTTTTTAAATGATAGTGCATTCAACTCTTCTCAATTTGCCAACTTCTATCAACACAAAAAATATGGTTGTTGGATACAGGTCTGCTCTATTTCATTCTTTCTTGTAAATTATTTCTGACTGCCCATTTGATCTTCAATATGCAGCCATGTCAGTTGTCTCTAATAGGCTGTTGTCTGTTTCTGACCCATACAGTAGAACTGACTGACTTAACATTTGTGTTGAAAATCCGAATCTTGATCTTTATGCTGGTTAGGAAGATTTCCAAACTGATTTCAGAGTGATGAAGATCTGCGTCACCTTACCGATTCTGGTTTGGGAATCGTCATCCGTGCCACTCTCTGTAATTGAAACGGTGATTCGTATATAAGTGGAGAAAGTGACTTCTTGCGAGTTTATTCCGTTGGTAGTAATTGCTGGTTGGTTGTTCTTCATTGCCTCCGTCTTCGTTATTTTCAATTGAATTCCTGTCTCCGCTACTGGCTTCTTCGACCATTTTGTTGGGTTACGCATGTAAATCTGAGAGTTTGCGTGACATTGGGCATAAGTCGTCCTCGAAATTCAGAAATTCTAGTCTCTTGTTACCTGACAAACCTTTTCCTGCCTGCTATCTCTCACATAATTCAATCCATCATAGTTAGGCATATCATTAATGTTCGTAGGCAATCTCGCCTAGTTGATTAATTCGCTAGTTTTCGAGCCAGTCCTAAATCCGGTAGCAGAGGGAATGCTCGCCATGAGTCTAGTAGCCCTACCGCTGAAAATCAATCTAATCTTCACATAAACTTCAAAGCAGAAACAGAATATAACACAACGCACCTTTTCATAGCTCTATACTCTCAAACAATAAGTAGCCGCTTGCATAGCAATCAATATACTTTTTCATCATTATATAACCTTCCATCGATCAAGTAGACGCAAATGGTAATCTGAATTATGCGTTAAGAATGTTAATCAAGGCGTGCAAATTATCTTTGAATGGCATCCTTAGTAAGGTGTATCTGCGATACAATAAGATAATATTGGATAGTAAGGTAGATAATCGTTAGGTAAATGTTGTTGGAGGCAATCAGATGCAGCTGCTGTACACATGGAATATTTCCAAGTGCTTAAGACGTTGGATAACTTTGGTTATTCATTTATCTATCAGGAGGTAGAAAACTGGTTATAGACCTTTGGAAGAATTCGTATGACGAAAGATTTCGAAGAATACTTCTTTGTACACTGAGCTACTGTCAGCCTGTGGGTTATCCAGTTATTCCTTACAGAATTCAGAACGAATAGAATCACCCAGACAAATCTATCCTGCAACAAAGTCATGACACATTTTATCTCTGAAAATCACGAATAGTCATAAACTAGAAGGGAGAGGCTGAGGTTCATATAAACATATACTGAATATTCCTCAAACTGTTCACCAAGTATAAATTGGCCAATGAGTACCATTGCATCTTACAACACATCCTCGGGTATTCAAAATCAAAACGTTCAAATCCTATCAACACTGTAGCTTCTTGAGTTTGATGAATACTCATTCTCTCAATGCACTCGAGAATGAAGTGCAAAGAAATTCTCATTTCACTGAGACTTGCGCTATAATTCAGATATTCACTGAACACCTTTCACACAAACTGTTGTTCCGAAGATTTCAATATAGAGGAAATCCTCATTTAGACATTTAGAAAGCAAAACGATTGAGCGGAGAAATATTCAGTTTCCAATTGGGTCGTCATCTGTGGCTCTGCTCTAATATACATGTATAGCATTTTTATTACAGTACGCAACAATCTTCCAATCAAGTGGCACTGATATGTTTGTTAACAATAATTAGTCAGTAACAATATATCAATGGGGTGATAATTACCGGAGAAACTTAATACTCACAATTAAAAGGTATAAATGATCGCAACAGATAGATCATTTAACGCATAACTTTGGAAAAAATGGAGAGTAACTAAGGAATAAGTGTTTTTTCAAGTTGATCACGCAACAGATTGTTAAAGAAAATAAAACGATTTGGATTATGATGACGTGTGATTAAAGATGAAGTAGTCAGAAAATATTTCTTCGCTCAATCCCTTTGCTTTCTAAATGTCTATATGGGTATTTTTTCTATACTGAATACGCATTCATCCATAGTGATGATTTTCTTCCAATAAGATTCAGAAGTGCAATCGATGTTTTGGGCAACCAGTTGAATAAACTAATTTTCTTTGAGTGGACACTAGTCACTAACCAGTGTGATGTGTCTAGTGCTTTCTCTGGTGCAGACTGAATTATATCAGTCAGGTATGCAATGTGGCCGATTGCCTCCAACCATCTAAACTGATTTTCTGTTTTCTTGATTTTAGGCTCAATAAAATCAAAATCCATATAACTACCATCTCAACAATTAGATACATTCACACAACATGTTGAAAACTCTACACCATGTGTTCATATTCACTTCAGTAATCACACTGAAATATGATTATGAAACACGGAAAATACTCAGTGAAATTGATACTGATTCATATAAAGATAGATAATACGCCTTGTGGAATAAAAGATTGGGTGATTTGTCCAGTCACAATACCATTTGATAAAGTCTAACCAGTCTGATGACGTCACCAATTTCATGTACCTCTCTATTGTGTAGAAAATTTATTTTGATAAAGTCTCACAGTGTTATACAGTTTTATGCAATAGGCGAAAACATCGGATGATATTATGGAGTTATACTCCACCACAGTGCCCATGTCCTGCTCGTATACATGCAACTATGGATGGAATCATCAACGCACATACACAGAAAGATCTCTTGTGACGTCATTTGTATATCGAAAACAACATATCAAGACTGTCCACAAATGCATATGTAGTCTCATATTTGTGCAACACTGTTGCATTTAATCCATTTGTATGACGTAATCTCACTGCCTTATGCCGGCGTACATTCCTCACATGAGCATTCTTCTATCATCTCAAAGTGTCGACTGTTTGTGAAACAATATTGGATAAAGTATTAAAGCTGAATGCCTCAGAGTAGGCAAGTAAGAGCTATGGTCAACGATATTCAGCGTGTTTATCAGTAACTAGACTATAAGATAAGTAAGAAATTACTGCATAACAAAACCAAAACCAGTAATGGAGGCTCATTTCTAATTACAGATTTTTCTCGAATAGAGTACTATCATTCCAATTTCGCCATATTCTCAATAACTCATGAGTGTCATTTCAGAGGTGGAGGAATGTGAACAACTGAAATGAGTCACTTATTGTCAGAATACGAAATAACCTCACAGTGTACAATTCTCCCATCGTGGTTTTACGACAACGTGTGCGAGGAATTTGTTTTAATTCAAGGAACGGATGTGGTCAACCGATGCGGACACCTGGACAAACTAAAAACTATTAACAATACCGAGGAGGAGCAGATGTTCTTGCATACCAAAATGGCGTTGATATGGATGACATGTGATTATGAGTTCACAAGGTGGTGAAATTGTCTACAGCATACGATTTTGTTCAAACCAACTGACACGATTAAATTCACTCATGGGATGTAATAAGTGTGCACGAAAACTATTCCTAACAAATAATACAGATAGATATTTACTTTGGTTGAGGACTCGGTCGCCAGGAATGTGAAGAGAGAGTAAATTTTTCACAAGATTTAACAAATATAACAACGTCGTCACATTGTCTATCATGATAACAGTTATAGTTACAAACTAGAAACACGTGAAGATCATTTTTGAAATCGCTTTCTAAAGCATTGAAATGAAATTAATGATATTGAGAATTCTTGACTTTACAACAGAAGTCAGCGTATACAACTACTTGTTTATTTATTCAGGTATCATCAAAGGTAGAAAATGACACAATATCAGCTACCTGTATTCTTGCTTCCTTGGTGTAATCAAATAAACTGGCGAATACCATGAATAGTCCCAGAAAATTGAACAATTCCATGTAGATTATAAATATCTTCCGTCCTACTATTTCTTCTTTGGAATACTTTAACCACACTGTTATGAAGTATATTGTCTGCGAATATCATAACACAAATTGCAAAGATTCGGAGTGAATATGAGGAAAAAACATTTGGTCTGTTTTATTAAATGCAATCTCAATGCATCTTTGAATGATGAGGCCCACACAAGCTCAGTGGATTTCATTAGTGGAAGGTTTCTCATGATAATCATTGAACTTAGCGATAAAATGAAATATCGGAATTTAACATCACCTGATATGCCTCATCAACAGTTACACCAACTGAGAAGTATCCTGCTGAGAACAAGTATTCACAAATAAACAGACATCATGCAAATGATAAAGCCTACACTGTTTTCACAAATTGAAAGTAATATCATCCATTCCGCAAGATGTCTTTCTCCATCACTGCTGTTTGATCTCACTTTCTTTCTTCCAGAATCTCCACAGTCATGTTGCGTTTCCTCTCCACTGACCTTCCTAATGACACACGCACACACATTTTCTATGTTTCTTTGAAGACATACATCAGCGCACTACTTATATCGAAATCTAATTAGCACAAAGGACAATCCAGCTACAAATGTGGAGATCAACTGAGTAAATACTGTCAACTGACAATGATGAGAACTATCAATGGGGATAATCACATAGATTACACAATGAAAAGTGTCAATACAACATCCTCAGGCAGTATGTTTGGAACTCACGAGCATTACTCCACAACCAAGGAATATGGCGGCCAGTAGATTGTATGGAAACTAAAATTGGAAAGCAAACAAAATAAGAATTAGTGTGAAAATTTATTAATCTTTGGTTAGATACAAATGGCATAATGGAACTGTTTCGATTTGTAGCTGAAATTATCCTTCGAAACTGAGATTCGAATAAATGCCTGATTCCAACAAACAGTTAGTTAGTTTGGATTTAGTAGCTAACAGAGATCGTTTGTCAAGTATTCCACCGAAGGGGGAACACAACTTCCCTTCTTCTAATCACAGACTATAATATATTCAGTTGAACGTAAGAAGTAAACTTTAGTTTGCAAAGTGAACCCAGAGACGGTTTTATTTCTATCAAGTAAAATATCATACATTATTGTTTATAATCTGGAATGATCAAGCATTCAGTCTATTTTCAAAATGCAAGGGGTTGCTAGAGGATTCTCTATTCACTAAATATGCAATTGGCGTGAACTCGTCAATATGCATTACGCAAATAGTAACAACACAATACTTAACCAATTGCAAACTTTCCAGGTATATTTTCATACATGCCCATATACACTAGGAAAATCTGGGGTAAAATTCGCAGTTCACATTAAACACTCACATGGTAGTATTCAGATATAATGCAGAAGATGCATCCTACGATACAGAATACCGCAAGCATTCCAAAGAACACAGCATATCCCCTCGGTGTAAAATGTTTTGATTTGAATCCGAGAAGTATTGCCACTGAAGCCATGACAGCCGTTATAACGAACGAAATCAAGCTGTTTATTATGCCAGTTTGATAACACAATATACAATCAACGACAGTCCATGAAAGGATCTAGACAACACAATCAAAAACGTCAGTGGTTTTTATGAAAAATAGGTAGATTATAACTTGTTGTTCAGAAATATTCGACACATTTATTTTGTGTGTTCATGTTACATCGATAGCGGTCATTCACATTATGACATTTCATTACTCAAAGCATTTCTGAAGTCAGCGCATATTTGTTGGGAAATGTGATAGACTAGTCATCATTGCAGTTGTATTCACTGAAGAGATCAGAGTGTTATCAAACTTCAGACCAGTAAGCAACGATGTGATCTGCAACGTACATGAATTTCCGGTCATGACTATCTTTCGATGTGGTCTCAATATAATCACGCTTTCTCTATCGTCATGTGTTGTCTTCATGTTTTTGTAAACAAATATCCACGTGTATGGCTAAATGTCTACAGTGCGTTTCGTTTGAGAGGACAACTTAATGTTGCGGCCATTCGCAGAAAGTTTGGGATTATTTGTGATCTGTGAGGTGTTATACACCAGTTGTTTTCCCTTCAATCGATTTCACTTCATACACAAGATGATCCAGTTTAACTGCAGCCAGTCTCTTCATTTCGCCTGATAATTTCTTCAACGATAACCACTCAGAGTGATGTCTGTGTATTCTGACAAGTCGATTACAAAGAACCACGTTGGAATAGTAATGCCTAGTGCGTAATCCCCTGAAATACGTTTACCATACACTGATATGTCGAGGACATATTGCCTAAAGGCTTTCTTTGAACCTTCTTTCATGTTGTTAATAAATATCAGTTGCACAGCAATAAGCTGAGTGGTGAATAGATTACAATTGCAACTCTCGAATCTGTTGATTTCAACAACTTCCCCTATATGAGATGTATGTTGGTTAAATGAAGGTGTCCAACAACTGAAATCTCCAAATTAACAATGAAAATTACAACCTTCTGTGAATTTTCATTTGCTTATCTACAATGAGATACTTTATGGAAATACGATTTCACACGATGTTATTCAAGGACGCTGCATTTCAGTCTACATTTACAAGAGAATCATTCACGAAACAATTACATCAGTTCATAACTTACTGCCAATGTCATCATAATGATGTAAATTCGGTACTTCAGTCGTAATCTCAGAGTAAGTAGAACGCACATGTTCATAATGAAACCAAAGATTCTGAAATGAATAATACAATGTGGCATCAATGAATTCATCAAAATCAATAGCAAATCAGTTTGTGCTCAGACAGCAACGTCTGGTAAAACTCATTGTTCATACAATGTTCACCAATCGGTGAAGTAACACGATCATTGTGATGGGATCCGTCCTTGGACATTTCAACATACATCACAGTTGAAACTCGGTCAGAAATATACTTCAAGAAAGAAAACATTCAAGGCATTTCTACTCTAATGAGAAACTTTGTTAATTTCATTTCAACTTGTGATTCCATAGACAATGCGGTACTCAAATACGTCTAATATGCACCATTCTACAAACAGTAAGATTAACTAAAGATTTCCTAGCGAGAAATTAATAACATTGAAAGATATCTTGTTGAATTGAACAAATTCATGCACTTTCACCCTCCTGTCACACTTACTTCACCGAAATTATAACACATTCAGTCAATGAATATTAGAAGAACCAATAAAGTACATGATAATTACAACCCACTATGACATGAATGATCTCACTGTCCATAAAATAACTTTAATTCAGTTAAGTAGAAGTCAGCAGAAAAAAGTTGTCAGGATGGGAATCCATCTCCGACATTTTGAAACTTGCCATTTCTCCATACTCTCCATGATCAGTTTACTGTCTACTGCTCAACTTATCTGTTGCAAGTCAATCTGAACGAAGAATATTCTTTGCAATAATTACTCTTCAGGTTTTCCAAAACTATCATGATTAAGTCAATCTGAAGAGAATATTCTTTTCAATAATTTCTCCTACTCAGGTTCTTACAATTATGAAATATAATATTTTTTGTGGTTACAGTAATGGCCAGTTATGCGGTGGATACATTTTCTACGTAGAATAACAGATTAGTTATGGGGTGTCAAAATACATAGTCGTATTTGTATGACAAACGTGCAAGTTGGCTGAAATCGATTACAAAATATTTCGATGAAATGGGAGAGAATGGTGGTGATTAGTCATAATAGATTTGTAGAGTGTGGAGTAGGAAAATTGACAAGTCAGTTCAAGATTATTAGAAGGTGTCAGGTGAGTAAGGGGCTAGCACAAAGTGGTATGTATTAAAGAGAGGATAGTAAGATTGCAATGAGAGGTTCATAATGAAATAACGAATGTGTGAAATGCAACAGGTGGAAGCATATATTGAGAAAGGAGATAATATCACTAATAATAAGTCCGGATGGTATAAATGGAAAATTCGATAGTATTGAGAGAATGTTTGAATGAATGGCATGAATTATGACGAATAATAATAACAATAATAATAATTGTAATAATAAGCAAAGAAAGAAAGAAAACCAAGAGGGTTAAGGGGAAGAACCACTCTTGGTGAGAATAATGTCGACTGAACCGGAACTTTGTATCCAAAAAACCGGTCCAGACGCTGTTCCTACCGTAGACAAACTTGAAATGATATTGTTTTTACAAACAATATCGTTTTGTATTTCATTCATTGGGAAATATAAAAACCCTTTATTATAGTGAATATCATATACTCAGTGCCGAAATTTTTTTCAAACTGTTAAAAGTGAACTTGGTTTGGACATATATATAAATCATCACCATTGTCTCCCATTTCAAAGAAATATTTTGTAATCGATTTCAGCCAAATTGCACGTTTGTCATACAAATACGACTATGTATTTTGACACCCTATAACTAATCTGTTATTCTACGTAGAAAATGTATCCGCCGCATAACTAGCTATTATTGTAACGACAAAAAATATTATATTTCATAATTGTGAGAACCTGAAGAGTAAATATTGAAAAGAATATTTTTCGTTCAGATTTACTTTAATTCATGATATGGGAATGTTTCACACCGTATTAAATCTTATCTGTTGGAAGTGAGCAGTTTAATTTTGAAAAGTAGATGGAAATGTATATGCACGTACTTACCCAAGTACAATCTTCACAATAAGAATAGGCAATGGATCTACTTTTCTTTCATCAGTGACTTTACTGAAATCGAAATATATTGGTTGGAATGTTATCTCACTCGACAGTCTCCATCGAATCACCAGCTGTGAACCACATCATTAGCTAATAATTCCTGGCTCCTTTGTAAATCTGAAAATGATTGACATAATTATTCATCATTGCACACCACAAAGAACATCAACACGCGAAACACTAAGCAATGTACTATACGAATGAGTCTACAGATTATCATAAAACAACTTTGAGAGAATCATTACTGTGAGCTACACATATATGCTCATTTACATGTGGATAAGGTGGAATTCATTATTTGGTCCACGGATCACTCTTCAAATCTGATATACAAATATGAGTATATGACTCAACAAGCAAATTGTCTCCCACTAGTTTCACACGACGCACCAGGCCCTGGAGTGGAAAGAGGATGGGCGTTTGATATTAGAGGGTTAAATGAAGATGGTGTGAGTAGGAGATAAAAGCCAATGGGAAACCGTGGAGGCAACTAAAGTAAACTGGAGAAAACAAGATGAAGTGTAATTGTGCGTTTGAAGGCTTATGTTCCACTTCGAACCTCAGAGAATAATAATATAGTTAATATCCGAATATTACAAATAATTTTTCATTTACAACATCGAAACCTATGGTATTCGTACACATCAGTCAGTTACAAGCTGATAAACTCACAGTCTCCTATTCCAATATACTGCTCAAGTATTCACACATGTGACATTTATATAATTGTTGGGAGACCACGTCAATAAACACTCTGATAACACTGAATGTGATACTCCAAAATGATCTTTATTCATGTACATTCCTGCTGCAAAACATCAATGTAAACAAACCAATTTTTAATTTGAACATTATTCCAATGTTCTCCATGATAATATTTTCAATGTTTATGCAACGTGTGTAAGTGTTTAAGAGAATTACAACGGGGTGCAAAATAACATATTTTTCAGTCAACATGATCCTTGCTACTTCTGATAATCATAATCATACTCAAGTGAAGTATCACTCTACATATGTATTAGTAACAAGGCGCCTACTGTAGTCCATTCACGCACGTCGTTCCAGTATGAAAGTGTGAATGAATCAGGTTTCTTTCTTTTGCGTAGATTTTCATTTTCAAAACATGATTCTCTTGTTCATCTGGTCAGAATGGATAGAAAGTGGATGTTTCACAATAAAACATCATTCCTAACAATTAATCTTTCAAATTTCTAGAGTGCAAATAACATTTTCATTGGAACTAACATACACAGGAGCTGCAGCAACATTCAGAGATGGATTTACACCTTCATACTGTTGACCGTTTCATCACATTAATGGACAATATTATCTTTCCTTAATCAGAGTTTGTTGTCATTAAGCAAAAATTGGTCTTCTTAAGTGACAGTCAAAATATTTTTCAGTAACACATAATGCTTCTTCAGTAAGGTAGATATGAACGACACTTCGAAGTGTGATTTGGGAATGCCAGACACAGTGGTAAAATTACTTTGGGAAACTCCACAGTTGAATATTTCTATGCTATAATTCTGCGACTGATAGGTAATATGATATGTGATTGCCATTAGAATTTCATACGAGGTGATAACAAATGTCTAATATCACTGCGTCTTTCCCGATCGATAGCTGCTATCTTGACGTGGTAGTCGGGCTTGTATATCGCAATGACCCAACGAGCTACACTGGCTGGAACTTATGTTCCTGTAGGTCCTACTATGCCAAAAAGGTTGTTTGCATAGCGGTTAGACAAAAAGCAGCTAACCAATCCAATACTATGAATCAAACAAACTCACAAAATATCATGGTGGCAGCGTATACAAACACGAAGATATCCACAAGGCTACATGGGTGTCACCAGATGGGCGAACCGAAAACCAAATTGACTTCATCTCAATCTCAAGGAAGTGGAGGCGCAGCCTACTGTGCACGAAAGTAAGAAGAGGAGCAGACGTTGGCTCAGACCACTATCTCGTACAAGGCACAATCCAAATCAAATTGAAAGCTTTCAGAGAAACAGGAGCTGCAGATAGACCACAAGTCAAGTTCAACACTCAAAGACTGAAGGACCAGGACACAAAGGACATCTTCACTGCAAGTATAAAAGACAAAGCCGAGACACAAATCAACACTAGCGAAGAAGTCAGCGTCGAAAAGCACTGGAACAACTTGAAAACAGTGTGGAGTGAAACCTGCATGGAAGTTTTAGGCAGGAAGAAGAGACAGGACAAACAATGGCTCACTACGGACACTTGGAGACTGATAGAAGAGAGAGGGATGGTGAAACAAAAAATTCTCCAGTGCACCGACGAGCAACAAAAACAGAATTTGAATGCAAGCTACAAGAAACTGAACAAAAGAGTAAAGAAGAGTACCAGAGAAGACAAAAGAAAGCATTATGAAACCATGGGAAGTGAAGCAGAACAAGCTGCAGGCAACGCGCCCAACAATACCAACAACGGAGACAGAGCTACCAGTGAACACCAATCCCCTGACGAAATCAGATGTCCTGAAGGCAATCAAGATGCTAAAAGCTGGAAAAGCAACAGGACCAGATGGAATCCCAGCAGAAGCATTGAAAATGGACCCAGAGACAACAGCGGACTTGATGACGCCACTACTGGAGAAGGTGTGGAAAGAAGGCAAAGTACCCGAGGATTGGAAGAAAGGATACCTAATCAAACTACCAAAGAAAGGAGACTTGAGTCAATGCAACAACTGGCGCGGAATTATGCTCCTGTCCATCCCAAGCAAAATACTAAGCCGCATCATCCTGGAGAGGATCAACTAAGCCCTGAATGAAAAAGTTTGATCGGAACAGGCTTGATTCAGGAGAAACAAGTCATGTATTGATCAGATCGCCACATTACGGATCATCATTGAACAAAACTTGGAATGGCAGTCACCTCGCTACTTCTACTTCATCGACTTTTGTAAAGGCCTCCGACAGCATCGATCGAGAGGTGCTTTGGAAACTACTTCGCTACTATGGGGTGCCACCGACAATAATACATCTCATCCAACAGCTATACGACAATGCTGCATGCCAAGTAATCCACAATGGGGAACTAACTGAATCCTTCGAAGTGAGGACAGGAGTAATACAAGACTGCCTACTATCGCCAATGATTTTCTTGATTGCAGTAGACTGGATAATGTGACAAACAGCGGGCAATGAGGAAACAGGCATAAAATGGATTCACACAAAACACTTGGAGGATCTGGACTTCGCCGATGAAATATGTTTGATTTTCCACAAACTGGAAGATATGCAAGCGAAAGCAAAGTTGGCGATAGAAGAAGCATCAAGATAGGATTTCAGGTGAACATAGAGGAAACGGAAATGATGAAGATTCTTGGACAAGAACAACAACAACAACAGACAATGATCAGCATATATGAGAGGAACATGAAAGAAACAACCCTTTTACCTACCAACCTGGGAAGCATCGTTTCAACTACAGGCGGACGGAACTGATGAGGATATCAAAGCAAGAATCGGAAAAGCAAGACAAGCTTTCACTACTCTCAAGTCTGTGTGGAGGTCAACAACACTCAGCATCAAAAATAAGACCCGGATTCTCAACTCCAATGTGAAGTCAGTGCTACTCACTGTACGGATCAGAGACTTGCACTGAGCGTCATAAACAGCATCTCAAACAAACTACAGACCTTCATTAACAGTTGTCTTCGCTCAATACCACTCAAGATCAGATGGCCGGCCAGAAAAGATCAGCAACAGAGATCTCCGGCAATGAGCGAACCAACACAGCAGGAACCAATTGTGAAACAGATAGGCAGGAAAAAATTGAAGGTGGATTGGCCATACTCTAAGGAAACCACCAAGTGACATCACCAGACGAGCCATCGCTCGAGTGGAACCCGAAAGGGAAGCGGTGAGTGGGACGTCCAAGGGTGACATGGAGAAGATCGTGTGAGGAGGAGATGAAACAGTATGGAATAACATGGACGCAAGTGAAAAGTACAGCACAAGACAGAAGCAAGTGGAGACGTGCAGTTGAAGCCCTATGTTCCACTAGGAACCCAAGGGAACAATAATAATAATAAGTTAGAGCTGATCAGACTACATGAGTGAATGATGCACAGTTACCTCTAGTAAAACCATCAAAACATGCTCTTATGTTTAATAACATAAGAACAACCGTTTGATTCAAAGTGTCCTCTGAGTAGCATGATGAACAATGATCTCTGCATTGATTCGATTACTTTGCAAACTTGTATTTCTCACAAACAATATTCACAAATTTTCAAGACTTTGCCAAACAAAACATTATAACATCATTTACACTGACACTGATCAATTCACAAGAGTAATTTTCAAATGAGATCTATGTAAACAAAGGTCATTTCATGGAATGGTAAATAACATACGTTTTGAGTTTCTGAGTGTCTGATTTCATAACAACTGAAATATAAGTTGAGTTAGAAATGGTAGTCGGCAGGACAGCATCGATGTGTTGAAGTTAGCGTCAGCTATCCTTACTCAGAGCAAGGTGACACAGATGTGTCTGTACATCTACGCAAATGACTTTCGGTATTAATTAGGGTATATTAACCACAAGTGATATCACCAGATGTCTGCTTCATGTGCCTATTTTTCATAACGATCACATCTATTCGGTTATATCTACGTTTTACTGTACAGCCGACGAAACTTCGTTGAGACACGCGCTATCACGAAAAGTTCCAAAAGCTGGGAAAATACGATCAATTTTCAATGCTTTGGCGCCTCTACTAAGCAATAATAACAGTGAAACTCAGATTTACCTAAACAGTGTTGTGAGGCAGTTATACAGGCAATATATGTTTAGAAATACAAAACACGTATTGTAAGATAAAATCAGTTAACTAAAGTTGAGCTTTGAGAGGCATCTTAGAATCGAGAAGAATATTCCCAAGAAGGTGGATTCAAATCTCTGTCCACAAGAAACACATACCAACGCTTCCTACAGACAGTTCAGGGTCACTCGAAAAAATTCATGACATCCAACAACACATTGTCAATGTACACACTGGCAAAGGAGCATTACAATTAAAGATTCAACAAGGACGGAGGCAAATTAGTACAGGTAAAAATCAACATGTGATATGCAAATGTCAAATTTACGACACATAGTCTAGGTGGAAAGCTCATAGTGTTTACATAGTTAATTGAAACTTATAAATAAGCAAAAATAATGGATTGTCCAGGAGGGATTTCCAAACAATTTGTCCACTACACATTTACAGCAGACCGCTAATATCTTAATACACAGTCGGAGAACTGACATTTAAGACATATATTGAATTGCTAGAGCTTAGCATGCAGATAAATTTGTCTGCTGGATTCATCGTATTTCTGAAGCACTCCGAGTGAGATTCTTAGAGAAACTAAGATGGCTGTATGATATCATTCGGGAAAATAACGTATTTGGAAAGCTATTGGAACGACAACATATAAGCCCTCATCACTGAGGCGAATACTCCATCTAATGAAGTTGATTTGTGACACGATCATAATGAGGTGATTTGAAGTTGATTAATGAGTTGTGTTTCAAAATTCATCCAAATAATAATTTCACAGAACTGTACACCATCGTGTAGTTGTTATTTCGAGTAGCGAGTGATGACGGAGGATGGCTACCAGTGTGCTAACGACCACAAATCAATCAATACTGGCTCCATAAATGAGACTGCTGCACACCTCTCAAGGAATGTTTACCTGGACAGAACTGCAAGTCAACCACTTACTTAAACTGACTGTGGCACACTATTATATAAAACAACATGTTGTAAAGATGTTGAAAGGACGAGTGAGATCCAGTCACGTGATGTCAGTTATATTCTGCGACGAAAGTGAGTTAAAATACAACAAAGGGTTAACGGTGTCATTTGAAAAATTCATACTGTGTGTAGGCATCAGTGTCCACAAGCTATTCCGAAGTATCTGGAGCTTTTACTATTTCAGCTTGTAAACTCTCTGTATGACGTCTAAGGTGAACAAAGATTATACGTCTCCATGGGATGTTTTTAGTGAAATGGTTCAGTAGAAAGTGCCAAACATCGTTGTGCAGAAAAACAGACAGTTGCTCTCGTGGTCTCTTGAAATATCCTCTGAATATTTTGCTACTGCGATTCATGTCATGGTTTAAGTTGCATAACCTCACTTATATTATTGCCAAAATGTCTTCGGGTTATGCAGGCATAAATTATCTTGAATCTACGGGAAAACCCACCTATTAAAATAGCCTACTAACTACTAACAACATGTAAGTAGGTTGTGGATTTACATATAAATCTCTATTCTTTCAAGATTTCATCGTCTCTAATTATTTACTTTATTTACGTTATTAACGGAAATCCTCAGTGCAGTAATTGTATCAAATACTTTTGACCTATTTTAGAATGGCAGTGCACTGATAACTCCCTTGTAAATGTTGACAGGAATTACATTCCGACTAGGCAATCGACAGCAATAATCACAATAGTGCATGTAAAAACATCGTTATCATTTCTACCCATGTGTGAAGAGCGGACGAAACACGAGATTTTCCTAGGAAAAACCAGTTAATCTAAGCCTTTTACGACAAAAGGTTTCTAGATGGACGCATAATGTGAGATGCAACCCAGAAGCAGCAGACTTACTGGAAATATGGAAGGTGAAGTGATGGAATATAAAATTACATCATGAGTTTGATAAAAATGATCATCAATCTGGATGCACGAAGCCTAGTGGAATTAGGGTAAACTGTTTAAAAAAAAGTGTATCTACATCACAAGGTAATCGGTATAAACAATAAGAATATTGAAAATGCTAATAATAAACTAAATGAAATGAAACAAAATTAATTTGAGGGCATTACTGTGGCCACGCTGGTGTGAGTGAGTGTATGAAGTGCTTTCGAATTGGTGTGTGGACAGCCTGCCGTAAATGAATACAGAGATGGTTGTAATGACAGACAAATTACATACGACTCATTTTTTAACAAACATGACAGGAATCATTTTATGCATTCACTTTTGCATTGAGTGCATTTATGATTCACTGATATTCGACATTTGTAATCATTATTTGTTAATAATAATAATAATGATTTACTTTATTCCAAAAGCAGTACTTGTGATACAGGATGGAATTTTCAGCATTAATCACAATATTGCATCTAATTTCCTCAAATTATAAATAAAATTAATCACACAGAAAATTTTCCACATTTACAAAAGGGGTAATGTGAAAAAAACATGCAGCACATAAAATGGAAATAAGAATAATGATAGCAGCTAAGGTAATAATAAAAATAAAAGTGGAAATTGCCGTGAGCTTGTTTCACACAGTATTGTCGATGCGGTATACAGATCGTTGCATGATTAAAAATATTGAATATAATGTTCTCTTTACATGATATGGTGAGGGAAGAAAACAAAAATTACAGAAGTCATAGAGATAAGTTGGTGTTTGCAGTTATGAAAGTAAAAACAAAGAATCAACAGGACCATAAATATAATAGAAATAATAAAAGTGAAACTTGAAGTTATATAAGGACGGATGGAGGAGACTGTTTATTTACTAGGCGAACAAAGGTTAGTCAATTCTTGCCTTACGCTATTTTCATCACATAAAATACGTGCCAAGTATGGAATCATAGAATTTTTATACTTAGACGTGCGAGCATACAGTTTTATGAAGTTGCTTCTTGTTCTACATGACGAGATGCAAGGTGAAAGCTGAGGGTGAAGTGGATGCTCCAAGTCAGACAAAATCCCTTTAGCAAATTTATTGCACGAAGTCAAGTGCCTATCGACAACGACGTTAACTTTGTGGTCCACTGGGACACCACTCATCTTACTGGCAGTCTTCAGCATTCTACGAATTGTGACAAAGTCCTTTTTAAGCAAACCAGGAAAGAATAAGGGTGAACAATAAAGAAGAATAGAAAGGATGCAAGAGTTTATGAAGTGTAAGAGGATGGGTTGAGTTATACCTAAGTGCCTTAACTTCTTAATGTAAAATGTCAGGCGGAATATTTTACTGGAGGTTGCTATGATATGGGAAGACTAGGAGAGATCAGAAGAGAGAATAAGTCCAAGATACTTAATTTATGATTTAATTCCTCTATCATTGTCATCAATCTTGCAACTGTAATGAGAATCGACGGCTACTTTTAACTGTGGTTTACATCTTAAGCTGAAATTTAAGACCGTTAGACTCAGACCATTTACTGACTCCTGACAGTAAGCTATTTATTTTGGTACAATCCAGCTGAGAGTTAACAGCCATTGAAACAGTTAAATCATCAGCGTACTTCACAAATTTTATTTCATCAGACTGAGGCAAGTCATGTAAGAAGAAAGAAAAAAGAAAAGGAGAAAGGACAGTGCCCTGAGGGACACCAGCTTCGGTAGGCAATGAAGTGGAAGACTTCCCTTTATACACGGTGTACTGCTTTTTTTCTGAGAAATAGGAATGTAACCAGTTAACAGCCCGAGATTCTGTTTGCAAGCAGCAAGTTTATTAATTAAGATGTCCCTAGGGACCAAGTCAAAAGCAGATGTATAGTCTAGGAAGGCATAACGAACAAATTTAGCCCCCTTGTCTAGACTGGAAGCAATGTTATGATATAAGACGACAGCTGCATCACCTCGAAAGATGTTTTAATCGCAATTGCATATCCTACTACCATTCAATTGCAGAATATTAGCATAGAAATATCCAACTGTGGAGTTTCCAAAAATGATTTTACCACTGTGCCTGTCATTCCCGAAACAAACTTTGGACTGTCATTCAGGTTAATCTTACTGACGAAGTATTAATTAAAGCTGCAGAAATATGTCGGTTGCCACTAAAAACACCATTCATTTAGGTGCGTGAAATTCTCAATATGGAAAGATAATGCTCTGCATTAATGTGATGAAACGGTCAATAGCATGAATGCTGCCGCAACCACTGTGTATTCATTTCGATAAAGTTTTCATTTACATTCTAGAATATTTGAAGAGTATTTCTTACAAATAAAAATTCTGGAGAAACATCTAATTTCTGCTCTGTTTGACAAGATGTTTAAAATACGTTTGGCAATATTTTGTTGTGATAGAAACCAAATTCGTTATGATGATGAAAATCTACTTTATAGAAGGACATTTGGTACCTTTATCTGTTAATTTCGAAATGTCCTGCTTGAATGGATTGTGGAGCGCTCACTTTCACTAACACTAATGTAAAGTTACACCTGACTGATAGAATTCAGTCTCCACCAAAGAAAAGACTGGACACATGACACTAGTTACCGATTAGTATCCAATCAAGGTATCCTATACATTCAGTGCCACAGGAGGTCGACCGGGAGTCCAAACAGCTCAGTGGTGACGTCTTTGACTTCTGGCAGCACTAGGTGACGCCGGTTTGAATATTATGAGGGACATGAGTTCCTTCAAGGTTGTAGATACGCCTTGCTTAAGAATGCCAGCTAGTACGAAACTTAGGTCTAAGTCTTCCTGACGATTGCCTCCAACCATCTAATATCATCAAATCAATGAGAAGTATGATTACGATCTACCTAGAATAGTGACCACATTGCAAACCTGACTGATAGAATTCAGTCTGCACCAGAGAAAGGACTAGACGCATCACATTAGTTGCTAGTGTCCAGTCAAAGAGTTACACTCAATTTGTCTATGGTTATCAGGAGAAGTAGAAAGGACCATTTTGACTGAAAAATATGATATTTGGTAGCCACTGTAGTTCTGTCATACACTTACATTAGTTTCATAAACATTCGAGCATTAAAATAATGTTCAAATGAAAACTGGCTTCATAACAACGTATAATTACTAGCGAGAATATCCAGTGAAGATGGGGAAGAGCTAATGTACCACGCCGTTCAGAAGTTGATGTGGCCAGTGAGCATGGTATCATGAAATGAATTCTGGATTTGTGCATCAGATTTCTGAACTCTTCTCAAGACAGTTCGACGTCCTCAGAACTGTGAGCCGAGTTCCTCCTCAAATTGAATGTCGAAGACTATCATATATATTAGCATGTTGTAGATTGATGTCCACTTAGAATTGTTTCAAAAGCAAATGAGATTCATTTGCGTATGGTTAAATCTGTATTCCACGAATCCGTGTGCTTCGTGGCATATGTGAGCTAATTTAAAACAACCAGTCAGTGTCACTAATTGGAAAACCGATATTGTCTGTGTATCTAGCTGAATACATTTGAATCAGAAATTTCTGCAGTTTGTTTGCTATACCAGCTTGTCATCTCACTACATATTTTAACGAAGTTGAATGTGAACAGAGAATATATATCTGAAGAACAACGGGTTCAGTGAAGAAAATCCTCTTTTCGACTCTTTCACTTTCATAGTTCTACAGTCGTATATATGAATTACAATAGGTAATATAAATCAGTTTTATTGTCTGTGTAGGTGTGTGTATGAAAGTTTGACAGTGAGTGGCAATACTAAAGTGCGATAATGTTGGTGTATAGGATTATGATTCACAATTGATTAGATAAGTGAATGAATAACTAAATAAATAAATAGAGGTCAACCTAAAGCTCAACAGACAAAGGAGAAATAGATGATCGGAAAATAAATTAAAGTACATTCGGAAATGTGAATATGTGAATGCAATACGGTGGAGACAGAGGGTGAATGAAATGTTGTTCAAGCAGTCGACTAGATAAAATGTTGGAATATGCCATAACATGAAGTGAAATAAAATAAAACAAAATTGTAACATGGAATAAAGAAGGATAAGAAAGTTGTTATGTGAATTACATAGTAAAATCTAGACCATGGTAGCTAAAGAGATCATGCAAATTGCTTTTGTACGCACTCAAAGTTCTGGCTTTACATTATTTGTTGCCAAAATCTCTGCCATATAAGGCGAATGCACTGGTGTCCTTTTCGGCAACCTTTGTCGAACTTTGTGGACTGTAATTTGCAATGTGTGAGATGCTTCGTGGTCAGTCAGTATCTACAATCTGTTGCTGTATTGATGAATTAATACCTTTACTCTCTCCTTTGCTAAGCCAAACTGGGCGGCGCTCACGAAAGTGGCAGGATATATATCTCGACGAACGTTCTATGAATGCTTTTGCAGCTCCTGTATATTAGTTCCAATGAAAATTTACAAGATTAATTGTTAGGAATGATGTCTTATTGTGAAACATCCTCTTTCTATCCATTCTGACCAGATGAAAAAGAGAATCATGTTTTGAAAATGAAAATCTACGCAAAAGAAAGAAATCTGATTCATTCACACTTTCATACTGGAACGACGTGCGTGAATGGACTACAGTAGGCGCCTTGTTACTAAGACATATGTAGAGTGATACTTCACTTGAGTATGATTATGATTATCAGAAGTAGCAAGGATCATGTTGACTGAAAAACATGTTATTTTGCACCCCGTTGTAATTCTCTTAAACACTTACACACGTTGCATAAACATTGAAAACATTATCATGGAGAACATTGGAATAATGTTCAAATTAAAAATTGGTTTGTTTACATTGATGTTTTGCTGCAGGCACGTACATGAATAAAGATCATTATGGAGTATCTCATTCAGTGATATCAGAGTGTTTATTGACGTGGTCTCCCAACAATTATATAAATGTCACATGTGTGAATACTTGAGCAGTATATTGGAATAGGAGACTGTGAGTTTATCACCTTGTCTCTTACGTAAACCGATGTAATTGACTGATGTGCACGAACATCATAGGTTTTGATATTCTGAATGAAAATTTATTTCACATTATGGTATGGCGTGTTCATTTGTAATATTCGGATGATAATGATTATTATTCTCTGAGTTTCCAAGTGGAACATAATCCTTCAAACGCACAATTACATGTCATCTTGTTTTCTCCAGTTTACTTTAGTTTGCTCCACGGTTTCCCATTGGCTTATATATCCTACTCTTATATATATCCTACTCTTTGTGGTGTGCAATGATGAATAATTATGTCAATCATTTTCAGATTTACAAAGGAGCCAGGAATTATTAGCTGATGATGTGGTTCACAGCTGGCTACGCAATGGAGACTGTCAAGTGAGATGGCATTTCAACTAATCCATTTCGATTTCAGTAAAGTCAGTAATGAAAGAAAAGCAGAGCCATTGTCTATTGTGCTTGTGAAGGTTTTACTTGGGTAAGTACGCGCATATACATTTCCATCTACTTTTCAAAATTCAACTGCTCAATTCCAAGAGATAAGATTTAATACGGTGTGAAATATTCCCATATGATGAATTAAAGTAAATTTGAACGCATAATATGGTCTTCAATAATTACTCCTCAGTTTCTCACACTTATAAACTATTATATTTTTAGTCGTTACAATAATGGCCAGTTATGCGACGGAAACATTTTCTACGTGGAATAACAGATTAGTTATAGGTTGTCAAAATGCATAGTCGTATTTGTGTGACAAACGTGATGGGCTGAAAGTGTATGAATTTGTTAAATTTAACAAGACATCTGTCAATGTTATTAATTTCTCACGAGGAAATCTTTAGTTAATCTCACTGTTTGTAGAATGGTGCATATTAGACGAATTTGAGTACCGCATTCTCTATGGAATCACAAATTCAAATGAAATTAACAAGGTTTCTCATACAGCGGTTTCTTACTTAAACTATATCTCCTATCAAGTTTCGACTGTGATGTATGTTGAAATGTCCAAGGACGGATCCTTTCAAAATGATCGTGTTACTTCACCGATTGGTGAACAATGTACGAACCATGAGTTATACCAGACGTTGCTGTTTGAGCACAAACTGATTTGTTATTGATTTTGATGAATTCATTGATGCCACATTGTATTAATCATTTCAGAATCTTTGGTTTCATTATGAACATGTGCGTACTACTTACTCTGAGATTACGACTGAAGTACCGAATTTACATCATTATGATGACATTGGCAGTAAGTTATGAACTGATGTAATTGTTTCGCGAATGATTCTCTTGTAAATGTAGACTGAAATGCAGCGTCCTTGAACAACATCGTGTGAAATCGTATTTCCATAAAGTATCTCATTGTAGATAAGCAAATGAAAATTCACAGAAAGTTGTAATTTTCATTGTTAATTTGGAGATTTCAGTTGTTGGACGCCTTTATTTAGCCAATATACATCTCGTGTAAGGGAAGTTGTAATCAACAGATTCGAGAGTTGCAATTGTAAACCATTCACGACTCAGCTCATTGCTGTGCAACTGATAGTTATTAACAACATGAAAGAAGGTTCAAAGAAAGTCTTTAGGCATTATTTTTTTCGACATATCAGAGTATAGTGAACTTATTTCAGGGGATCACACTCTTGACATTACTATTCCAACGCGGTTCTTTGTAATCGATTTGTCAGAAGACACTGACATCATGCTGAGTGGTTGACTTTGAAGAAATTCTCAGGCGAAATAAAGAGAGTGGCTGCAGTAAAACTAGATCACCTTGATTGTATGAAGGTGAGATCGATTTAGAGGAAAACAATTGGTGTATAACACCTCTCAGATCACAAATATTTCCAAATTAACTGCCAATGTCCACAACATTAATTTGTCCTCTGAAATGAAACGCACTGTAGAAATCTAGCCAGACACGTGGATATTTTTTACAAAAACATGAAGACAACACGTGACAGTGAAGAAAGCATCATGTTATTGACACCAAATCGACAGATTGCCATGATCGGAAATTCATGGACATTGGAGATCACATCGCTGCTTACTGGTCTGAAGTTTGATAACACTCTGATCTCTCTAGTGAATACGACTACAATGATGACTAGCATGTCACATTTCCCAACAAATATGCGCTGACTTCAGAAATGCTTTCAGTAATGAAATGTCATAATGTGAATGACCGCTATCGATGTAACATGAACACACCAAATAAAAGTGTCGGATGTTTCTGCACAATAAGTTATAATCTATCTATTTTTGATTGTGTTGTCTAGATCCTTTCATGGACTGTCGTTGATTGTATATTGTGTTATCAAACTGGCATATTAGACAGCTTCATTTCGTTCGTTATAACAGCTGCCATGGCTTCACTAGCAATGTTTCTTGGATTCAAATCAAAACAGTTAACACCGAGGGGAGATGATGTGATCTTTGGAATGATTACGGTGTTTTGCATCATAGGAAGCATTTTCTCCATTATATATGATTACTACCATGTGAGTACTTAATGTTAACTGAGAAGTTTACCCCACATTTTCCTAGTGTATATACGCATGTTTGAGAATATATGGGGGAAGTTTGCAATTGGCTAAGTATTGTGTTGCTACTGTTTGCGTAATGCATAGTGACGAGTTCACGCGAATTGCATATTTAGTGAATAGCGAGTTCTCTAGCCACCTCTCGCATTTTGAAAATAGACTGAATGCTTGTGATTATTCCATATCATAAACAACAATCTATGATATTTTACTTGATAGAAATGAAACCCTCTCTGAGTTCACTTTGCAAACTAAAGTATACTTCTAACGTTCAACTGAATATATTATAGTCTGTGATTATAATCAAGGAAGTTGTGTTCCCCTTTCGGTGGAATACTTGACGAACGATCTCTGTTATCTACTAAATCCAAACTAACTAACTGTTTGTTGGAATCAGGCATTTCTTCGAATTTCAGTTTCGAAGGATAATTTCAGCTACAAATCGAAACAGTTTCATTATGCCATTTGTATCTTACCGAAGATTAATTAATTCTCTCACTAATTCTCATTTTGTTTGCTTTCCAATTTTAGTTTCCGTACAATCTACTGGGCGCCATATTCCTTGGTTGTGGAGTAATGCTCGTGAGTTCCAAACATATTTCCTGAGGATGTTGTATTTACACTTTTCAATGTCTAATCTATTTGGTCACTCTGATTGACAGTTCTCTTCATTGTCAGTTGACAGTATTAACTCAGCTGATCTCCACATTTGTAGCTGGATTGTCGTTTGTGCTAATTACTGTTAGATATAAGTAGTGCGCTGATGTACGTCTTCAAAGAAACATAGAAAATGTGTGCGCCTGTGTCATTAGGAAGGTCAGTGAAGAGGAAACGCAACACGACTGTGAAGATGCTGGAAGAAATAAAGTGAGATCAAACTGCAATGATGGAGAAAGACATCATGCGGAATGTATGATAATACTTTCAATTTGTGAAACAAGTGTAGGCTTCATGATTTTCGTGATGTCTGTTTATTTGTGAATACTTGCTCTCAACAGTATATTTCTCAGTTGGTGTAACTGCTGATGAGCCATATCAGGTGATGTTTAATTCGGATATTTCATTATCATGAGAAACCGTTCACTAATGAAATCCACTGAGCTTGTATGGGCCTTATCATTCAAAGATGCATTGAGATTGCATGTATTAAAACAGACCGAATGTCTTTTCCTCATATTCACTCCGAATACATTGAATTGTTCAATTTTCTGGGACTATTCATGATATTCGCCAATTTATTCGATTACACCAAGTAAGCAAGAATTCAGGTAGCTGATATTGTGTCATTTTCTACTTTTGATGATACCTGAATAAATAAACAAGTAGTTGTATACGCTGACTTCTGTTGTAAAGTCAAGAATTCTCAATATCATTAATTTCATTTCAATGCTTTAGAATGCGATTTCAAAAATAATCTTCACGTGTTTGAGTGTGTAACTATAACGGTTATCATGATAAGCGATGTGACGACGTTATTATATTTGTTAAATATTGTGAAAAAGTTATTTTCTCTTTACAATCCTGGCGACCGAATCCTCCACCAAAGTAAATATTTACCTGTATTATTTGTTAGGAACAGTTTTTGTGCACACTTATCACATCGTATTGTAACAACAGAAGACAAGGGCCAGGCAACAGATCGTTAATAACGAAAATCCACACATATTTATAGATTTCAATGTACATAATAGTAGATTATTTTTAGTAGAAAATACAGTCTTTTGATTGGTTGTTTCTCACAGAAAGTTAACCTTGCATCTCTTTGTAAATGTGTCAGATCATTCATATGCTTAATGTATCCGCCTACGCAAAGCCTTGTTCTCATTATCTCACCACCAATATTAGGCAGATAAACATTGACGTCAATTACTGTCTACCAACTTTAGCTAGCAGCCAGCTCTCACCACACCATAAGTGAATTTAATCATGTCAATCGGTTTGAACAAAATCGTATGCTGTAGACAATCTCACCACCTTGCGAAATCATAATCACATGTCATCCATATCAACGCCCTTTTGGCATGCAAGAACATCTGCACTTCCTCGGTATTGTTAATAGTTTTCAGATTGTCCAGGTGTCCACATCAGTTGACCACATCCGTTCCTTGAATAAAAACAAATTATTCGCACACGCTGTCGTAAAACCACAATGGGAGAAGTGTACACTGTGAGATTATTTCGTATTCTGACAATGAGTGACTCATTTCAGTTGTTCACATTCCTCCACCTCTGAAATGACACTCATGAGTTATTGAGAATATGGCGAAACTGGAATGATAGTACTCTGTTCGGGGAAAATCTGTAATGAGAAATGAGCATTCACAGTTTCTGGTTTTGTTATGCAGTAATTTCTCACTTATATTTTAGTCGAATTACTAATGAACACGCTGAATATCGTTGACCACAGCTCTTACTTGGCTTCTCTGAGGCATTCAGCTTTAATACATTATCAAATATTGTATCACAAACAGTTGACACATTGAGATGATAGAAGAATGCTCATGTGAGGAATGTACGCCAGCATAAGGCAGTGAGATTACATCATACAGAAGGATAAAATACAACAGTGTTTCACAAATACGAGACTACAAATGCATTTGTGAACAGTCTTGATATGTTGTTTTCCGCCTACAAATGACGTCACAAGAGATCTTTCTGTGTATGTGCGTTTATGTTTTCATCTATAGTTACATGTATACGAGTAGGACTTGGGCACTGTGGTGGGGTATAATTCTATAATATTAACTGATATTGTTGCCTATTGCATAATACTGTATAACACTGTGAGACTTTATCAAAATAAATTTTCTACACAATAGAGAGGTACATGAAATTGGTGACGTTAGACTTTATCAAATGGTACTGTGACTGGACAAATCACCCAACGTCTTGTTCCACAACGCGTATTATCTATCTTTTTATGAATCAGTATCAATTTCACTGAGTATTTTCCGTGTTTCATAATCATATTTAAGTGTAATTATTGAAGTGAATGTGAACACATGGTGTGGTGCTTTCAACATGTCGTGTGAATGTGTCTAATTGTTGAGATGGTTGCTATATGGATTTTGATTTTATTAAATTATCACTATGGATGAATGCGTATTCAGTATAGAAAAATACCCATATAGACATTTAGAAAGCAAAGGGATAGAGCGAAGAAATATTTTCTGACTACTTCATCTTTGATTACATGTTATCATTCTCGAAATCATTTTATTTTCTTCATTAATCTGTTGCGTTATCAACTTGAGAACACGCTCATTTTTTGATTACTCTCCATTTATTCCAAAATTGTGCATAACACAATCAATGTGTTACAATCATTTATACCTTCTAATTGTGTGTATTAAGTTTCTTCGTTAATTATCACCCCATTGACATATTGATAATGACTAATTATTGTGAACAAACATATCAGTGCCACTTGATCAGTATATTGTTGCGTATTGTAATAAAAACGCTATACATGTATATTAGAGTAGAGCCAGAGATGAGGATCTAATTGAAAAGTGAATATTTCTTCGCTCAATGAGTCCCATTTCTAAATGTCTAAATGAGGATATTTTCTATATTGAAATCTTCGGAACAACAGTTTGCGTTAAAGGTGTTCAGTGAATATCTGAAGTAGAGCATAAGGCTGAGTGAAGCGAGAATTTCTTTGCACTTCATTCTCGAGTGCATTGAGAGAATGAGTATTCATCAAACTCAGGAAGCTACACTGTTGAGAGGATTTGAATGTTTTGATGTTGAATACCTGAGGATGTGTTGTAAGATGCAATGGCAGTCATTGGCCAATTTATACTTGCTGAACATTTTGAGGAATATTCAGTATATGTTGATATGAAGTCCAGCCTCTTCCTTCTAGTTCATGACTATTCGTGATTTTCGAAGATAAATTGTGTCCTGACTTAGTTGCAAGATTGATTTGTCTGGGTGATTCTATTCGTTCTGAATTCTGTAAGGAATAATTGGATAACATCTAGGCTGACAGTAGTTAAGTGTAAAAAGAAGTATTCTTCGAAATCTTTCGTCATACGAATTTTTTCGAAGGTCTGAAACCAGTATGGTTGACTCCTGATAGACAAATGAATAACCGAAGCTGTCCAACGTCTTAAGCACTTGGAAATATTCCATGTGTGCAGTACCTGCATGTGATAACCTCCAACAACATTTACCTAGCGATTATTTACCTTACTATGCAATATTGTCTAATTGTATCGCAGATACACCTTACTGAGGAGACAATTCAAAGATAATTTGCACGCCTTGACTAACATTCATAACTGATAATTCAAATTATCATTTGTGTCTGCTTGATCGATGGAAGGTTATATAATGATGAAAAAGTATATTGATTGCTATTCAAGCGACTACTTATTGTTTGAGCGTATGGAGTTATGTAAAGGTGCGTTGTTTATATTCTTCTTCTGCTTTGAAGTTTCTGTAAAAATTAGATTGATTTGCAGGTGTAGGGCCACTAGCTTCAGGCCAAACATTCCCTCGTCTCCCGGACTAGGACTGGCTAGAAAACTAGCGAATTAATAAACTAGGCGAGATTGCCTACCAAGACTAATGATATGCCTAACTATGGTGGACCGGATTATGTGACAGATAGCAGGCATGGAAATGTTAGTCAGGTAACAAGGGTCGAGAATATCTGAATTTCGAGGACGACTCATGCCGAATTTCACGCAAACTCTCAGATTTACGTGCGAAAACCGACAATGTGTTTGGAGAAGCTAGTAGCGAAGACAAGACTTCAAGTGAAAATAACGAAGACGGAGGCAATGAAGAACAACCAACCAGCAATTACTACCAACGGAATAAACTCACAAGAAGTCACTTTCTTCAATTATATACGAATCACCGTTTCAATTACAGAGAGTGGCACGGATGACGATTTGCAAACCAGAATCGGTAAGGTAGCGCAGATCTTCATCACTCTGAAATCAGTTTGGAAATCTTCCTAACTCAGCATAAAGGGCAAGATTCGGATTTTCAATACAAATGTTAAGTCAGTCAGTTCTACTGTATGGGTCAGAAATAGGCAACAGACTGTTAAGAAGAGCTGACATGGCTGCACATTGAAGATCAAATTACCAGTCAGAAGTAATTTACAAGAAGTGATGGAATAGAGCAGCACTCGCAGCCAACACCCATAATTATTGTGTTGATAGAAGTTGGCAAATTATGGGGAGTTGAACGTAGAAGAAATAATTTTCAGATAATTAAAAGCTGTGATGAAAAAGAGAAATTTAATATTATGTCTACCATTTTACTGTGACTTTATCAAAGTGACGGTGGGCTCATATATGCTGCCACATTTGTTTGCAAGCACTCAGTTTGCGTCTGATTGTTATGAATAGTGGAGGGAATAACGTCAAATGAGAAATATGATTAACTAAATGTAATTAACTAAAGTCCACAAATTGTTTTTGTCTCACACGTTTATAATTTTTATCACAAACTTTAGTGATTTCTAAATATCTAACTTGGAAAAGATGGCTACATAAACACTGACTGATTATTGATGATACTTTTCAACAATAACGCAAATAAACAAAGGTCATTCTTGAGTGAAGAATGCAAACAATTTAGTGAAGTGGCCCTCTGCCTTTTATAATAATACCGGTTGATTAACAATAATGGATTTCAACAAAACGCAGAGGAACAAAGGTCGTTCGTGAGGGTTAAATGCAAATAGTTTACTGAAGTAGCCTGCTTGCATACAGTAGTACATATTTTGTGAGCAGGCGGCTCTTAGTTGGTTTTCATTTGTCAATACTTTAGCGCTTCTACTAAACAATAATAACAGTGAAACTCAGATTTACCTAAACAGTGTTGTGAGGCAGCTATACAGGCAATATATGTTTAGAAATACAAAACATGTATCATAAGATAAAGGCAATTTACTATCGAGATGAATAGTATGAAGGAGGTGGAATCAAAAGCTCTGTCCACAAGAAACACACATCAACGCTTCCTGCAGACAGTTCAGGGTCACTCGAAAAAATTCATGCAATCCAACAACAGATTGTCAATGTACACAGTGGTGAAGAAGTATTACAATTAAACATTAAACAAGGACAAAGGCAAATTACTAAAGGTAGAAATCAACATGTGATATGCAAATGTCAAATTAATGATGCATAGTCTAGGAAGAAAACGCATAATGATTACAGAGTTAATTGAAACTTGTTAATAAGCACAAATTATGGATTGTCCAGGAGGGATTTCCAAACAATTTGTCCACTACATATTTACTTCTTACCGCTAATATCTCAATACACAGTCGGAGAGCTGACATTTAAGACACATATTGAATCACAAGATCTTTGCTTGCAGATAACTTTGTCTGCTGGATTCATCGTATTTCTGAAGCACTACGAGTGGGATTCTTAGAGAATCTAAGATGGCTGTATGACATCATTCGAAAAAATATCTTATCTGTAAAGCTATTTGAACGACACCATATAAGCCCGTTGTCATTGAGGCCAATACTCTATCTAACGAAGTTGATCTGTGACACGATCATAATGAGGTGATTTGAAGGTGATTTATGAGTTGTGCTTGAAAATTCATCCAAATAATAATTACACAGAACTGTACACCATCCTGTAGTCATTATTTCGAGTAGCGAGTGATGACGGAGAACGGCTACCAGTGTGCTAACGACCATAAATCAATCAATACTGGCTCCATAAATGAGACTGCTGCACACCTCCTTATGAATGTTTACGTGAGCAGAACTGCAAGTCAGCCTCTTTCTCAAACTGACTGTGGCACACTATCATATAAATCAACATGTTGTAGAGGTGTTTCAAGGACAAGAGAGATCCAGTCGCGTGATGTCAGTTATATTCTGCCAATCCATCTCATCTGTGACGAAAGTGAGATAAATTACAACAACGGGTTAACGGTGTCATTTGAAAAATTCATACTGTCTGTAGGCCTGTCTGTCCACATGCAAATCCGAGGTTTCTAGAATTTGTACTATTTCACCTTGTAATCTCTCTGTATGACGTCTAAGGTTGACAAAGAATATACGTCTCCATGCGATGTTTTTAGTGAAATGATTCAGTAGAAAATGCCAAACATCCTCATGCAGAAAAACAGACAGGTGGTCTCGTGAAAAATCCTCTGAATATATGGCTACTGAGATTCATGTCATGGTTTAAGTTGCCTAACCTCACTTATATTATTACCAAAATGTCTACAGGTTAAGAATGCATAAATTATCATGCATCTACGGGAAATCTACCTGCAAAAAAGCCTACTAACTACTAACAACATGTAAGTAGGTTGTGGATTCACATATAAATCTCTATTCTTTCTCGATTTCATCGTCTCTAATTATTTACTTTATTAACGAAAAACCTCAGTAAAAAATTGTATCAAATACTTTTAACCTATTTTAGAATGGCAGTGTACTGATAACTCCCTTGTAAATGTTGACAGGAATTACATTCCGACTAGGCAATTGACAGCAATAATCACAAAAGTGCATTTAAAATGACCGTTATCATTTTCACTCATGTTAGGAGAGCGGACGAAACACGAGATTTTCCTAGACAAAACGGTTAATCCAAGCATTTTACGACGAAAACGTTTCTAGATAGTTGCATAAAGTGAGATGCAACCCAGAAGCGGCAGACGTGCTGGAAATTGGGAAGGTGAAGTGACGGAATATAAAATTACATCATGAGTGTGAAAACTGACTAATCAATCCAAATGGACAAAGCCTAGTGGAATTTGGGTAAAGTGTTTATAAAAAAACTGCATCTAAATCACAAGGTAATCGATAAAAACAATAAGAATATTGACAATGCTAATAATAAACTAAATGAAATGAAACAAAATTAATTTGAGAACATTACTGTGGCCACGGTAGTGTGAGTGAGTGTATGAAGTGCTTTTGAACTGGTGTGTGGACAGCCTGCCGTAGATGAATACAGAGATGTTTGTAATGACAGACAAATTACATACGACTCATTTTTTTACAAGCACGACAGGAATCATTTTATGCATTCACTTTTGCATTAATGATTCACAGACACTTGACATTTGTAATCATTATTTGTTATCACCTCGAACGATGTTTTATTCGCAATTGCATATCCTACTACCATTCAGTTGGAGAATATTAGCATAGAAATATCCAACTGTGGAGTTTCCAAAAATGATCTTACCACTGTGCCTGGCATTCCCGAAAAAAACTTTGGACTGTCATTCAGGTTAATCTTACTGATGAAGTATTAATTAAAGCTGCAGAAATATGTCGGTTGCCACTAAAAAGACCATTCATTTAGGTGCGTGAAACTCACTGCGGAAGGATAATGCTCTGCATTAATGTGATGAAACGGTCAATAGCATGAATATTGCCGCAACTACTGTGTATTCATTTCGATGTGGTTTTCATCTACATTCTAGAATACTTGAAGAGTATTTCTTAGAAATAAAAATTCTCGGGAAACATCTAAATTCTGCCCTGTTTGACAAGATTTCTAAAATACGTTTGACAACTATTTTGTGTGATAGAAACAAAATATGTTCTGATGATGATAATATACTTCAAAGAAGGAAACTTGTTACTTTTATTTCTAAACCCGAATGATAGAATTCAGTCTGCATGAAAGAAGGGACTGGACACATCACACTAGTTACTTACTAGTGTCCAATCAAAGTATCCTGTACATTCAGTGCTACACGAGGTCGATCGCGAGTCCGAATAGCTCAGTGGTAACGTCTCTGACTTCTGGCAGCACTGGGTGACGCGGGTTTGAATCTTATGAGAGACATGAGTTCCTTCAAGGTTGTAGATACGCCTTGCTTACGAATGCCAGCTAGCACGAAACTCAGGTCCACGTCTTCCTGCCGATTGCCTCCAACCATCGAATATCATCAAATCAATGCGAAACATGATGGCGATCTACCTAGAATGGTGGCCAAATAGCAAACCTGGCTGATAGAATTCAGTCTGCACAAAAAGAAAGCACTAGACGCATCACATTAGTTGCTAGTGTCCAATCAAAGAGCTACACTTAATTTGTCTATGTTTATCAAGTGAAGTAGCAAGGACCATGTTGATTGAGAAAGATGATATTTTGTAGCCACTGTAATGCTGTCATACACTTACATACGTTTCATAAATATACGAGCATTGTAACAATGATTATTTGAAAATTGGTTGATATACAATAATGTTTTGCAGCAAGAATGTACATAAACGAAGGTCGTTATGGAGTATCTCATGCAATGTAAGCCGACGGCATACTGATGTGATCTGCTAACAAATATATAAATACAGGATTTTCAAAAACATCAACAGAATATTGGATCAGAAGACTTTGAATTTATGAGCTTATCTTATGTCTAAATGGATATGTAGGTGACTGATTTGTGAGAATATCATGTGTATTAGGTTTCTGAGTGTATTATTTCTTAATAATAGCAATCAGTAGTGTAACCACGTATATTTATTTATATATATATTTAAATATTTAGAGGAAAATTATTACATGATTATTCCCTGAGTTTCCAAGTGAAACATTGGCCTTCAACAGCAAATTTACATTTCATCCTGCTTTCTGAAGTCCTCTTTATTTAGCTTCATGATTGTCAATAAACTCTTACCTCCTTCTCATACTATCTTCTCCATGTCACCCTCGGATCAAGGCCTAACTCGCCATTCCCCACTAGTGTTTCACTGGACGGCCTGGAGAGCAGTGGGAAACTAGAAGTGGACAACTGACATCATGTGGCATCCACTAATATTTGTATTACATTTTTGAAGAGTGATTTTGAGACCGTAAAGTATATTCCGCTTGTTTGACATGTAAGTGAGCATAAATCCTTAACTCAGCATCAGGTTTCTTTCAAAGCATTCCTGTGGCTATCAGAGGAAGTCTTCGTGTTTTACAATGCTTAATATTCTACGTGCAGACACTTTTGTGGTGTGTAATGTAATGTAGACCAGCAACACAGGAAAGAATTGTTCGCTAGTGATATGGTTCAAAGCATCTGATCTGACGAAAGCTGAATTGTAAATTAGTATTTCGCTTCACTCACTTATAACTCACTGATAGAAAGGAAGTGCCATTACCCGTCTGAATTTTCCAGATTGTATGCAGGTGAGTACTGGCATATGTGTTTCCCTCTGTTTCTCTGCAAAGATACAATGCTCGATTTCAACTGGTGAAGTGAGGGGTAGACAGCAGTTTTCTGTTGAGTAATATAGAGGGATCATTAGTTTCAAAATGCCTTCGGTGCATTTTCAGTTGAGTCGTCCAAATTTGAAACCACTGAAGTGACAAGAGCGGTGATCATAGTACTTCATAAATCACGAGATCATTGGTATTTTAATGGGTTCCGAATATTACTTATTCAACCTGTTATTCTGATATTCATTACATAAGTTCATAATATATTGGGTGAAATTGGTTTGAGTTTTAAATAATGTGAAATTGTTTTTAATAGCGTAGCCGTCTACATACTAATAATTTCTCCCTAGAAATGGTTTACTTCATCATAGCGGATATCTGACGTATTTGAGTACAGTATTATTTGTGAAATCACAAATTCAAATGAACCATGCATCACTCGCTACTAGATTAGAAATTTAAGCTATTGAATATAACTATTTGTCGCTGCAAACAGTTTTTTCTGATTTAAGCATACTGCTGTGCAATTTGAGACTATGATATATGCTGAAATGTCATGATACGGGATTCTGTCATACTGATAATATCATTTCACCGACTACTGAAAAGCATAATAGCAACAAATTTTGTCGGTTTTAGAAGTTTGAGCATAAACTGAATTTTTGGGTGGTTTCAATGAATGCATTGATGCTGCATTTTGACTGTTCATTCCAGAATCATCCGCAAATGCATCTCACTTGCTTTTGAAACAATTCAAGCCCTGCAAGTGGACATCAATCTACAACATCCTAATATATATGATAGTGTGCCACATTCGATTTGAAGATGAGCTTGGTTTACAGTTCCGAGGACGTCGAAATGTCTTGAGAAGTGTGCAGACATCTGATGCACAAATCCAGAATACATCTCATGATGCCATGCTCACTGGCCAAATCCACATCTGAACGGTGTGGTACATTAGCTCTTCCCCATGTTCACTGGATATTCTCGCTAGTAATTATACGTTGTTATGAAACCAATTTTCATTTAAACATTATTTCAATGCTCGAATGTTTCTGAAACACGAATTCGAAAGCACTTCATACACTCACTCACACTACCGTGGCCACAATAATGTTCTCAAATTAATTTTGTTTTATTTCATTTAGTTTATTATTAGCATTGTCAACATTCTTATTGTTTATACCGATTACCTTGTGATGTAGATACACTTTTTTTATAAACAATTTACACCAATTCTACTAGGCTTCGTCCATTCAGATTGATGATCATTTTTATCACACTCATGATGTAATTTTATATTCCATCACTTCACCTTCCATATTTGGCCACCATTCTAGGTAGATCGCTATCATGTTTCGCATTGATTTGATGATATTCGATGGTTGGAGGCAATCGGCAGGAACACTTAGACCTATGTTTCGTGCTAGCTGGCATTCGTAAGCAAGGCGTATCTACAACCTTGAAGGAACTCATGTCTCTCATAAGATTCAAACCCGCGTCACCCAGTGCTGTCAGAAGTCAGAGACGTTACCACTGAGCTATTCGGACTCGCGATCGACCTCGTGTAGCACTGAATGTACAGGATACTTTGATTGGACACTAGTAAGTAACTAGTGTGATGTGTCCAGTCCCTTCTTTCATGCAGACTGAATTCTATCATTCGGGTTTAGAAATAAAAGTAACAAGTTTCCTTCTTTGAAGTATATTATCATCATCAGAACATATTTTGTTTCTATCACAACAAAATAGTTGTCAAACGTATTTTAGAAATCTTGTCAAACAGGGCAGAATTTAGATGTTTCCCGAGAATTTTTATTTCTAAGAAATACTCTTCAAGTATTCTAGAATGTAGATGAAAACCACATCGAAATGAATACACAGTAGTTGCGGCAATATTCATGCTATTGACCGTTTCATCACATTAATGCAGAGGATTATCCTTCCGCAGTGAGTTTCACGCACCTAAATGAATGGTCTTTTTAGTGGCAATCGACATATTTCTGCAGCTTTAATCAATACTTCGTCAGTAAGATTAACCTGAATGACAGTCCAAAGTGTGTTTCGGGAATGCCAGGCACAGTGGTAAGATCATTTTTGGAAACTCCACAGTTGGATATTTCTATGCTAATATTCTGCAACTGAATGGTAGTAGGATATGCAATTGCGAATAAAACATCGTTCGAGGTGATAACAAATAATGATTAAAAATGTCAAGTGTCTGTGAATCATTAATGCAAAAGTGAATGCATAAAATGATTCCTGTCGTGTTTGGTAAAATTGAGTCGAATGTAATTTGTCTGTCATTACAACCATCTCTGTATTCATCTACGGCAGGCTGTCCACACACCAGTTCAAAAGCACTTCATACACTCACTCACACTACCGTGGCCACAGTAATGTTCTCAAATAAATTTTGTTTCATTTCATTTAGTTTAATATTAGCATTGTCAACATTCTTATTGTTTTTATCGATTACCTTGTGATTAAGATGCAGTTTTTTATAAACACTTTACCCAAATTCCACTAGGCTTTGTCCATTTGGATTGATTGATCATTTTTCACAATCATGATGTAATTTTATATTCCGTCACTTCACCTTCCCAATTTCCAGCACGTCTGCCGCTTCTGGGTTGCATCTCACTTTATGCAACTATCTAGAAACGTTTTCGTCGTAAAATGCTTGGATTAACCGTTTTGTCCAGGAAAATCTCGTGTTTCGTCCGCTCTCCTAACATGAGTGTAAAATGATAACGGTCATTTTAAATGCACTTTTGTGATTATTGCTGTCAATTGCCTAGTCGGAATGTAATTCCTGTCAACATTTACAAGGGAGTTATCAGTGCACTGCCATTCTAAAATAGGTTAAAAGTATTTGATACAATTTTTTACTGAGGTTTTTCGTTAATAAAGTAAATAATTAGAGACGATGAAATCGAGAAAGAATAGAGATTTATATGTGAATCCACAACCTACTTACATGTTGTTAGTAGTTAGTAGGCTGTTTTTGCAGGTGAGACATTCCCGTAGATGCATGATAATTTATGCATTCTTAACCTGTAGACAATTTGGTAATAATATAAGTGAGGTTAGGCAACTTAAACCATGACATGAATCTCAGTAGCCATATATTCAGAGGATTTTTCACGAGACCACCTGTCTGTTTTTCTGCATAAGGATGTTTGGCATTTTCTACTGAATCATTTCACTAAAAACATCGCATGGAGACGTATATTCTTTGTCAACCTTAGACGTCATACAGAGAGAGATTACAAACTGAAATAGCACAAACTCTAGAAACCTCGGATTTGCATGTGGACAGACAAGCCTACAGACAGTATGAATTTTTGAAATGACACCGTTAACCCGTTGTTGTAATTTATCTCACTTTCGTCACAGATGAGATGGATTGGCAGAATATAACTGACATCACGCGACTGGATCTCACTTGTCCTTGAAACACCTCTACAACATGTTGATTTATATGATAGTGTGCCACAGTCAGTTTGAGGAAGAGGCTGACTTGCAGTTCTGCTCACGTAAACATTCATAAGGAGGTGTGCAGCAGTCTCATTTATGGAGCCAGTATTGATTTTATGGTCGTTAACACACTGGTAGCCATTCTCTGTCATCACTCGCTACTCGAAATAATGACTACACGATGGTGTACAGTTCTGTGTAATTATTATTGGGATGAATTTTCAAGCACAACTCATAAATCACCTTCAAATCACCTCATTATGATCGTGTCACAATATCAGTTTCATTAGATAGAGTATTCGCCTCAGTGATGACGGGCTTATATGGTGTCGTTCCAGTAGCTTTCCAGATACGTTATTTTCCCGAATGATGTCATACAGCCATCTTAGATTCTCTAAGAATCCCACTCGTAGTGCTTCAGAAATACGATGAATCCAGCAGACAAATTTATCTGCATGCTAAGCTCTAGTGATTCAATACGTGTCTTAAATGTCAGTTCTCCGACAGTGTATTGAGATATTAGCGGCAAGAAGTAAATATGTAGTGGACAAATTGTTTCGAAATCCCTCCTGGACAATCCATTATTTGTGCTTATTTACAAGTTTCAATTAACTCAGTAATCATTATGCGTTTTCCACCTAGACTATGTATCATTAATTTGACATTTGCATATCACATGTTGATTTCTACCTTTACTAATTTGCCTTTGTCCTTGTTTAATCTTTAATTGTAATACTTCTTTGCCAGTGTGTACATTGACAATCTGTTGTTGGATGGCATGAATTTTTTCGAGTGACCCTGAACTGTCTGCAGGAAGCGTTGGTGTGTGTTTCTTGTGGACAGAGATTTGATTCCACCTTCTTGGGAATATTCTTCTCGATTCTAAGATGCCTTTCAAAGCTCAACTTTGGTTAACTGATTTTATCTTACAATACGTGTTTTGTATTTCTAAACATATATGTATAGCTGCCTCACAACACTGTTTAGGTAAATCTGAGTTTCACTGTTATTATTGCTTAGTAGAAGTATTGAAAATTGATCGTATTTTCCCAGCTTTTGGAACTTTTCGTGATAGCGCGTGTCTCAACGAAGTTTCGTCGGCTGTACAGTAAAACGTAGAGATAACCGAATAGATTTGGTCGTTATGAAAAATAAGCACACGAAGCAGACATGTGGTGATATCACTTGTGGTTAATATACCCTAATTAATACCGAAAGACATTTGCGTAGATGTACAGACACATCTGTGTCATCTTGCTCTGAGTAAGGATAGCTGACGCTAACTTCAACACATCGATGCTGTCCTGCCGACTACCATTTCTAACTCAACTTATATTTCAATTGATATGAAATCAGACACTCAGAAACTCAAAACGTATGTTATTTACCATTCCATGAAATACTCGAGAATGACCTTTGTTTATTTAGATCTCATTTGCAAATTACTCTTGTGAATTGATCAGTGTTAGTGTAAATGATGTTATAATGTTTTGTTTGGCAAAGTCTTGAAAATTTGTGAATACTGTTTGTGAGAAATACAAGTTTGCAAAGTAATCGAATCGATGCATAGATCATTGTTCATCATGCTACTCGGAGGACACTTTGAATCAAACGATTGTTCTTTTGTTATCAAACATAAGAGCAGGTTTTGATGGTATTACTCCAGGTGACTGTGCATCATCCACTCATGTAGTCTGATCAGCTCTAACTTAGTCATCACAATGAAAGTCAGCAAGATTCGCCAATTTCATTGGGTAATCCCACGCATAGTAATCTTACTGCAATTGAGTTGTCAGCTGCATTTTATGATTATTCCTTCCTGTCCCTGTCAGTCGTTTTGTTTCCAATAATGACTACTCCAAATGCTGTAGAATTTCCGTATTCACTTACTTACGTACATATGTTGTGCATGCTTTCAATCAACATCAATGACTAGTTATCATACATTGATTCACATATTTCAAAGACTGTGAGAAAGTTATTCACTACACGTCAGGTTGGGCGAGGGGCCAGCAATCCAGCCCCACGAATTCAATCAGACTGCTACAGAAACTTCAACGCACAAAAATATAATGAAAACAAAATTATTCTTCTCTGGAATCCGAGAGGCGAAGTGACGTGAGCTGGTTCAAAACTTCTGGAAGCCTGTCAACCTATGTGTCTTCTTTCCATGAAAACAAGAATAAGATTGAGGACGTGGGATGTACGTACAATGCACGAGACTGGAAGGCTGCCAAGTTAGCCAAATAAAGGTGAGAATATAGCATAGAACTGCTGGAAATATGCGAGACCAGATGGAGTGGATATCGACTGTCAAAATTTTCAACTGGTAAGTCAGCAATCTACTCAGGTCACCCAGACGACAACCACGAACACACAGAGACAGTTAGTGACTATCATGATGTCACCAGTGGCAGCCAGAACCATAATGCAATGGGAACTAACTTCATCCAGGATCACGACAGCAAGATTCAACTCAAAATGAGGGAAGGAAGGATACAATTATCCAGTGATACGCACAGTGCTATTTACAACACCGAACAAAACAAGAAGGAACAGTTTTATAGACAACTACAAACAGTAATGGACAACATCTCAAATGTTGACATCAAAATCCTCATAGGCGATATGAATGTCAATGCAGATTAAATAGGAAGAGCACTCATCATGGGTCGAGAGGCTGGCGCTCGGAGAAATGAATGAGAACGGAGAGCTCTTCTCAGACCTCTGCCTTTTCCGTAATCTAGTGATCGGAAGCAGCGTGTTCGAGCACAAGGATATACACAAGGTTAACGACATAGATTTCGTCTGATGGACACACCACAAACCAGATAGAACCCATCTCAATGTTTCTCCAGGAAGTGGAGATGCAGCCTGCTGGACACAAAGTAGAGTAGGGGAGCAGACGTGGGCTGAGACCATCATCTAGTGCAAAGAACCGTCAAGGTGAAACTGAAATCCATGAAAACAAATGGAGACAGACCACAATTCAAGTTCAACATTCAGACACTGAAGGACAAAACTACAAGGGATACATTCGGTACAGATAACAGAGCAAAGTTAGAGACATTACGTGGCATCACTGAGGAAGCCTGTGTTTAAGTACATTGGAACTAACTCTTTGAAGCTGATGGTGAAGTAATCGGGTACAACAACGTACAACATAGTGAGGCATACAAAGTGAATACAGGAGTAAGACAAGCTGGCTGTATATTATCGCCGATGATATTCTTAATTGTCGTGGACTGGGTTATGCGTCAGATTGAGCACAGGGAGTGAGAAGACAGGAATATGCCTGACCGACAAGAAGACTTCATCCAGAAGATCTAAATTTCGCAGGTGATACGTGTCTAATGTTATACAAACACGAGGGCTTACAGGTGAAATCCAACAAAATGCTTGAAGAAGCAGCCAGTGAAGACAGGACTGCAGGTAAACATAGGGAAAATGGAGGTGACGAAGACAACCAACCAAAAGCAACAACAGCAACGACCAACGTCAGTCACCGTCAAAGGGAGAGATTTAACACAGGTAAACTCCTCCACTTATCTAGGAAACATGGTTTCAACTACAGGCCAATTACATTGAGGAAGATGTCAAAGCAGGCCAGAATCGGAAAGGCACGATACGCCATCATCAACCTGAAACTAATTTGGAATTCTTTTGCAGTGACCCGGGATAACGAAAAAGATTCGAATTTCCTACACCTGTGTGAAGTCAGATAGTTCTTCTATACGGATCAGAAACTCGGCCATCGCATCACGTAAAGGATTTCCAACAGACAGCTGCAGACTTCTATCGACAGCTAACTTCGCTTGCTCCATACTGAAGATCAAATAACTGGCTGACCACAGAAAATTAGCAACAAGAAACTCACTCTGCGAACAAACCAACCAAGAGCCGTCTGCTCACCAAATATGTAATACTGTTTGCAAGCAGGCTACTTCAGTAAACTATTTGCATTTAACCCTCACGAACGACCTTTGTTCCTCTGCGTTTTTTTGAAATCCATTATTGTTAATCAACCGGTGTTCTTATAAAAGGCAGAGTGCCACTTCACTAAATTGTTTGCATTCTTCACTCAAGAATGACCTTTGTTTATTTGCGTTATTGTTGAAAAGTATCATCAATAATCAGTCAGTGTTTATGTAGCCATCTTTTCCAAGTTAGATATTTCGAAATCACTAAAGTTTGTGAAAAAATTATAAACGTGTGAGACAAAAACAATTTGTGGACTTTAGTTAATTACATTTAGTTAATCATATTTCTCATTTGACGTTATTCCCTCCACTATTCATAACAATCAGACGCAAACTGAGTGCTTGCAAACAAATGTGGCAGCATATATGAGCCCACCATCATATATACATATATACACATATACAGTAAAATGGTAGAAATAATATTGAAATATGTGTAAAACTTGGGCACTGTGGTAGATAGTAATTCCATATTAGTTTGTTTATTAGATATATCACACAGTGAAACAGTATTATTTACTGGATGACACAGTTTCGAACGAAATTTATTATTGTACATAATCATATCAATTGTAATCACACGACTTTGAAACTTGAGTTTTATAGTTTTCTTTGTTTTCTCCCATTTGTCGTCGCACGGGGTAGTAGAATTTTCCAGATATCTAACTGGCAGGTGATGAATCATTCCTATTACACGTATTTGCAGTTGATTCGACAAACAGAGCTTCTGTTATCAATCTCTACCTCGCTCCACCCTGTGACATTAGATTTTAAAACTGTCATCCTATCGCATCCTAATGCATGGTTGTGTGTAATTGCATGTAGTACTTGAGATAGCTGAACTATTCTCTAGATTTCTTATCTCATTCGGATCAACCAATCTAGAGTTTGCTCAGTTTTGTGTTCCGCTGGTCCGACTGCGCCTGTCCTACTACTTTCATCTATGTATTTGACCTGACAATCACTCCACTAGAGTATTAGATAAACTAAATTGTTTTGTTTTAAAGGCTCCACAGGATTGATCCTCTAACCGACAAAACTTGTTTCTAATTGAGCTTGTGGGTTTGAATGCCACTTTTATTCCTGCCTTGTTAAGAGTTCTGCGTAAGGTTTCCGAGGTTCCTTCTTGCATGGAATTACTACTGATGATTTAGATTCCGTATTGTTGGTGTTGTCATTATCTTGCGCATGTTTGACATGCATATCGTCATTAATACTATTATTACCACTATCGCAGGAATAAAAGCGGCATTCAAACACAAAAACTCAATTAGAAACAAGCTTTGTCGGTTAAAAGATCAATCCTGTGGAGCCTTTAAAACAAAACAATTTAGTTTATCTAATACTCTACTGGAGTGATTGTCAGGTCAAATACATAGGTGAAAGTAGTAGGACAGGCGCAGTCAGCAACTCACATAAAACTCTTATTTTTGTGAAAGAAAACTATTGCAATTATTTGCCTTTCAAACACTGAATCGTTGGGTATAATATTGTCGATCGATAATGCCTATAACTATCTATTTGCCACTCTGTGCTTGTGTTATAACACAAAGTAATATCTTTAATTGTACATATTGATGGATTTACATGTTCATCTTGGCTCAAGTCAGTGAGTCTATGATTTTGGTATCATTTTGGTTAACTGTACTTGATAATTATTATGATTATTATTGTATCCTTTAATTCCTAGAGGAACATAGGGCTCCAACCGTGAGTCTCCATTGCGTTCGGTTCTCTGCTAGAGTCTTCACCTCGCTCCAAGTCAGCCAACGTGCTTTCATCTCCTCTTCACATGACCTCATCCAAGTCACCCTTGCACTGACGACCAACTCGCCGCTTCCCTTTCGGGTTCCACTCGAGCAATGGCTTGTCTAATGATGTCACTTGATGCATTGTTTTCTCAGAGTATGGCCAATCCATCTCCATTTCTTCCTGCCTATCTGTTTCACAATTGGTTCCTGCTGGTTGGTTCGCTCATTGCCAGAGATCCCTCTCTGTTGCTGATCTTTTCTGGCCGGCCATCTGATCTTGAGTATTGAGCGAAGACAACTGTTAATGAAGATCTGTAGTTTGTTTGAGGTGCTCTTTATGACGCGCAGTGCAAGTCTCTGATCCGTATAGTGAGTAGCACTGACTTCACATTAGAGTTGAGAATCCGGGTATTATTTTTGATGCTGAGTGCTGTTGACCTTAACACAGACTTGAGAGTAGTGATAGCTTGTCTTGCTTTACCGATTCTTGCTTTGATATCCTCGTCAGTCCTGTTGGCCTGTAGTTGAAACGATGCTTCCCAGGTCGGTAGGTAAAAGATGTTGTTTCTTTCAGGTTCCTCCCATTTATGCTGATTGTTGTCTGTTGTTGTTATTCTTGTCCAAGAATCTTCATCACTTCCGTTTCCTCTATGTTCACCTGAAGTCCTATCTTGATGCTTCTTCTATCGCAAACTTTTTGCTTTTTGCTTGCATATCTTCCAGTTTGTGGGAAATCACACATATATCATCGGTGAAGTCCAGATCCTCCAAGTATTTTGTATGAGTCCATTTATGCCTGTTTCCTCGATGCCGGCTGTTTGTCGCATTATCCAGTCTATTGTAATCAGGAAAATCATTGGCGATAGTAGGCAGCCTTGTTTTACTCCTGTCCTCACTTCGAAGGATTCCGTGAGTTTCCTGTTGTGGATTACTTGGCATGCAGCATTGTCGTACAGCTGTTGGATAAGATGTACAATTGTCGGTGGCTTACAATAGTAGCGAAGTAGTTGCCAAAGCACCTCTCGATCGATGCTGTCGAAGGCCTTTTCAAAGTCGATGAAGTTGACATAGAGAGGTGACAGCCATTCCATTCAATGATGATCCCTGATGTGGAGAACTGATCAATGCATGGTCTGTCTGCAGCTCCTGTTTCTCTGAAAGCTTTCAATTTGATTTGGATTGTGCCTTGTACGAGATAGTGGTCTGAGCCAACGTCTGCACCTCTTCTTAATTTCGTGTCCAACAGGCTGCGACTCCACTTCCTTGAGATTGAGATGAAGTCAATTTGGTTTTCGGTTCGCCCATCTGGTGACACTGATGTAGCTTTGTGGATATCTTCGTGTTTGTATACGCTGCCACCATGATATTTTGTGAGTGTGTTTGATTCATAGTATTGGACTAACCTCGCCTAGATTACTAGGTCACCAGTATTCTAGCCGGTCCCAAGCCCGGATAAAGAGGGAGGGTTGGGGCGTGGTGCTAGCAACTCCACCCCCAAAACTTAACCAAATTGCTACTAAAACTTCAACGCACAAATATATGCAAAATTCTAAAAATGCAAACAATAACCTTATTTATGACGCAGGCTGGTGAAAGCCTTCGGGAAGCCAGTCAGCCGATGTGGCTTCTTTCGATGAAAGCAAATTTAAGCATGGGGACATGGAATATTCGTACAATGTACGAAGCTGGAAAGGCGGCTCAGGTAGCCGCAGAAATGAGGAGATATAAAATAGAAGTGTTGGGAATCTGCAAGAGCAGATGGAACGGATGCGAAAGGTGCCAACTAACAACTGGAGAGACAATAATCTACTCCGGTCACCCAGAGGACGATCACGAGCACACCGAGGGAGTAGCCATCATGATGTCACCAACAGCGGCTAAAGCTCTCATGCAGTGGGAACCAATCTCCTCCAGGATAATGACAGCCAGGTTCAGCTCAGAAGGGAAAAAGGTTACAAGCATTCAATGCTACGCGCCTACAAACGTCTCAGAACAAGAGAAGAAGGAGGGTTTCTACAGTCAACTACAAACAGTAATGGACAACGTCCCAAAGAGCGATATCAAAATCCTGATGGGTGACATGAATGTGAAGCTGGGAGGAGACAATACAGGAAGAGAACTCACCATGGGTCGTGAGGCCCTCGGTGAAATGAACGAAAATGGCGAACTCTTCTCAGACTTTTGCGCCTTCAATGATTTGGTGATTGGTGGCAGTGTATTCAAACACAAGGATATACAGAAGGCAACATGGATTTCACCAGATGGACACACCAAAAACCAGATAGACTTCATTTCAATCTCAAGGAATTGGAGACGGAGCCTACTGGACACAAGATCGAGGAGAGGAGCAGATGTGGGTTCAGACCACTATCTAGTACAAGGGACATTCAAGGTGAAACTGAAAGCCTCGAGGATACCTGGAATAGGCCACAATGCAAGTTCAACACGCAAAAACTGAAGGACACAATCACACAGGACATTTTCACTGCAACTGTCAGAGCAAAGCAGGAAACACTACGTGGCACCACTGAGGAATCATCCGTGGAAGACCATTGGAACTCTCTGAAGGTAATTTTCAACGAAACGTGTTCAACGGTTTTAGGAAGAAAGAAGAAACAAGACAAGGAATGGCTCTCAACGGACACTTGGAAGCTAATAGAGGAGAGGAGAATGGTGAAAGAAAAAATGATTCAATGCAAAGACGGACAAGAGAAAGAGACGCTGAGCTCAACTTACATAGCACTGGACAAAGAAGTGAAGAAGAGTGCCAGGAAGGACAAAAGACAATTCTACGACAACCTGGCCACTGAAGCTGAGAAGGCAGCAGGCAAAAGGGACCTGAGGACACTATATCAGATAACCAAGTCTCTATCCGGGAAGAGATCAACGCAAGTGAAACCTATAAAAGACAGCCAAGGGAACCCAATTACCAAAGAAGAAAGACAGATTAAACAATGGGCGGACCACTTCAAAGGACTCTTGAATCGACCACCACCTACAACCCATCCAGAAATACCAACAACAGCACGTACACAACTGCAAGTTGACACCAATTCTCCAACGAAAACTGAAGTCATGAATGCAATCAAGCTTCTGAAAGCTGGAAAAGCAGCTGGACCAGATGGAATACCCCCGGAAGCACTGAAAGCGGACCCAGAAACGACAGCAGATATGCTGACTCCATTATTGCAAAAGATCCGGAAAGAGGAAAAGGTGCCTACTGACTGGAGGAAAGGTTATCTAGTGAAACTACCAAAGAAGGGCGACCCAGGACTCTGCAAGAACTGGCGAGGAATCATGCTCCTGTCGACGCCAAGTAAAATCCTGAGTCGCATCATCCTGGAGAGAACAAAGGACGCACTGGATACAGAACTCCGACCAGAACAAGCTGGATTCAGGAAACGCAAATCATGTTCTGACCAAATTGCAACTCTACGCATCATCATCACAGAACAAAGCATGGAATGGCAATCAAATCTCTACCTCAACTTTATAGACTTTGAGAAGGCCTTCGACAGCGTTGACCGCGAAGTAATTTGGAAACTACTCGAGTACTACGGCGTACCCCAAATATTCATCAACCTTATTCAACAATCGTACGACAACGGCACATGTCAAGTGATCCACAACGGAAAACTCAGCGAGGCGTTTGGAGTAAACACAGGAGTCAGACAAGGGTGCTTATTATCACCAATGATATTCCTAATTGTGGTGGATTGGATTATGCGTCAGACAGTGGGAAACGAGAAGACAGGGATATCCTGGACCGACATGAAGAACCTAGAAGACCTGGATTTCGCGCGTGGATGTTTGATGTCACACAAAATCGAAGACTTACAAGCGAAAACCGACAAACTGGTCGAAGAAGCAGCAAAGACAGGACTCCAGGTGAACATAGACAAGACGGAGGTTATGAAAATAACCAGCTAACCAACAACAACAGCAGCAGCAACATCCAGCGCCAATCACCATCAACAGGAGGGATTTGAAAGAGGTTACTTCTTTCACTTGTCTAGGTAGCATTGTCTCAACTACAGCAGGTGGGACGGACGAGGATGTCAAATCGAGAATCGGGAAGGCAAGAAACACATTCATCAACTTAAAACTAATCTGGAAATCTTCGTCACTCAGCATCAACAACAAAATTCGGATTTTCAATACAAACGTCAAGTCAATTTTGCTATACGGATCAGAAACTTGGCGGGTCACAAAGAACATTTCCAACAGGTTGCAGACCTTTATCAACAACTGTCTTCGTTCTATACTGAAGATTAGATGGCCGGAAAGAATCACAAACAAGAAACTATGAGAACAAACAAAACAAGAACCAATCACTCAACAAATATGCAGGAGAAAGTGGAGATGGATTGGACAGTCGCTGAGGAGGCCGCTGGGTGACATCGCGCGTCAGGCCAGTGCTCGAGTGGAACCCGAAAGGGAAGTGGCGAGTGGGACGTCCGAGGGTGACATGGAGGAGATCGTGTGAAGAGGAACTGAAACAGTATGGATTAACATGAATGCAGGTGAAAAGTACAGCACAAGACAGAAGCAAGTGGAGAGGTGCAGTTGAAGCCCTATGTTCCACTAGGAACCCAAGGGAACAATAATAATAATAGTATTGGATTAGTTAGCTGCTTTTTGTCTAACCGATATCCAAACAACATTTTTGGCATAGTAGGACCTACAAGAACATAAGTTCCAGACAGTGTAGCTCGTTGGGTCATTGCGATATGCAAGCCCGACTACCACGTCAAGGTAGCAGCTATCGATCGGGAAAGACGCAGAGATATTAGACATTTGTTATCACCTCGTATGAAATTCTAATGCAATCACATATCATATTACCTATCAGTCGCAGAATTATAGCATAGAAAAATATTCAACTGCGGAGTTTCCCAAAGTAATTTTACCACTGTGCCTGGCATTCCCAAATCACACTTCGAAGTGTCGTTTATATCTACCTTACTGAAGAAGCATTATGTATTACTGAGAGAATATTTTAGCGGTCACTTAAGAAGACCAATTTTTGCTTAATGACATGAAACTCTGATTAAGAAAAGATAATATTGTCCATTAGTGTGATGAAACGGTCAACAGTATGAAGGTGTAAATCCATCTCTGAATGTTGCTGCAGCTCCTGTGTATTAATTCCAATGAAAATGTTATTTTCACCCTAGAAATTTACAAGATTAATTGTTAGGAATGATGTTTTATTGTGAAACATCCACCTTCTATCCATTCTGACCAGATGAACGAGATAATCATGTTTTGAAAATGAAAATCTACGCAAAAGAAAGAAATCTGATCCCTTAATACTTTCATACTGGAACGACGTGCGTGAATTGACTACAGTAGGCGCGTTGTTACTAATACATATGTAGAGTGATACTTCACTTGAGTATGATTATGATTATCAGAAGTAGCAAGGATCATGTTGACTGAAAAATATGTTATTTTGCACCCCGTTCTAATTCTCTTAATTACTTACATACGTTGCATAAACATTGAAAACATTATCATGCAGAACATTGGAATAATGTTCAAATTAAAAATTGGTTTGTTTACATTGATGTTTTGCTGCAGGAATGTACATGAATAAAGATCATTTTGGAGTATCACATTCAGTGTTATCAGAGTGTTTATTGACGTGGTCTCCCAACAATTATATAAATGTCACATGTGTGAATACTTGAGCAGTATATTGGAATAGGAGACTGTGAGTTTATCAGCTTGTCTCTTACGTAAACCGATGTAATTGACTGATGTGTACGAATACCATAGGTTTTGATGTTATAAATGAAAATTTATTTGTAATATTCGGATAGTAACTATATTATTATTATTCTCTGAAGTTCGAAGTTGAATATAAGGCCTCAATAGCACAATTCCATTTCATCTTGTTTTCTCCAGTCTTCTTCCGTTGGCTCCACGGTTTCCCATTGGCTTTTATCTCCTACTCACACCATCTTCATTTCACCCTCTAACATCTAACGCTCATCCTTTCTCCACTCCAGGGCCTGGTGCGTCGTGTGAATCTAGTGGGAGACAATTTGCTTGTTGAGTCATATACTCATATTTGTATATCAGATTTGAAGAGTTATTCGCGGACCAAATAATGAATTCCACCTTATCCACATGTAAATGAGCATATATGTGTAGCTCACAGTAATGATTCCGTCAATGGTTTTTTATGATTATCTGTAGACTCATTCGTATAGTACATTACTTAGTGTTTCGCGTGTTGATGTTCTTTGTGGTGTGCAATGATGAGTAATTATGTCAATCATTTTCAGATTTACAAAGGAGCCAGGAATTACAAGCTAATGATGTGGTTCACAGCTGGCGACGCAATGGAGACTGGCGAGTGAGATAACATTTCAACTAATCCATTTCGATTTCAGTAAAGTCAGTGATGAAAGAAAAGTAGAGCCATTGCCTATTCTGATTGTGAAGATTGTACTTGGGTAAGTACGTGCATATATATTTCCATCTACTTTTCAAAATTAAACTGCTCAATTCCAACAGATAAGATTTAATACGGTGTGAAATATTCCTATATCATGAATTAAAGTAAATTTGAACGAAAAATATTCCTTTTTAATATTTACTCTTCAGGTTTTCACAATTATGAAATATAATATTTGTTGTCGTTACAATAATGGCCAGTTATGTGGCGGATACATTTTCTACATAGAATAACAGATTAGTTATAGGGTGTCGAAATACATAGTCGTATTTGTATGACAAACGTGCTAGGCTGAAATCGATTACGAAATATTTCGGTGAAATGGGAGAGAATGGTGGTGATTAGTCATAATAGATTTGTAGATTGTGGGGTAGGAAAATTGACAAGTCAGTTCAAGATTATTAGAAGGTGTCAGGTGAGTAAGGGGCTAGCACAAAGTGGTATTTATTAAAGAGAGGATAGTAAGATTGCAATGCGAGGTTCATAATGAAATAACGAATGTGTGAAATGAAACAGGTGGAGGCATATTTTGAGAAAGGATATAATATCACTAGTAATACGTCCGGATAGTATAAATGGAAAATTCGATAGTATTGAGAGAATGTTTGCATGAAGGGCATGAATTATGACGAATAATAATAACAATAATAATAATTGTAATAATAAGCAAAGAAAGAAAGAAAACCAAGAGGGTTGAGGGGAAGATGCACTGTTGGTGAGAATAATATCGACTGAACCGGAACTTTGTATCCAAAAAAACCGGTCCAGACGCTGTTCCTACCGTAGACAAAATGAAATGATATTGTTTTTACAAACAATATCGTTTTGTATTTCATTCATTGGGAAATATAAATCCCTTTATTATAGTGAATATCATATACCCAGTGCCGAAATTTTTTTTCAAACTGTTAAAAGCGAACTTGGTTTGGACATATACATAAATCATTACCACTGTCTCCCATTTCACCGAAATATTTTGTAATCGATTTCAGCCAACTTGCACGTTTGTCACAAAAATACGACTATGTATTTTGACACCCTATAACTAATCTGTTATTCTATGTAGAAAATGTATCCGCCACATAACTGGCCATTATTGTAACGACAACAAATATTATATTTCATAATTGTGAAAACCTGAAGTGTAATTACTGCAAAGAATATTCTTCGTTCAGATTGACTTGCAACAGATAAGTTGAGCAGTAGACAGTAAACTGATCATGGAGAGTATGGAGAAATGGCAAGTTTCAAAATGTCGGAGATGGATTCTCATCCTGACAACCTTTTTCTGCTGACTTCTACTTAACTGAATTAAAGTTATTTTATAGACAATGATGTGATTCATGTCATTTTGGGTTGTAATTATCATGTACTTTATGGGTTCTTCTAATATTCATTGACTGAATGTGTTATAATTTCGGTGAAGTAAGTGAGACAGGAGGGTGAAAGTGTATGAATTTTTCCAGTTTAACAAGACATCTGTCAATGTTAAAAATTTCTCACTAGGAAATCTTTAGTTAATCTTACTCTTTGTAGAATGGTGCATATTAGACGAATTTGAGTACCGCATTGTCTATGGAATCACAAGTTGAAATAAAATTAACAAGGTTTCTCATTAGAGTAGAAAAGCATACAGTGTTTTCTTTCTTAAACCATGTTGCTGATCAAGTTTTAACTGTGATGTTTGTTGTGCGTCGGTGGCACAGTGGTTAGGACTATCGCCGACCATGCACATGGTCCGGGGTTCGATCCCCTGCCGACGCACACCCGATATCTATGGTCGGCCTGCAAAATTTGGGCTACCGATATCCATGCTGAAAATTCCATACTTGTACTGAAAATACGGTGTTAAATCAAGCTGTAATCAAAAATAAAATTAAATGAATAATAAAAAATGTCCAGGGACGGATCCTATCACAATGATCGTGTTACTTCACCGATAAGTGAACATTGTACGAACAGTGAGTTATTGATTGTTATTGATTTTGGTGAGTACATTGATGCCACATTGTATTATTCATTTCAGAATCTTCGGTTTCATTATGAACCTGTGCGTACTACTTACTCTGACATTACGACTGAAGTACCGAATTTACATCATTATGATGACATTGGCAGTAAGTTATGAACTGATGTAATTGTTTCGTGAATGATTCTCTTGTAAATGTAGACTGAAATGCAGGGTCCTTGAATGACATCGTGTGAAATCGTATTTCCATAAAGTATCTCATTGTAGATAAGCAAATGAAAATTCACAGAAAGTTGTAATTTTCATTGTTAATTTGGAGATTTCAGTTGTTGGACACCTTCATTTAGCCAGTATACATCTCGTGTAGGGGAAGTTGTTGAAATCATCAGATTCGAGAGTTGCAGTTGTAATCCATTCACCACTCAGCTTATTACTGTGCAACTGATATTTATTAACAACATGAAAGAAGGTTCAAAGAAAGTCTCTAGGTATTATTTCCTCGACATATCAGTGTATAGTAGACTCAGTGTATCACGCCCTTGGCATTACTGGTACAACGTGGTTCTTTGTAATCTACCTGTCAGAATATACAGACATCATGTTGAGTGGTTAACGTTGAAAGAATTATCAGGCGAAATGAAGAGACTGGCTGCAGTAAAACTGGATCATTTTAAGTGTATGAAGGTGAAATCGATTTAGAAGAAAACAACTGTTTTATTACATCTCGCAGATCACAAATAATTCCAAACTACCTGCCAATGTCCGCAACATTAAGTTGTCCTCTGAAATGAAACGCACTGTAGAAATTTAGCCAGACACGTGGATATTTGTTTACAAAAACATGAAGACAGCACGTGACGATAAAGAAAGCATCATGATATTGAGACCACATCGACAGATTGCCATGACCGGAAATTCATGTACGTTGCAGATCACATCGTTGCTTACTGGTCTGAAGTTTGATGACACTCTGATCTCTTCAGTGAATGCAACTACAATGATGACTAGCACATCACATTTCCCAACAAATATGCGCTGACTTCAGAAATGATTTTAGTAATGAAATGTCATAATGTGAATGACCGCTATCGATGTAACATGAACACACAAAATAAAAGTGTCGAATGTTTCTGCACAAAAAGTTATAATCTATCTATTTTTGATTGTGTTTTCTAGATCCTTTCATGGACTGTCGTTGATTGTATATTGTGTTTTCAAACTGGCATAATAAACAGCTTGATTTCTTTCGTTATAACGGCTGTCATGGCTTCACTGGCAATTTTTCTTGGATTCAAATCAAAGCATTTTACACCGAAGGGATATGCTGTGTTCTATGGAATGCTTGCGGTATTCTGTATCTTAGGATGCATCTTCTGCATTATATCTGAATACTACCACGTGAGTGTTTAATGTGAACTGCGAATTTTACCCCAGATTTTCCTAGTGTATATACGCATGTATGAAAATATATCTGGAAAGTTTGCAATTGGCTAAGTATTGTGTTGCTACTATTTGCGTAATGCATAGTGACGAGTTCACGCCCATTACATAGTTAGTGAATAGCGAATTCTCAAGCCATTCCTTGCGTTTTGAAAATAGAAATCCAAACTAACTAACTGTTTGTTGGAATCAGGAATTTCTTCGAAATTCCGTTTCGAATGATAGTTTCAGTTACAAATCGAAACAGTTCCCTTATGCCATTTGTATCTAACCAACGATTCATAAATTTTCACACTAATTCTTATTTTGTTTGCTTTCAAATTTTAGTTTCCATATAATGTACTAGGCGCCATATTCCTTGGTTGTGGAGTAATGCTCGTGAGTTCCAAACATATTTCCTGAGGATGCTATGTTTACATTTTTCAATGTGTAATCTATGTGATTATCCTCATTGATAGTTCTCATCATTGTCAGTTGACAGTATTTACTCAGCTGATCTCCACATTTGTAGCTGGATTGTCCTTTGTGCTAATTACAGTTAGATATAAGTAGTGCGCTGATGTACGTCTTCAAAGAAACATAGAAAATGTGTGTGCGTGTGTCATTAGGAAGGTCAGTGAAGAGGAAACGCAACAGACGTGTGGAGATGCTGTAAGAAATAAAGTGAGATCAAACAGCAATGATGGCGAAAGACATCTTGCGGAATGGATGATATTACTTTCAATTTGTGAAACCAGTGTAGGCTTCATGATTTTCGTGATGTCCGTTTATTTCTGAATACTTGTTCTCAGCAGGACACATCTCAGTTGGTGTAACTGTTGATGAGGCATATCAGGTGAGGTTAAATTCCGATATTTCATTTTATCGCTTGGTTAACTGATTATCATGAGAAACCGTCCACTAATGAAATCCACTGAGCTTGTGTAGGCCTCATCATTCAAAGATGCATTGAGATTGCATTTAATAAAAAAGACCAAATGTTTTTTCCTCATATTCACTCCGAATCTTTGCAATTTGTGTTATGATATTCGCAGACAATATACTTCATAACAGTGTGGTTAAAGTATTCCAAAGAAGAAATAGTAAGATGGAAGATATTTAAAATCTACATTGAATTGTTCATTTTTCTGGGACTATTCATGGTATTCGCCAATTTATTCGATTACACCCAGTAAAGAAGAATACAGGTAGCTGATATTGTGTCATTTTCTACCTTTGATGATACCTGAATAAATAAACAAGTAGTTGTATACGCTGACTTCTGTTGTAAAGTCAAGAATTCTCAATATCATTAATTTCATTTCAATGCTTCAAAAAGCGATTTCAAAAATGATCTTCACGTGTTTGAGTTTGTAACTGTAACTGTTATCCTGATAAGCAACGTGACGACGTTGTTATATTTTTGTTAAGTCTTGTTTAAAAGTTATTCCCACTTCACATTCCTGGCGACCGAATCCTCCACCATAGTAAATATCTACCTGTATTATTTGTCGAGATTAGTTTTTGTGCACACTTATTACATCCCATGAGTGAATTTAATCGTGTCATTTGGTTTGAACAAAAACGTATGCCGTAGACAATTTCACCACCTTGTGAAGTCATTATCACATATCATCCTAATAAACGTCATTTTGGTATGCAAGTACATCTGCACTTCCTCGGTATTGTTAATAGTTTTTAGTTTGTCCAGGTGTCCGCATAAGTTGACCACATCCGTTCCTTGAATTAAAACAAATTATTCGCACACGCTGTCGTAAAACCACGATGGGAGAATTGTACACTGTGAGGTTATTTCGTATTCTGACAATAAGTGACTCATTTCAGTTGTTCACATTCCTCCACCTCTGAAATGACACTCATGAGATATTGTAAATATGGCGAAACTGGAATGATAGTACTCTGTTCGGGGAAAATCTGTAATTAGAAATGAGCCTCCATTACTGGTTTTGGTTTTGTTATGCAGTAATTTCTTACTTATATTATAGTCTAATTACCAATGAACACACTGATTATCGTTGACCATAGCTCTTACTTGGCTTCTCTGAGGCATTCAGCTTTAATATTTTATGCAATATTCTATCAAAAACAGTGGACACTTCGAGATGATAGAAGAATGCTCATGTGAGGAATGTACACCGGCATAAGGCAGTGAGATTACATCATACAAATGGATTATATACAACAGTGTTGCACAAATGTGAGACTACAAATGCATTTGTGAACAGTCTTGATATGTTGTTTTCCGTCTACAAATGACGTCACAAGAGATCTTTCTGTGTATGTGCGTTTATGTTTTCATCTATAGTTACATGTATACGAGTTTGACTTGGGCGCTGTGGTGGGGTAAAATTCTCTAATATTAACTGATATTATTGCCTATTGCATAATACTGTATAACACTGTGACACTTTATCAAAATAAATTTTCTACATAATAGAGAGGTACATGAAATTGATGACGTTATCAGACTGGTTAGACTTTATCAAATGGTACTGTGACTGGACAAATCACCCGACGTCTTGTTCCACAACGCGTATAATCTATCCTTTTATGAATCAGTATCAATTTCACTGAGTATTTTCCGTGTTTCATAATCATATTCAAGTGCAATTATTGAACACTTGGTGTGGAGATTTCAACATGTCGTGTGAATGTATCTAATTGTTGAGATGGTAGCTATATGGATTTTGATTTTATTGAGCCTAAAATCAAAAACAGAAAATCAGTTAAGTTCGTTGGAGGCAATCGGCCACATTGCAAACCTGACTGATAGAATTCAGTCTGCCCCAGAGAAAGCACTAGACACATCACACTAGCTGCTGGTGTCCAAACAAAGAAAATCAGTTTATTCAACTGGTTGTCTCAAACTTCGATTGCATTTTCGAATCTTAGTTGAACGAAATTATCACAATGGATGAATTCGTATTCAGTATAGAAAAAGTACCCATATAGCCATTTAGAAAGCAAAGTGATTGAGCGAAGAAATATTTTCTGACTACTTCATCTTTAATTACACGTCATCATAATCCAAATCGTCTTATTTTCTTTAACAATCTGTTGCCTATTCAACTTGAGAAAACCTTCATTTCTTGATTACTCTCCATTTATTTCAAAGTTATGCGTTACACAATCGATGTGTTGCAATCATTTATACTTTTAATTGTGTGTATTAAGTTTCTTCGTTAATTATCACCCCATTGACATATTGATACTGACTAATTATTGTTAACAAACATATCAGTGCCACTTGATTAGTAAATTGTTGTGTATTGTAAAAAAATTCTATACATGTATATTAGAGCAGAGCCAGAGATGAGGATCTAATTGAAAATGAATATTTCTTCGCTCAATCATTTTGCTTTCTAAATGTCTAAATGAGGATTTCCTCTATCTTGAAATCTTCGGAACAACAGTTTGTGTTAAAGGTGTTCAGTGAATATCTGAAGTAGAGCATAAGGCTGAGTGAAGCGAGAATTTCTTTGCACTTCATTCTCGAGTGCATTGAGAGAATGAGTATTCATCAAACTCAGGAAGCTACACTGTTGAGAGGATTTGAATGTTTTGATGTTGAATACCTGAGGATGTGTTGTAAGATGCAATGGCACTCATTGGCCAATTTATACTTGCTGGACATTTTGAGGAATATTCAGTATATGTTGATATGAACTCCAGCCTCTCCCTTCTAGTTTATGACTATTCGTGATTTTCAGAGATAAACTGTGTCATCACATATTTGCAGGATAGTTTTGTCTGGGTGATTCTATTCGTTCTGAATTCTGTAAGGAATAATTGGATAACCCCTAGGCTGACAGTAGCTAAGTGTAAAAAGAAGTATTCTTCGAAATCTTTCGTCATACGAATTCTTCCGAAGGTCTAAAACCAGTATTTTTGACTCCTGATAGACAAATGAATAACCGAAGTTATCCAACGTCTTAAGGACTTGGAAATATTCCATGTGTGCAGCAGCTGCATATGATTACCTCCGACAACATTTACCTAGCGATTATTTATCTTACTATCCAATATTATCTTATTCTATCGCAGATACACCTTACTGAGGAGACAATTCAAAGATAATTTGCACTCCCTGACTAACATTCATAACTCATCATTGAAATTATCATTTGTGTCTGCTTGATCGATGGAAGGTTATATAATGATGAAAAAGTATATTGATTGCTATGCAAGCGACTACTTATTGTTTGAGAGTATGGAGCTATGAAACGGTTCGTTTTGTACAATCTGTTTCTGCTTTGAGGTTTCTGTGAAGATTAGATTGATTTTCAGCGGTAGGGCTACTACACTCAAGACGATTATTCCTTCTGCTACCGGATTTAGGACTGGCTAGAAAACTAGGCGAGATTACCTACGAACACTAATGATATACCTAACTATAGTGGACTGGATTATGCGACAGACAGCAGGCAGAGAGAAGATAGGAAAAGGTTTTTCTGGTAACAAGAGTCTTGAATTTCGTGGACGACTTATGCCCAGTGTCACACAGGCTCTCAGATTTATGTGCGTAAACCAACAAAATGGTTGAAGAAGCCAGTAGCGAAGACAGGAATTCAAGTGAAAATAACGAAGACGGAGGCAATGAAGAACAACCAACCAGCAATTTCTACCAACGGAATAAACTCGCAAGAAGTAACTTTCTCCACTTATATTCGAATCACCGTTTCAATTACAGAGAGTGGCACGGATGACGATTCGCAAACCAGAATCGGTAAGGTGACGCAGATCTTCATCACTCTGAAATCAGTTTGGAAATCTTCCTAACTCAGCATAAAGGGCAAGATTCGGATTTTCAACACAAATGTTACGTCAGTCAGTTCTTCTGTATGGGTCAGAAACAGGCAACAGACTGTTAAGGACAGCTGACATGGCTGCATATTGAAGATCAAATTACCGGTCAGAAATAATTTACAAGAAGGGATGGAATAGAGCAGCACTCGTAGCCAACACCCATATTTATTGTGTTGATAGAAGTTGGCAAATTATAGGGAGTTGAATGCACAATTATTGAACGAAGAAGAAAAATTTTCAGATAATTAAAGGCTGTGATGAAAAAATTTAATATTATCTCTACTATTTTACTGTAACTTTATCAAAGTCTATGTGACGGTGGGCTCATATATGCTGCCACATTTGTTTGCAAGCACTCAGTTTGCGTCTGATTGTTATGAATATTAGAGGGAATAACGTCAAATGAAAAATATGAATAACTAAATGTAATTAACTAAAGTCCACAAATTGTTTTTGTCTCACACGTTTATATTTTTTCACAAACTTTAGTGATTTCTAAATATCTAACTTGGAAAAGATGGCTACATAAACACTGACTGATTATTGATGATACTTTTCAACAACAACGCAAATAAACAAAGGTCATTCTTGAGTGAAGAATGCAAACAATTTAGTGAAGTGGCACTCTGCCTTTTATAAGAACACCGGTTGATTAACAATAATAGATTTCAACAAAACGCAGAGGAACAAAGGTCGTTCGTGAGGGTTTAATGCAAATAGTTTACTGAAGTAGCCTGCTTGCAAACAGTAGTACATATTTTGTGAGCAGGCGGCTCTTGGTTGGTTTTTCATTTTTCAATACTTTAGCGCTTCTACTAAATAATAATAACAGTGAAACTCAGATTTACCTAAACAGTGCTGTGAGGCAGCTATACAGGCAATATATGTTTAGAAATACAAAACACGTATTGTAAGATAAAATCAGTTAACCAAAGTTCAGCTTTGAAAAGCATCTTAGAATCGAGAAGAATATTCCCACAAGAAACACACATCAACACTTCCTGCAGACAGTTCAGAGTCACTCGAAAAAATTCATACCATCCAACAACAGATTGTCAATGTAAACAATCACAAAGAAGTATTGCAATTAAGGATTAAGTTAAATTACAACACCAGGTTAAGGGTGTCACCTGAAAAATTCATAGTGTCCGTAGGCCTCAGTGTCCACAATCAACTCCGAAGTTTCTAGAGTTTTCGCTATTTCACCTTGTAATCTCTCTGTATGACGTCTAAGGTGAACACAGAATATACGTCTCCATGCGATGTTTTTATTGAAATGATTCAGTACAAACTGCCAAACATCCTCATGCAGAAAAAACAGATTGGTAGTATCGTGAACCATCCTCTGAATATTTGGCTACTGAAATTGATTTCATGGTCTAAGTTGCCTAACCTCACTTACATTATTACCAAAATGTCTGCAGGTTGAGAATGTATAAATTATCATGCATCTACGGGAATGTCTCACCTGCAAAAACAGCCTACTAACTACTAACAACATGTAAGTAGGTTGTGGATTCACATATAAATCTCTATTCTTTCTCGATTTCCTCGTCTCTAATTATTTACTTTATTAACGAAAAACCCCAGCTTCATGATTTTCGTGATGTCCGTTTATTTCTGAATACTTGTTCTCAGCAGGACACATCTCAGTTGGTGTAACTGTTGATGAGGCATATCAGGTGAGGTTAAATTCCGATATTTCATTTTATCGCTTGGTTAACTGATTATCATGAGAAACCGTCCACTAATGAAATCCACTGAGCTTGTGTAGGCCTCATCATTCAAAGATGCATTGAGATTGCATTTAATAAAGAAGACCAAATGTTTATTCCTCATATTCACTCCGAATCTTTGCAATTTGTGTTATGATATTTGCAGACAATATACTACATAACAGTGTGGTTAAGGTATTCCAAAGAAGAAGTAGTAAGATGGAAGATATTTATAATCTACATTGAGTTGTTCAATTTTCTGGGACTATTCATGGTATTCGCCAATTTATTCGATTACACCCAGTCAAGAAGAATAAAGGTTGCTGATATTGTGTCATTTTCTACCTTTGATGATACCTGAATAAATAAACAAGTAGTTGTATACGCTGACTTCTGTTGTAAAGTCAAGAATTCTCAATATCATTAATTTCATTTCAATGCTTCAAAAAGTGATTTCAAAAATGATCTTCACGTGTTTGAGTTTGTAACTATAACTGTTATCCTGATAAGCAACGTGACGATGTTGTTATATTTGTTAAATTTTGTGAAAAATTTTCTCTCTCTTCATATTCCTGGCGACCGAATCCTCCATCATTGTAAATATCCATCTGTATTATTTGTCGAGAAAAGTTTCTGTGCACACTTATTACATCCCATGAGTGAATTTAATCGTGTCATTTGGTTTGAACAAAAACGTATGCCGTAGACAATTTCACCACCTTGTGAAATCATAATCACATGTCATCTATATTAACGCCATTGTGGCATGCAAGTACATCTGCACTTCCACGGTATTGTTAATAGTATGGTGGAGGTACGTAGACGACACATTCACTGTACTTAGAACACAAGATGTAGATAGATTTTTCGAACATATCAACTCTAAGGTTGAAGCAATTCAATTCACTTATGAATTGGAAAATCAGGAAGGGGAGCTTCCAATGTTAGATTGTAACGTAATGAGGAAAGAAGATGGGAAGGTAAACACTAGTGTTTACAGGAAACCCACACACTCCAACAGATATTTGGACTTCCGATCATCCCATCCTATGTCAGTAAAAATAGGATTGGTGAAATGTTTAAATGACAGAGCACAAAAATTAAGTAGTACCAAAGAAAATCTAAAACAGGAACTAACACACATAAAAGAAGCCTTAAAACTTAATAATTACCCGGATAAATTAGTCAGGAAATATGTAAAGAAAAGTAAAAATAAAATAAATAATGATAGTAGTGATAGTGATAATAATAATATTAATGACGACACCAACAATAAAGAATCTAAATCATCAGTAGTAATTCCATACAAGGAAGGAACCTCGGAAGCCTTACGCAGAATTCTTAACAAGGCAGGAATAAAAACGGCATTCAAACCCACAAACTCAATTAGAAACAAGCTTTGTCGGTTAAAGGATCCTGTAGAGCCTTTAAAACAAAACAATTTAGTTTATCTAATACCCTGTAATGATTGTCAGATCAAATACATAGGTCAAACTAGTAGAACAGGGGCAGTCAGACTAGCTGAACATCAGAACTTAGCAAAATCTAGATTGGTTGACCCGAATAAGATAAGAAATCTAGAGAATAGTTCAGCTATAGCACTACATGCAGTCACACACAACCATACAATAGGATGGGATAGGATGACAGTTTTAAAATCTAATGTCACAGGGTATAGGGAGAGATTGATAACAGAAGCTTTGTTTATCGAATCAACTACAAATACATGTAATAGGAATGATTCATCACCTGTCCCCGATATTTGGAAAATTCTACTACCCATACGACAAATAGGAGAGAACAAAGAAAACTATACAACTCAAGTGTCAAAGTCGTGTGATCACAATTGATATGATTATGAACAATAAATTTTGTTCGAAACATCATCCAGTAAATAATACTGTTTCACTGTGTGATATACCTAATAAACAAACTAATATGGAATGTACACCATCCTGTATTCGTCATTTCGAGTAGCGAGTGATGACGGAGGATGGCTGCCAGTGTGCTAACGACCATAAAATCGATACTGGCCCCATAAATGAGACTGCTGCACACCTTTCAATGAATGTTTACGTGGGCAGAACTGCAAGTCAGCCTCTTCCTCAAACTGACTGTGGCACACTATCATATAAATCAACATGTTGTAGAGGTGTTTCAAGGACAAGTGAGATCCAGTCGCGTGATATCAGTTATATTGTGCCAATCCAACTGATCTGTGATGAAAGTGAGTTAAATTACAACACCAGGTTAACGGTGTCATTTGAAAAATTCATACTGTCTGTAGGCTTGTCTGTCCACATGTAAATCAGACGTTTCTGGAGTTTGTGCTATATGAAGTCTAAGGTGAACAAAGAATATACGTCTCCAAGCGATGTTTTTAGTGAAACGATTCAGTAGAAAATGCCAAACGTCCTCATGCAGAAAAAAACAGACAGGTGGTCTCGTGGTCTCGTGAAACATCCTCTGAATATTCGGCTACTGAGCTTCATCTCATGATTTAAGTTGCCTAACCTCACTTATATTATTACCAAAATGTCTGCAGGTTGAGAATGCATAAATTATCATGCATCTACGGGAACAACCCACTTATTAAAACAGCCTACTAACTACTAACAACATATAACTAGGTTGTGGAGTTTCATATAAATCTCTATTCTTCCCCGATTTCTTCGTCGTTAATTATTTACTTTATTAACGAAAAACCTCAGCACAAAAATTGCATCAAATACTTTTGACCTATTTTAGAATGGCAGTGTACTTATAACTCCCTTGTAAATGTTGACAGGAATTACATTCCGACTAGGCAATTGACAGCAATAATCATAAAAGTGCATTTAAAATACCCCTTGTCAATTTTACTCATGTAAGGAGAGCGAACGAAACACGAGATTTTCTTAGACAAACCAGTTATCCTATACCTTTTACGACGAAAACGTTTCTAGATTGTCGCATAATGTGAGATGCAACTCAGAAGCGGCAGACTTACTGGAAATTAGGAAGGTGGGGTGACGGAATATAAAAATACATCATGAGTGTGAAAACTGACTAATCAATCCAAATGGAGAACGCCTAGTGGAATTTGGGTAAAGTGTTTATAAAAAAAGTGTATCTAAATCACAAGGTAATCAGTATAAAACAATAAGAATATTGACAATGCTAATAATAAACTGAATGAAATGAAGCAAAATTAATTTGAGAACATTACTTTGTCCACAATAGTGTGAGTAAGTGTATGAAGTGCTTTTGAACTGGTGTGTGGACACCCTGCCGTAAATGAATACAGAGATGGTTGTAATGACAGAAAAATTATATACGATACATTTTTAACAGGGACGACAGGAATCATTTTATGCATTCACTTGTGCATTGAGTGCATTAATGATTCAGAGACATTCAACATTTGTAATCATTATTTGTTATCACCTCGAATGATGTTTTAATCGCAAATGCATATCTCACTATCGCTCAGTTGCAGAATATTAGCATAGAAATATTCAGCTGTGAAGTTTCCAAAAATAATTTTACCTCTGTGCCTGGCATTCCCGAAACACACTTCAGACTGTCATTTAGATCAACCTTACTGACGAAGTATTGATTTCTGAGTGTATTATTTCATAATAATAGCAATCATGAGTTTAATCACGTAATATAAATATATATATATCCCTAAGTTTCCAAGTGAAACATTGGCCTTCAACAGTAAGTTAACATTTCATCCTGTTTTCTGAAGTCCTCTTTGTTTCGCTCCACGATTGTCCATAAACTCTTACCACCTTCTCATACTATCTTCTCCATGTCACCCTCGGATATACGCACAACTCGTCATTACCCGCTGGTGTATCACTGGATGGCCTAGAGAGCAGTGTGAAACTAGAAGTGGACAACTGACATCATGTGGCATCCACTAATATTTTTATTACATTTTTGAAGAATGATTTTGAAATGGAAAATTATATTCCGCTTGTTTGACATGTAAGTGAGCATTAATCCTCAACGCAGAATAAGATTTCTGTCGAAGGTTTCTTGTGGAGATCAAAGGAAGCCTTTGTGTTTTACATTGCTTATTACTTTACGTGTGGATATGTTTTGTGGTGTGGTGTGTAATGATGAGTAATTGTGCCACTCATTCCTAGGCCAACAACAAAGGAAGCAATTGTTTGTTGATAATCTGGTTCAAAGCAGCTGGCCTAACGAAAGCTGGATTGTAAGTTAGTATTTCGCATCACTCAATAACACCAAAAAATACCACTTTCCATCAGCTTATATTTTGCCTCAGTTTGCTTCCATGTTTTCCTTTTAATCAGTCACAAATGTCTTCAAATCTTATTTATAATCGAGTATTTTAAAACCTTTCCAACATATCGCTTTCAGTAATCTTCAAAAATCGAAGAGAACACATCACGGTGGTTGATACCGTGCATTAAAACGTACAGAAATTAATGATAAGACTGTCCTCGAAGTTGATAGCACTAGTTTCAGGTCTCTGTCTAACAAAGTGGATAACCTTCAATCTCTAATATACTAAAATGCTGGTGTCCTAGCAATACAAGTCTTGGCTGGACAAGAAATATGATCACAATCTCATATCATTGAATAGCTATAAAATTTTCTAGCAGGACAGATATAGTTCAAAGAAAAAGCATGGAGGAGAGGTAACTACTTTTAATAATACAAAGTAGTCTGCATCTGATCACGTATATTTTAAGTTTTCCAATGACGATATGGACTGTATCACTGTTAGGTGTCGTCCAAAGCACTTAAGTAAGTATTCCTATATATACATGGCAAATGTTTATATGAATCCAGACTGCAGTTCCTCTGATACATATATCTTCTCAGACGAATTTACTAAATTTTCTGCTCTCATTTTTGGAATTTCCTTGTAATTAGTCTGTGGGGACTTTAATTTTTTTGCGATTACAGCTTTCTCATATCACGTAGTCAGGAGAACCTGGTCGATTTCAACACTAGTCTGGACAAAACCCTATACTTGGTTTTCTCAAACGATCGCGACATATGCAAGGTGCGAAAGAGGGATCCATTGCTCAATTCTGCCTATAGCATCATTCGTATTTTACCGAAAGTGTACGGCAGGTAACACAGATAGGCCTTTCTTCACCTAACAAAGAAAATCCAAGAACGATTCTATACACAAGACAATATTCAAGCAAAATATGTTTGTTGCATTATATTGACTGAGACCTATTCGTTGATGAAGTACTAGATGTTGCTATCTCTAATATCAACTCCAATCTCAAGTTCCGTTTTGATATTAGCTGTTTTACTGAAACACTGCTCACGAGATTCGATAGGATCTCTTCTCCACAACTAAAAATGCAACACGCTAATATGATTGGAACTGATGTTTCTAGTCCCGTAAATGATCATTTCCCTCGTTTTAATGAACAGGATGTATTGACATGCCTCAAATCCGTAAATCCATCACACAATCTTGGTTTTGTTGGTGTACCAAGTATTTTGCTTCAAAAATGTGACGATATCTTGTATTATCTTCTTATGGAAACCTTTGATGCATCATTTCACAGGGATGCAGTACCTGTTGCCTGGATAGAAATAAAGGCGGTGCCTTTAGCAAAGTCATCTGTATTAGGTATAGTGTTCAGGTCTGTGCCGTCATGTCTCCATTTTTGAAAACTATGAAGAAACGTCTCTTGCATATTCGTGAACCTTCTTTGAAATCTTTTGATGACGCAAAGCAGTTTGCTTACAAATGCAGTAGAAGCATGTTAGATGCTGCCACTGTACTCCAACACAATTTTGTTTCAAGTTTTGATAAAAGCGCAGAGTTTTGTTCAAGTCTCCTTTTAAGACTACACTGTCACTTTTGACGACTCTATTCCTAGTTGATTTTCACCAAGCAAGCTGATTTCAGCAAACACTGAGACCTTGGTCACAAGGTGGCTGTCTTCTTATTTTTCGAGTAGAAATCAGCATACTGTTTCGAATAGAAGGCGCTGCACTTCATTGCCAACGGAAACTGGTGTGCCTCATGTCCTATACTCTCTCCATTTCTTTTTTCTTTCTCCTTGTATGACCTTCGATATTCTTGTAAAGCTGACTTCATTAAATACACCGTTGATTTAACCATTTCTGTGTCAGTAGTTTCTGCTTTCCATTGTTCTTATATGAATAGATAATTATCTGAAGTTGACAAATAGTCTCACTTAAATGGTCTTAAACTGAATCCATCTAAACATCATATTATTGATTTTAGTTGCAGAAACGAACAAGACTCGCGTGGACTGATTCAGTCCGATGATTCCCGTGATTTTGAAGGCACTGTGATGGGGAGTACACTGAGTTTCTCCTCTCACCGCATCAATTTCTTTTCGAATCTCTGACGGTCACCTCATATCCTGCTGATTTCACAGAAGATTTTTCGTCTGACTTATTACATAAAGAAGTTGTGACTTTCTGGAACCATAACTCTTCTCTTACAATTTATTAATTAGTACATTCGGTCCATTCTTCCTCATTGTTCACCCTTATTGTTCCCTAGAATTCTCAAAAAAGTCGATATCATATAACGTAAGACACTGAAAGCTGTTAGTAGGGTTAGTGGTGTGCCTTTGACTCAGCAAACAGACATTATTTCTGCACGCTCTAATCATCATTATGACTATTATTTTAAGCGTATTTGTCGGTTAAATATCCACCCCAGTGGATGCGTACTGCCGATGATTCCCAAACTAGGATGAAACGGCTGTCCAGTACTCCCTGGTTTTGAATGGTTATCTAACTGATATCAATCCGTGATCAACTCGTAAGAACAAAAGTAGGGCTATTCATAACCATGGTTCTTTTTATTATAATTATACTTATGGTCTTTTGCATATTACATCAAATAATAATGGTCTATCATGATTTATATACTTCTTCAGAAATGTTGTATCACCAATGCGTATGCACATAATTGACATGAGTGTTAGTATTATTTCATTAAGAAGCAGATCTACTTGGTGGTGGTGGAAGGCCTAGAAAGAATCTTTTCTGATGTCTGTATGATGACGGCAAACCGAGTAGGAAACGTTTATCCACAGATTTTGATGGTAAACCCAATAGAAATCGTTTATCGTCTCTATAAAATTCATCAGTGTCTGGATTCCAATAATCACTATATGGTTCACGCCAATAGTCATTCATAGGACGTCGATAGCGATTGAATGAATTCGTAGGTGAACTTAATCTCTTAGATGTTGGAAGAGCCAACAGAAAGCGTTTATTCTCAGTGAACATATCTTCTGCTGAATCATCTGTACAACTTATGTCGCCGGTCAGTATCGAAATCCCGACTACTATTCCCCAAAAGAATTGATACCATGAGTAAACCATTTAACGTGAAGATTTTGTAATTCTTGTCTAGAAAAATATTAAAACAAATAGACAAAACATAATTAAGTTATGAGGTATACATTGAAATGTATTTATCTTTTGATAAGAATAATAGAGATTTGCTTCATTTCAAAACAGTACATACTGATATATCATGGAATTCTCATAAGACGTGCTCACTCAAGCTACTGATGTGTGCGATTTATAGTTCGACAGTAAATAAAATAGAAATGGTCACTACATGTTGAACTTGTTCTCTTGTTAAGCATACTGAAGTACAAAGAACAAGGGTACGATGTATTATTTTGGAAGTTTAGCAGGTATTCATTCGCATTACATAATGGACAACATGGTGGTTGGGAATAAGCGGCACTCATACAGTCCGCTGTTAAATTATACTACTTCACTATGTGAACTGTCAAATAAACAAAGCTTCCACAGAAGAATATAATTTCATGGAGATTGTGTTAACAGTGGGAAGAATAATACATGACAGTTTGGATAATGGTGAATTACAAATAACTAAAAATTATTCATTATTAACACTGTCACCGTGTCAGTTAAATCTAATTCAGAGTTAAAGAGATAAAGGCCAATGGATCGTATTGATCCAATTAGATAGAATAATATGATGTACAAAACACCTTCCAATGACTGTAAGGTCAACTACACAGATCAAACCAGTAGATCGCAGGTAGTCAGATTATCGAAACATAGGAATTTAGCTGAGTGTAAAATGATTAATCCCACGAAGGTGAATAGGTAAGAGAAAAACGCAGGGGTTGCTGTGCATGTGTTAACACGCAGTCATACTACAGTATGAGATAGAGCTAAAGTTCTAAAAGTAATGTAGGCAGTTGGGGTAAGAAGTTGATCACTGAGTAGTTGTTCTTCGAAACTATGCCCAACAGATGCAATAGCAATCACTCATACCACTACCAGATGTATGGAAAATATTGCCACCAATAAAATCAAAGTATAGGCAATAATGAAATTATATGAACAAAGTTTGAGAGTTATGTAAGTGCCTTGATATGATTATGAGAAGCAGTAGATTTTTCTTGAAACGTCATCAATAAATAATACGCTAGCACTGTGTGATTTTATCAAATAAATATACTCTGTGGCAGAATTCCATGTAATACTCACATGGAACTACTTCTGATAGCCGAAGGTATTCGAATTTTAAAATTGGACAGCCTAAAATTGAAGAAACAACTTGTGCTATACCTCTATCTCTACTGCATTCATGGTATACTTAATACCGGTATTCTCCACTGGGTTTCCACGTTTCATCTATATTTTTCATGTATTTCACAGTATTTGTACTCAGTTAGTGGCACAGCTGTCAAACGCTCACCAACCACGTGGTTTTCGATCCCTGCCTGTGGCACTCCTTTACCTTGCTAAGTCATTAATAAGACTAGTAAAAAGGGAAATTTGAGAATGAGAGTGGAAACCCTATCTAGCTTGGAGCGCTGTGTTCCATTGAGAACATAGAGGAATGAAAAAGAAAACAGTATTTGTAATATTTATTCAGACTTACTATCCAGTTACTTCATCCCTGTAATTACCGTTGTTTGTTTTATGACATTTCTATCTAATTTGTTGATATGAAATATCTGTGCCGTCAGAGTGTTTTAAACTTTCATTCCTAAATTTGAATCATCAATTTAAACTTTTGCCATCACTGGAATTAGTGTCATGTTTCTCTATTGGCGCCATCATTTTGAACAAAACTCACCAGTGGTGTTTACAAATTACGGTCACTGGTTAAAGGTATTACACTACTTGTGTTTGCGTAAAACTTGAGAAATTGACATAAGATAAGCTCATAAACTCAGAGTCTTCTGCTCCAATATTCTGTTGATGTTTTTGAAAATCCTGTATTCATATATTTGTTAGCAGATCACATCAGTATGCCGTCGGCATAATTGCATGAGATACTCCATAACGACCTTCGTTTATGTACATTCTTGCTGCAAAACATTATTGTATATCAACCAATTTTCATATAAACATTATTTCAATGCTCGTATATTTATGAAACGTATGTAAGTGTATGACAGCATTACACTGGGATACAAAATATCAAATATTTCAGTCAGCGTCGTTCTTGCTTCTTCTCCCATTAACCATAGACAAATGATGTGCAACTTTTCGATTGAACACTAGCAAATAATGTGGTGTGTCTAGTCCTTTCTTTTAGTGCAGACTGAATTCTATCAGTCAGGTGTAACTCTGCATACATATTAGTAAAAATGAGCCCTCCACAATCCATTCAAGCAGGACGTTTCGAAATTAACAGATAAAGGTACCAAATGTCCTTCTATAACGTAGATTTTTATCATCACAAAGTATTTCGTTTATATCACAACAAAAGTTTGACAAAGGTATTTTAAACATCTTGTCACACAGAGCAGATATTAGATGTTTCTCGAGAATTTATATTTCTAGGAAATACTCTTCAAGTATTCTAGAATGTAAATGAAAACTTCATCGAAATCAATACACAGTAGTGGCGGCAACATTCATGCTATTGACCGTTTCATCACATTAATGCAGAGCATTATCCTTCCACATTGAGTTTCACGCACCTAAATGAATGGTCTTTTTAGTGGCAAGCGACATATTTCTGCAGCGTTAATTATTACTTCGTCAGTAAGATTAACCTGCATGACAGTTCAAAGTTTGGTTCAGGAATGCCAGGCACAGTGGTAAAATCATTTTTGGAAATTTCACAGCTGAATATTTCTATGCTAATATTCTGCAACTGAGTGGCAGTAAGATATGCAATCGCAAATAAAACATCATTCGAGGTGATAACAAATAATGATTACAAAATGTCGAATGTCTGTGAATCATTAATGCACTCAATGCAAAAGTGAATGCATAAAATGATTCCTGTCGTGTTTGTTTAAAAAATCTATCGTATGTAATTCTTCTGTCATTACAACCATCTCTGTATTTATTTACGGCAGGCTGTCCACACACCAATTTGAAAGCAATTCAAACACTTACTCATACTACGGTGACCACAGTAATGTTCTCAAATTAATTTTGTTTCATTTCATTCAGTTTATTATTAGCATTGTCAATATTCTTATTGTTTTTACCGATTACCTTGTGATGTTGATACAGATCTTTTTGTAAACAGTTAACCGCAATTCCTCTAAGCTTCGTCCATTTAGATTGATGATCACTTTTATCACACGCATGACGTAATTTTATAATCTGTCACTTCACCTTCCATATTTCCAGTAAGTCTGCCGCTTTCGGGTTGCATCTCACATTATGCGACTATCTAGAAACGTTTTCGTCGTAAAATGTTTGAATTAACTGGTCTGTCTTGGAAAATTTCGTGTTTCGTCGGCTCTCTTACATGAGTGAAAAAGATAACGGTCACTTAAAATCCACTTTAGTGATTATTGCTGTCGATTGCCTATTTGGAATGTAATTCCTGTCAACACTTACAAAGGAGTTATTAGTATATTGACATTCTAAAATAGGTTGAAAGTATTTCATATAATATTGGTAGAGAAAGTAAGTAATTAGCGACGATGGAATCGAGAAAGAATAGAGATTTATATGTGCTACTTACATGTTGTTAGTAGTTAGTAGGCTGTTTTGTAGGTGGGTTTTCCCGTAGATGCATGATAATTTATGCATTCTCAACCTGCAGACATTTTGGTAATAATATAAGTGAGGTTAGGCAACTTAAACCATGAGATGAATCTCAGTAGCCAAATATTCAGAGGATGTTTCACGAGACCACCTGTCTGTGTTTCTGCATAAGGATGTTTGGCATTTCTACTGAATCATTTCACTAAAAACATCGCTTGGAGACGTATATTCTTTGTTCACCTTAGACGTCATACAGAGAGAGATTACAAACTGATATAGCACAAACTCTAGAAACCTCGGATTTGCATGTGGACAGGCAGGCCTACAGACAGTATGAATTTTTCAAATGACACCGTTAACCCGGTGTTGTAATTTAACTCAATTTCGTCACAGATCAGATGGATTGGCAGAATATAACTGACATCACGTGACTGGATCTCACTTGTCCTTGAAACACCTCTACAACATGTTGATTTATATGATAGTGTGCCACAGTCAGTTTGAGGAAGAGGCTGACTTGCAGTTCTGCTCACGTAAACATTCCTCAAGAGGTGTGCAGCAGTCTCATTTATGCAGTCAGTTTTGATTGATTTATGGTCGCTGGCACACTGGTATCCGTTCTCCGTCATCACCCGCTCCTCGAAATAACGAATACACGATGGTGTACAGTTCTGTGTTATTATTACTGGGATGAGATTTCAAGCACAACTCATAAATCACCTTCAAATCACCTCATTATGATCTTGTCACAAATCAGCTTCATTAGATAAAGTATTCGCCTCAGTGATGATGGGCTTATATAGTGTCGCTCAAATAGCTTTTCAAATGCGTTATTTTCCCGAATGATGTCATTCAGCCATCTTAGATTCTCTAAGGATCCCACTCGTAGTGCTTCAAACATACGATGAATCCAGCAGACAAATTAATCTGCATGCTAAGCTCTAGTGATTCAATACTTGTCTGAAACGTCAGTTCTCCGACTGTGTATTGAGATATTAGCGGTAAGAAGTAAATATGTGGTGGACAAATTGTTTAGAAATTCCTCCTGGACAATCCATCATCTGTGCTGATTTACCTGTTTCAATTAATTGAGTAATCATTACGCGTTTTCCACCTAGAATATGCATCATTAATTTGACATTTGCATATCACATGTTGATTTCTACCTTTACTAATTTGCCTTTGTCCTTGTTCAATCTTTAATTGTAATGCTTCTTTGCCAGTGTGTACATTGACAATGTGTTGTTGGATGGCATGAATTTTTCGAGTCACCCTGAACTGTCTGCAGGAAGTGTTGATGTGTGTTTCTTGTGGACAGAGATTTGATTCCAACTTCTTGGGAATATTCTTCTCGATTCTAAGATGCCTTTCAAAGCTCAACTTTGGTTAACTGATTTTATCTTACAATACGTGTTTTTAATATATATAGATATAGCTGCCTCGCAGCACTGTTTAGGTAAATCTGAGTTTCACTGTTATTATTGCTTAGTAGAAGCGCCAAAGTACTGAAAATTGATCGTATTTTCCCAGCTTTTTGAACTTTTCGTGATAGCGCGTGTCTCAACGAAGTTTTGTCGGCTGTGCAGTAAAACGTAGAGATAACCCAATAGATTTGGTCTTTATGAAAAATAAGCACACGGAGCAGACATGTGGTGATATCACTTGTGGTTGATATACCCTAGTTAGTTAAGAAAGACATTTGCGTAAATGTACAGACACATCTGTGTCATCTTGCTCTGAGTAAGGATAGCTGACGCTAACTTCAACACATCGATGCTGTCCTGCCGACTACCATTTCTAACTCAACTTATATTTCAATTGATATGAAATCAGACACTCAGAAACTCAAAACGTATGTTATTTACCATTCCATGGAATACTCCAGAATGACCTTTGTTTTTTCAGACCTCATTTGCAAATTACTCTTGTGAATTGATCAGCGTTAGTGTAAATGATGTTATAATGTTTCGTTTGGCAAAGTCTTGAAACTTTGTGATTGCTGTTTATGAGAAATACAAGTTTGCAAAGTAATCGAATCGATGCATAGATCATTGTTCATCATGCTACTCAGAGGACAATTTGAATCAAGCGATTGTTCTTTTGTTATCAAACATAAGAGCAGGTTTTGATGGTATTACTCCAGGTGACTGTGCATCATCCACTGATGTAGTCTGATCAGCTCTAACTTAGTCATCACGATGATAGTCAACAAGATTCTCCAGTATCAATTGGTAATCTCACGCATAGTAATCTTACTGCAATTGAGTTGTCAGCCGCATTTTGTGATTATTCCTTCCTGTTCCTGTCAGTCGTTTTGTTTCCAATAATGACTACTCCAAATGCTGTAGAATTCCCATGTTCACTTACTTACGTACATATGTTGTGCATGCTTTCAATCAACATCAATGACTAGTTATCATACATTGATTCACATATTTCAAAGACTGTGAGAAGGTTATTCACTACACGTCAGGTTGGGCGACGGGCCAGCAATCTAGCTACACGAATTCAATCAGACTGCCACAGAAACTTCAACGCACAAAAATATAATGAAAACAAAATTCTTCTTCTCTGGAATCGGAGAGGCGAAGTGACGTGAGCTGGTTCAAAACTTCTGGAAGCCTGTCAACCTATGTGTCTTCTTTCCATGAAAACAAGAATAAGATTGAGGACGTGGGATGTACTCACAATGGACGAGACTGGAAGGCTGCCAAGTTAGTCAAATAAGGGTGAGAATATGGCATAGAACTGCTGGAAATATGCGAGACCAGATGGAGTGGATATCGACTGTCCAAATTTTCAACTGGTAAGTTAGCAATCTACTCAGGTCACCCAGACGACAACCACGAACACACAGGGGCTATCATGATGTCATCAGTGGCAGCCAGAACCATAATGCATTGGGAACCAACTTCATCCAGGATCATGACAGCAAGATTCAACTCAAAAAGAGGATGGGAAGGATATACTTATCCAGTGATACGCACAGTGCTACGAACAACGCCGAACAAGACGAGAAGGAACAGTTTTATAGACGACTACAAACAGTAATGGACAACATCTCAAATGTTGACATCAAAATCCTCATAGGCGATATGAATGTCAATGCAGATTCAATAGGAAGAGTACTCATCATGGGACGAGAGGCTGGCGCTCGGAAAAGTGTATGAGGAGAGAAAGATCTTCTCAGACTTCTGCTCTTTCAGTAAACTCGTGATCGGAAGCAGCGTGTACAAAAAAAGGATATACACAAGGCTAACGACATAGACTTCGTCTGACGGACACATCACAAACCAGATATACTTCATCTTGATAATTCTCAAGGAAGTGGAGATGCAGCCTGCTGCACACAAAGTAGAGTAGGGAAGCAGATATGGGCTGAGACCGTCATCTAGTGCAAAGAACCGTCAAAGTGAAATTGAAATCCATGAAAACAAATGGAGACAGACCACAATTAAAGTTCAATATTCAGACACTAAATGACAAAACTACAGGGTATACATTCGGTAGAGATAACAGAGCAAAGTTAGAGACATTATGTGGCATCACTGAGGAAGCCTGTGTTTAAGTACATTGGAACTAACTCTTTGAAGATGATGGTGAAGCAATCAGGTATCACAAACTACAGGATTTAACACCGGTAAACCCCTCCACTTATCTAGGAATCATGGTTCCAAAGGAAGATGTCAAAGCAGGCCAGAATCGGAAAGGCACGATACGCCATCATCAACCTGAAACTTATTTGGATAACGAAAAAGATTCGCATTTCCTACACCGGTGTGAAGTCAGATAGTTCTTCTATACGGATCAGAAACTCGGCCATCGCATCACGAAATGGTCTTCGAACAGAGAGCTGCAGACATCCATCGACAGCTAACTTCGCTTGCTCTATACTTAAGATCACATAACTGGCTGACCACAGAAAATTAGCAACAAGAAACTCACTCTGCGAACAAACCAACCAAGAGCCGTCTGCTCACCAAATATATAATGCTATTTGCAAGCAGGCTACTTCAGTAAACTATTTCCATTAAACCCTCACGAACGACCTATGTTCCTCTGCGTTTTGTTGAAATCTATTATTGTTAATCAACCGGTGTACTTATAAAAGGCAGAGGGCCACTTCACTAAATTGTTTGCATTCTTCACTCAAGAATGACCTTTGTTTATTTGCGTTGTTGTTGAAAAGTATCATCAATAATCAGTCAGTGTTTATGTAGCCATCATTTCCAAGTTAGATATTTAGAAATCACTAAAGTTTATGATAAAAAAATATAAACGTGTGAGACAAAACAATTTGTGGACTTTAGTTAATTACATTTAGTTATTCATATTTCTCATTTACCGTTATTCCCTCCACTATTCATAACAATCAGACACAAATTGAGTGCTTGCAAACAAATGTGGCAGCATATATGAGCCCACTATCATATATACATATATACACATATACAGTAAAATGGTAGAAATAATATTGAAATATGTGTTAAACTTGGGCACTGTGGTAGAAAGTAATTCCATATTAGTTTGTTTATTAGATATATGACACAGTGAATGAAACAGTATTATTTACTGGATGACATTTCGAACAATATTTCGTGTTCATAATCATATCAATTGTAATCACACGACTTTGAAACTTGAGTTGTATAGTTTTCTTTGTTTCCTCCTATTTGTCGTCACACGGGGTAGTAGAATTTTCCAGATATGGGGGACAGGTGATGAATCATTCCTATCACATGTATTTGCAGTTGATTCGATGAACAAAGCTTCTTTTATCAATCTCTCCCTTCACCCTCTGAGATTAGATTTTAAAACTGTCATCCTATCGCATCCTATTGCATGGTTGTGTGTAATTGCATGTTGTACTTGAGATAACTGAACTATTCCCTAGATTTCTTATCTAATTCGGATCAACCAATCGAGATTTTGTTAAGTTTTGTGTTAGGCTAGTCTGACTGCGCCTGTTCTACTAGATTGACCTATTTATTTGACCTGACAATCACTCCAGTAGAGTATTAGATAAACTAAATTGTTTTGTTTTAAAGGCTCCACAGGATTGATCCTCTAACCGATAAAACTTGTTTCTAATTGAGCTTGTGGGTTTGAATGCCACTTTTATTCCTGCCTTGTTAACAGTTCTGCGTAAGGTTTCCGAGGTTCCTTCTTGCATGGAATTACTACTGATGATTTAGATTCCGTATTGTTGGTGTTGTCATTATCTTGCGCATGTTTGACATGCATATCGTCATTAATACTATTATTATCACTATCGCAGGAATAAAATCGGCATTCAAACACAAAAACTCAATTAGAAACAAGCTTTGTCGGTTAAAAGATCAATCCTGTGGAGCCTTTAAAACAAAACAATTTAGTTTATCTAATACTCTACTGGAGTGATTGTCAGGTCAAATACATAGGTGAAAGTAGTAGGACAGGCGCAGTCAGCAACTCACATAAAACTCTTATTTTTGTGAAAGAAAACTATTGCAATTATTTGCCTTTCAAACACTGATCCGTTGGATATAATATTGTCGATCGATAATACCTATAACTATCTATTTGCCACTGTGTGCTTGTGTTATGACACAAAGTAATATCTTTAATTGTATATATTGATGGATTTACATGTTCAACTTGGCTCAAGTCAGTGAGTCTATGATTTTGGTATCATTTTGGTTAACTGTACTTGATAATTATTATGATTATTATTGTATCCTTTAATTCCTAGACGAACATAGGGCTCGAACCGTGAGTCTGCATTGCGTTCGGTTCTCTGCTAGAGTCTTCACCTGGCTCCAAGTCTGTCCACACGTTTTCATCTCCTTTTCACATGACCTCCTACAAGTCACCCACCCTCGCACTGACGACCAACTCGCCACTTCCCTTTCGGGTTCCACTGGAGCAATGGCTTGTCTAGTGATGTCACTTGATGGTTTCCTTAGAGTATGGCCAGCCAATCCATCTCCATTTCTTCCTGCATATTTATTGCACATTCGGTACCTGGTTGGTTCACTCATTGTCGGAGATCTCTATTGCTGATCTTTTCTGGCCAGCCATCTGATCTTGAGTATTGAGCGAAGACAACTGTTAATGAAGGTCTGTAGTTTGTTTGAGATGCTCTTTATGACGCACTGGCCAAGTCTCTGATCCGTATAGTGAGTAGCACTGACTTCACATTGGAGTTGAAAATCCGGATCTTATTTTTCATGCTGAGTGCTGTTGACCTCCATACAGACTTGAGAGTAGTGGAAGCTTGTCTTGCTTTTCCGATTCTTGCTTTGATAGCCTCGTCAGTTCCGTCCGCTGTGGTTGAAACGATGCTTCCCAGGTAGTTCAAAGAGGTCGATTCTTTCAGGTTCCTTCGATTTATGCTGATCGTTGTCTGTTGTTGTTGTTGCTGTTGGTGGTATTGCCAGGGACTTTTCATCACCTCTGTTTTATCTATGTTCACCTGAAGTCTTATCTTTTCCGGATGCTTCTTCTGCCAACTTGTTGCTTTTCGCTTGCATATCTTCCAGTTTGTGGGAAATCACACATATATCATCGGTGAAGTCCAGATCCTCCAACTTTTTCGTGTGAGTCCATTTTATGCCTGTTTACTCATTGCCCGCTGTCTGTCGCATTATCCAGTCTACTGCAATCAGGAAAATTGCTGGCGATAGTAGGCAGTCAAACAGCCTTGTTTTACTCCTGTCCTCACTTCAAAGTATTCCGTGAGTTTCCCGTTGTGGATTACTTGGCATGCAGCATTGTTGTACAGCTGTTGAATGAGGTGTATAATTGTCGGTGGCACCCCGTTGTAGCGAAGTAGTTTTCAAATCACCTCTCGATCGAAGCTGTCTGTCGAAGGCCTTTTCAAAGTCGATGAAGTTGAGATAGAGAGGTGACTGCCATTCCAAGCTTTGTTCAATGATGATTCGTGATGTGTCTATCTGATAAATACATGACTTGTTTCTCCTGAATTCAGCCTGTTCCGGTCGAAGTTTTTCATTCAGCGCATGTTTGATCCTCTCCAGAATGATGCGGCTTAGTATTTTGCTTGGGATAGACAGGAGCATAATTCCGCGCCAGTTCTTGCATTGACTTAGGTCTCCTTTCTTTGGTAGTTTGAATAGGTATCGTTTTTTCCAATCCTCAAATAATTTTCCTTCTTTCCACACTTTCTCCAGTAGTGGCGTCATCAAGTTCGCTGTTGTCTCTGGGTCAATTTTCTATGCTTCTGCTGGGATTCCATCTGGTCCTGCTGCTTTTCCAGCTTATAGCATCTTGATTGCCTTCTCGATTTCTGATTTCGTCGGGGGGTTGGTGCTCACTGGTAGCTCTGTCTCCGTTTTTGATATTGTTGGGCGCGTTGTAGGTGGTGGTCGATTTAGGAGTCTTTTGAAGTGTTCAGCCCAGTGTTTCCTTTGCTCCACTTCTTTGGTTAGTGACTTGCTGTTGTCATTCTTCACCGGCTTGATTTGTGTCAAACGTTTGCCCGATAGGTACCTAGTTGTTTGATGGAGTGTTGCGAGGTCTCCTTTGCCTGCAACGCAGCTAATTCTGCTTCACTTTCCATGGCTTCATAATATTTTCTTTTGTCTTCTCTGCCACTCTTCTTCACACTTTCGTTCAATGTCTTGTAGTTTGCATTCAAATTATGTTTTGTTGCTCGTCGGTGAACTGGATAATCTCTTGTTTCACCGTCTCTCTCTCTTCTATCAGTCTCCAAGTGTCCGTAGTGAGCTACTGTTTGTCCTGTCTCTTTTCCTGCCTAGATTTTCCATGCAGATTTGACTCCATACTATTTTCAAGTTGTTCCAGTGCTTGTCGACGCTGGCCTCTTCGCTGGTGTTGATTTGTGTCTCGGTTTTGTCCTTTATGTTTGCAGTGAATATGTCCTTTTTGTCCTGGTCCTTCAGTCTTTGAGTGTTGAACTTGGCTTGTGGTCTATCTGCAGCTCCTGTTTCTCTGGAATCTTTTAATTTGGTTTGAATTGTGCCTTGTACGAGGTAGTGGTCTGAGCCAACGTCTGCTCCTCTTCTTACTTTCGTCCACAGTAGGCTGCGCCTCCACTTCCTTGAGATTGAGATGAAGTCAATTTGGTTTTCGGTTCGCCCATCTGGTGACACTGATGTAGCTTTGTGGATATCTTCGTGTTTGTATACGATGACACCGTGTTATTTTGTGAATGATTTTGAGTCCTAGTATTGGATTTGGTGGCTGCTTTTTGTCTAACCGATATCCAAACAACGTTTTCGGCATAGTAGGACCTACAGGAACATAAGTTCCACCCAGTGTAGCTCGTTGGGTCATTGGGATATGCAAGCCCAACTACCACGTCAAGGTAGCAGCTATCGATCGGGAAAGATGCAGAGATATTGGACATTTGTTATCACCTCGTATGAAATTCTAATGGCAATCACATATCATGTTACCTATCAGTCGCAGAATAATAGCAAAGAACTATTCAACTGTGGAGTTTCCCAAAGTAATTTTACCACTGTGTCTGGCATTCCCAAATCACATTTCGAAGTGTCGTTTATATCTACCTTACTGAAGAAGCATTATGTGTTACTGAAAAAATATTTTGTCTATCACTTAAGAAGACCAATTTTTGCTTAATGACAACAAACTCTGATTAAGGAAAGATAATATTGTCCATTAGTGTGATGAAACGGACAACAGTATGAAGGTGTAAATCCATCTCTGAATGTTGCTGCAGCTCCTGTATATTAATTCCAATGAAAATGTTATTTTCACCCTAGAAATTTACAAGATTAATTGTTAGGAATAATGTCTTATTGTGAAACATCCACTTTCTATCCATTCTGACTAGATGAACAAGAGAATCATGTTTTGAAAATGAAAATCTACGCAAAAGAAAGAAATCTGATTCATTCACACTTTCATACTGGAACGACGTGCGTGAATGGACTACAGTAGGCGCCTTCTTACTAATACATATGTAGAGTGATACTTCACTTGAGTATGATTATGATTATCAGAAGTAGCAAGGATCATGTTGACTGAAAAATATGTTATTTTGCACCCCGTTGTAATTCTCTTAAACACTTACACACGTTGCATAAACATCGAAAACATTATCATGGAGAACATTGGAATAATGTTCAAATTAAAAATTGGTTTGTTTACATTGATTTTTTGCTGCACGAATGTACATGGATAAAGATCATTATGGCGTATCAAACTCAGTGTTATCAGAGTGTTTGTTGACGTAGTCTCCCAACAATTATATAAATGTCACATGTGTGAATACTTGAGCAGTATATTGGAATAGGAGACTGTGAGTTTATCAGCTTGTAACTGACTGATGTGTACGAATACCATAGGTTTCGATGTTGTAAATGAAAAATTATTTGTAATATTCAGATATTAACTATATTATTATTATTCTCTGAAGTTCGAAGTGGAATATAAGCCTTCAAACGCACAATTACATTTCATCTTGTTTTCTCCAGTTTACTTTAGTTGCCTCCGCGGTTTCCCGTTGGCTTCTATCTCCTACTCACACCATCTTCATTTAACCCTCTAATATCCAACGCCCATCCTCCTTCCACTCGGGGGCCTGATGCGTCGTGTGAAACTAGTGGGAGACAATTTGCTTGTTGAGTCATATACTCATATTTGTATATCACATTTGAAGAGTGGTCCGCGAACCAAATAATGAATTCCACCTTATCCACATGTAAATGAGCATATATGTGTAGCTCACAGTAATGATTCCGTCAAAGGTTTCATATGATAATCTGTACACTTATTCGTAAAGTACATTACTTAAGTGTTTCGCGTGTTGATGTTCTTTGTGGTGTGCAATGATGAGTAATTATGTCAATCATTTTCAGATTTACAAAGGAACGAGGAATTACAAGCTAATGATGTGGTTCACAGCTGGTGTTGCGATGGAGACTGGCGAGTGAGATAACATTCCAACCAATCCATTTCGATTTCAGTAAAGTCACTGATGAAAGAAAAGTAGATTCATTGCCTGTTCTGATTGTTAAGATTGTACTTGGGTAAGTACGTGCATATATTTTTCCATCTACTTTTCAAAATTAAACTGCTCACTTCCAACAGATAAGTTTTAATAAGGTGTGAAACATTCCCATATCATGAATTAAAGTAAATTTGAACGAAAAATATTCTTTTCAATATTTACTCTTCAGGTTCTCACAATTATGAAATATAATATTTGTTGTTGTTACAATAATAGCTAGTTATGCGGCGGATACATTCTCTACGTAGAATAACAGATTAGTTATAGGGTGTCAAAATACATAGTCGTATTTGTATGACAAACGTGCTAGGCTGAAATCGATTACAAAATATTTCTGTGAAATGGGAGACAATGGTAATGATTTATATATATGTCCAAACCAAGTTCACTTTTAACAGTTTGAAAAAAATTTCGGCACTGAGTATATGATATTCACTATAATAAAGGGTTTTATATTTCCCAATGAATGAAGTACAAAACGATATTGTTTGTAAAAACAATATCATTTCAAGTTTGTCTACGGTAGGAACAGCGTCTGGACCGGTATTTTGGATACAAAGGTCCGGTTCAGTCGATATTATTCTCACCAACAGTGCATCTTCCGTTCAACCCTCTTGGTTTTATTTCTTTCTTTGCTTATTATTACAATTATTATTATTGTTATTATTATTCGTCATAATTCATGCCATTCATACAAACATTCTCTCAATACTATCGAATTTTCCATTTATACCATCCGGACTTATTATTAGTGATATTATATCCTTTCTCAATATATCCTTCCACCTGTTGCATTTCACACATTCGTTATTTCATTATGAACCTCGCATTGCAATCTTACTATCCTCTCTTTAATGCATACCACTTTGTGCTAGCCACTCACTCACCTGACACCTTCTAATAATCTTGAACTGACTTGTCAATTTTCCTACCCCACAATCTACAAATCTATTATGACTAATCACCACCATTCTCTCCCATTTCATCGAAATATTTTGTAATCGATTTCAGCCAACTTGCATGTTTGTCATACAAATACGACTATGTATTTCGACACCCTATAACTAATCTGTTATTCTATGTAGAAAATGTATCCGCCACATAACTGGCCATTATTGTAACGACAACAAATATTATATTTCATAATTGTGAAAACCTGAAGTGTAATTACTGCAAAGAATATTCTTCGTTCAGATTGACTTGCAACTGATAAGTTGAGCAGTAGACAGTAAACTGATCATGGAGAGTATGGAGAAATGGCAAGTTTCAAAATGTCGGAGATGGATTCTCATCCTGACAACCTTTTTCTGCTGACTTCTACTTAACTGAATTAAAGTTATTTTATGGACAGTGAGATCATTCATGTCATAGTGGGTTGTAATTATCATGTACTTCATTGGTTCTTCTTATATTCATTGACTGAATGTGTTATAATTTCGGTGAAGTAAGTGTGACAGGAGTGTGAAAGTGCATGAATTTGTTCAATTCAACAAGATATCTGTCAATGTTATTAATTTCTCACTAGGAAATCTTTAGTTAATCTTACTGTTTGTAGAATGGTGCATATGAGACGTATTTGAGTACCGCATTGTCTATGGAATCACAAGTTCAAATGAAATTAACAAAGGTTCTCATTAGAGTAGAAATTTGTAGAATGTTTCTTTCTTAAAGCATATTTCTGATCAAGTTTCGACTGTGATGTATGTTGAAATGTCCAAGGACGGATCCTATCACAATGATCGTGTTACTTCACCGATTGGTGAACATTGTATGAACAATGAGTTATACAAGACGTTGCTGTCTGAGCACAAACTGATCTGCTATTGATTTTGATGAATTCATTGATGCCACATTGTATTATTCATTTCAGAATCTTTGGTTTCATTATGAACCTGTGCGTACTACTTACTCTGAGATTACGACTGAAGTATCGAATTTACATCATTATGATGACACTGGCAGTAAGTTATGAACTGATGCAATTGTTTCGTGAATGATTCTCTTGTAAATGTAGACTGAAATGCAGGGTCCTTGAACAACATCGTGTGAAATCGTATTTCCATAAAGTATCTCATTGTAGATAAGCAAATGAAAATTCACAGAAAGTTGTAATTTTCATTGTTAATTTGGAGATTTCAGTCATGGGACACCTTCATTTAGCCAGTATACATCTCGTTTAAGGGAAGTTGTAATCAACAGATTCGACAGTTGCAATCGTAGACCACTCACCACTCAGGTTATTGCTGTGCAACTGATATTTATTAACAACATGAAAGAAGGTTCAAAGAAAGTCTCTAGGTATTATTTAATCGACATATCAGTGTATAGTAGACTCAATGTATCACGCCCTTGGCATTACTGGTACAACGTGGTTCTTTGTAATCTACCTGTCAGAATATACAGACATCATGCTGAGTGGTTATCGTTGAAAGAATTATCAGGCGAAATGAAGAGACTGGCTGCAGTAAAACTGGATCATTTTAAGTGTATGAAGGTGAAATCGATTTAGAAGAAAACAAATGTTTCATTACATCTCGCATATCACAAATAATCCTAAACTACCTGCGAACGTCCGCAACATTAATTTCTCCTCTGAAATGAAACGCACTGTAGACGTTTAGCCATACACGTGGATATTTGTCTACAAAAACATGAAGACAACACGTGACGATGCAGAAAGCGTCATTATATTGAGACCACAACGACAGATAGCCATGACCGGAAATTCATGTACGTTGCAGATCACATCGTTGCTTACTGGTCTGAAGTTTGATAACACTCTGATCTCTTCAGTGGATACAACTACAATGATGACTAGCATATCACATTTCTCAACAAATATGCGCTGACTTCAGAAATGCTTTCAGTAATGAAATGTCATAATGTGAATGACCGCTATCGATGTAACATGAACACACAAAATAAAAGTGTCGAATGTTTCTGCACAACAAGTTATAATCTATCTATTTTTGATTGTGTTTTCTAGATCCTTTCATGGACTGTCGTTGATTGTATATTGTGTTATCAAACTGGCATTATAAACAGCTTGATTTCTTTCGTTATAACGGCTGTCATGGCTTCACTAGCAATACTTCTCGGATTCAAATCAAAACATTTTACACCGAAGGGATATGCTGTGTTCTATGGAATGCTTGCCGTATTCTGTATCGTAGGATGCATCTTCTGCATTATATCTGAATACTACCATGTGAGTGTTTAATGTGAACTGCGAATTTTACCCCACATTTTCCTAGTGTATATGGGCATGTATGAAAATATACCTGGAAAGTTTGGAATTGGCTAAGTATTGTGTTGCTACTATTTGCGTAATGCATAGTGACGAGTTCACGCCCATTACATAGTTAGTGAATAGCGAATTCTCAAGCCATTCCTTGCATTTTGAAAATAGACTGAATGTACCATAAAAAATTCTTGACGAACAATCTCTGCTAGCTACTAAATCCAAACTAACTAACTGTTTGTTGGAATCAGGCATTTCTTCGAATTTCCGTTTCGAATGATAATTTCAGTTACAAATCGAAACAGTTCCCTTATGCCATTTGTATCTAACCAACGATTCATAAATTTTCACACTAATTCTTATTTTGTTTGCTTTCCAATTTCAGTTTCCATACAATCTACTGGGCGCCATATTCCTTGGTTGTGGAGTAATGCTCGTGAGTTCCAAACATATTTCCTGAGGATGTTGTATTGACACTTTTCAATGTGTAATCTATGTGATTATCCTCATTGATAGTTCTCATCATTGTCAGTTGACAGTATTCACTCAGCTGATCTCCACATTTGTAGCTGGATTGTCCTTTGTGCTAATTATAGTTAGATATAAGTAGTGCGCTGATGTACGTCTTCAAAGAAACATAGAAAATGTGTGTGCCTGTGTCATTAGGAAGGTCAGTGAAGAGGAAACGCAACACGACTGTGGAGATGCTGTAAGAAATAAAGTGAGATCAAACAGCAATGATGGAGAAAGACATCTTGCGGAATGGATGATATTACTTTCAATTTGTGAAAACAGTGTAGGCTTCATGATTTTCGTGATGTCTGTTTATTTGTGAATACTTGTTCTCAGCAGGATATTTCTCAGTTGGTGTAACTGTTAATGAGGCATATCAGGTGATGTTAAATTCCGATATTTCATTTTATCGCTAGGTTAACTGATTATCATGAGAAACCGTGCACTAATGAAATCCACTGAGCTTGTGTAGGCCTCATCATTCAAAGATGCATTGAGATTGCATTTAATAAAAAAGACCAAATGTTTTTTCCTCATATTCACTCCGAATCTTTGCAATTTGTGTTATGATATTTGCAGACAATATACTACATAACAGTGTGGTTAAGGTATTCCAAAGAAGAAGTAGTAAGATGGAAGATATTTATAATCTACATTGAATTGTTCAATTTTCTGGGACTATTCATGGTATTCGCCAATTTATTCGATTACACCAAGTAAAGAAGAATACAGGTAGCTGATATTGTGTCATTTTCTACCTTTGATGATACCTGAATAAATAAACAAGTAGTTGTATACGCTGACTTCTGTTGTAAAGTCAAGAATTCACAATATGATTAATTTCGTTTCACTGCTTCAGAAAGCGATTTCAAAAATGATCTTCACGTGTTTGAGTTTGTAACTATAACTGTTATCCTGATAAGCAACGTGACGACGTTGTTATATTTGTTAAATTTTGTGAAAAATTTACTCTCTCTTCACATTCCTGGCGACCGAATCCTCCACCAAAGTAAATATCTACCTGTATTATTTGTCGAGAAAAGTTTTTGTGCACACTTATGACATCCCATGAGTGAATTTAATCGTGTCAGTTGGTTTGAACGAAGTCATATGCCGTAGACAATTTCACCACCTTGTGAAATCATAATCACATATCATCCATATTAACGCCATTTTAGTATGCAAGTACATCTGCACTTCCTCGGTATTGTTAATAGTTTTCAGATTGTCCAGGTGTCTGCATCAGTTGACCATATCCGTTCTTTGAGCTAAAACAAATTATTCGCGAACGCTGTCGTAAAACCACGATGGGAGAATTGTACACTGTGAGGTTATTTCGTATTCTGACAATAAGTAACACATTTCAGTTGTTCACATTCCTCCACCTCTGAAATGACACTCATGAGTTATTGAGAATATGGCGAAATTGGAATGATAGTACTCTGTTCGAGGAAAATCTGTAATTAGAAATGAGCCTTCACAGTTTCTGGTTTTGTTATGCAGTAATTTCTTACTTAAATTTTAGTCTAATTACTAATGAACACACTGAATATCGTTGACCATAGCTCTTACTTGGCTTCTCTGAGGCATTCAGCTTTAATACTTTATCCAATATTGTATCACAAACAGTCGACACTTCGAGATGATAGAAGAATGCTCATGTGAGGAATGTACACCGGCATAAGGCAGTGAGATTACATCATACAAATGGATGAAATACAACAGTGTTGCACAAATGTGAGACTACAAATGCATTTGTGAACAGTCTTGATATGTTGTTTTCCGTCTACAAATGACGTCACAAGAGATCTTTCTGTGTATGTGCGTTTATGTTTTCACCCATAGTTACATGTATACGAGTAGGACTTGGGCACTGTGGTGGGGTATAACTCCATAATTTTAACTGATATTGTTGCTTATTGCATAATACTGTATAACACTGTGAGACTTTATCAAATTAAATTTTCTACATAATAGAGAGGTACATGAAATTGGTGACGTCATCAGACTAGTAGGACTTTATCAAATGGTATTGTGACTGGACAAATCGCCCAATCTTTTATGCCACAAGGTGTATTATCTATCTTTATATGAATCAGTATCAATTTCACCGAGCATTTTCCGTGTTTCATAATCATATTTAAGTGTAATTATTGAAGTGAATATTAACACATGGTGTGGTGTTTTCAACATGTCGTGTGAATGTATCTAATTGTTGAGATGGTAGCTATATGGATTTTGATTTTATTGAGCCTAAAATCAAAAACAGAAAATCAGTTTAGATGGTTGTAGGCAATCGGCCACATTGCAAACCTGACTGATAGAATTCAGTCTGCACCAGAGAAAGCACTAGACACATCACACTAGTTAGTGCCTAGTGTCCAATCAAAGAAAATTAGTTTATTCAACTGGTTGCCCAAAACATCGATTGCACTTTCGAATCTTAGTGGAACAAAATTATCACTATGGATGAATGCGTATTCAGTATAGAAAAAATACCCATATAGACATTCAGAAAGCAAAGGGATAGAGCGAAGAAATATTTTCTGACTACTTCATCTTTAATCACACGTCATCATAATCCAAATCGTTTTATTTTCTTCATTAATCTGTTGCGTTATCAACTTGAGAACACGCTCATTTCTTGATTACTCTCCATTTATTCCAAAGTTATGCGTTACACAATCGATGTGTTGCAATCATTTATACCTTTCAATTGTGTGTATTAAGTTTCTTCGTTAATTATCACCCCATTGACATATTGATACTGACTAATTATTGTTAACAAACATATCAGTGCCACTTGATTGGTAGATTGCTGCGTATTGTAAAAAAATTCTATACATGTATATTAGAGTAGAGCCAGAGATGACGATCTAATTGAAAAAGGAATATATCTTCGCTCATTACTTTCACTTTCTAAATGTCTAAATGAGGATTTTTTCTATATTGAAATCTTCGGAACCACAGTTTGCGTGAAAGGTGTTCAGTGAATATCTGAAGTAGAGCATAAGGCTGAGTGAAGCGAGAATTTCTTTGCACCTCATTCTCTAGTGCATTGAGAGAATGAGTATTCATCAAACGTCAGGAAGCTACACTGTTGAGAGGATTTGAATGTTTTGATGTTGAATACCTGAGGATGTGTTGTAAGATGCGATGGCACTCATTGGCCAATTTACACTTGCTGGACATTTTGAGAAATATTCAGTATATGCTGATATGAAGTCCAGCCTCTCCCTTCTAGTTTATGACTATTCGTGATTTTCAGAGATAAACTGTGTCATGACTTAGTGGCAAGATTGATTTGTCTGGGTAATTCTATTCGTTCTGAATTCTGTAAGGAATAATTGAATAACCCCTAGGCTGACAGTAGCTAAGTGTAAAACGAAGTATTCTTCGTAAAACTTTCGTCATACGAGTTCTTCCGAAGGTCCAAAACCAGTATTTTTGACTCCTGATAGACAAATGAATAACCGAAGTTATCCAACGTCTTAAGGACTTGGAAATATTCCATGTGTGCAGCAGCTGCATCTGATTGCCTCCAACAACATTTACCTAGCGATTATTTACCTTACTATCCAATATTATCTTATTGTATCGCAGATACACCTTACTGAGGAGGCAATTCAAAGATAATTTGCACGCCTTGACTAACATTCATAACTAATAATTCAAATTATCATTTGTGTCTGCTTGATCGATGGAAGGTTATATAATGATGAAAAAGTATATTGATTGCTATGCAAGCGACTACTTATTGTTTGAGAGTATGGAGCTATGAAAAGGTTCGTTTTTTATATTCTGTTTCTGCTTTGAGGTTTCTGTGAAGATTAGATTGATTTTCAGCGGTAGGGCTACTAGTCCCAAGGCGAACATTCCCTCTGCTACCGGATTTAGGACTGGCTAGAAAACTAGGCGAGATTACCTACGAACACTAATGATATAACTAACTATAGTGGACTGGATTATGCGACAGACAGCAGGCAGAGAGAAGATTGGAAAAGGTTTTTCTGGTAACAAGAGTCTTGAATTTCGTGGACGACTTATGCCCAGTGTCACACATGCTCTCAGATTTATGTGCGTAAACAAAAAAATGGTTGAAGAAGCCAGTAGCGAAGACAGGAATTCAAGTGAAATAACGAAGACGGAGGCAATGAAGAACAACCAACCAGCAATTACTACCAACGGAATAAACTCGCAAGAAGTCACTTTCTCCACTTATATACGAATCACCATTTCAATTACAGAGAGTGGCACGATGACGATTCACAAACCATAATCGGTAAGGTGGCGCAAATCTTCATCACTCTGAAATCAGTTTGGAAATCTTCCTAACTCAGTATAAAGGGCAAGATTCGGATTTCCAATACAAATGTTAAGTCAGTCAGTTCTTCTGTATGGGTCAGAAACAGGCAACAGACTGTTAAGGACAGCTGACATGGCTGCATATTGAAGATCAAATCACCGGTCAGAAGTAATTTACAAGAAGTGATGGAATAGATCAGCACTCGCACCCAACACCCATATTTATTGTGTTGATAGAAGTTGGCAAATTATGGGGAGTTGAATGCACAATTATTGAACGAAAAAGTAAAGTTTCGGCATTATCAAAAGCTGTGGTATAAAAATGTAATATTATTTCTACCATTTTACTGTGACTTTATCGAAGTCTATGTGATGGTGGGCTCATATATGCTGCCACATTTGTTTGCAAGCACTCAGTTTGCGTTTTATTGTTATGAATAATGGAGGGAATAACGTCAAATGAGAAAAATGATTAACTAAATGTAATTAACTAAAGTCCACAAATTGTTTTTGTCTCACACGTTTATATTTTTTTCACAAACTTTAGTGATGGCTACATAAACACTGACTGATTATTGATGATACTTTTCAACAACAACGCAAATAAACAAAGGTCATTCTTGAGTGAAGAATGCAAACAATTTAGTGAAGTGGCACTCTGCCTTTTATAAGAACACTGGTTGATTAACAATAATAGATTTCAACAAAACGCAGAGGAACAAAGGTCGTTCGTGAGGGTTTAATGCAAATAGTTAACTGAAGTAGCCTGGTTGCAAACAGTATCACATATTTTGTGAGCAGGAGGCTGTTGGTTGGTTTTTCATTTTTCAATACTTAAGCGATTCTATTAAATAATAATAACAGTGAAACTCAGATTTACATAAACAATGCTATAATGCAGCTATACAGACAGCATATGTTTAGAAACACAAAAGAAGCATTGTGAGATAAAATCAGTTAACCAAAAATCAGCTTTGAAAGGCATCTGAGAATCGAGAGGAATATTCCCAAGAAGGTGGAATCAAAAGCTCCGTAATCACACCAACGCTTCCTGCTGACAGTTCAGGGTCACACGAAAAATTCATGCAATCCAACAACAGATTGTCAATATACACAGTGGTGAAGAAGCATTACAATTAAAGATTAAACAAGGACAAAGGCAAATTAGTAAAGGTAGAAATCAACATGTGATATGCAAATGTCAAATTAATGATACATAGTCTAGGTGGAAAACGCGTAATGATTACAGAGTTAATTGAAACTTGTAAATAAGCACAAATAATGGATTGTCCAGGAGGGATTTCCAAACAATTTGTCCACTATATATTTGCTTCTTGCCGCTAATATTTCAATACATAGTCGGAGAACTGACATTTAAGACACGTATTGAATCACTAGAGCTTAGCATGCAGATAACTTTGTCTGTTGGATTCATCGTATTTCTGAAGCACTACGAGTGAGATTCTTAGAGAAACTAAGATGGCTGTATGATATCATTCGGGTAAATAACTTATTTGGAAAGCTATTGGAACGACACCATATAAGCCCATCATCACTGAGGCGAATACTCTATCTAATGAAATTGATATTGTGACACGATGATAATGAGGTGATTTGAAGGTGATTTATGAGTTGTGCTTCAAAATTCATCCCAATAATAATTACATAGAACTGTACACCATCGTGTAGTTGTTATTTCGAGTAGCGAGTGATGACGGAGGATGGCTACCAGTGTGCTAACGACCATAAATCAATCAATACTGGCTCCATAAATGAGACTGCTGCACACCTCTTGAGGAATGTTTACGTGAGCAGAACTGCAAGTCAGCCTCTTCCTCAAACTGACTGTGGCACACTATCATATAAATCAACATGTTGTAGAGGTGTTTCAAGGACAAGTGAGATCCAGTCGCGTGATGTCAGTTATATTCTGCCAATCCATCTGATCTGTGACGAAAGTGAGTTAAATTACAACAAGGGGTTAAGGGTGTCATTTCAAAAATTCATACTGTCTGTAGGCCTGTCTGTCCACATGCAAATCCGAGGTTTCTAGAATTTGTGCTATTTCACCTTGTAATCTCTCTCTGTATGACGTCTAAGGTGAACACAGAATATACGTCTCCATGCGATGTTTTTAGTGAAATGATTCAGTGGAAAATGCCAAACATCCTCATGCAGAAAAACAGACAGGTGGTCTCGTGGTCTCTTGAAACATCCTCTGAATATTTGGCTACTGAGATTCATGTCATGGTTTAAGTTGCCTAACCTCATTTATATTATTACCAAAATGTCTACAGGTTAGGGATGCACAAATTATCATGCATCTACGGAAAAACCCACCTATGTAAATAGCCTACTAACTACTAACAACATGTAAGTAGGTTGTGGAGTTTCATATAAATCTCTATTCTTTCTCGATTTCATCGTCGCTAATTATTTACTTTCCCGTTATTAACGGAAATCCTCACTACCAAAATTGTATCAAATACTTTTGACCTAATTTAGAATGGCATTGCACTGATATTTCCCTTGTAAATGTTGACAGGAATTACATTCCGACTAGGCAATTGACAGCAATAATCACAATACTGCATGTAAAAACACCGTTATCATTTCTACCCATGTCTGAAGCCCGGACGAAACAAGAGATTTTCTTAGACAAGCCAGTTAATCTAAGCAGTTTACGACGAAAACATTTCCAGATAGTCGCATAGTATGAGATGCTAACCGGAAGGGGCAGACTTACAGGAAATAAGGAAGGTGAAGTGACGGAATATAAAATTACATCATGAGTGTGAAAAATGACCAATCAATACAAATGGACAAAGCGTAGTGGAATTTTTGTAAAGTGTTTATCAAAAATCCGTATCTACATCACAAGGTAATCAGTAAAAACAATAATAATATTGACAACGCTGATAATAAACTAAATGAAATGAAGCAAAATTAATTTGAGAACATTACTGTGGTCACCGTCCAGAAATACCAACAACAGCACGTACACAACTGCAAGTTGATACCAATCCTCCAACGAAAGCTGAAGTCATGAATGCAATCAAGCCTCTGAAAGCTGGAAAAGCCACTAGACGAGATAGTATACCCCCTGATGCACTGAAAACGGACCCAGAGACTGCAGCAGATATGCTGACTCCATTATTGCAAAAGGTCTGGAAAGAGGGAAAGGTGCCTACTGACTGGAGGAAAGGTTACCTCGTAAAACTACCAAAGAAGGGCGACTAAGGACTCTGCAAGAACTGGCGAGGAATCATGCTCCTTTCGACGCCAAGTAAAATCCTGGGTCGCATCATCCTGGAGAGAATAAAGGATGCACTGGATACAGAACTCCGACCAGAACAAGCTGGTTTCAGGAAAGGCAAATCATGTTCTGACCAAATTGCAACTCTACGCATCATCATCACAGAACAAAGCATGGAATGGCAATCAAACCTCTACCTCAACTTTATAGACTTTGAGAAGGCCTTCGACAGCGTTGACCGCGAAGTAATTTGGAAACTACTGGAATACTACGGCGTACCCCAAAAATTCATCAACCTTCTTCAACAGCTGTACGACAACGGCAAATGTCAAGTGATCCACAACGGAAAACTCAGCGAGGCTTTTGGAGTAAACACAGGAGACAGAGAAGGGTACTTATTATCACCAATGATATTCCTAATTGTGATGGACTGGATTATGCGTCAGACAGTGGGAAACGAGAAGACAGGGATATCCTGGACCGACGTGAAGAACCTAGAAGACCTGGATTTCGCGAGTGAATTATGTTTGATGTCACACAAAATCGAAGACTTACAAGCGAAAACCGACAAACTGGTCGAAGAAGCAGCAAAGACAGGACTCCAGGTGAACATAGACAAGACGGAGGTTATGCAACATCCAGCGCCAATCACCATCAACGAGAGGGATTTGAAACGGGTTACTTCTTTCACTTATCTAGGGAGCATTGTCTCAACTACAGGCAGGTGGGACGGACGAGGATGTCAAATCGAGAATCGGGAAGGCAAGAAACACATTCATCAACCTGAAACCAATCTGGAAATCTTCGTCACTCAACCCAGCATCAACAACAAATTTCGGATTGCTGAAATGAATTCCTTTCATTTAGGTCCGTGAAACACTCAGTACTGAAAGATAATGCTCGCTATTATTGTGATGAAACGGTCAATAGCATCAATGTAACTGCAACTGCTGTGTATTCATTTCGATGTGGATTCCATCTACATTCTAGAATATTTGAAGAGTATTTCTTAGAGATAACAATTTTCGAGGAACATCTAATTTCTGCCCTGTTTGACAAGATGTTTAAAATACGTTTGTCAAATTTTTGTTGTGATAGAAACCAAATACGTTGTGATGATGAAAATGTACGTTACAGAAGGACATTTGGTACCTTTATCTGTTAATTTCGAAACGTCTTGCTTGAATGGATTGTGGAGTGCTCACTTTTACTAATACTTATGTAGAGTTACACTTGACTGATAGAATTCAGTCTGCACGGAAGAAGGGAATGGACATATCTCACTTGTTACTGACTAGTATCCAATCAAGGTATCCTATACAGTCCTACAGGAGGTCAATCGCGAGTCCGAATAGCTCAGTGGTAACGTCTCTGACTTCTGGCAGCACTAGGTGACGCGGGTTTGAATCTTAGGAGAGACGTGACTTCCTTCAAGGTTGTAGACACGCCTTGCTTACGAGTGCCAACTAGCAAGAAACCTAGGTCCAAGGCTTCCTGCTGATTGTCCCCAACCATCTAATATCATCAAATCAATATGCACGGTGATAACTATCTACCTGGAATGGCAACCAAGTTGTAAACCTGGCTGATAGAATTCAGTCTGCACCAAAAGAAAGGACTAGAAACATCACATTAGTTGCTAGTGTCCAGTCAAAGAGAAATAGCAAGGTCCATGTTGACTGAAAAATATGATATTTTGCACCCCACTGTAATTCTGTCATACACTTATATACGTTTCATAAACATTCGAGCATTGAAATAATGTTTAAATGAAAACTGGTTTCATAACAACGTATAATTACTAGCGAGAATATCCAGTGAAGATGGGGAAGAGCTAATGTACCACACCGTTCAGAAGTTGATGTGGCCAGTGAGCATGGCATCATGAGATGTATTCTGGATTTGTGCATCAGATGTCTGCACACTTCTCAAGAGAGTTCGACGTCCTCGGAACTGTAAACCAAGCTCATCTTCAAATCGAATGTGGAACACTATCATATATATTAGCCTGTTGTAGATTGATGTCCACTTGCAAGGCTTGAATTGTTTCAAAAGCAAATGAGATTGATTTGCGTATGGTTGAATATATGTTCCACTAATCCGTGTGCTTCGTGACAAATGTGACCTAATAAACAACAACCAGTCAGTGACACTAACTGGAAAACCGATATTGTCTGTTTGTACACCTGAATACATTTGAATCAGAAATTTCTGCACTTTGTTTGCTATACCGGCTTGTCATCTCACTACATATTTCAATGAAGTTGAACCTGAACAGAGAATATATATCTGAAGAACAACGGGTTCAGTGAAGAAAATCCTCTTTCCGACTCTTTCACTTTCATTACTGTACTATCGCATTTATAAATTACAATAGGTAATAACAATCAGTTTTACTTTGTGTCGCAGGGTGTGTTTAAGTTTGACAGTGAGTGGAAATACCAAAGTGAGATAATGTTGGTGTATAGGATTATGATTCACAGTTGATTAGATAAATGAATGAATAACTAAATAAATAAATAGAGGTCAACCTAAAGCTCAACAGACAAATGAGAAATAGATGATGGGAAAATAAATTAAAGTACACTCGGAAATGTGAATATGTGAATGTAATACGGTGGAGACAGAGGGTGAGTGAAATGTTGTCCAAGCAGTAGACTAGATAAAATGTTAGAATATGCCATAACATAAAGTGAAATAAAATAAAACAAAAACGTAACATGAAATAAAGAAGGATAACAAAGTTGTTATGTGAATTACATAGTAAAATCTAGACCATGGTAGCGAAAGACACCATGCAAATTGTTTTTGTACACACTCAAGGTTCTGGCTTTACATTATGTATTGCCAAAATCTCTGCCATATAAAGGATAATGCACTCGTGTCCTTGTCGGCAAACTTTGTCGAACTTTGTAGACTGTAATTAGCGATGTGTCAGATGCTGCGTGGTGAGACAGTATCTACGATATGCTGTTATATTGATGAATTAATACCTCTACTCTCTCTTTTGCTAAGCCAGACTGGGTGGCGCACTCGAAAGTGGCAGGATATATATCTCGACGAACGGTCCATGTAACCAGCTCCGCAGGAGCATTATACATATAATACAAATGATGTGTCAAGCTTTTGCACTCGTTCTACGGGGACAATCTACTATTAATTCTCTTGTTGACGTCGACAGTGAGTTGGCAACTGACAGCAATAATCATCTTAGTGAACATGGGAAGATTGTTATTTTGATTATGGAAGAAGAAAGAAAGGATGAATCGCGAAAATGTCTTAAACAAACTGACTAATCCAAGTCCCACACTTCAGAAGAACTGTTTTAGATACTTACACAGCCTGAGATATCATCTAGAAGCGAAAGACTAACTGGACATTAGGACAAAATGGAGACAAAATCGGATTGCGTAATAAGTGCAAGAAAATGACTGACCAATCTTAATGGACAGAACTGCACAAACTCCAATGAGAATACAGTAAAGTGCTTATAAAACATCTCTACCTGAATCACAATGGTATGGATAATCAATAACAATAATAATCATGATAATACTAATAAAAATATAAACAGTAAAGTGAAACGAAACTATGGTAAGAAAGATACCCTGGTCCCCGTAGTGGTGAAAGAGTCCACTATTGCTTGTGCATTGATGCATCCACTTTTGACATTCTTTAGGAAACGAAATCAGAGTACAGAGACGGTTTTATTGAGAGGACGAATGAATGTTTTTGCAGCTCCTGTATATTAATTCCAATGAAAATGTTATTTTCACCCTAGAAATTTACAAGATGAATTGTTAGGAATGATGTTTTATTCTGAAACATCCACTTTCTATCCATTCTGACTAGATGAACAAGAGGATCATCTTTTGAAAGAAAATCTATGCAAAAGAAAGAAATCGGATTCATTCACAGTTTCCTACTGGAACGACGTGCGTGAATTGACTACAGTAGGCGCGTTGTTACTAATACATATGTAGAGTGATGCTTCACTTGAGTATGATTATGATTATCAGAAGTAGCAAGGATCATGTTGACTGAAAAATATGTTATTTTGCACCCCGTTGTAATTCTCTTAAACACTTACACACGTTTCATAAACATTGAAAACATTATCATGGAGAATATCGGAATAATGTTCAAATTAAAATTGGTTTGTTTACATTGATGTTTTGCTGCAGGAATGTACATGAATAAAGATCATTATGGAGTATCTCATTCAGTGTTATCAGAGTGTTTGTTGACGTAGTCTCTCAACAATTATATAAATGTCACATGTGTGAATACTTGAGCAGTATACTGGAATAGGAGACTGTGAGTTTATCAGCTTGTCTCTTGCGTAAACCGATGTAATTGACTGATGTGCACGAATACCATAGGTTTTGACATTCGAAATGATAATTTATTGCACATTATGGTATAGCATGGTCATTTGTAATATTCGGATGATAATTATTATTATTCTCTGAGGTTCCAAGTGGAACATAAGCCTTCAAACGCACAATTACATTTCATCTTGTTTTCTCCAGTTTACTTTAGTTGGCTCCACGGTTTCCCATTGGCTTATATATCCTACTCTTATATATATCCTACCCTTTGTGGTGTGAAATGATGAATAATTATGTCAATCGTTTTCAGATTTACAAAGGAGCCAGGAATTATTAGCTAATGATGTGGTTCACAGCTGGCGACGCAATGGAGACTGGCGAGTGAGATGGCATTTCAACTAATCTATTTCGATTTCAGTATAGTCAGTAAGGAAAGGAAAGCAGAGCCATTGTCTATCGTGCTTGTGAAGGTTTTCCTTGGGTAAGTAAGTGCATATAAATTTCCATCTACTTTTCAAAATTAAACTGCTCAATTCCAACAGATAAGATTTAATACGGTGTGAAATATTCCTATATCATCAATTAAAGTATATCTGAACGAATAAAATGCTTTTCAATAATTACTCCTCAGGTTCTCACAATTATGAAATATAATATTTGTTGTCGTTACAATAATGGCAAGTTATGCGGCGGAAACATTTTCTACGTAGAACAAGAGATTAGCTATAGGGTGTCAAAATACATAGTCATATTTGTGTGACAAACGTGCTGGGCTGAAAGTGTTTGAATTTGTTCAATTCAACAAGATATCTTTCAAAAATATTAATTTCTCGCTAGGAAATCTTTAGTTAATCTTACTGTTTGTAGAATGGTGCATATGAGACGTATTTGAGTACCGCATTGTCTATGGAATCGCTGGTTGAAATGAAATTAACAAAGTTTCTCATTAGAGTAGAAATGCATAAAGCGTTTCCTTTCTTAAACTATGTTTCTGATCAAGTTTCGACTGTGATGTAAGTTGAAATGTCCAAAGAAGGATCCTATCACAATGATCGTGTTACTTCACCGATAAGTGAACATTGTATAAATAATGAGTTTGACCAGTCGTTGCTGTCTGAGCACAAACTGATCTGCTATTGATTTTGATGAATTCATTGATGCCACATTGTATTATTCATTTCAGAATCTTTGGTTTCATTATGAACGTGTGCGTACTACTTACTCTGAGATTACGACTGAAGTATCGAATTTACATCATTATGATGACATTGGCAGTAAGTTATGAACTGATGTAATTGTTTCGTGAATGATTCTCCTGTAAATGTAGACAGAAATCCAGGGTCCTTGAAAGACATCGTGTGAAATCGTATTTCCATAAAGTATCTCATTGTAGATAAGCAAATGAAAATTCACAGAAAGTTGTAATTTTCATTGTTAATTTGGAGATTTCAGTTGTTGGACGCCTTCATTTAGCCAGTATACATCTCGTGTAAGGGAAGTTGTAATCAACAGATTCGACAGTTGCAATTGTAAACCATTCACCACTCAGCTTATTGCTGTGAAACTGATATTTATTAACAACATGAAAGAAGGTTCAAAGAAAGTCTTTAGGCAATATTTCCTCGACATATCAGTGAATAGTAAACTAATTTCAGTGGATCACACTCTTGACTTTACTATTCCAACGTGGTTCATTGTAATCGACTTGTCAGAAGACATAGATATCATGGTGAGTGGTTGACGTTGAAGAAATTCTCAGGCAAAATGAAGAGACTGGCTGCAGTAAAACTGGATCATCTTAAGTGTATGAAGGTGAAATCGATTTAGAAGAAAACAACATTTGTATTACATCTCGCAGATCAGAAATAACCCTAAACTACCTGCCAATGTCCGCAGCATTAAGTTGTCCTCTGAAATGAAACGCACTGAAGAAATTAAGCCATACACGTGGATATTTGTTTACAAAAATGTGAAGAAAACACGTGACGATATAGAAAGCATCATGATTTTGACACCAAATCGACAGATTGCCATGATCGGAAATTCATGGACATTGGAGATAACATCGTTGCTTACTGGTCTGAAGTTTGATAACACTCTGATCTCTTCAGTGAATACAACTACAATGATGACTAGTCTATCACATTTCCCAACAAATATGCGCTGACTTCAGAAATGCTTTCAGTAATGAAATGTCATAATGTGAATGACCGCTATCGATGTAACATGAACACACAAAGCAAAAGTGTCGAATGTTTCTGCACAACAAGTTATAATCTATCTATTTTTGATTGTGTTGTCTAGATCCTTTCGTGGACTGTCGTTGATTGTATATTGTGTTATCAAACTGGCATATTAGACAGTTTGATTTCGTTCGTTATAACAGCTGCCATGGCTTCACTAGCAATGTTTCTCGGATTCAAATCAAAACAGTTAACACCGAGGGGAGATGATGTGATCTTTGGAATGATTACGGTGTTTTGCATCATAGGAAGCATCTTCTCCATTATTTCTGATTACTACCAAGTGAGTAATTAATCTGAACTGAGAATTTTACCCCAGAATTTCCTAGTGCAAATACGCATGTATGAAAATATATCTGGAAAGTTTGGAATTGGCTAAGTATTGTGTTGCTACTATTTGCGTAATGCATAGTGACGAGTTCACGCCCATTACATAATTAGTGAATAGCGAATTCTCTAGCCATTCCTTGCGTTTTGAAAATAGACTGAATGCTTGACCATTCTAGAATATAAACAATAATGTAAGATATTTTACTTGATAGAAATAAAACCGTCTCTGGGTTCGCTTTGCAAACTAAAGTATACTTCTTACGTTCAACTGAATATATTATAGTCTGTGATTAGAATAAGGGAAGTTTTGTTCCCTCTTCGATGGAATACTTGACGAACGATCTCTGCTAGCTACTAAATCCAAACTAACTAACTGTTTGTTGGAATCAGGCATTTATTCGAATCTCAGTTTCGAAGGATAATTTCAGTTACAAATCGAAACAGTTCCCTTATGCCATTTGTATCTAACCAAGGATTAATAAATTTTCACACTAATTCTTATTTTGTTTGCTTTCCAATTTTAGTTTCCATACAATCTACTGGGCGCCATATTCATTGGTTGTGGAGTAATGCTCGTGAGTTCCAAACATACTGCCTGAGGATGTTGTATTGACACTTTTCAATGTGTAATCTATATGATTATCCTCATTGATAGTTCTCATCATTGTCAGTTGACCATATTTACTCAGCCGATCTCCACATTTGTAGCTGGATTGTCCTATGTGCTAATTACAGTTAGATATAAGTAGTGCGCTGATGTACGTCTTCAAAGAAACATGGAAAATTTGTGTGCCTGTGTCATTAGGAAGGTCAGTGAAGAGGAAACGCAATAGGAGTGTGGAGATGCTGGAAGAAATAAAGTGAGATCAAACAGCAATGATGGAGAAAGACATCTTGCGGAATGGATGATATTACTTTCAACTTGTGAAACCAGTGTAGGCTTCATGATTTTCGTGATGTCTGTTTATTTGTGAATACTTGTTCTCAGCAGGATACTTCTCAGTTGGTGTAACTGTTGATGAGGCATATCAGGTGATGTATAATTCCGACATTTCATTATCATGAGAAACCGTTCACTAATGAAATCCACTGAGCTTGTATGGGCCTTATCATTCAGATATGCATTGAGATTGCATTTAATAAAAAAGACCAAATGTTTATTCCTCATATTCACTCCGAATCTTCGCAATTTGTGTTATGATATTTGCAGATAATATATTACACAACAGTGTGGTTAAAGTATTCCAAAGAAGAAGTAGTAAGATGGAAGATATTTAAAATCTATATTGAATTGTTCATTTATCTGGGACTATTCATGGTATTCGCCAATTTATTCGATTACACCAAGTAAGCAAGAATACAGGTAGCTGATATTGTGTCATTTTCAACGTTTGATGATACCTGAATAAATAAACAAGTAGTTGTATACGCTGACTTCTGTTGTAAAGTCAAGAATTCTCAATATCATTAATTAAATTTCAATGCTTCAAAAAGTGATTTCTAAAATGATCTTCACATGTTTGAGTTTGTAACTATAACTGTTATCATGATAGACAATGTGACGACGTTATTATATTTGTTCAATCTTCCGAAAAAGTTATTTTGGGGGAGATAAACATTGACGTCAATTACTGTTTACCAACTTTAGCTAACAGCCAGCTCTCAAAACACCATAAGTGAATTTAATCATGTCAGGTGGTTTGAACAAAATCGTATGCTGTAGACAATTTCACCACCTTGTGAAATCATAATCACATATCATCCATAATAAGGCCATTTTTGTATGCAAGTACACCTGCACTTCCTCGGTATTGTTAATAGCTTTTAGTTTGTCCAGGTGTCCGCATCAGTTAACCACATCCGTTCCTTGAATTAAACCAAACTATTCGCACACGCTGTCGTAAAACCACGATGGGAGAATTGTACACTGTGAGGTTATTTCGTATTCTGACAATAAGTGACTCATTTCAGTTGTTCACATTCCTCCACCTCTGAAATGACACTCATGAGATATTGTAAATATGGCGAAACTGGAATGATAGTACTCTATTCGGGGAAAATCTGTAATTAGAAATGAGCCTCCACAGTTTCTGGTTTTGTTATGCAGTAATTTCTTACTTAAATTTTAGTCTAATTACTAATGAACACGCTGAATATCGTTGACCATAGCTCTTACTTGGCTTCTCTGAGGCATTCAGCTTTAATAGTTTATCCAATATTGTATCACAAACAGTCGACACTTCGAGATGATAGAAGAATGCTCATGTGAGGAATGTACACCGGCATAAGGCAGTGAGATTACATCATACAAATGGATTAAATACAACAGTGTTGCACAAATACGAGACTACAAATGCATTTGTGAACAGTCTTGATATCTCGTTTTCCGTCTACAAATGACGTCACAAGAGATCTTTCTGTGTGTGTGCGTTCAAATTTAAATCTATAGTTACATGTATACGAGTAGGACTTGGGCACTGTGGTGGGGTATAATTCAATAATATTATCTGATATTGTCGCCTATTGCATAAAACTGTGTAACACTGTGAGACTTTATCAAAATAAATTTACTACATAATAGAGAGGTACATGAAATTGATGACGTTATCAAACTGGTTAGACTTTATCAAATGGTGCTGTGACTGGACAAATCACCCAATATTTTATTCCACAAAGCGTATAATCTATCCTTTTATGAATCAATTTCACTGTGTATTTTCCGTGTTTCATAATCATATTCAAGTGCAATTATTGAACACTTTGTGTGGAGATTTCAACATTTCGTGTGAATGTATCTAATTGTTGAGATGGTAGCTACATGGATTTGATTTTAATGAGCCTAAAATCAGAAACAGAAAATCAGTTTAGATGGTTGGAGGCAATCGGCCACCTTGCAAACCTGACTGATAGAATTCAGTCTGCACCAGACAAAGCACTAGACACATCACACTAGTTACTGACTAGTGTCCAATCAAAGAAAATCTGTTCATTCAACTGGTTGCCCGAAACATCAATTGCACTTTTGAATCTTAGTGGAACAAAATTACCACTATGGATGAATGCGTATTCAGTATAGAAAAAAATACCCATATAGACATTTAGAAAGCAAATGGATTGAGCGAAGAAATATTTTTTGGGAATACTTCATCTTTAATTACACCTCATCATAATCCAAATTGTTTTATTATCTTCATCAATGTGTTACATAATCAACGTGAGAAAACGCTCATTTCTTGATTACTCTCCATTTATTTCAAAGTTATGCGTTACACAATCGATGTGTTGCAATCATTTATACCTTATAATTGTGTGTATTAAGTTTCTTCGTTAATTATCACCCCATTGACATATTGATACTGACTAATTATTGTCAACAGATATAACAGAGCCACTTGATTGGTAGATTGTTGCGTACTGTAATAAAACTTCTATACATGTATATTAGAGTAGAGCCAGAGATGACGATCTAATTGAAAAGTGAATATTTCTCCGCTCAATCGTTTTGCTTCCTAAATGTCTAAATACGGATAATTTCTTTATTGAAATATTCGGAACCACAGTTTGCGTGAAAGGTGTTCAGTGAATATCTGAAGTACAGCGCAAGGCTGAGTGAAGCGAGAATTTCTTTGCACTTCATTCTCGAGTGCATTGAGAGAATGAGTATTCATCAAACTCAGGAAGCTACACTGTTGAGAGGATTTGAATGTTTTGATGTTGAATATCTCAGGATGTGTTGTAAGATGCAATGGCACTCATTGTCCAATTTATACTTGCTGAACATTTTGAGGAATATTCAGTATATGTTGATATGAATTCTGTAAGGAATAATTGGATAACCCTGAGGCTGACAGTAGCTAAGTGTAAAATGAAGTATTCTTCGTAAAACTTTCGTCATACTAGTTCTTCCGAGGGTCCGAAACCAGTATTTTGGGCTCCTGATACACAAATGAATAACCGAAGTTATCCAACGTCTCAAGCACTTGGAAATATTCCATGTGTGCAGCAGCTGCATATGATTACCTCCGACAACATTTACCTAGCGATTATTTATCTTACTATCCAATATTATCTTATTGCACACCTTACTGAGGAGACAATTCAAAGATAATTTGCACGTCTTGACTAACATTCATAACTGATAATTCAAATTATCATTTGTATCCACTTCACCGATGAAAAGTTATATAATGGTGGAAAAGTATATTGATAGTAATGCAAGCGACTACTTATTGTTTGAGTGTGTGGAGCTATGAAATGATTTGTATGGGTCAGAAAGAGGTAACAGACTGTTAAGGACAGCTGACATGGCTGCATATTGAAGTTCAAATTACCGGTCAGAAGTAATTTACCAGAAGGAATGGAATAGAGCTGCACCCGTAGCCAACACCCATATTTATTGTGTTGATAGAAGTTGGCAAATTAGCGGGAGTTGAATGCACCATTATTGAACGAAGACGAAAAAATTTTCAGATAATTAAAAGCTGTGATGAAAAAGAGAAAAAATAGATATTATCTCTACCATTTTACTGTGACTTTATCAAAGTCTATGCGACGGTGGGCTCATATATGCTGCCACATTTGTTTGCAAGCACTCAGTTTGCGTCTGATTGTTGTGAATAGTGGAGGGAATAACGTCAAATGAGAAATATGATTAACTAAATGTAATTAACTAAAGTCCACAAATTGTTTTTGTCTCACACGTTTATAATTTTTTAACAAACTTACGTAATTTTTAAATATCTAACTTGGAAAAGATGGCTACATAAACACTGACTGACTATTGATGATACTTTTCAACAATAACTCAAATAAACAAAGGTCATTCTCGAGTGAAGAATGCAAACAATTAACTGAAGTGTCACTCTGCCTTATATAATAATGCCGGTTGAATAACAATAATAGATTTCAACAAATCGCAGAGGAACACAGGTCGTTCGTGAGGGTTTAATGCAAATAGTTCACTGAAGTAGCCTGGTTGCAAACAGTATTACATATTTTGTGAGCTGGCGGCACTTGGTTGGTTTTCATTTTTCAACACTTTAGCGCTTCTACTAAACAATAATAACAGTGAAACTCAGATTTATCTAAACAGTGTTGTGAGGCAGCTTTACAGGCAATATACGTTTAGAAATACAAAACAAGTATTGTAAGATAAAATCAGTTAACCAAAGTTGAGCTTTGAAAGGCATCTTAGAATCGAGAAGAATATTCCCAAGGAGGTGGATTCAAAAGCTCTGCCTTCAAGAAAAACACACCAACCCTTCCTGCAGACAGTTCAGGGTCACTCGAAAAAATTCATACCATCCAACAACAGATTGTCAATGTAAACAATCACAAAGAAGTATTGCAATTAAGGATTAAACAAGCATAAAGGCTAATTAGTAAAGGTAGAAATCAACATGTGACATGCAAGTGTCAAATTAATGTTACATAATCTAAGTGGGAAACGCAGAATGATTACTGAGTTAATTGAAACTAGTTAAGGAACACAAATAATGGATTGTCCAGGGGGATTTCCAAACAATTTTTCCACTACATATTTACTTCTTGCCGCTAATACCTCAATACACAGTCGGAGAACTGACATTTAAGACATGTATTAAATCACTAGTGCTTAACTTGCAGATAACTTTGTCTGCTGGATTCATCGTATTTCTGAAGCACTGCGAGTGGGATTCTTAGAGAAACTAAGATGGCTGTATGATATCATTCGGGAAAATAACGTATTTGGAAAGCTACTGGAATGACACCATATAAGCCCGTCATCACTGAGGCGAATACTCTATCTAATGAAGTTGATATTGTGACACGATCATAATGAGGTGATTTGAAGATGATTTATGACTTGTGCTTGAATACTCATCCCAATAATAATAACACAGAACTGTACACCCTCGTGTATTCGTTATTTCGAGTAGCGGGTGACGACAGGGAATGGCTACCAGTGTGTGAACCACCATAAAATCAAAACTGGCACCATAAATGAGACTGCTGCACACCTCTCAAGGAATGTTCACCTGGACAGAACTGCAAGTCAACCACCTGACTGAGGCACACCATTATATAAAACAACATGTTGTAAAGATGTTGAAAGGACGAGTGAGATCCAGTCGCGTGATGTCAGTTATATTCTGCGACGAAAGAGAGTTAAAATACAACAAAGGGTTAACGGTGTCATTTGAAAAATTCATACTGTGTGTAGGCATCAGTCTCCACAGGGGATTCCGAAGTATCTGGAGCTCTCACTATTTCAGCTCGTAAACTCTCTGTATGACGTCTAAGGTGAACAAAGAATGGTGGCCAAATAGCAAACCTGACTGATAGAATTCAGTCTGCACAAAAAGAAAGCACTAGACGCATCACATTAGTTGCTAGTGTCCAATCAAAGAGCTACACTTAATTTGTCTATGTTTATCAAGTGAAGTAGCAAGGACCATGTTGATTGAGAAAGATGATATTTTGTAGCTATTTGGCCACCATTCTAGGTAGATCGCTATCATGTTTCGCATTGATTTGATGATATTCGATGGTTGGAGGCAATCGGCAGGAAGACGTGGACCTGAGTTTCGTGCTAGCTGGCATTCGTAAGCAAGGCGTATCTACAACCTTGAAGGAACTCATGTCTCTCATAAGATTCAAACCCGCGTCACCCAGTGCTGCCAGAAGTCAGAGACGTTACCACTGAGCTATTCGGACTCGCGATCGACCTCGTGTGGCACTGAATGTACAAGATACTTTGATTGGACACTAGTAAGTAACTAGTGTGATGTGTCCAGTCCCTTCTTTCATGCAGACTGAATTCTATCATTCGGGTTTAGAAATAAAAGTAACAAGTTTCCTTCTTTGAAGTATATTATCATCATCAGAACATATTTTGTTCCTATCACAACAAAATAGTTGTCAAACGTATTTTAGAAATCTTGTCAAACAGGGCAGAATTTAGATGTTTCCCGAGAATTTTTATTTCTAAGAAATACTCTTCAAGTATTCTAGAATGTAGATGAAAACCACATCGAAATGAATACACAGTAGTTGCGGCAATATTCATGCTATTGACCGTTTCATCACATTAATGCAGAGCATTATCCTTCCGCAGTGAGTTTCACGCACCTAAATGAATGGTCATTTTAGTGGCAACCGACATATTTCTGCAGCTTTAATCAATACTTCATCAGTAAGATTAACCTGAATGACAGTCCAAAGTTTGTTTCGGGAATGCCAGGCACAGTGGTAAGATCATTTTTGGAAACTCCACAGTTGGATATTTCTATGCTAATATTCTGCAACTGAGTGATAGTGAGATATGCATTTGCGATTAAAACATCATTCGAGGTGATAACAAATAATGATTACAAATGTCGAATGTCTGTGAATCATTATTGCACTCAATGCAAAAGTGAATGCATAAAATGATTCCTGTCGTGCTTGTAAAAAAATTAGTCGAATGTAATTTGTCTGCCATTACAAACATCTCTGTATTCATTTACGGCAGGCTGTCCACACACCAGTTCAAAAGCACTTCATACACTCACTCACACTACCGTGGCCACAGTAATGTTCTCAAATTAATTTTGTTTCATTTCATTTAGTTTATTATTAGCATTGTCAATATTCTTAGTGTTTATACCGATTACCTTGTGATGTAGATACACTTTTTTCATAAACAGTTTACCCCAATTCCACTAGGCTTCGTGCATTCAGATTGATGATCATGATGTAATTTTATATTCCGTCACTTCACCTTCCTAATTTCCAGCACGTCTGCCGCTTCTGGGTTGCATCTCACATTATGCAACTATCTAGAAACGTTTTCGTCGTAAAAGGCTTGGATTAACCGGTTTGTCTAGGAAAATCTCGTGTTTCGTCCGCTCTCCTAACATGAGTGAAAATGATAACGGTCATTTTAAATGCAGTTTTGTGATTATTGCTGTCAATTGCCTAGTCGGAATGTAATTCCTGTCAACATTTACAAGGGAGTTATCAGTGCACTGCCATTCTAAAATAGGTCAAAAGTATTTGATACAATTACTGTACTGAGGATTTCCGTTAATAACGTAAATAAAGTAAATAATTAGAGACGATGAAATCGAGAAAGAATAGAGATTTATATGTGACTCCACAACCTACTTACATGTTGTTAGTAGTTAGCGGGCTTCTTTGTAGGTAGATTTCCTGTAGATGCATGATAATTTATGCATTCTTAACCTGTAGACAATTTGGTAATAATATAAGTGAGGTTAGGCAAATTAAACCATGAGATGAATCTCGGCTGTACAGTAAAACGTAGAGATAACCGTATAGATTTGGTCGTTTTGAATAAGCACACGAAGCAGACATGTGGTGATATCACTTGTGGTTAATCTACCCTGATTAATACCGAAAGACATTTGCGTAGATGTACAGATACATCTGTGTCATCTTGCTCTGAGTAAGGATAGCTGACGCTAACTTCAACACATCGATGCTGTCCTGCCGACTACCATTTCTAACTCCGCTTATATTTCAATTGATATGAAATCAGACACTCAGAAACTCAAAACGTATGTTATTTACCATTCCCTGAAATGACCTTTGTTTACTTAGATCTCATTTGCAAATTACTCTTGTGAATTGATCAGTGTTAGTGTAAATGATGTTATAATGTTTTGTTTGGCAAAGTCTTGAAGATTTGTGAATGCTGTTTGTGAGAAATACAAGTTTGCAAAGTAATCGAATCGATGCATAGATCATTGTTCATCATGCTACTCGGAGGACACTTTGAATCAAACGATTGTTCTTTTGTTATCAAACATAAGAGCAGGTTATGATGGTCACCCAGACGACAACCACGAACACACAACAAACCAGACAGAATTCATCTCAATATTTCTCCAGGAAGTGGAGATGCAGCCTGCTGGACACAAAGTAGAGTAGGCGAAAAGACGTGGGCTGAGATCATCATCTAGTGCAAAGAACCGTCAAGGTGAAACTGCATTCCATGAAAACAAATGGAGACAGACCACAATTCAAGTTCAACATTCAGAAACTGAAGAAGAAAACTACAAGGAATACCTTCACTACAGATATTAGATCAAAGTTAGAGACATTACGTGGCATCACTGAGGAAGCCTGTGTTTAAGTACATTGGAACCAACTCTTTGAAGCTGTTGTTGAAGGAATCGGGTACAACAACGTACAATATAGTGAGGCATACAAAGTGAATGCAGGAGTTAAATAAGCTGGCTGTATATTATCGCCGATGATATTCTTAATTGTCGTGGACTGTGTTATGCGTCAGATTGAGCAAAGCGAGTGAGAAGACAGGAATATGCCTGTCATTTAGAAGATCTAAATTTCGCAGGTTATACGTGTCTTATGTTATACAAACAGGAGAGCTTACAGGTGAAATCCAACAAAATGCTTGAAGAAGCAGCCAGTGAAGACAGGAATGCAGGTAAACATAGGGAAAATGGAGGCGACGAAGACAACCAACCAAAAGCAACAACAGCAACGACCAACGTCAGTCACCGTCAAAGAGAGAGATTTAACACAGGTAAACTCCTCCACTTATCTAGGAAACATGGTTTCAACTACAGGCAAATTACATTGAGGAAGATTTCAAAGCAGGCCAGAATCGGAAAGGCACGATACGCCATCATCAACCTGAAACTAATTTGGAATTCATTTGCAGTGACCCGGGATAACGAAAAAATTTGAATTTCATAGACCTGTGTGAAGTCAGATAATTCTTCTATACGGATCAGAAACTCCGCCATCGTATCACGTAAGGGATTTCCAACAGACAGCTGCAGAATTCTGTCGTCAGCTAACTTCGCTTGCTCCATACTGAAAATCAAATGGCTAGCCGGCCAGAGAAAATCAGCAACAAGAAACTCACTCTGCGAACAAATCAACCAAGAGCCGTCTGCTCACCAAATATGTAATACTGTTTGCAAGCAGGATACTTCAGTAAACTATTTGCATTAAACCCTCACGAACGAACTTTGTTCCTCTGCGTTTTGTTGAAATCTATTATTGTTAATCAACCAGTGTTCTTATAAAAGGCAGAGGGCCACTTCACTAAATTGTTTGCATTCTTCACTCAAGAATGACCTTTGTTTATTTGCGTTATTGTTGAAAAGTATCATCAATAGTCAGTCAGTGTTTATGTAGCCATCATTTCCAAGTAAGATTTTTCGAAATCACTAAAGTTTGTGAAAAAAATATAAACGTGTGAGACAAAAACAATTTGTGGACTTTAGTTAATTACATTTAGTCAATCATATTTCTCATTTGACGTCATTCCCTCCACTATTCATAACAATCAGACGCAAACTGAGTGCTTGTAAGCAAATGTGGCAGCATATATGAGCCCACTATCATATATACATATATACACATATACAGTAAAATGGTAGAAATCATATTGAAATATGTGTAAAACTTGGGCACTGTGGTAGAAAGTAATTCCATATCAGTTTGTTTATTAGATGTATCACACAGTGAAACAGCATTATTTACTGGATGACATTTCGAACAATATTTATTGTTCACAATCATATCAAATGTAATCACATGACTTTGAAACTTGAGTTGTATAGTTTTCTTTGTTTTCTCCAATTTGTCGTATGGGGAGTAGAATTTTCCAGATATCGGGGACAGGTGATGAATCATTCCTTTTGTGTGCTTTTGCAGTTGATTCGATAAACAAAGCTTCCGTTGTTATCAATCTCTCCCTCGTTCCACCCTGTGACATTAGATTTCAAAACTGTCATCCTATCGCATCCTATTGCATGGTTGTGTGTAATTGCATGTAGTACTTGAGATAACTGAACTATTCTTTAAATTTCTTATCTCATTCGGATCAACCAATCTAGATTTTGCTAAGTTTTTGTGTTTCGCCGGTCTGACTGCGCCTGTCCTATTAGTTTGACCTATGTATTTGACCTGACAATCACCCTGTAGAGTATTAGATAAACTAAATTGTTTTGTTTAAAAGGCTCCACAGGATTGATCTTTAAACCGACAAATCCTGTTTCGAATTGAGTTTGTGGGTTGTATTTTGGATGTCACTTAAGAAGACCACTTTTTGCTTAATGATATGAAACTCTGATTAAGGAAAGATAATATTGTCCATTAGTGTGATGAAACGGTCAACAGAATGAAGGTGTAAATCCATCTCTGAATGATGCTGCAGCTCCTGTATATTAATTCCAATGAAGATGTTATTTTCACCCTAGAAATTTACAAGATTAATTGTTAGGAATGGTGTCTTACTGTGAAACATCCACTTTCTATCCATTCTGACCAGATGCACAAGAGAATCATCTTTTGAAAATGAAAATCTACACAAAAGAAAGAAATCGGATTCACTCACACTTTCATACTGGAACGACGTGCGTGAATGGACTACAGTAGGCGCCTTATTACTAATACATATGTAGAGTGATACTTCACTTGAGTGTGATTATGATTATCAGAAGTAGCAAGGATCATATTGACTGAAAAATATGTTATTTTGCACCCCGTTGTAATTCTCTTAAACACTTACACACGTTGTATAAACATTGAAAACATTATCATGCAGAACATTGGAATAATGTTCAAATTAAAAATTGGTTTGTTTACATTGATGTTTTGCAGCAGGAATGTACATGAATAAAGATCATTTTGGAGTATCTCATTCAGTGTTATCAGAGTGTTTATTGACGTGGTCTCCTAACAATTATATAAATGTCACATGTGTGAATACTTGAGCAGCATACTGGAATAGGAGACTGTGAGTTTATCAACTTGTCTCTTACGTAAACCGATGTAATTGACTGATGTGTACGAATACCATAAGTTTTGATATTCGAAATGATAATTTATTTCACATTATGGTATGGCATGATCATTTGTAATATTCGGATAGTAACTATATTATTATTATTCTCTGAGGTTCCAAGTGGAACATAAGCCTTCAAACGCACTATTCCATGTCACCTTGTTTTCTCCAGTTTTCTTCTGTTGCCTCCACGGTTTCCCATTGGCTTTTACCTCCTACTAACACCATCTTCATTTATCCCCCTAACATCCAACGGCCATCCTTTTACCACTCCAGGGCCTGGTGCGTTTTGTGAAACTAGTGGGAGACAATTCGCTTGTTGAGTCATATACTGATATTTGTATATCAGATTTGAAGAGTGATCCGCGGACCAAATAATGAATTCCACCTTATCCACATGTAAATGAGCATATATGTGAAGCTCACAGTAGTGATCCTGTCAGATGTTTTCTTTGAAAATCTGTAGACTGATTCGTCTAGTACTTTACTTAGTGTTTCGCGTGTTGATGTTCTTTGTGGTGTACAATGATGAATAATTATGTCAATCATTTTCAGATTTACAAAGGAGCCAGGAATTACAAGCTAATGATGTGGTTCACAGCTGGCGACGCAATGGAGACTGGCGAGTGAGATTACATTTCAACTAATCCAATTTCGATTTCAGTAAAGTCACTGATGAAAGAAAAGTAGAGCCACTGCCTTTTCTGATTGTGAAGGTTTTCCTTGGGTGAGTACGTGCACATACATTTCCATCTACTTTTCAATATTCAACTGCTCAATTCCAACAGATAAGATTTAATACTGTGTGAAACATTCCCATATCATGAATTAAAGTAAATCTGAACGAAGAATATGCTTTTCAATAATTACTCTTCAGGTTCTCACAATTATGAAATATAATATTTGTTGTCGTTACAATAATGGCCAGTTATGCGGCAGATACATTTTCTACGTAGAATAACAGATTAGTTATAGGGTGTCAAAATACATAGTCGTATTTGTGTGACAAACGTGCTAGGCTGAAATCGATTACAAAATATTTCTGTGAAATTGGAGACAATGGTGATGATTTCTATGTATGTCCAAACCAAGTTCACTTTTAAAAGTTTGAAAAACATTTGGGCACTGGTTATATGATATTCACTATAATAAAGGGTTTTACATTTCCCAATGAATGAAAAACAAAACGATATTGTTTGTAAAAACAATATCAATCCAAGTTTGTCTGCGCTAGGAACAGCGTCTGGACGTGTATTTTAGATACAGAGTTCCGGTTCAGTTGATATTATTCTCACCAAGAGTGTTTCCCCCCCTTAACCCTCTTGGTTGTCTTTCTTTCTTTGCTTATTATTACAATTATTATTATTTTTATTATTATTCGTCATAATTCATGCCATTCATTCAAACATTCTCTCAATACTGTCGAATTTTCCGTTTATACCATCCGGACTTATTTTTAGTGATATTATATCCTTTCTCAATATATGCTTCCACCTGTTGCATTTCACACATTCGTTATTTCATTATCACCCTCTCATTGCAATCTTACTATCCTCTCTTTAATAAATACCACTTTGTGCTAGCCCCTTACTCACCTGACACCTTCTAATAATCTTGAACTGACTTGTCAATTTTCCTACCCCACACTCTACAAATCTATTACGACTAATCACCATCATTCTCTTCCATTTCACCGAAATATTTTGTAATCGATTTCAGCCTAGCACGTTTGTCACACAAAATACGACTATGTATTTTGACACCCTATAACTAATCTGTTATTCTACGTAGAAATTGTATCAGCCGCATAACTGGCCATTACTGTAACGACAACAAATATTATATTTCATAATTGTGAAAACCTGAAGTGTAATTACTGCAAAGAATATTCTTCGTTCAGATTGACTTGCAACTGATAAGTTGAGCAGTAGACAGTAAACTGATCATGGAGAGTATGGAGAAATGGCAAGTTTCAAAATGTCGGAGATGGATTCCCATCCTGACACCTTTTTTCTGCTGACTTCTTCTTAACTGAATTAAAGTTATTTTATGGACAGTGAGATCATTCATGTCATATTGGGTTGTAATTATCATGTACTTTATTCGTTCTTCTAATATTCATTGACTGAATGTGTTTTAATTTCGGTGAAGTAAGTGTGACAGGAGGGTGAAAGTGCATGAATTTGTTCAAATCAACAAGATATCTGTCAATGTTATTAATTTCTCGCTAGGAAATCTTTATTTAATCTTACTCTGTGTAGAATGGTGCATATGGGAGGTATTTGAGTACCGCATTGTTTATGGAATCACAAGTTCAAATGAAATTAACAAAGTTTCTCATTACAGTAGAAATGCATACAGTGTTTTCTTTCTTAAACTATGTTTCTGATCAAGTTTCAACTGTGATGTATGTTGAAATGTCCAAGGAAGGATCCCGTCACAATGATCTTGGTACTTCACCGATTGGTGAACAATGTACAAACAATGAGTTTTACCAGACTTTGCTGTCTGAGCACAAACTGATCTGCTATTGATTTTGATGAATTCATTGATGCCACATGGTATTATTCATTTCAGAATCTTTGGTTTCATTATGAACATGTGCGTACTACTTACTCTGACATTACGACTGAAGTACCAAATTTACATCATTATGATGACACTGGCAGTAAGTTATGAACTGATGTAATTGTTTCGTGTATGATTCTCTTGTAAATGTAGACTGAAATGCAGGGTCCTTGAATAACATCGTGTGAAATCGTATTTCCATAAAGTATCTCATTGTAGATAAGCAAATGAAAATTCACAGAAATTTGTAGTTGTCGTTGTTAATTTGGAGATTTCAGTTGTTGGACACCTTCATTTAGCCAGTATACATCTCGTGTAGGGGAAGTTGTTGAAATCAACAGATTCGAGAGTTGCAATTGTAAACCATTCACCACTCAGCTCATTGCTGTGCAACTGATAGTTATTAACAACATGAAAGTAGGTTCAGAGAGAGTCTTTAGGCATTATTTCCTCGACATATCAATCTATAGTAGACTCAATGTATCACGCCCTTGACATTACTGGTACAACGTGGTTCTTTGTAATCTACCTGTCAGAATATACAGACATCAAGCTGAGTAGTTATCATTGAACGAATTATCAGGCGAAATGATGAGACTGGCTGCAGTAAAATTGGATCATTTTAAGTGTATGAAGGTGAAATCGATTTAGAAGAAAACAACTGTTTTATTACATCTCGCAGATCACAAATAATCCTAAACTACCTGCGAATGTCGGCAACATTCAGTTGTCCTCTGAAATGAAACGCACTGTAGACATTAAGCCAAACACGTGTATATTTGTTTACAAAATCATGAAGACAACACGTGACGATGCAGAAAGCATCATTATATTGAGACCACATCGACAGATAGCCATGACCGGAAATTCATGTACGTTGCAGATCACATCGTTGCTACTGGTCTGAAGTTTGATAACACTCTGATCTCTTCAGTGAATACAACTACAATGATGACTGGTACATCACATTTCACGAGAAATATGCGCTGACTTCGGAAATGATTTCACCAATGAAATGTCATAATGTGAATGACCGCTACCGATGTAACATGAACACTTAAAGTAAAAGTGTCGAATGTATCTGCACAACAAGTTATAATCTATCTATTTTTGATTGTGTTGTCTAGATCCTTTCATGGACTGTCGTTGATTGTATATTGTGTTATCAAACTGGCATTATAAACAGCTTGATTTCTTTCGTTATAACGGCTGTCATGGCTTCACTAGCAATGTTTCTTGGATTCAAATCAAAACATTTTACACCGAAGGGATATGCTGTGTTTTATGGATTGCTTGCGGTATTCTGTATCTTAGGATGCATCTTCTGCATTATATCTGAATACTACCATGTGAGTGTTTAATGTGAACTGCGAATTTTACCCCACATTTTCCTAGTGTATATACGCATGTACGAGAGTATATCTGGAAAAATTGCAATTGGCTAAGTATTGTGCTGCTACTATTTGCGTAATGCATTGTGACAAGTTCACGCTAATTGCATATTTAATGAATAGCGAATTCTCTAGCCACCCTTCGCATTTTGAAAATAGACTGAATGGTTGACCATTCCAGATTATAAACAATAATGTATGATATTTTACTTGATAGAAATCGAACCGTCTCTGGGTTCACTTTGCAAACTAAAGTATACTTCTTACGTTCAACTGAATATATTATAGTCTGTGATTAGAATAAGGGAAGTTGTGTTCCCCCTTCGGTGGAATACTTGACGAACGATCTCTGTTAGCTACTAAATCCAAACTAACTAACTGTTTGTTGGAATAAGACATTTCTTCGAATCTCAGTTTCGAAGGATAATTTCAGTTACAAATCCAAAGAGTTCCCTTATGCCATTTGTATCTAACCAAATATTAATACATTTTCACACTAATTCTTATTTTCTTTGCTTCCCAATTTCAGTTTCCATACAATGTACTAGGCGCCATATTCCTTGGTTTTGGAGTAATGCTCGTGAGTTCCAAACATTTTTCCTGAGGATCTTGTATTGACACTTTTCAATGTGTAATCTGTGTGATTGTCCTCATGGATAGTTCTCATCATTGTCAGTTAGCAGTATTTACTCAGCTGATCTCCACATTTGTAGCTGGATTGTCCTTTGTGCATTTATAGTCAGATATAAGTAGTGCACTGATGCACGTCTTCAAAGAAACATAGAAAATGTGTATGCTTGTGTCATTAGGAAGGTCAGTGAAGACGAAATCCAAGAGGAGAGTGGAGATGTTGGAAGAAATAAAGTGAGATCAAACAGAAATGTTGGAAAAAGACATCTTGCGGAATGGATGATATTACTTTCAACTTGTGAAACCAGTGTAGGCTTCTTGATTTTCGTGATGTCTGTCTATTTGTGAATACTTGTTCTCAGCAGGATACTTCTCAGTTGGTGTAACTGTTGATGAGGCATATCGGATGATGTTAAATTCCGATATTTCATTATCATGAGAAACGGTGCACTAATGAAATCCACTGAGCTTGTATGGGCCTTTTCATTCAAAGATGCATTGAGATTGCATTTATTAAAACAGACCAAATGTTTTTTCCTCATATTCACTCCGAATCTTTGCAATTTGTGTTGTGATATTCGCAGACAATATACTTCATAACAGTGTGGTTAAAGTATTCCAAAGAAGAAATAGTAAGATGGAAGTTATTTAAAATCTACATTGAATTGTTCATTTATCTGGGACTATTCATGGTATTCGCCAATTTATTCGATTACACTCAGTTGAGAAGAATGAAGTTTGCTGATATTGTGTCATTTTCTACTTTTGATGATACCTGAATAAATAAACAAGTAGTTGTATACGCTGACTTCTGTTGTAAAGTCAAAAATTCTCAATATCATTAATTTGATTTCACTGCTTCAAAAAGTGATTTCAAAAGTGATCTTCACGTGTTTCTAGTTTGTAACTATAACTGTTATCATGATAGACAATGTGACGACGTTGTTATATTTGTTAAATCTTGTTAAAGCATTATTCCTACTTCACATTCCTGGCGACCGAATCCTCCACCAAATTAAATGTCTACCTGTATTATTTGTCGAGAAAAGTTTTTGTGCACACTTATGACATCCCTTGAGTGGATCTAATCGTGCCAGTTGGTTTGAACGAAGTCATATGCTGTAGACAATTTCACCACCTTGTGATGTCATTATCAGATATCATCCATATTATTGCCATTTTTGTATGCAAGTACATCTGTACATTGTCGGTATTGTTAATATCTTTAGTTTGTCCAGGTGTCCGGATCAGTCGACTACATCCGTTTCTTTGAATTAAAACAAATTCCTCGCACACGCTGTCGTATAACCACGATGGAAGAATTCTACACTGTGAGGTTATTTCGTATTCTGACAATAAGTAACTCATTTCAGTTATTCACATTCCTCCACCTCTGAAATGACACTCATGAGTTATTGAGAACATGGCGAAATAAGCCTCTAGAAATAAGCCTCCATTACTGGTTTTGGTTTTTTTATGCAGTAATTTCTTACTTATATTATAGTCTAGTTACTAATGAGCACAATGAATATCGTTGACCATAGCTCTTACTTGGCTTCTCTGAGGCATTCAGCTTAAATATTTTATCCAATATTGTATCACAAACAGCCGACACTTCGAGATGATAGAAGAATGCTCATGTGAGGAATGTACGCCGGCATAAGGCAGTGAGATTACATCATACAAATGAATTAAATACAACAGTGTTGCACAAATATGAGACTACAAATGCATTTGTGAACAGTCTTGATATCTTGTTTTCCGTCTACAAATGATGTCACAAGAGATTTTTCTGTGTATGTGCGTTTATGTTTTCATCTGTAGTGACATGTATACGAGTAGGACTTGAGCACTGTTGTGGAGTATAACTCCATAATATTAACTGATGTTTTTGTCTATTGCATAATACTGTATAACACTGTGAGGCCTTATCAATATAAATTTTCTACACAATAGAGAGGTACATGAAATTGATGACGTTATCAGACTGGTTAGACTTTATCAAGTGGTACTGTGACTGAACAAATCACCCAATCTTTTATTCCACAACGCGAATTTTCCATCTTTTTATAAATCATTATCAATTTCACCGAGTATTTCTCGTGTTATTTTATTTATATATTTATTTATATAATTATATTCAAGTGTAATTATTGAAGTGAATGTGAACACATGGTGTGGTGCTTTCAACATGTGTGAATGTATCTAATTGTTTAAATGGTAGCTATATGGATTTTGATTTTATTGAGCCTAAAATCAAAAACAGAAAATCAGTTTAGAGGTTTGGAGGCGATCGGCCACTTTACAAACCTGACTGATAGAATTCAGTCTGCACCAGAGAAAGTACTAAACACATCACTATAGCTGCTGGTGTCCAATCAAAGAATATTAGTTTTTTCAACTGGTTGCCCAAAACATCGATTGCACTTTTGAATCTAAGTGAAACAAAATTATCACTATGGATGAATGCGTATTCAGTATAGAACAAATACCCATATAGACATTCAAAAATCAAAGGGATTGGGCGAAGAAATATTTTCTGACTACTTCATCTTTAATCACACGTCATCATAATCCACATCGTTTTATTTTCTTCATTAATCTGTTGCGTTATCAACTTGAGAACACGCTTATTCCTTGATTACTCTCCATTTATTCCAAAATTGTGCATTACACAATCGATGTGTTGCAATCATTTATACTTTTAATTGTGTGTATTAAGTTTCTTCGTTAATTATCACCCCATTGACATATTGATACTGACTAATTATTGTTAACAAACATATCAGAGCCACTTGATTGATAGATTGTTGCGTACTGTAATAAAAATGCTATACATGTATATTAGAGTAGAGCCAGAGATGAGGATCTAATTGAAAAGTAAATATTTCTTCCCTCAATCGTTTTGCTTTCTAAATGTCTAAATGAGGATTTCCTCTCTATTGAAATCTTCGGAACAACAGTTTGCGTGAAAGGTGTTCAGTGAATATCTGAAATAGAGCATAAGGCTTAGTGAAGCTTAGTGCATTGAGAGAATGAGTATTGATCAAACGTCAGAAAGCTACACTGTTGAGAGGATTTGAGTGTTTTGATGTTGAGTAGCTGAGGATGTGTTGTAAGATGCAATGGCACTCATTGGCCAATTTATACTTGCTGAACATTTTGAAGAATATTCAGCATATGTTGATATGATCTCCAGCCTCTCCTTTCTAGTTTATCACTATTTGTGATTTTCATAGATAAACTGTGTCATCACATATTTGCAGGATAGATTTGCCTGGGTGATTCTATTCGTTCTGAATTCTGTAAGGAATAATTGGATAATCTCTAGGCTGAAAGTAGCTAAGTGTAAAAAGAAGTATTCTTCGAAATCTTTCGTCATACGAGTTCTTCCGAGGGTCCGAAACCAGTATTTTCGGCTCCTGATAGACACATGAATTACCGAAGTTATCAAACGTCTTAAGGACTTGGAAATATTCCATGTGTGCAGCAGCTGCATTTGATAAACTCCAACAACATTTACCTAGCGATTATTTATCTTACTATCCAATATTATCTTATTGTATCGCAGATACACCTTACTGAGGAGACAATTCAAAGATAATTTGCACGCCTTGATTAACATTCCTAATGCATTATTCAAATTATCGTTTGTGTCTGCTTGATCGATGGAAGGTTATATAATGATGAAAAAGTATATTGATTGCTATGCAAGCGACTACTTATTGTTTGAGCGTATGGAGCTATGAAACGGTTCGTTTTGTACAATCTATTTCTGCTTTGAGGTTTCTGCAAAGATTAGATTGATTTTCAGCGGTAGGGCTACTAGAATGAAGCCAAACATTCCCTCTGCTACCGGACTAGGACAGGCTACGAAACTAGTGATTTAATAAACTAGGGAAGATTGCTACGAACACTAATGATATGCCTGACTATGGTGGACCGGATTTTGTGACAGATAGCAGGCAAGGAAAAGTTAGTCAGGTAACAAGAGTCCAGAATATCTGAATTTCATGGACAACTTATGCCGAATTTCACGCAAACTCTCAGATTTACGTGCGAAAACCAACAAAATTGTTGAAGAAGCCAGTATGACGATTCGCAAACCAGAATCGGTAAGGTAGCGCAGATCTTCATCATTCTGAAATCAGTTTGGAAATCTTCTTAACTCAGCATGAAGGTAAAGTTTCGGATTTTCAATACAAATGTTAAGTCAGTCAGTTCTTCTGTATGGGTCAGAAAGAGGCAGCAGAATGTTGAGAACAGCAGACATGGCTGCATATTGAAGATCAAATCAGCGGTCAGAAGTAATTTACAAGGAGGAATGGAATAGATCAGCACTCGCACCCAACACCCATATTAATTGTGTTGATAAAAGTTGGAAAATTATTGAGAGTTGAATGAACCTTTATTGAGCGAAGAAGAACAAATTTTCAGATAATTAAATGCTGTGATTAAAAAGAGAAATTTAACATTATTTTTATCATTTTACCATGACTTTATCAATGTCTATATGATAGTGGGCTCATATATGCTGCCACATTTGTTTGCAAGCACTCAGTTTGCGTTTGATTGTTGTGAATAGTAGAGGGAATAACGTCAAATGAGAAATATGATTGACTCAATGTAATTAACTAAAGTCCACAAATCTATGTTTGCATCACAAACTTTAGTGATTTCTTAATATCTAACTTGAAAAAGATGGCCACATAAACACTGACTGATTATTGACAATATTTTTCAACAACAACGCAAATAAACAAAGGTCATTCTTGAGTGAAGAATGCAAACAATTTAGTGAAGTGGCCCTCCGCCTTTTATAAGAACACCGGTTGAATAATAATAATAGATTTCAACAAAACGCAGAGGAACAAAGTTCGTTCGCGAGGGTTTAGTGTGAATAGTTTACTGAAGTAGCCTGCTTGCAAACAGTAGTACATATTTGGTGAGCAGGCAGTTCTTGGTTGGTTTTTCATTTTTCAACACTTTAGCGCTTCTACTAAACAATAATAACAGTGAAACTCAGATTTACCTAAACAGTGCTGTGAGGCAGCTATGCAGGCAATATGTGTTTAGAAATACAAAACACGTATTGTAAGACAAAATCAGTTAACCAAAGTTGAGCTTTGAAAGCCAACTTAGAATCGAGAAGAATATTCCTAAGTAGGTTGAATCAAAAGCTCTGTCCACAAGAAACACACACCAACACTTCCTGCACATAGTTCAGGGTCACTCGATTAATTTCGTGCCATCCTACAACAGATTGTCAATGTAAACAATCTCCAAGAAGAACTAAAATTAAACATTAAACAAGGACAAAGGCGAATTGGTAAAGTTAGAAATCAACATGTGATATGCAAATGTCAAATTAATCATGCATAGTCTAGGAAGAAAACGTATAATGATTACAGAGATAATTGAAACTTGTTAATAAGCAAAAATTATGGATTGTCCAGGAGGGATTTCCAAACAATTTGTCCACTACATATTTAATTCTTGCCGCTAATATCTCAATACACAGTCGGAGAACTGACGTTTAAGACATGTATTGAATCACTAGAGCTTAGCATGCAGATAACTTTGTCTGCTGGATTCATCGTATTTCTGAAGCACTACGAGTAGGATTGGTAGACAATATAAGATGGCTGTATGATATCATTCGGGAAAATAACGTATCTGGAAAGCTACTGGAACGAAATCATATAAGCCCGTCATCACTGAGGCGAATACTCTATCTAATGAATCTGATATTGTGACACGATCATAATGAGGTGATTTGAAGGTGATTTTTGAGTTGCGCTTGAATATTCCTTCCAATAACAATTACACAGAACTGTACACCATCGTGTAGTCGTTATTTCGAGTAGCGAGTGATGACGGAGAACGGCTACCAGTGTGCTAACGACCATAAACGAATCAATACTGGCTCCATAAATGAGACTGCTGCATACCTGTTAATGAATGTTTACATGGTCAGAACTGCAAGTCAGCCTCTTCCTCAAACTGACTGTGGCACACTATCATATAAATCAACATGTCGTAGAGGTGTTTCGAGGACAAGTGAGATCCAGTCGCGTGATGTCAGTTATATCTCTGCCAATCCATCTGATCTGTGACGAAAGTTAGTTAAATTGCACCCAACGGTTTGTGGTGTCATTTGAAAAATTCATACTGTCTGTAGGCCTGCGTGTCCACATGCAAATCCGAGGTTTCTAGAGTTTGTGATATATCAGTTTGTAATCTCTCTCTGTATGACGTCTAAGGTGAACAAAGAATATACGTCTCCATTCGATGTTTTTGGTGAAATGATTCAGTAGAAAATGCCAAACATCCTCATGCAGAAAAACAGACAGGTGGTCTCGTGGTCTCTTGAAATATCCTCTGAATATTTGGCTACTGCGATTCACGTCATGGTTTAAGTTGCCTAACCTCACTTATATTATTACCAAAATGTCGGTAGGTTGATAATGCATAAATTATCATGCATCTATGGGAAAAGCCACCTTTAAAGGCAGCCAACTAACTACTAGCAACATGTAAGTAGGTTGTGGAGTTTCATACAAATCCCTATTCTTTATCGATTTCATCGTCGCCGTTATTAACGGAAATCCTCAATACAGTAATTGCATCAAATACATTTAACCTATTTTAGAATGTCAATATCCTGATATTTCCCTTGTAATTGTTGACAGGAATTACATTCCGACTAGGCAATCGATAGCAATAATCACAAAAGTGCATTTAAAATGACCGTTATCATTTTCACTCATGTTGGGAGAGTGGACGAAACACGAGATTTTCCTAGACAAACCAGTTAATCTAAGCCTATTACGACGGAAACGTTTCTAGATAGTTCCATAATGTGAGATGCAACCCAGAAGCAGCAGACTCACTGGAAATGAGGAAGGTGAAGTGATGGAATATAAAATTACATCATGAGTGTGATAAAAATGATCATCAATCTAAATGGACGAAGCCTAGTGGAATTGGGGTAAACTGTTCATAAAAAATGTGTATCTAAATCACAAGGTAATCGGTATAAACAAAGAGAATATTGACAATGCTAATAATAAACTCAATGAAATGAAACAAAGTTAATTTGAAATAAGAACAAATTAGTTCAGCGAAGAGTCTCTTTTCGGCGAATTCATTCACTTAGCTGTACAGTCGCAAATATGTACAATTAATTTTGTGTGTGTGTACATTAGGTTTGTCAAAATAAAATAACAGTTAGTTATATCATCAAAATAATGAAGAAGTTAAAATGTGTGATTAATAATCAAAGTTGTAACTAAGTGGGGTGAAGATTGGTAAGATGTGTGTAGAGTTACATCATCAAAATAATGAAGAAATTAAAATGTGTGATTAATAATCAAAGTTGTAACTAAGTGGGGTGAAGATTGGTAAGATGTGAGTAGGGTTACGTAATATAGACATGTTTAGAAAGATTAGATGCTGGTGAAGGAGTTTGGAGACAATTATGAAAATAAACTAGATAATAGGTGAAAAGATTGAATGGGTTAGTTACTAAAAAATTGTTATACGAAAAATTGCAAAAAATTTGATAACAAAATGTTGATGACAAATAAACTTGAAATTAAACCCACGGTAGTAGGAGGGGGTGGAGAAGTTTCTTCTGTGTGCATAACTCAGGCTTTTCCATTAATTAATTTGAGAACATTACTGTGGCCACGGTAGTGCGAGTAAGTGTATGAAGTTCTTTTGAACTGGTGTGTGGTCACCCTGCCGTAAATGAACACAGAGATGGTTGTAATGACAGACAAATTACATGCGACTACAGACACGACAGGAATCATTTTATGCATTCACTTTTGCATTGAGTGCAGTAATGATTCACAGACACTTGACATTTTTAATCATTATTTCTTATCACCTCGAATGATGTTTTAATCGCAATTGCATATCCTACTACCATTCAATTGCAGAATATTAGCATAGAAATATCCAACTGTGGAGTTTCCAAAAATGATCTTACCACTGTGCCTGGCATTCCCGAAAAAAACTTTGGACTGTGATTCAGGTTAATCTTACTGATGAAGAATTGATTAAAGCTGCAGAAATATGTCGGTTGCCACTAAAAAGACCATTCATTTATTGCGTGAAGCTCAATGTGGAAGGATAATGGTCTGCATTAATGTGATGAAACGGTCAATAGCATGAATATTGCCGCAACAACTGTGTATTCATTTCGATGTGGTTTTCATCTACATTCTAGAATACTTGAAGAGTATTTCTTAGAAATAAAAATTCTCGGGAAACACCTATATTCTGCCCTGTTTGACAAGATGTTTAAAATACGTTTGGCAATATTTTGTTGTGATAGAAACCAAATACGTTGTGATTATGAAAATGTACGTTATAGAAGGACATTTGGTACCTTTATCTATTAATTTCGAAACGTCCTGCTTGAATGGATTGTGGAGTGCTCACGTTCACTAATACTAATGTAAAGTTACACCTGACTGATAGAATTCAGTCTGCACCGAAGAAGGGACTGGACACATCACACTAGTTACTGACTAGTATCCAATCAAACTATCCTATACATTCAGTCCTACAGGAGGTCGATCGCGAGTCCGAATAGCTCAGTGGTAACGTCTCTGACTTCTGGCAGCACTGGGTGACGCGGGTTTGAATCTTATGAGGGACATGAGTTCCTTCAAGGTTGTAGATACGACTTGCTTACGAATGCTGGCTAGCACGAAACATAGGTCTAAGTCTTCCTGCCGATTGCCTCCAACCATCCACTATCATCAAATCAATGAGAAACATGATGACGATCTACTTAGAATAGTGGCCACATTGCAAGCCTGGCTGATAGAATTCAGTCTGCACCAGAGAAAGCACTAGAAACATCACATTAGTTGCTAGTGTCCAATCAAAGAGTTACACTCCATTTGCCTATGTTTATTAAGTGAAGTAGCAAGTACCATGTTGACTGAAAAATATGATATTTTGTACCCCACTGTAATTTTGTCATACACTTACATACGTTTCATAAACATTCGAGCATTGAAATAATGTTTATATGAAAATTGGTTGATATACAATAATGTTTTGCAGCAAGAATGTACATAAACAAAGGTCGTTATGGAGTATCTCATGCAATGTAATCAGATTGTATACTGATGTGATCTAAGTGTATTATTTCTTACTAATAGCAATCATGAGTTTAAACACGTAATATATTCAGAGGAAAATTATTACATAATTATTATTCCCTAAGCTTCCAAGTGAAACATTAGCCTTCGACAGAAACTTTCTATATCATCCAGTTTTTTGAAGTTCTCTTTATTTAGCTTCATGATTGTCCATAAAATCTTACCTCCTTCTCATACTATCTTCTCCATATCACCATCGGATCCAGGACCAACTTGTTGTTTCTCATTAGTGTTTCACCTGAAGGCCTGGAGAGCAGTGTGAAACTAGAAGTGGACAACTGACATCATGTGGCATCCACTAATATTTTTATTACATTTTTGAAGAGTGATTTTGAGACCGTAAAGTATATTCCGCTTGTTTGACATGTAAGTGAGCATAAATCCTTAACTCAGCATCAGGTTTCTTTAAAAGCATTCCTGTGGCTATCAGAGGAAGACTTCGTGTTTTAGATTGCTTATTACTTTATGTGTGGATATGTTTTGTGGTGTGGTGTGGTGTGTAATGATGAGTAATTATGCCACTCTTTCCTATAGCAGCAACAAATGAAGCAAATGTTTGTTGATAATGTGGTTCAAAGCAGCTGGCCTGACGAAAGCTGGATTGTAACACCAAAAAATACCACTTTCCATCAGCTTATATTTTGCCTCAGTCAGCTCCCATGTTTTTCTTTTAATCAGTCACAAATGTCTTCAAATCTTATTTATAATCGCGCATTTTTAAAACCTTTCCAAACTATCGCTTTGAGTCATTTTCAAAAATCGAAGGGAACGCGTCACGGTGGTTGATATTTTGCACTAAAACATACAGAAATTAATGATATGACTGTCCTCGAAGTTGTTAGCACTAATTTCAGGTCTCTGTCTAACAAAGTGGATTACCTTCAATCTCTAATATACTAGAATGCTGGTGTTCTAGCAATACAAGTCTTGGCTAGACAAGAAATATGATCACAATCTAATATCATTGAATGGCTATAAAATTTTCCATCTGGACAGACATAGTTCAAAGAAATATCATGGAGGAGAGTTAACCACTTTTTTTAATACAAAGTAGTCTGCATCTGATCATGTATGTTTTAAGTTTTCCAATGACAATATGTACTGTATCACTGTTAGGTGTCGTCCGAAGCACTTAAGTAAGTATTCCTATATATACATGACAAACGTTTATATGACTCCAGACTGCAGTTTCTCTGATACATTCACATATCTTCTCAGACGAATTTACTAAATTTTCTGCTCTCATTTTTGGAATTTCCTTGTCATTAGTCTGTGGAGACTTTAATTTTTTGGGATTGCAGCTTTCTCATATCACCTAGTCAGGAGAACCTGGTCGATCTCAACACTCGTCTGGACAAAACTCTAGACTTGGTTTTCTCAAACGATCGCGACACTACACCAATTGACGCCAACCATCTAAAATCATCAAATCAATATGCATGGTGATGGCCATCTACCTAGAGCCTCAGTTTGCTCCCATGATTTTCCTTTAATCAGTTACAAATGTCTTCAAATCTTCCTTATAATCGCGTATTTTAAAAACCTTTCCAACAGATCGCTTTGCGTTATCCTCAAAAATTGAATAGAACACATCACGGTGGTTGATGTTTTGCACTAAAACATACAGAAATTAATGATATGACTCTCCTCGAAGTTGCTATCACTAATTTCAGGGCTCTGCCTAACATCTTGTACTATCTTCAGTCTTTATTATCCTAGAATGTGCATCGAAGTGCTGGTGTTCTAGCTATACAAAACTTGGCTCCATCAGAAATATGACGACAATCTAATCTCATTGAATGGCTATAAAATTTTCCATCAGGACAGACATAGTCCAAAGAAAAGCATGGAGGAGAGGTAACGCCTCTTATTAATACAAAGTAGTCTGCATCTGATCATGTATGTTTTAAGTTTTCCAATGACAATATGCACTGTATCACTGTTAGGTGTCGTCCAAATCACTTACGTAAATATTTTTATATATACATGACAAATGTTTATATGACTCCGGACTGCAGTTCATTGGATACATATATCTTCTCAGACGAATTCACTGAATTTTCTGCTCTCAATTTTGGAATTTCCTTGTCAGTGGTCTGTGGCGACTTTAATTCTTGAGATCACAGCTTTCTCATATCATCTGGTCATGTGAACCTGGTCGAATTCAATACACGTCTGGACAAAACCCTAGACGATCGCGACATATTTGAGGTGCGAAGGAGGTCTCCATTGCTGAATTCTGCCTATCGCATCATTCGTATTTTACCGAAAGTGTACGGCAGGTAACACAGAAAGGCCTTTCTTCACCTAACAAAGAAAATCCAAGAACGATTCTATTCACAAGACAATATTCAAGCAATAAGATGTTTGTTGCATGATACTGACTGAGACCTATTCGTTGATGAAGTACCAGATGTTGCTATCTCCAATATCAATTCCTACCTCAAGTTCCGTTTTGATATTAACTGTTTTACTGAAACACTGCTCACGAGATTCGATAGGATCTCTTCTCCACAACTAAAAATGCAACACGCTAATATGATTGGAACTGATGTTTCTAGTCCCGTAAATGATCATTTCCCTCGTTTTAATGAACAGGATGTATTGACATGTCTCAAATCCGTAAATCCATCACACAGTCTAAGTTTTGTTGGTGTACCAAGTATTTAGCTTCAAAAATGTGACGATATTTTGTATTATCTTCTTACGGAAATCTTTGATGCATCATTTCACATGGATGCAGTACCTGTCGCCTGGATAGAAATAAAGACGGTGCCTGTACCAAAGTCATCTGGATTAGGTATAGAGTTCAGGCCTATGCCATCATGTCTCCACTTTTGAAAACTATGGAGAAACTTCTCTTGCATATTCGTGAACCTTCTTTGAAATCTTTTAATGACGCAAAGCAGTTTGCTTACAAATGCAGTAGAAGCATGTTAGATGCTGCCACTGTACTCAAACACAATTTTGTTTCAAGTTTTGATAAAGGCGCACAGTTTTGTTCAAGCCTCCTTTTAAGACTACACCGTTGCTTTTGACGACTCTATTTCTTTTTTTATTCCTTCAACTTCCCAATGGGACATAGGGCTTCAATCTAAGGCCAGCTTGAAGTTTCTGTAGCAGTGTTTACTTTTACAGCACAGGATTGGTAGCCTCATGCCCATCCTCTCTTCTTTACCAGCGTTTTATTACTGGCTTAGCGAGGCAAAGGACTAGTGCGTCGGCCGGGGTTCGAACCCCGGACCATGTGCATAGTCGGCGAGCATCCTAACCGCTGTTCCACCGACGCACCCATTTTGACGACTCTATTTTTAGTTCACCTTTACTAAGCGAGCTGATTTCAGCAAACACTGAGATTTTGGTCACAAGGTGTCTATCATCTAATTTTGCGAGTAGAAACCAGCATACTGCTTTGAATGGAAAGCGCTTCACTTCGTTGCTAACGGAAACTGGTGTGCCTCAAAGCCCTATACTCTCTCCATTTCTTTTTTCTTTCTTCTTGTATGACCTTCGATATTCTTGCAAAGCTGACTTCATTAAATACACCGTTGATTTAACCATTTCTGTGTCAGTAGTTTCTGCTTTCCATTGTTCTTATATAAATAGATAATTATCTGAATTTGACAAATAGTCCCACCTAAATGGTCTTAAACTGAATCCATCTAACAGCTAGCAGACATTGTTTCTGCACGCTCTTATCATCATTATGACTATTATTTTAAGCGTATTTGTCCGGTTAAATATCCACCTCAGTGGATGCGTACTGCCGATGATTCCCAAACTAGGATGAAACGGCTGTCCAGTGCTCCCTGGTTTTGAATGGTTATCTAACTGATATCAATCCGTGATCCACTCGTAAGAACAAAAGTAGGGCTTTTCATAACCGTGGTTCTTTTTATTATAATTATACTTATGGTCTTTTGCATATTACACAAAATAATATTGGTCTATCATGATTTATATACTTCTTCAGAAATGTTGTATCACCAATGAGTATGCACATAACTGACATGAGTGTTAGTATTATTTCATTAAGAAGCAGATCTACTCGGTGGTGGTGGAAGGCCTAGAAAGAATCTTTTCTGATGTCTGTATGATGACGGCAAACCCAGGAGGAAACGTTTATCCACAGATTTTGATGGTAAACCCAATAGAAATCGTTTATCTTCTCTATAAAATTCATCAGTGTCTGGATTCCAATAATCACTATATGGTTCTCGCCAATAGTCATTCATAGGGCGTCGATAGCGATTGAATGAATTCGTAGGTGAACTTAATCTCTTAGGTGTTGGAAGAGCTAACAGAAAGCGTTTATTCTCAGTGAACGTATCTTCTGCTGAATCATCTGTACAACTTATGTCGCCGGTCAGTATCAAAATCCCGACTACTGTTCCCCAGAAGAATTGATACCATGAGTAAACCATTTAACGTGAAGATTTTGCTACCCTTGTCTAGAAAAATATTAAAACAAATAGACAAAACATAATTAAGTTATGAGGTATACATTGAAATGTATTTATCTTTTGATAAGAATAGTAGAGATTTGCTTCATTTCAAAACAATACATACTGATATATCATGGAATTCTCATAAGACGTGATCACTCAAGCTACTGATTTGTGCGATTTGTAGTTTGACAGTAAATAAAATAGAAATGGTCACTATATGTTGACCTTGTTCTCTTGTTAAGCATACTGAAGTACAACGAACAAGGGTACAATGTATTATTTTGGAAGTTTAGCAGGTATTTATTCGCATTACATAATGGACAACATGGCGGTTGGGAATAAGCGGCACTCATACTGTCCGCTGTTAAATTATACTACTTCACTATGTGAACTGGCAAATAAGCAAAGCTTCCACAGAAGAATATAATGTCATGGAGATTGTGTTAACAGTGGGAAGAATAATACATGACAGTTTGGATAATGGTGAATTACAAATAACTAAAAATTATTCATTATTAACATTGTCACCGTGTCAGTTAAATCTAATTCAGAGTTAAAGAGATAAAGGCCAATGGATCGTATTGATCCAATTGGATAGAATAATATGATGTACAAAACACCTTCCAATGACTGTAAGGTCAACTACACAGATCGAACCAGTAGATCGCAGGTAGTCAGATTATCGAAACATAGGAATTTAGCTGAGTGTAAATGATTAATCCCACAAAGGTGAATAGCTAAGAGAAAAACGCAGGGGCTGCTTTGCATTTGTTAACACGCAGTCATACTACAGTATGAGATAGAGCTACAGTTCTAAAAGTAATATAGGCAGTCGGGGTAAGAAGTTGATCACTGAGTAGTTGTTCTTCGAAACTATGCCCAACAGATGCAATAGCAATCACTCATACCACTACCAAATATATGGAAAACATTGCGACCAGTGAAATCAAAGTGTAGGCAATAATGAAATTATATGAACAAAGTTTGATAAATATGTAGGTGCCTTGATATGATTATGAGAAACAGTAGATTTTTCTTGAAACGTCATCAATAAATAATACGCCAGCAGTCTGTGATTTTATCAAATAAATTTACTTTGTGGCAGAATTCCACGTAATGCTCACATGGAACTACTTCTGACATGTCACATGAGTGTACATTTCACATTTATCCTCCATTTTGAATGAATACTCTTTAGATGCGTTTATTCCTATAAGATTTTACAAAGGTAGGTCATATACTGTTTGAATGATAACAGTCACACCATTTCTAAGATCAATACATACAAGGTTGTTGATAAAGTCTTACAGTATTATTTGAATAGGACTCAAAGTCATCTGATAAAGACGGTCAAAGGTATAAGAATTTTGAAATTAAACAACTTAAAATTGAAGAAATAACTTGTGCTATACCTTTGTCTCTACTGTATTCATGGCATGCCAACCACGCGGTTTTTGATTCCTTGCTGACGCACTCCTTTACCTTGCTAGGTCAATAATAATACTAGTAAAATGGGAATGTTGAGCATGAGCTTAGGAACCCTATTTCGGAAAACGTCGAAACCACTCCTACCAAAACTTCAAGCCTCTCTAGCTTGAAACCCTATATTCCACAAGGAGAGTAAAGGAATAGAAAAGAAAACAGTATTTGTAATATTTATTCAGACTAACTATCCAGTTACTTCATCCTTGCAATTACTGTAGTTTATTTTATAACACTTAGATGTGATTTGTTGATATGAAATATCTGTGCTGTTATAGTGTTCTACGTTTTGCCCCAAAATTTGAATCATCAATTTAAACTTTTGCCATCACTGGCATTAGTGTCATGTTTCTCTGTTGGCTCTATCATTTTGAACAAAACTCACCGTTGACGTTTTCAAATTATTATCACTCATTAAAAGTGTTACTCTAATTGTGTTTGAGTAAAACTTGAGAAACTGACAGCACAACTGATTGACTGAGATGCATATTCGTAGTCGTATTTTACTCATATCAAAGAAAAGAGCGAAACGGCCACTCAGTGTATAGATCACCGCAATCTGGATTGAAAGCACCATTGGTCGATATGAGTAGTATGCAACTACTGCTGTCAATCAGTCAGTAGTATGCTGTTTCATGCGAATATGCTTGCTTGCTTGATTACAATTTATGGTTTGAAGCAGATCACATATTGTGTTCTGAATAATTTGATTTCCAAATAGAAAGTTTGGTGAACTATGTACATTGTTAGTTGAGAATTGGATTTGTTTGTGGTTGAGGACATCGGCGTGTATTTCACCCAAAAAATTCATACTTTAATGGAACGATTATCCTCTTATAATTTCCAAAGTTCTATTCTTGAAATATATTTGCGTAAATCATAAAGATTTGATATTAGTGAACAACGCGTTCGTAAATGACATGGTCAATTACCTGTCGCCCTTCTTAGATGGCTTATAGGCTTAGATCGCCTATAAGCTTTTATTTCCTCCACAAATGACCTTCTACGTCTCGCCCTTGGACATCTTACCCTTCATTTCCTAGTTGGTTTCCACATGCGGCCATGGTATGTGAAATCATACAACGGTCTACTCGACGTATGTCGAAAACATCTCTATTTATATATACATGTATATGTAAATATATATATTTGGATAATTTTTCAGTTAAGTTCCTAATTTTATTTCTTTTCCTTTTTATCACATGATGTTTAACACATTTGCGTGACAACTTCCTAGAATTCGCAAGATTCCTACATATCCCTACAAACTTACCACTTTTTATTATAAAAGTGCACATATATTTGATCGAATCATGGATGTGATCCTTTGGTGATTTCAGTCTTCATACGGAATTTCGGACACATGCACTATCGCGAATATCTATGCATATAATGAACGATGAATAAAAGTGAAACTGCAATCTACATCGCTGTAAGGTTGGAAGCAATGACCAATTAATCACCGATTCTGCATTCTGAGATCTAACCAGCAATACCCAGCTGTTCACCAGCTTATCGTTTCACTAGAATCACTACGTATTATATCCAGAAAACATGTAGACAAGTAATAATCAGTGTCCGTGTATCATCACATTGGCTGCCCTGATAAGCCTGCTGTTATCAAATCCATTCATACAGGATAAGGAGGATGGAAGGCAGTTTCTTATTAATGGTTAGGCTGTATGAGATAGCTTTGATTAAATTTGCATGTGAATAAGACTCACTTCAAATCACCGCCTTTCTCATCGTAAGAACGCTATTAACCAAAGGCTCTTCCGAACTGTTTATTAGTTACTCATGTAGTTCATAGGGATATATTGAAAACGCTGTGACAATATGTTGTTCTTTTAAGGCTATTTATTTCACTTTTTTTTAAATAATTGCGATAAAATTTATAAGATTTTAGAAACCAGTATTACTAAATCTTTGAATACCTACAGTTTATTTATGAATCTGTTCCAACAAGAGTTTATAAAAGAATCAGCAAGACCAACAAGTGAGTCATGAGTAGGTTTCAACCGTAATGATAAGACATATTTTTCCCACTAACTTACTAACTCATTATGCCACTGAGATAATAAAATAAGAGAAAGTGCTAGAAAATAATTGTTACAGTTTGTGGATTTCAGCTTAAAGTATCAGTTACAGCAATGCGCTCACAAAACAAAAAATTCGTCTTGATTCTTTGCTGAACAAGCAAGTTTTATGTAGTTTGAAAGAAAAAATAAAGAATAAATATATAACGCAACAAACATTTTACGACGAAATACATTTTGTAGATTCATGTGACTTTGAGGCTCCAAGAATGTACAAATTTGTTTTGCAGATTTTATGTGACGTAATTTTCGATAATATAAATAGAGACTGATATCCAAAAATACCACCATTTCAATGAAGTTTACTGCAGAGTGATGCTTTCAACTTTCTGAAGGACGTAGTTCAATATAAAAAGTGTATCTGCAATGGCCAGTTTAATCATGTTTATTGATTTAAAGGTGTGCATAAATATAAGCGCGGACCATCAAAGTTTATTCAATGTTTAATTTGTTGGATGGTTACTAGGAGTGAAATTCTCGGTGGACATTTCGTCCTACTTGGGACTCGTCAACTCGATGTACCTGCTTTCCCCAATAAGTGATTGTGTTCCCCCTGGGCACACGATTTATGTCTCCTAGCCTACGTGGTCTAGTGGAGTGAGCCTTACCGTTCGAAACAATGGGTCCTGAATTATATTTTCAATGTCACTCATCGAGGAAAGCAGTCAAATCCATCTGAGGAGTCCGATATTGGAAGAAATTTGCATCTCCAAAAGCATCACTTGCTATACTGAAAAGGTATGATTTTCGAATGACGGGAATTTATCCTTAAGTTCATGTAACGTATTTGGATATATTCGACATTTTATTATTTTGTTATCATTAATCTCTTCGGTATTCACTATTATTGTCATGAGAATACATTAGCAAACAAGCTGAGTTTCTAACTCCTTGAGATGCATTCTGAATGATTCTATTAAAATTAAGTGGATATTTCTACTGAAATAACACAATAGTTTTTTCAGCGCATTGATTCTTTTAATTCTTTTGAGACTTGTGAATGTTTCACTGAAATTCATTGATTACAGCTCATTTCTTGTGTTCTCTTAATCTGCTGTAGTAGTTGGAAATATCTAGTGGCCTTTAGTATTTGTGCTTTTCTAATACTTCGAGATGTGAAAACATAGATTAAGTTGCATTTTATCAATGATCGTGTATGGTCGTAGCCTTTCCAATAGAGTCTTCGACTGGAAAATTCTTGTTATCAGAGATTTTACGGTAATATTGATGGACTTTGTGGCCTCAGATTTGTATCTTTGTGTGAGGCGGATTTCAGTCAACAGCCCTGACCTATGGTGATGGTTTTATGTTTATAATAAGCGTCAATTTATTATGAGCTAAGTATCTAGTCGGCTCCTGACATATTTCTGCTGCCTACCGATAAATATTTGCTCATTTTCATCACTTCATGCTGGGAGTTATTGGAGGGTTTAATCGGAAATTGATAACGACGTGTAGAATACTCTAAATGAGTAAAAAGGTTCAGGTGTTGTTTTGGAAAGCATCGACGTGACCCAGTTGGAGATATTTTCGGCTCTTATAACGTATATTTCTCTTTGTGGTTAGTTAAACTTTGAGCAATAAATGCACACAATAATAAATCATCTATTTGATAAATGATTCTTTATGTAATTTTAAGATTTACTTTGATTTGACACACTTAAGCTCTTTGACCCCAGGTAAATGAAGCTATTTAGGACGGTAAGTGAATACCGTTGTTAAATTCATCCTTATTTAACAATCCCTACCAATGTAGATGAACTTTATTCTATCTTTTCAAATGACAGTTTTCTCGAATTTTTAAGTAATACTATTTGGAAGTCTTAAGAAATAAGAGTCTTAGAGAGAAATATTAAAATGAACTTATCTCACTCGAATAAGCCTAGAAATAAGTTGCTATAAAGAATATCCGTAAATTGCATTTCTACGTTAATTTCTGTTTTAAAAACCATATTATTAATGTCAAAGAGCTTTAAAGAAATATTTCACTTTTTGTGTCAGGTCATTCAGAGAAAGTGATGGATCACAAAAATTCGTTTCAATCAAATTGGTTGCCACTGAAGTGTAATCCTTTGAGAGGAGTTCAGTATCATTTGTGTTTTCGCCTTCTCTGTACTAGCCGGTTTACGTGAAAAATTCTCATTGTTTCTCTAGACAATATTTTAAGTGTTATTTTTTGAGTTAGAAGCCTTCTCTATCATTTCAGTAGGCGTTACTCACCATAGGAATAATACATCAAGACAATAAATCACCTGAATGGTACTTGTCATAAAGTATTCAGCTATTTAAACTTTGAAACATGACACCTTTAGAAGTTGTTGTGCTTAGCAAAGTTGATCATTTCTCCATCATAAACCTGTCTATTAGGGAATAGAAATAATATGCAGTTTATTAACAAATGTGTGTTTATTTCTGTATGATAAGGTTGATGAAATTTGACTTAAACACCCAAGCAGAGGTGTTCTTAGTCCGTGATCAGCTCTTTTTGAGGAAGTAAGAGAACACTGTTACAAAATTGCTTCAGCCGGTAAAAAAATAGCATTTTTTACAAGAGTTCATATCGCTTTTCAAGGTAATGATTATAGGCAATGAATACTGTGTTAAAGTTGAGCTTTCGATTAGACTGGACGTAAAACAGAAACAGTAGGAAACGTCTCTTATCGACGATTAAATCGTTTCTCATTTTGAACACTAAATCACACCATAAGTTGTAAAATTTAAAGCATATTCCGTGGAAGATAGATTACTGGATGACCTTTCATATATTACTTTTTGATTCTCAAGTAGAATATCTATTAGTGAAGGGTGTCATGAACAGAATTCTGGTATAATTTATCAGGTCATAGATTTCTCTTGTGATTATCATTAAGATTTATGATATACCACTCCATGCAATATTGGTTTATAGCATAAGGTTGTGTCACGTTCACCAACCTGCTATTGATATTCGTATACTTAACACAGACTTTGCTAAATGTCCATACTATAACATTCTACTGCTTTTAAAATGAGTTGACAGAAACGAAGTTAGACTAAACGATTATTATGTTCCTTGGATTAAATCATAAATTAAGACAAATAGAATTCAGTTATATTAGTTGATTACAGATGCCCAGTGAAAATTTTCAAAGACTGACTGGTGAACAGGGAATATTCTTTTCAATAAATTTTTCATCTGGTTCTGCATGTATATGTCCACAACAACTAAAGAATTGTTTTTGAAGTTCTAGTCTGTAGGAACCGGATTATTCGCAGGCTTATTCGGGAGCTGACATCAGTTAGAGAACTGCTGAATAACCAAGGAGTGCTGGACAGCTTTTGAGACTTTTCAGTGGTGCTCACCCACCACCCCATGGCTACGAGGCAAGCTCGTAGACCGATCAGACACCCGGACCCGACGTAACGGCCAGTGACCTCCAATTTCTGCTAATTCGCTACATATATAGCACAACCACCAGTCAACATCACAGGTGAGTAACTACCCTCCTACATGACTTGATGGACCCTACTGGTCACAACTTCTCACTAGGACTCCGGGTAACTTCCTGTATAGATCCAGCTGTTGGTGAGCCTCAGATGAATTTTCAAGTAATCATTTTCAGGGATTTAGTTGCTTATAGGCTGGTGGTTGACCTAAATATGTCACCATCAAACCAGCTCCCACTGGCTAAATAGTCTACGAACTCGCTTTATCACAGTATGGCCACGGGTTTGAGCCTCGATATGTGCGTACCGCTGAGGAGCCCAAAACTGGGACGAAATTATTGTTATTAACAGCAATCAACCAATCCTTAGCTTGGCTCATTATAATTACAGTTCACCAAATGTCTATTAAACTGAGTAAAGTATAATATTGATGAGAACTTAAATTTCTTTAAACTGCTATCTCAAGTTATCTTCTGTTAATTAATGACAATAAACATCCTATATAAAACATTTCTGTTTATCTACCTCATTTGTAAATAAAACAAAAGTAATGCCCTTTCAGTTCTACATTATTAGACCCTAGAAAAACTTTGTTTTCCTCAAATTTATTTGATATTTGCGTGTTAAGACAACAATGTCATACTATCTGACACCGAATTGACTTCAGAAAACAAGAAAACGTCATATAGTTGACCATTCTCTTTCTTGATGATAGAAAGAAGACGAAAAGTGAACCATTCTTAAAATGTTGCTAAATATATATTACCATAAAGATACGATACAAAAATGACAGATACTTGTAACAAACACACAGAGGATGTAAATAATAAAACGTTTTACAATTTTTAACTGTTTACTTAAGTATTTATAATTAGGGCCTATAAATGACTTACTGATCTAAATTTACGTGTAACTATATTGAATTGTATCCGTTCATATTCTGCATTAGGGATCAGCAATAATATTATTAATAACAACAGCATATCCATGAAATACAAACTAAAGAAAACTTGACACTTTGAATATGAGTCATTATTGGCATTCAAATAGTGATTGCGTGAGTTTGTATCTACTAGAGTCTATACTATCCAATTTCAGACTATCCCTATGTTCACCTGAAGTTCAGCAAAGACAGAAAATCGCTTCTTTCATCTAACTGGCAGGACAACGCCGTTCTAGCTACAGGCAGCATTGATGAAGATGTCAAAGTCAGCCAAGGTCAGACATGCAATTTAGACTTTCATTACTCAGAAATCCGCTTGGAAATCTGTTGTATCCAGCATAAAGAAGAGGTTGTGAACTTTCGCCTCTAATGTCAAGTCACTATTTCTCTGCGGTTTACAGAATTGATGCGTCATGTAAAGTATTTCCAACAGTTTTATGAACAGCTGCCTTCAGTGGTTCGGTAGTAAAGATCCAATAAGCTAGAAAAGATAAGAAATATGTTGCTATGGTAAGGAACCAACCAATAACCTATTTCGCAGCAAATATGCTAGAGGAATCGGAGGTGGATTGGACATACGCTAAAAAGACCTCTGAGTGACATTGTGAGCCAGGCCCTCGAGTAGAACTCAAATGGGAAATGGGGAAGATAAACACGACTGACAAGTTGTCGATGAATGTGTGAATACATCGAAACTTCGAAGAAACGGGAATATTCAAAGAGTCCTCCTATCCCTTGTTGTAATTTCCTTGGACTCTGAATGGAACGCAAAGCATCAGCGGCATTTCTCTATTCTACCCTGTTCTCAGGAGTCTTTTCCAGCTGGCTTTTATTTCCTTTATACATGATCTCCTCCATTTCGCCATCGGATATCTATTCACAGTTAACATTTATCGGTAATAAACGTGTCATAACTTCAATGGGTTAAACTGTTTCATGAATAAGGGGTAAATACGAGCGCTGTGCATCCCTAAGAAAGTGAAGGAATGAAATAAAGCTCCACTTAGCAAACTACTGGATGAGAATGAAGTTGCTTATATTCTTCGATAAACACACCTCCGAACTATGGATTATTCCAGTACTACAGACTTCTAGATGTGAGAACTTATCACTGTATTATTAATTAATCATCTGTACCAAAAATATCAAATTGAATGTTAACTGAATTATGTCTTTTTAACACATTTACGATTGAATGATTAAAATGTCACATCAGTGAGGTGCGAAAAGTCTTCAAAAATAATAATTTCATTTTTTGGTTTTTTTAAAGGTCAAACTATGAACATATTTCAAATATATATTTTTTGTTTTATGGAATAAATCCAGTTGTTCACTATTGTCGTTATATGTTTTTTTTCTCACCAGTGGTATAGATACACGTATAAAATTGAAAAAAATTTGAAATATTTCATGCTCATTTCACATCGACTTTGAATAATTTTCCTTACCTCATTTTATTTCCTCTATATAATACCTAAAAATTTGTGCTTAAGTTGAATATTCCAGCAACGTAACATTATTTGTACCATTCGCCTAGTAGGTTAAAACTTTAACAGACTAAGAAGTAATAAAGTCACTTTTATTACGCAATAAAATCCCTGTGAAAACCACGAAAGTTAAACATTTTTCACAAGCTTTTTATACAGTTCACTTATGAAAATCACTAATTGAGTTGAAGGGTTTACTATAGAGTGCAGATTGGATTAGTGTCATTTCTTATAAGAATGTCTAGTTTAGTGGTTATTATTTTATTCCTTTGCGTCCTAAGTTGAACATAAGGCTTCAAACTTAACCTTTAGAGTTCCATTAGCAGTGATTGTTTTTCACAGGCTGGGGTTGCGAGCCTCACACTTAACCTTCCTTCTTTAATGTGGTAACCACCGGCTAAAAGAGGTTTCAGAGTGCACTGACGAGGGTTCAAATCCTGGACTACGTGGGTAGCTGATGAGTATTCTACCAATGAACTTTTAACTCCTGATTTAATTAACTAACGTTTATCTCATCAGTGTGTCAGAAAAGCAGAGTACGGTATCTATAGAGTAGCTCTTTCTGCTATGAATGAATGGTGAACGCCATCGTCTCAACATTACCACTTGTCTGTTTGGAACGTTATGCGACATACATCGGACTAACATCACAAGAAATCAAAATCAGAAGAAATGAACACTGTAGAGCATCTGTTCGACCACTGAGAAATCTAGCTGAACTAGAAAAGCTTGAGTAATCGTCAGCCCCAGGTCTATACGCTATAGAATCAGGTTACAAAACTGATTTTGATAATATTGAAATAATCCGAGAAAAATTTCAGAAATCATAAAGAACGTCTAATACCAGAAGCATTTCATATTAAATGGAATCAAAATTGTCTGAATAGAAGTGATGGACTAAGACAGAATTCTACCTGGTTACAATACCCCACCTACCGCGGAGTGACAAAATCAACACAAATATGACAAGCGATTTCAGTATGTAAACGCATGCTGCTTTTATAATTCTACACACTTATCAAATCCAGCAATCTACACCTAGTTTTGTTATCTTTCACAATTGGCCAATTTGACAACGCAAAAAATTACTCCATACTGATGAACGATGATTAAGTTGTTATATATACGCTGAGATTTTATAAATTCTGGTTTAATAATACTTTGATAAAGCTATTAGCAGTATTAAATAGCGAAACGTCAGTAAAAACAATATTGGTTTGTTTTTCATTCACGCATTGGGAAATACAAAAACTAGTTTAATAACTCTAAAACAGATTTCGTTGACAAATTTCTCCTCACTATCTAGATTGGTAAAATTAGACTTAAAGAAAGTTGGTGCTGTTGTTGCTGGGTCAGTCTAACTTTCAGCTTTGAAATTCTATTACTTCTCCGATTTTCGTGCTCGTCTGATGTCAGAACAATGGCAACAGAATATGCTGATGTATACGTGTATCCTGGTTTACATATTCTTGTCAAATAATTTTTCCGGAATAAAAAATTGACATTAATATTATCTTTGTCCTCAATTTTTGCCACCTTTCAACTGAGTTTCTTTTTGGATTTGTGACTCAATCAGGCATCGTTTTGGAGTATATTATAATGCTAGGAGAATTTGGAACATATGGATAAAAATCGTATGTTATTGTTTATCAGAGGCATCTATCATAATCTGATGTCAATACAACATAAATACTCATATATATATCAACTTGATTATGCTAGTCGAGTTCTAAGTATAAACCGAAAACTAGTTCAAGTTGAAAAGTCAGAAATACCAGTCAAATTTAAAATTATTTCTTTTTGACATCTGTAAAAACAAGAGAAATGAGATAAGCCTTCAAAATGGTCAAAACCTTCTGTCTTCACTATGCTGCAATTTAATGAGTTCCAATAATATATATTATTGCCTCAGAATTCGTCTTTGATTGCCAAGTGAAAAAGGACAGATAATGTCTTTTGTGATTTTACTGGACGTATACTAAACAACAATTTTATTTGTTGTATCTTACATAAAAGTTTCAGTAAATTAAAAATCCTCCTAGTTAATCAGAACAAGATAATTTTGAGCGAATAGTTGCTTTCGATAAATTCTTCCTCAGGCTCTACTGGTATAAATCCATGAATATTATATAACACAAATGGCTATTCAAGGCATGTGAAAATTATATCAGAAACTGTAATGGGGTGCATGTACTAAGGACAGTATTGAAGACGAAATCGAAAATCGTAATACTCTGCCGCATAATGGTTATAATGAAGCATATTTCAAAAAGAATTGATAAAATCATGCGTGGCACGGTGAATAAGAAAACGTTTTATTCAAGAGTACTGTTTGAAGGTGATATATGCAGTGATATATTAAGCTGTAGGTTGATCAAATCATTTGAAAGAACTTTTGGTGCTTCAGAACTACACATCAGTTTCTCAACCAGACCTTTACTGATACAGTGAACCAAAGATGGCTACCTCAATGTGTGTATGCAAATTCAACTGTGCGAATTCAGAGGAATTTATCTTTATGCGTTCGTATGTTCCTGTTTAGCTTGGAAAAAGTGCCATTTTGTCTCATCTAGTGGATAGTAGACACCACATTAAGTCATTTACGGTTGTATTTCGAGTACCAAAAAATCGGCCTACAGGCAAACGAATACGTCTCTTGGCTATTTAGGGAGCTATAGTGATCACTAAGATCATACCTGACCTATGTGTACAAAAAGAAGCACATTCATCCTCTTTGTTTACCCTGGTCTGCTATAAGGTCAGCAGGGACATAACCATCTCATATTTTCATGTCATATTATGCCATTTCAACTCGTTTGTTACATTCCACTATTATCCTTATTCTGTGTCAATCTTTTGTAATTTACACTAAGCTTATTACTTCTCTAGTATTTTATTACAGTTCACAATTTAACCTCTTTATTTTACCACTACACTTGTTTGAACTTACATTCAATGTTCCCTATTTTTTGGCATTTGTTTGTGTGTATTTTGTGGTAATCATTTTCCTCGCACACTACTGAATAAAACTCACTCCCACCTCTTGACGAAACTTATATTCTGTCGACTATGTCAACCTGTTGTCTATTCACACTTTATTTTATGTTGTGAATGACTGCACATTTTATAAACGTTCATTTGACAATATTAAATACCGAACTATCACTCCATATTATAAATGTACCCTAATACAGTTTCCGATATAGTTTTCACATGCCTTTAACAGCCATTTGTAATATAATATTCATGTATAACTGTAGAGTCTGAGGAAGAATTTATCGGAAGTAATTATTCGCTCAAAATCATCTTGTACTTATCACAAAAGTTTCGGAAGATTTTCTTTCTTCTTTTCCAAGTAAGCTGTAAACAACGCAGTATCATCTCATCAATTGTATTTGAGTAAGCACACACTTAATTAGTCATTGAAACTGCAAAGAAATTTGATTTTCGATGCTTAATGGGTGAATAAAATTTCACTAACTAAAATGTTCGGCCTTTTGTTTCAATTTTGTAATATTTGCATAAACATGGGACGCTTATTTAAACTTTTTTTGAACTTCTCTTGGGTCTGTTTCATTGAATCGAAATGTTTGGTCTTAACTGGCATATCTGCTAGTGCAGGCACAAGAAGTAACTTTTATGGATCATCAGTCTACTGGATAACGCTGGGTTCGAGTGTCAATGGGAATGCCACCACTCACTGTAATGTAGGTACATGCAGCTGATCGGTGTCAAATAGAATGTTAGCAGTGTTCTCTATTTCACTACCAGCTTACATCAACCAAATAACATAAAGTCACGAAAGAGCCACGCCCAATTAACATATTCACATGACTGTGAACTAGTTTTTGAGGGCCATTAGTAACAGTCATCAGAATATTATTCGAGAATTGTCATTTCGAATAAAGTGTTTCAATATCATTAGTTAGACTCCTATTAGTGTATTTTTAATGAATTGAGGATAGATTATATAGTAAATAAAACTTTTAGACTACTTTGTAGGACAGAAAGTTGTTCGGACTTTCTAGTAAGCAACTTATGTGTTTCTGTTTCTTCATTCTTCTACGTTACGAATAGAGCATAGGGCTGAAGGTTCCAGGTTTCAGGTGTGGTTGTGTTGTTTTTATGGTGTGGAGTTTCCAGCTTCTAGGTCAACCTTCCATCCTAGATGAATTTATGAGTGCGTCAGTGGAGAGTTGAACTCAGACCTTTAACATAGTTGTCGAGCATTCTTCAATTGAACCATCAACTTATGTGCTTAAGTCTTTAATTCTAGAAGCTTGGCTGTAGACTACTATGGATAGTTCAAATCAGATTAGATCGCAGCCATATGTCGTATCCTGTTCTCTCAAGAAGTAACTGGAACTTTGAATGTATTTGGGCATCTCAGCCTCTCGCTAAACTATGCAACTGTAAGAGTGAAGAATGCCAATAAACATGGTAATTAAGTTTTAATCATTTTGTCTAGTAGCCTTATTAATCCATTATGTGCTTTGTTAAACTGCAGCACCATAGTGATTAGATAAGCTGTCACACTTCAATACCTATTCTAACTAATTATATATCATAAAAGTGATTTTTATAATTTACGGTGATTACTAACATGTTAGTCGTTTTTACTCAAAACTCTGTATTTTGAACTTTAGTGGGATTTCGTCTAATTCTAAAACCATTATACTGCCAGTTCTTTTATTCAGGCCTAGTCATTTACATAGGGTTTTGCCTCACTCAAGATTTATGTTGCTCATGAAGAGATTGTGGTCAAAGGATTTCATCATGATATCGGTTAGAGAACCATTCGAAAACCTGGGAGTACTGGACAGCTTTTTCATCCTAATTTGGGACTCTTTAGGGGTACGCACCCACCGGGCTTCGAACCCGGTGAACCTACGTTTTCCAATTGTCAGCTCATGATGAAATCCTGTAACCAATCAATCAAATCCCTACAAACCAACACTTGAATAGAGATTGTGGTCAATTCACACTGTGACAAAACCAGCATAATAACAGCAAAGATGATGGTGACAGGACATATTGTTGAAGTAATGAATTTTTGATAGTGGTAGGAGAATTGAAAACATACACGCCAGCCCACAGTTATATTGTAACGTATTCAGGCTTTCTGTGGGTTAATATTTTAGAAAATAGCATGAATAATCACCCAAAAACTATGCTTGACTAACAGTGTTAGAGATAAAATCTAGCTAATATTTCAGAATAGAAGTTAGGCATTACGCATGTTTAGTTTTCCGGCAATAATTCCATTCTTTTCAGTTTTAATTACTTGTGCCCCAAAGCAATATAACTATCACCAAATCACAACTTGAAAATTGGAATGTAATTACACAATTGCAAAGATCACTGTTGCACCGAAATTTTACTAAGATTTCATCTAAAAAAATTCCGATACTTATGTTGTAATATGTGACGTACTTGGCGGCATCAATAATAATATTCGAACAGCGTGAAAGAGATGTAACACGATGCATACAAATCAGTGATATGCGTAGCTGGATATCATTCACACCTACTGTAATGACCGTTATTCCCAGTGAAGTATTTTAAAAGAAGGATCATGGTCGTACTCATTTCTGATTGAACTTAAGACCAGTTTTCTCTTAATAACCTGGAGGCGATAGCAGTACTGACCGCTCTAAGTTGTTCCCAACTATGGAAATCAATCTGTGCAAGTACGTCTACCTAACTAACTGAATGAACGACTAACTTCGAAAATTAAATGCCCATATTCCAGCACACATTTACACAGACTTATTAAATGGTTGATATTTCTGTGGAAGGCCTTCTGCTAAACAAATATGCCGAAGAAAATGGAGATAGACAAGAGACACGCTGAGGAGACTGTTGACTGGTATCTCGTACCAGGCGCATCCTTTAGTGGAACCTGATTAAGAAACAAAGAGTCTGTCGTCCAAGGGTGAAATGGAGGAGATCATGTGGGGGGGGAAAGACAGCCTATGGACAGTCGTGCAGCCAGCTAAAGACGATTGGAGATGACAGGAGAAAATGGAGATTTTTTGCGGGAGCCCTATGTTCCACTCAGAACAACGATACTTTCTCAAATACACTAAAGCAACAACTCAGACATATGGAAGTTACTAGACGGAATCTTTTTCATGATATAAAGAACTAACGTGACTTTTGTCAAAAAGGCACTAATGGAATCCTGTTAATACCAAAGATTTCCCAATATCATTTTGATCACTGTTTCATATTTTCTGTTTATAGTAGAATGAGGTGCAAGTTAACCTAAGAGACTACATTAGTTCGTTAAGTTTTCCAGTAGAATAACATTCAAAACTATTTATCGTACAGCAGTTGTTCTTATTATAATATTCCTTCACTTTCAACACATGAATATACTAACTAAACTGTTTCTTGATATCCTTAACAGTAATTATACAAATTTATGTACAAGATCTAAAGGTTTTCAATAGCTGAATCCAACCACCAAGTGTTGGCTGACAGGGACTTTGATAGGTTACAGGTTTGACCATGAATTGATTTCAGTTAGGGAACCATATGAAAACCATAGAGTAATCGACAATGGTACCATCCTAGTTTGGGACTCTGAAGCAATTTCTGAATATTCTGCGAGCTCGCCTTGTGGCCGCAACGTCCTTCTTTCGGAACTCAGTGGGTAGGTACTGATGAAGAATCTAAAACCAGAACGAAATACCCGTCCAGTACTCCCCAGAATTTAGTTTAGTCAAAGATATGATGATACTTTTCGTGTAAGACTCTGACAAAAGGGAGAATGCCAGATTAAGTTGGTGAATTTAGTTTCCCTAATGCTTTTCTTTACTCAAATTCTATATCGTGTATCACAAATAAAGCAACATTTTTACTACGAAGTAATAATGTCCTTGAGGAAATCCTTGCATTTTCTACATGAGGTCAACAGTTATTTTTGATAATCAAGATACTTGCTTTAGTCAGTCACCTTTGTTAAACTAGGCTGTCTCATTTTTGGGCGAAAAAACAACTTGTTTATATTATTCAGAATTTCTAGAGAATATTGTCTTCTCTACTAGATCAACCATTAATATTAGAAATCTCTATAGATATCTAGATTCTGCTTAATCTTCTAATAACCTTGAACTGATCAATGAGAACTAACGATTGATGTTACTGTTTTCTGACTACTTATATCAGTCAGTATATATTTATCTCTTTTACGATTGTCACCTTTCATGAAAGAGACATTTCAGGTTATCATCGACCAATACAAGCTTTCACTACTCTCAAGTCTGTGTGGAGGTCAACAGCACTCAGCATCAAAACGAAGATAAGATCCGGATTTTCAACTCCAATGTGAAGTCAGTGCTACTCACTATACGGATCAGAGACTTGCACTGGGCGTCATGAAGAGCACCTCAAACAAACTACAGACCTTCATTAACAGTTGTCTTCGCTCAATACTACTCAAGATCAGATGGCTGGTCAGAAAAGATCAGCAACAGTGATCTCTGGCAATGAGCGAACCAACTCAGCAGTAACCAATTGTGAAACAAATAGGCAGGAAGAAATGGAGATGGACTGGCTGGTCATACTCTGAGGAAACCACCAAGTGACATCACTAGTCAAGCCATTGCTCGAGTGGAACCCGAAAGGGAAGCGGCGAGTTGGTCGTCAGTGCAAGGGTGACTTGGAGGAGGTCATGTGAAGAGGAGGTGATAGCGTGTGGGCAAACTTGGAGCCAGGTGAAGACTCTAGCAGAGAACCGAACGCGATGGAGACGCACGGCTGAAGCCCTATGTTCCTCTAGGAATTAAAGGATATAATAATAATACCAATAGTGTCATTGTTGAATACGATACATTATTTTCCTATAAGACTTTCCATGTTACCGGATTATATACTCATGCATAGGCAATAAATATGTGGACAAATTTAACATTACTCACTGTCAGGATGTATAATTACTGTTTGTTGCACATAATAATAGCTTTATTCTAAACAGTATATTTATATACACTACAGGATCTCAAGTTCGGTTTCGCCTACTCCTTTAGTACATAATCTTCGAGTAAAACAGTAATCTACAGTGAATTATTCAATGGAATTTTGTTCTATCTGTGACATGCTCCAAGCCCCCCAACGTATTTGTTCCTTCAAAACACACCAAGCGGTACGCTGAAATTCACTCAAAAGTTCACATGAGTGCATATCATTCTTCAAGGATGCATAAATAGGTGGTGAAAAATAAAGTATAGCTGAGTAGCTCAATGATTTAAGCAGGTCACTGTCAGCTTCGATGTGCATAACGTTAGTTAGTAAGTATCTTTTACAATATCACAAGAAATAGCTGCGATTAATGCTTATTCACATGATTTTAGAATTAAATTTCTGATGTGGACGTTCATAAAAATACCAACTAATGGTAAACGCGTCTTAGTGCTTCTTATTTGAAAGACACATGTGAAACCTAGTAGAAAGTGACATTTCCTTTGTCCCTGAATGCAGAAATGAATGACTTGTTATAAAGTTATCTATACAGATAGTGAGGTGATACAAAGAAATTGAATATAATTCTTCTACTGAATAAAACTTTCATTATGAAAACTATACAACATAATAATTCCTATAAGCGTATTTCACTTCTCAACATTACTGTTTTAATATTATTAAACAAAAGGGGTAATGATTCATCTTGAAAGAGGAATAATGGAGAAAAATATAAACTGCCCCTTAATATTCAACGCTACAAGAAGGAATATTGATTCAGAAAAACTCTAATTAAGCGTCATAGCAAACTAAAGCATATCCCGAGTAGGAAGAAGTTAGCGTTTATTGGGGAAGGGGGCTTTGGATTCCATCCATGTGTTCTCCATGAAGGTCTTTGGCATGAACTGTTAGAGAGCTCCAAAATCAAGACTAAAGACTTGTGTATCGGTACTCCCTATTTTTAAAGGTCTGTGATGAAACCAACCAAGTCAAGCTATTTTGATTATATCTGAAGTAACGGTAGATTTTAAATCCCTTTCAATGTTACCTCAACGTATATTGCCAATTAAGTGACATGTAACCCTGATTCATGAATTTATATAACTTTTGTATAAATTAGATTATGAAGCATAGGTTATTTGATACCTATTCACTTTATTGTTTAGAAACGTAGATTTTAAAATTTTTAAACTACACAAAATAGGCGCCGTATTCCATCCAGAATGTTTTTTAAGGGAAATGTTTAGTGAAACGAAACAATTCTGAATCGGCATGAACTTTACCAGTGGTATATTTAATTATCACAAGCAAATATGCATACAAGGGTTAGTTGGAGAGTCCCTTCAAATAATAAATTTAGAACCTTCTGTAATAACTGTTTCACTTTTAAAATTTCAGATATATCTTAATATCTGCGCTTTGTGAAATCCTCTGAACATTTTATTGTCTTTACAAAGAATAAAAGCCTCATGTCCTTAAAGGTGGAGAATCATAAAAGCCACAAGTTTATCCAATGGCTCGAATGAGACAAAAGAATCAGTGAAAAACTAAGACAACAACCCTAAGTCACATACCTCAGTTATTTTCGACACGCGCATGTACACAATTATAAAAGAAAAAAAATTGAAAAAATCTACTCAACAATACAAGTCTACTACAAGTCTGTTGTTTATTACAAAGAAAATAATACGGTGAAAAGAACGAATAGACAAACTCACATGAGTCAATATAATAACGAATCAAGCTGCAATGCAGAACAGAAATGATTTAACCAGAGAAAGTACCTCAATAAAAGTTTAGCAGTAACGGTTTTTATTATTGTATTGCAGTATATATATATGTGTATATAATTACGTATAGTGGAAGTGGATTGGGTATGAGACATTTATTTCTAACAGTGGAAACAAATATTCCCATTTTCCAAACTACCAATCTACTTCTCAACCACTGAGTTTAATTGAGCAATGACCTTGACTGGAGCCAATCATAGAAGAAGACGAAGAGGAGGCGAAATTCATTGAATTATTCAAAGTAAATCGCTGCGAAAAAAAACCTGTCACGTACGTTAGACTTATATTGCTGCAAAAAAAATATTTACATACAAATATGTACTGAAGTCATATGTAATATTCTTTTGCAAACATATGAAATGTATTTAGAATGAGCTGTTTAATAAATAATCAGAATATATCTAGAGTTTATTCTGTAGCATAAATTGTTTCGATAAGGCAGGAAAGACCAAATTTGCAGTAGGAAGTGAAATCATTTTATTTCCAAGGTTCTTGTTAGCTGCAAGCTAACTGAAATCATAATGATCATAGAAGGGAATAAAGGTAGTAGAGTTCAATGTCGGAACAATAGCAGAGAAAATATTATAAACTATGTCATTTGATTGGATGGAGGATTTCATCATGAGCTGACATCAGTTAGAGAAGCACTGGAAAGCCAGATGGGAGTACTGGACAGCTGTTTCGTCCTAGCTTGGGACTCTTCAGTGGTACACACCCACCACCAGGGTTCGAACCCAGGGCCTTCTGGTTACAAGGCATGCTCGTAGACCATTGAGCTACTGGGACCCGATCCAATGGCTCCATGAATTCGAACTTCTGCTAATTCACGACATAGCGCGACCACTTCGCAATGTCTTCTTCGATGAGTTACTGCCTCATCCTCAAACTGCTGTACCCTAGTGGTCACGGCTTCCCACTAGGACCCTAACATTTGAAATGCAAACATAACAACTTTAAGTTCAAATCATCATTAATTTGTATACTTTTGAAAAACAGAAAACTACAGGATAGAGAAGAAAGAAAACAGAAGAAATAACAAATATTGTTGGTCTATGAGACTACATAACGACGTATGAAAATGAAAGTTCATAAGATAAGAATTAGCTCCGTAAGCTGGCATTATGAATGATTTTTGCAGTCAACGTAATCAAGCTACGTGTTGGGAAATACCAAAATTTCATCAGAAATAATAATAACCTTTTAGAAGGAATGTGCGTTGGTGGTTCAGTGGTAGAACACACTAGGGAATCACGTAAATGGTCTGAGGTTCGATCATCGGCCAAAATACCACTTAACTTCGTTTAGCTGACAGTAGGCTCGTTAAAGAGGGAAGGCTGGCAACCCCACTCCGTGAAATCAAAAAGGTACCACTTCTACTGAAACTGCATAGCTGCAGCTTGAAGCCCTATGTTCCACTGTTAATGTGAAAGAATGAAGTAAGTGGTAATAAAATAGAATTAATATCCTGCTAATTGTGTGATTTCTAACGAAAAATACTCGTCCCATTAATGTGAATAGCGCTGACTATTTGAGTAAAAATGACGCATGCGTTTTCATGCATCGTGCTTATGGTTGCAGTACCTGCGGTCAGTCATACTTCACTCAGGCAATTCACAGATGCATAACTCAGTGAAATTAAGGCATCACATTTGTTTTACACACTCAGAGAGAATAACTCAGTAGCGTTATTCATATTTTTTTATTCCTTCACGTTCCCAGTGGAACATAGGGCTTCAAGATAGAGGCTTGAAGTTTCTGTAGCAGTGTTTATTTTACAGGATAGGGTTGCTAGCCTCATGTCCAACCTTTCCCCTCTACCAGCTTTATTTCTGGCTTAGCGAGGTAAAGGAGTGCGTCTGTGGCCGGGGATCGAACCCCAGACCATGTGCATGGTCGGCGAGCATCCTAACCGCTATGCCACCGACGCATCATTTTATCATGTGTCTCTCAGGATCTTCATTATAATTCTTGTTATATAGTCTGTCATTATCTAACCAATTATTTTTTTTTTCTGTTTTTGCTGTTGGTGTCTTTAGATTTACTTTTTTTGTTTGTTTAATACTCCTTTTAAATGTTTGTAAAATTAGATACAAATATTGTAGATATGTGCTGAAAATTCCACACTGTACCACTAGTACTGTTTCTGGAATAAAGCAAATTATTATTATTATTAACTGCCATTTGCGAGAAGGAGGGAAACTAGTGTAGTTGTTTAAGCCACACATTCTCATTTATTTATTTATTTTTTTGATTACAGCTTGATTCCACACCGCATTTTTTGGTACAGGTATGGAATTTTCAGCATATGATATCGGTAGCCCAAATTTACAGGCCGACCATAGATATCAGGTGTGCGTCGGCATGGAATCGAACCACGGACCATGTGTATGGTAGGCGAGAGTCCTAGCCACTGTGCCACCGACGCACTGCTTACATTGCTAAGGCATACATGTTATTTAAGTTACGAGAAACGATGTAGCGCCTTAGAGGAAAGGCAGCAGTCACTGTGGATATGTTCAATCATTTGACAAGGTCCCCGACTTCATAAATGACTGGAGCATGAAATTACACGATTTTCACAATGTCTTGGGCAAAACTTGTTGATGACGCTTACGCAGAATGAAGTTTTAATCAGTCAGGGTCTCTTACCGATACGTTCTTAGGCTTTCACTTCAAAAATATATGAAAGCTGAACATTTACAAAGGCACGTTAAATGCATCGATCAGAACAAACGTATTTCATAATAGCTTGCTTTATATACAGATAATAAAATGAAACAGCAATATTCATTGGATGTTTCAAACACAGTTTGTTGTCAAAATGTTGAAGTCTGCTTGAACGTTTAGCTACCGAAATGCCATCTTCCATCGTACACATGTTACTTTGAATTGCTTCTCTTGGTTTCGGTTTTAATCAGTCGAAACTGCCGTAAAATTGTTACGTTTTCACTCAAGCTTTCTTGAATAAATTTCAACCTATATCTTCTCGTGTTTACCACAAATTCAAGAATATATTATCAAAATATATGTCTACGAGTAGTGGCCATCAGTTAGTACAAACTGAATGTTTATTTCGTTGAATTTTACTTGCAATATGTATGTCTAGAAGATACCATTCTACACCAATTATTGTCTGAGGTAAAGTAATTATTATTATCTCCTCAAATGTAACTCTATAACTTGGTTTTTGTGTTGTTAATTCACATTATTTCTTTTGTATTCGAAGTTGTAGAACTTTCCAAATGTATGAGATAGGTTGACATCGGTTAGGGAGCCATTGAAAAACCAGCTGGGAGTACTGGACACCTGTTTCGTCCTAGTTTGGGACTCTTCATCAGAACGCACCCAACACAAGGTTTCGAATCTAGGACTTTCTGGTTACAAGGCAAGAAGGTCCTGGGTTCGAACCCTGACGGTGGGTGTGTAAATTGAAGAGTCCCAAACTAGGACGAAACAGCTGTCCAGTGCTCCCTGGTGGTTTCCAGTAGTTCTCTAACCGACGTCAGTTCATGATGAAATCCTGTAACCAATCAGTCAAATCCCTACAAATTAATAATTGAATACGAGATACGTGTTCAGCCATTCTTAAGGTATATATCATCAGTTGGTTTAGTTATTAGTGAATCTGTCTCTCCACCCTGTTTTATTATATTCTGGGACTGTCACCTTGTTTCAGTCTAAATTATGGTGTTGGGCGACTTATTAGGATTTACTAGTCTAGATTTAGCTAAATATTTGAACCAAGCTAATTTGAATGGTTTTGTCCTGTTAATTTCATATGTTCATTTAACTCCCCATTCAACAAACCATTTGCCATCTGCAAATGTTTGCAAAACACCTATATCAGGTCAGAAAATGTATGCCTACCACGTTCACAAAGAAACATTGTGAATTTCACTTCTTTGACTAAACATAAGCTGCATCAAATAGATGTTTGAGAGATGCGAAATAGAAAATTAAAATAAAATAATATAAAATATTCGCGAACAGAAAACTTTCAAGTCAATGTGGCAACGTCCCTTATTCTTTAAACCTAAGTATCTTGGTGATAATACTAACACAACGCTTACGGATTGCAGCGGAAAATAGCATGTACTGCAGCAGAGGTTCACTGTCTCTTCACAACCACTCCAAATTTATGTTCCAGAAATAAGAATAAACTGCCTCGTTTCGTCTTCTCCATGTGTATCAACCAGTTATATTCAGGGTATAATTATTATATTATTATTTATATTATTGTTCCCCTTAGTTCCTAGAGGAACATAGGTCTTCAGCCGCACGTCTTCATTACCTTCGGTTCTCTGCCAACCTTTTCACCTGGCTCCACATCTGCCCACATGCTTTCATCTCCTCTTCACATCACCTCCTTCATGTCATCCTGGCACTGACGATCAACTCGCCACTTCCCATTCGGGTTCTAATCGAGCGATGTCCTGGCGTGTGATATCACTCACTTGATGCTTTTCTCAGAGTATGGCCAATCCACTTCCATTTCTTCCTGTATATTTGTTGCACAATCGGTTCCTGGTTGATTCGCTCCCAGAGATCACTGTTACTGACCTATTCTGGCCATATGATCTTAGGTATTGAGCGAAAACAGCTATTGATGAAGGTTTGTAGCTTGTTCGAAGTGGTCTCCACGACGCGCCAAGTCTCTAATCCGTATAGTAATTTGCACCAACTTCACATTGGAGTTGAAAATCCGGATCTTATTTTTCATGCTGACACCTGAGGGTAGAATTAGGCGTCTTTATTGTTGAATACTCGAACATCATCTTGCATGGATAAGCAAGGGACAAACAAGGTATGTTCCTAGTTCTCTTTTAGAACACCTTGTAGATTCCGAACGTAAAGTTGATGTTAATAAAGTTATCCACAGTATTTCGGCCGATCTTAATTTTGATCTACAAACCACTGGAATCCAACTGAAGTGACCAAACATGTGTGGCGAGAAGAAATTCGTGTAATAACCTTCCTCTTCTTTTTCATCGCCACATGAATGTGAAAAGCTAATAATTATCCTATCCCTCCCCCTCCTATGAGCTATATACAAGTTATTATTGTTCTGATTATCTTATTACTGTACATACCTCATCTTTAACTGCTCACTACTTGATCAATTGGAACATTCATTAACTTACCACTTACTCCTCTAATCTTTCCAAAATCACATATTATTTACCCGGGTTGATATTTTTGGTTAATTATCACCTCCTAAACATGTCAATATGGACTAATTTATTTTTTGATTTTTGATTTTGGTTATAGCTTGATTCTGCACAGTATTTGGTAGAAGTATGGAATTTTCAGTACGTGATATTGGTAGCTCAGATTTTGCAGGCCAACCATTGGTATCAGGTGTTCATCGGCAGGGGATCGAACCCCGGACCATGTGCATGGTCGGCGAAAGTCCTAACCTCTGTGCCACCGACGCACATAGATAACACTAGATAAGTAAATTTCTGTATTGTATTCGGATAGAGCCATAGACGAGGATCCAATTGATAAAAGTCAATATTTCTTCATTTAATCCTTTTGTCTTCTGAATATTTAAAAACTCATCAGATTTATATTATTTTCGTAATAATGTACACGGTAAAAACTTTAATAACTGATGGACGTAGGCATGTGATTCTCTGAGACGAAAATATGCTTGATACTTCAGTTTAGCATTTGACTACTTAAGTCATAAAGGGAATACTAAGTTGAAAATGCAATTGAAGAGATGTAAAATGCCAAATAACTGATGACTGACCGTTTTGATAAGTTCAAAGAATGTGTTCTCCATTGATTATCTTCATCAGAGCATGAATAATAAAATTTGCGATATGAAATGTACACATTTTACTTCGAGAAGACTCTTTAGTTGCTAGCAGTTTACAATATGCATAGCATTAACGAGATAAGAAGGTACACCTTTTATTCAATTCAGCAGAAATTGGAAATGAGCATTTTAGTATGAAATATATTGGCGTAATCAGTAACAAGTTCTACGGAAAGTGACTAATTACTTATCATTATTTCAGAAGAAGATCCGAGATATTTTGGTGGTTCGTTGGTGTATCAACCAAATTTACTCGGTAATGGTGTAAACGCAAGAAACCAATCTCTACGTGTTGCTGTATTGCCAACAAAACTTTGTTGAGACACACGCTATCACAAAACGTGCCAAAGGCATGAAAAATACGATTATTTCTCAATATTTTAACGCTTCTCTTAAACAATAATGACATCGAAACTCAGATTTACATCAACATTGATGTAAGGCAGCAATACAGGCAATGTACATTTCGAAGTACAAAACAAGTATTGTAGGATAAGATTAGTTAACCAATGTTCAGCTTTAAAAGGCACTTTAGAATCGAAGAGAATATTCCCAACGAGGTGGGATCAATAGCTCTTTCCACAAGAGTCACACACCAAGCCCCCCTACCGATCAGAATGACCTCCATTCACCCAAAACTCTTATGGCGTCAAATAACACATTGTGATATGCAGTTGTAAAATTAGGGATGCATAGTCTTGGGGGACAACCTATAATAATTACAAAGTTAAGTGAAACGTCTAAATACGTTTGAACATTATAAATATATCGTCCAGGTAGGGTTTTCCAAACAGTTTGTCCAACAATAAAAACACAAATTGACTATCGACATACGCAATCACAAATATAAAAATAGTAATGAAAATAATGAAGGTAGTAGCGAAAAGCCGATTGAATTATTATGTAATAATTAGAAAAGAATTGTCACCAGGGTAAACTGTAATAATTCACTGTTTATTCGTTTGAGTTATCTCAATACACCAGATTCAGTAAACTAAAGTAAAGTGGAATTTCATTGCTTCTTTTTAATGCAGTAGATTGGATAATGCGACAAACAGCGACGGGCAATGAGGAAACAGGCATAAAATGGACTCACACAAAAAACTTGGAGGATCTGGACTTCGCCGATGATATATGTCTGATTTCCCACAAACTGGAAGATATGCAAGCGAAAAGCAACAAGTTGGCAGAAGAAGCATCAAAGATAGCGACTTCAGGTGAACATAGAGAAAACAGAGGTGATGAAGATTCCTGGGCAACACCACCAACAGCAACAACAACAACAGACAACAATCAGCATAAATGGAAGGAACCTGAAAGAAACAACCTCCTTTACCTACCTACCTGGGAAGCATCGTTTCAACTACAGGAAGACGGAACTGACGAGGATATCAAAGCAAGAATCGGAAAAGCAAGACAAGCTTTCACTACTCTCAAGTCTGTGTGGAGGTCAACAGCACTCAACATCAAAACGAAGATAAGATCCGGATTTTCAACTCCAATGTGAAGTCAGTGCTACTTACTATTCGGATCAGAGACTTGGCCAGCGCGTCATAAAGAGCATCTCAAACAAACTACAAACCTTCATTAACAGTTGTCTTCGCTCAATACTCAAGATCACATGGCCAGAAAAGATCAGCAACAGGGATCTTTGGGAGCGAACCAACCAGGAACCGATTGTGCAACAAATATACAGGAAGAAATGGAGATGGATTGGCTGGCCATACTCTGAGGAAACAAACTATCAAGTGACATCACTAGACAAGCCATTGCTCGAGTGGAACCCGACTGAATGGAAGCGGCGAGTTGGTCGTCAGTGCAAGGGTGACTTGGAGGAGGTCATATAAAGAGGAGATGAAAACGTGTGGGCAGACTTGGAGCCAGGTGAAGACTCTAGCAGAGAACCGAACTCAATGGAGACGCACGGCTGAAGCCCTATGTTCCTGTAGGAATTAAAGGAAACAATAATAATAATGCTAAATACCTTTTGATTATCTATTATGTGTCCCAATATGTTTTGATAAGCACATAAACGGTATCAACATGTCAGTCATCTTATATGAAAATGATTGTGAAGCTGATAAAGTGAACATTTGATTACTCTTCAATTTACGATTTAATCTACATATATACATATATTTCTTTCTAGATATTTTCTTATATACTTTTTTCTTATTTTATTTTCTTTTTTTCTAGATTTTTTCTTTTCTATTTTTCTTCTTTTTTCTTTTTTCTTTCATATATTTCATTCTTTCTATATTTTTCCTTCTAGAGTTTCACTACATTTTAGGGAGGAAAGTGACTAGCCTGTCACTTTTTAAGTTGTACTACATCAATAGTCGTTTATTATATAACAATTGATACCCCGAAAAAATTGTTAAAATCTCTGTGATGCAAAAAGGTGGATGAAATCGCAGAAGAAGCGTATAAATACGACTTTATCGTCCAAAGTATACGTCATCACTGAATTAATGGTGTCAAAACTCCAAAAAAATAATAGCTAAAACATTCTTTCTCTCAACACTATGTTCAAAATTCACAATTCAAATGCAGCTACCAAGTCTTGCCACCTCGATGTGAATTTATAAATTCAATTACTCTTGAGGAGACAGTTACATAGGAAGAACGACCTTCGCCTTCCTGAGCATCGCCCAATGAAGATAGGTAAAGGAGTCATAAAGTCAATCAGGAGTTTCACATCGGTACACTCTATAGATACGAAGCACAAAAATGGTAAAATTTCAGCTTTTATGATTCAAAACAAAGCGTAACCTCAATTCTCAAATTATGTCCGTAACTGAGGCAGTTGCCATAAAAACTTTCTCCTAGTTCACTAAAAGTTTGTTCAACCCCTCTTTCTCTCATACCGTTCAACCCCAACCTAGAATAGCTGTCTCTCACAGTGACTCCGGATAACTGTAATTATTGTTGTAATTTTTAACTGCACTGCTAACTTTATTATGAATATCATACTGTGCTTTAGTTGTGTATTTTAACCTTAGTTTCACAATTTATTATTCTCGTTAGGAGTAGTCTACTTACATTCTACATGATTATATTTGATTCTAATAATTTACATTGTTGACTGCACACTAGTCAGTAACTAATGTAATGTGTCTGGTCCTATCTTTGGTGCAGACTGAATTCTATCAGTAGAGTTTACAATGTGATCACCATTTTAGGTGGCTTGCCATCATGTTGCATTTTTGACTGTTGGTTGGAAGCAATTGGCAGGAAGCCCTGCCGACCTAGGTTTCGTGCTAGTTGGCACTCGTCAGCAAGGTGTATCTGCGACCATGAAGGAATTCATGTCCCTTCTGAGATTCGAACCCGCGTCACTCAGTGAGTGCTGCAGTCAGAGCCGTTACCACTGAACTATTCTGGCTCACGACTGACCTCCTGTAGGACCGCAGTGGATACTTTTGATTGGACACTAGTTAGTAACTAGTGTAGCGTTTCTAGTCCTTTGTTTGGTTGGTACAGATTGAATTCTATCAGTCGAGTTTGCAGTTTGGCTATTATGTGATGAGTGCCAACTAGCACGAAACCTAGGTCTAAGGCTTCCTGTTGATTGCCTCCAACCATCTGATACCAATGTGTTACATTGTTTCAAATGTCCATGACCTAGATTTTATTATGTCACTGTGAAGCCTAGTGAGAATTTACCAAAAATACGTGTTTGCTTGCCTAAATCGTGTTCTAAATTTGCATAATTCTTCTGAAAATCATTCCGCTGTATGACGACTATGATAAGAAAGTCTATTTTCTTAACTTTATTATGCTTTAAATTCTCAATTCAATAACCCTCTAAAGGTATGTATACTTGTGACAGAAATAGTTGTATGGCAAATCCTCCCGCTGTAACAGTAAACAACAATCATTCTATATCACTTTTCCCAGGGTTTCCTTTAAGACACAGGAAAAGGCTAACTCTATATATATTCAATTTGTTCAATGTTTACTTTTAAGCTCCTTCCGCGTAAAAAATATGATGCATATAGAATTATAATGAATTCAATTCATTAGGAAAATATATATTTCTTTGCACTTCAATAAACATGGGCAAAATCAAATAATGGTGTACTGAATTTCTCTATAGTTCTCTTACTCCAGTTGACAACTGATGAATTTCAATAACAACTTTGCAGTGCTCAAGCTCATTTACGTTTACAGTTCAACATGACAATTTTTTGTTGACACTGTTGGCTTATCTGTTGAACGCCTGACGGTGATCCGTAGTGTATAGCTTCGTAATACATATTAATGCTGTTGCAATGAAGAGTTAATTTTACAGAGGCAACTTCCGCCATCTTATTTTGTAAGAAACATTTTTTTTCATCTGGGTTTGAGGATTAAGACAACATTGTGAGTTATATATCATATAGGATTCATGGAAGGTAAGCTTTGTAAAATAATTCTATTAGGAGTTTATAACCACAATTATATTCTACTACTTCAGTACGTAGGTAACAAATGTATACAGTTGGAACAAACTTAGCACAATACTGACTGAAGTTTGTCATTTCAGGATAGACAATCAGCTTTAGGAATTTTGTGAAGAATGCCAGAGAGAGGTTAAGCCATACCCACTGTGTGTTACCGATCCTAGGGAGCAATTTTATCATATTATATTTGAAGGGGTTTCCGGTGGAAGTGAATCTCTGATAGCGTAGTAATGATCTTTTTTTCAAAACGTGAAGATCCTGCATTTCAGACTATTTTGAAATTGTTGGGATGTTACCCAAGGGAATTCAAATAGAAAGCAAATAACCAATCAACCAAATCCCTACAAACCAATACTTGAATAACAATGAGATGATCACGAGAGACTGGTCCTATTCAGGTAGGTAGTTACCTGGGGTTCCAGTGGGAAGTGGTGACCAGTAGGGTGCAGCAGGTCGGGTGTGAGGACCAATACTCGCCGAAGACATTGGCTAGCGGTTGTGCTATATCGTGAATTGGCAGAAGTTAGAATTCATGGGCTGGCCATTGGATAGAGTCCCAGTAGCTCAGTGGTCTACGAGCTCACCTTGTAACCAAAAGGTCATGGGTTCGAACCACGGTGGGTGCGTGCTGTGAAGAGTCGCAAAATAAGATGAAACAGGTGTACTCCTAGGTTTTCCAATGGTTCTCTAACCAATGTCAGCTCATGATGAAATCCTGTAACCGATCAACCAAATCCCTACAAACCAGTACTTGAAAAAGCAAATAAATCTTCAGTTCCCTGAAGTGTTTAATGATTCCTTGTAAGAAATCAGTAATAATAATAATGATTTAGTTAATATCAAGAAGAGTACTCATAATACAGTATGGAATTTGCAACATTTGTCACAATGGTGTATCTGATTTACGCAGAATATGAATAGAATTATCTACAGAAAGCTTTCCACATTTACAGTAGGAATAAAGTCGAAAATGTGCAACAACTATAATTAAAATATAAATAGTCACAGTAGGTTTGTTTTAAACAGTATTGTTGATACAGTATAGGAATCTTAACATATTGTAGAGTATTGAGTCTAATGTTCTCTTGACACAACATGGAGAGAAGAAAAACAAAAAATAACCTTCATAAGGAGTTTAAATGGTGGTTACAGTTATGAAGAAAAAACAAGGAGACTATAAATGTAATAGGAATAACAATAGTGAGAATTGATGGCATAAGGGTGGGGAAAACTGTTCACTTACTAGTGAGAAGAAGGTTAGTTAGTTCGTGCCTGACACTATTTTCATCACATAAAATATGTGCCCAATGTGATATCGTGGAGATTTTATATACTGGCTCCATATTTTATGTGAAAATAAATATAAAGCACTGTGTTGGTTATAAATGTGCCACATATTCCTAGAAGTCGCAGTTGTCCCTTACCTCTGGTAAGCGGAAATGTATAAAGATGACGGTTCATAGTAAAATCTACATAGTGCTTTATTTGAAGCGTAACCGTTACAGCTACTCTCTTAGATTCCGAACCGAATATAGGGTTTCAACAGCACATCTCCACTTGACTCGGCTCTCTGCAGTCCTCTTTGGCTATCTCCACTATGCCCTATGAGCTCTCACCTCCCCCTTGCCTAACCTCTAGCATGTTATCCCCAGGCGCCCAACCTGCAGTTTCCCATTCAAGGTCCACTACAGATATGGCCTGGCGCGCGATATCACCCGACGGTTTCATTAGCGTGTGTTCGATCCATCTCCATTTTCTTCGGTATATTTGTTGGTTGGTTCACTGCTATAGTTCCTTGTTGCAGCTGTTGATGAAAGTATGAGGCCAGCTTGAAATGCTTTTGGTGAAGCGTTCGCCATGTCTCTTAATCATATAGAGATACTGTTCTGACAATAATACCGAAAATCTGAATCTTATTCTTTGTCTGGGGTGGAAGATTTTCACACTGATTTCAGAGTAATGAAGGTCTGTCTTGCCTTTCCAAACCGCCTTTGACATCCTCATCTGTGTCTCTTGTAGTTTGAGCGATGTTGCTCAGTTAAGTGAAAGAAGTGACCTTCTTTAGATGTCTCCCCTTGACGGAGACTGGTGCTTGTTGTTGGCTATATATCTCCATCGTCTCTGTATTCTGTATGTCTAATTGAAGTTCCATCTTCGCTGCTTTTTCTGCTATCTTGTTGACCTACACCTGTAGATCTTCTAAAAGATTTCTAAAAGAATATTTCGTCTGACCTTTTACATTAAGAAGTTAAGGCACTCAGGCATAACTCAACCACTCCTCTTACAGTTTGTCAACTCGTGTATTTTACCTATTCTTCTTTACTGTTCACCCTTATTCTTTCTTGGATTGCTTGAAAAAGACTATGTCATACTACGTAGAACTCTGAAGACTGTCAGTAGGACGAGTGGTATCCCATTGGGCCATATCGTTGACATTGTCATTGATAGGCACTTGATGTCATGCAACAAATTCGCTGAAGGAATTTTGTCAGACTGTGAGCACCCACCTCAACACCCTTAGCTCCAACCTTATGTCTCCTCAGGTAAAACAAGAACTCTTTTCATAAGACTTTACGCACGTACGTGTAAGTATAAAAATTCCATGATATTGAATTTCGCGGCACGTACTTTATGTGATGATAATAGTGTTAGGCATGAACTAATTTAACCTTCTTTGCACTACTAAATAAACCATTTCCTACACCCTTACAACATCAACCTTTATTGTTATTGTATTTCTTATATTTATAATCCTCTCAATTTTTTGTTTTGTTTATTTTTTTTCACAAGTGTGAACATCATTTAACTGTTGGTTTTGTATTTCCCCTCACGATACTATATCAACAGAACATTATATCCAATGATCTATAACATGATAAAGTTTTCAAACTGAATCGACAATGCCGTTTGAAACAAACTCACTGTTATTATTATTATTATTCTATTTAATAATCTCAATTCGTGCTTCGAATATTTTTGACTTTATTTCGTAAATGTAGACAAATTCCTCCGATTAATTTTGTTTTAATTTTTAATTTTATTTATATTTTGAGTAAATCAGATGCAATATTGTGACAAATGCTGAGAATTCCATTCTGTATTATAAGTACTGTTTTTGGAATAAAGTAGATTATTATTACTCTATTATTCTAGTTTGTGTGACATCAGACAGGTCACCCTAGAAGTCTTTTATAGGGTTTTGTTGTCAGATCCGTGTATTCCAATCCCCTCGCACTCCCCCGGTCTGATGCATAATCCAGTCCACCACATTTGGGAATATCACCGGTGACAGTGGGTAGCCGTATCTCACTCCTGTCTTCACTTCATATACTTCGCTGAGTTTTTCGTAGTGAACCACTTGACTCGTGACATTATCATATAGCTGTTGAATTAAATTCATATAGGTTTGGGCCACTACGTAGTGCTGTGGAAGGCTTTTCGAAGTCGATTAATTTAAGGTACAGGTTTGACTACCATTCAGTGATGATGCATAGAGTAACAGTTTGATCAGCAAATGATTTGCTTTTCCTGTATCCAGCTTGTTCAGTTTGGAGTTCTTTATCCAGTACATCTTACTTTGTTTGGAGTGAACAAGAACACGATTCCGTGCAGAAAGCGTAACAGGTTCTTGCACAATTCTTTAAGCACCTCTTCTTAAATCAAGCCATTAAGACTTTATGTTTGTTTACTCTAATTGGCTTTTAGCACCAGAGAGAAAACAAACCGACGTAGTTAATCAGAGTGATGGAATTTTTGAGCAAAATATAATTCTCAAAACGTCAAGCATGACATTTCAGTAAATTTGTGAGTTTACCGTTCATTCTGCCATTACTCCATAAACATAGATGAAGTTGAGTGACATTGGTTTTCAGTGAACCACAGTCATTTTCGTCATGCTCAAGTTGACATGTCAAAAAACTAAAAAAAAGATGTATGTTAGCAAAAAGATATTATGGCATATGGCTGAATGAAATGTCTAAATTTTTCACAGCATAACTAAGTAGTTCAAACCAAATATAGATTACAATTTCAGCTTATATTCATTGAGCTAGATAGAATGATTATTATTATACAGTGTGATGCGAATTAGTCTGAGCCATTTTCCCCCGCACTGCTAACGCCTACCTGATAATTTCGTTCAGTGGATTAATTTTTTCCCAATACTCCCGTCTGTTAAATCATAAGCAGTAAGGAGAAGCCCATTTGGAAACTACTGAAATGTATACGACGACTAATGAATGAATGACATGCATATTCAGTTGTTATAAAGGCGAATTCATACCTTGATGAAGTCCTTATAAGCATATGTAAAATATGAGAACGTTGACAACGGAAATATGCAGAAAAATAACATTTTATACATTGAATATATATATATAAATATATAGGTTAACGACAGGAAGTGATTTCTTTCAATTACTTCTTAAGCAACTGAACCTACATGATGATTTATCAGCATTATCTCAGTCTTTTATCGAAACTTGTAAGTGTAAACATTTCCGTTTATTAAAAATAGAAGAAATACAGAGATTAGCAGGATTACAAGCATGCTGCTTATTTTAATTTGCAGACTACTCTTCAGCAGGTAGCAGTCTAAAATCTCTCCAAGGTTATTTTAACATAAAGGGAAAGATGTGAAATGCAGTAATGATCTTGCAGAGTGAAGGGTCGATATAAGAATAGAACTTGTTCACTGTGGTAATATTCCATTGTGGGTAAAATTTATTTTAATAAAGTCTCACTGTGTTATACAGTAATATTTACTGATGACATTTGGAGCCCAATTTATTGCTCATAATCATATCAAGGTACTCACACAACTTTCTAACTTCGTTTATATAATTCCATTATTTTTCATCGTTTGACTTGATTGATAGTAGTATTTTCCATATTTCCGGTATGACTGATGAGTCATTCCTGTTGCACGTGTTGGGTGTAGACTCTATGAACAAAGATTCAGTAATCAACATCTCTCTTTCTCCACTTACCTATATTACTTCTTAGAATTTTAACCCTCTCGCACCCTATTGTGTGGTCGTGCGTTAATGCATGCAGTGCAACTGCTGAGCTTTTTTCTAGAGTACTTATCTTCCTGGGGTTGATCACTCTAACCTTCGCTAAATTCTTATGTTCTGATAATCTTACTACTCCTGATCTACTAGTTCGACCTATGTAGTTAACCTAACTCACAGTCATTGCAAGTATTTTGTAAATTATATTATTTTGTTTAATTGGGTCAACTGTGTCCTTTAACCTACAGAGCCTGCACCTGAGTGAGTTTGTAGGTCTAAATGCCACTCTAATTGCTCTGTTTGTTAAACACTTAACTAAGCCTGCCTTTACAGATAACGGATGAGATGAATTAAAGTCTAAATATCTATTAGAATGCTTTGGTTTTTTATAAACGCTACTGTGCGGTTTACTTTCTATTCGTTTTATTTTACAATCACGTCAAACAATGAAAAATAACAGTATATATCATGAAGTTAGAAAGTTGTGTGAGTATCATGATATGATTATTAGTAATAAATCGCGCTCGAAACGTGATCAGTAAATATTAGTGTATACCACTGTGAGACTTTATGAAAATAAATTTTGCCTACAATAGAGTAAAAGGTTATTGATAATTTTCAGTGCATTAATGAAATATATGCTACGAATAGGAGATAGATGACATTGAAATAATCAAACGATTCGAGTTTATTTGCACATAATATGGTTCAAGATTTGATAGCAAGAAAGTTAAAGGTTAGAATGAATTGAGACAGAAGGCTGAATTTGTAAATGATTGACAAATATCATTATGGGTAAATTTTGTTTTGATAAAGTGTCACAGTGTTATACAGTAATGTTTACTGATGACGTTTCGAGCTTTTTGAAAAAAAAGCTCAGCAATTGCAATGCATGCATTAACACACAACCACACAATAGGGTGGGAGAGGGTTAAAATTCTAAAACGTAATCTAGGTAGGTGGAGAGAGAAGTTGATTACTGAATCCTTGTTCCTCGAATCTACACCCAACACATGCAATAGGAATGATTCATCACTTATACCCGAAACATGGAAAATATTACTACCAATGAAATCAAGTGAAAATCAAGTGAAAAACAACGGAACTATATAAATGAATTTAGGAAGTCATGTGATTACCTTGATATGATTATGAGCAACAAATTGTGCTCGAAACGTCATCAGTAAATATTACTGTATAACACTGTGAGACTTTATCAAAATAAAATTTACCCACAATGGAATTACACTCTACCACAGTGCACAAGTTTTATTCTCATATCAATGATTGACAAATAATTTACCAAGTAAACAAAGAGGTCAATCGTTTCGCAGATTCAATAATGAGTTCAGTTTAGTGAGTGAAACACAGAACTGTAATTACCGACTGTACAGTAAATGAAAACACAGAAAATCCATTTAGCAGAACAGTGTGAAATCGATCACGCTAGCTTCCTATGTACGGAGGTCACCTGCAATTCTTTGATTGTAATGCTTCACACAAAGAACAATGTGACCCCAATTTTATTTATAGAATAATTTTCTTTAAATCCTAATTAACCGGAATTGCATGCCTTGAGTTTTTCAAATATCTGAAGATGGTAAATACTGGAAAATACTTTCTTTCTCTTCAGAATCAGGAAGTTTAGTTGATTGATTGTCTGTTATTAGCCATTTCAATGTCTTTGTTCTCACGACTACATGCAATATAGTCGGAGTTCATATGAGCATAACACTTACCTAGCTTTGAGTTAATTAATGAACATTTGTATTGAAAATATTATCGAACTTACAAAAGTAAAACTTATTTGTTCGAATTAGAATTTCACGTTTTCCTTGCATCACTAATGGGTTTGGAATTAAAGATACATATCCACTGTCGGTTTTGATATGAATCAGCGTGAAATCTACCATAAAAATAGGGATTAAGAAGCACACCTCCATTCGACCATGTTCTCAGAAGTCTTTTTTTAACTGGCTTTACGATCTTCACGAACTGCCATTTCTTCCTAACACGATCTCAACCATGTCACCTTGGAACCCATGCACAAATCGTCGTCAGGCGCGTGATATTACTCAATGGTCCGCTCAGTGCATGTTCAGTCTATCTCCATTTCGTCCTCCATATTTGTTAGGTGATATGTTGTTGTTCGGTTCTTTGCTAGAATTCCTAGTAGCTGATCTTTTTTTCAGCCTGCCATCTAATCTTCAGTACTGAGCTAAGCGTGCAGCTATTAATGAAAGTCTATAGCCTGTTGGAAGTGCTTTAAGTGGTGCGCGCGCCAATTATCTGGACAACACAGAAATGGCAATTCGACATTAGTGTTAAAAATCTGAATTCTCTTCTTCATGCTGAATGCAGGAGATTTTCACACTGATTTCAGACTAATGAATGTTTGTCATGCTTTCCGGAACATTGCTTTGACATTCTTGCCTGTGCGGCCTACTTTACTAGCTGGTTGTAAGCCCGGAAAAAGATGAAAGGCTGGAAGTAGGGCTAATGACCCAACCCCGGAAAATCAATCTAGTCACTGTATGAACCTCAAAGCAAAGCGAAAATGCTACAAATACAGGCGTCATGTTTTCCATGAGAAAATGAAATATCATTGTTATTACAAGTTGCCTTCACTTCACAACCATAATGTTATGAGAACCGAAAAGTGGAACTGAAGCCTAAGTGGGAAGGACCAATGAACCATTACTTTAGGCCATCTACACAGGTGCAAAAAATTATTTTCATGTGGAGTGAGAACTACTAGTTACATTTTATATCTTAGGTTATAGCATACTATTTAATGATCTCTTACTATCTTTGAGTGTTATCCATTCAGAATGACTCCATTGTGTAACACAGTAATGCTCATTATTCATACATAAACCTGTAATGAAATACTTTTCTATAATTTGTGCTTATTATTATTGTTCCCTTGGGTTCCTAGTGGAACATAGGGCTTCAACTGCACGTCTCCACTTGCTTCTGTCTTCTGCTGTACTTTTCACCTGCATCCATGTTATTCCATACTGTTTCAACTCCTCTTCACAGTATCTCCTCCATGTCATCCTTGCAGACGTCCCACTCGCCACCGCTTCCCTTTCGGGTTCCACTCGAGCGTTGGCCTGACACGCGATGTCACCCAGCGAGTGGCCTCCTCAGCGAGTGAGTGTCCAATCCATCTCCACTTTCTCCTGCATATTTGTTGAGCGATTGGTTCTTGTTTTGTTTGTTCCCATAGTTTCTTGTTGGTTCTTGTTCTTTCCGGCCATCTGATCTTCAGTATAGAGCCAGCGAAGACAGTTAGTTGTTGATAAATGTCTGCAACAGGCTGTTGGAAATATTCTTTGTGACCCGTCAAGTTTCTGATCCGTATAGAAGAACTGACTTGACGTTTGTATTGAAAATCCGAATTTTGTTGTTGATGCTGAGGAGTGACGAAGATTTCCAGATTGGTTTCAGGTTGATGAATGTGTTTCTCGCCTTCCCGATTCTCGATTTGACATCCTCGTCCGTTCCTCCTGTAGTTGAGACAATGCTCCCTAGATAAGTGAGTGAATGAAGTAACCTCTTTCAAATCCCTCCTGTTGATGGTGATTGGCACTGGATGTTGCTGCTGTTGTTGTTGGTTGGTTATTTTCATAACCTTCGTCTTGTCTATGTTCACCTGGAGTCCTGTCTTTGCTGCTTCTTCGACCAGTTTGTTTGTTTGTTGGTAATGTGCTTAGTTATATTTATACTTAGTCGTTCGAGCATAAAGTTTTCTGCAGTTGCTTCTAGTTTTACCTAATGAGATATAAGGGGAGAGTCGCGTATAAAAGAGGATGCTCACGGTCAGACAAGATAATATTCGTAAATTTCTTGTATGTGTTCAAGTGTCTGCCTACGACAGTATTAACTAGTTAGTTTAGCTACAACCCTTTGGCCCTATCGGTAGCTTTTAATGCTCTTTGCAATGCAGTAAAGTCTTTCTTAACTAGCCCAGGTGAGACTAAGGGGTGGGGGTAATAAATCAGAATAGGTAGAATACAAGAATTAAAAAACTGTAAGTATAGAGACTGAGTGATACCTGATTGTCTTAACTTCCTGACATACAACGTAAACCGAAATATATTTCTAGAGATTATCATGATGTGGAAAGGCCAGGAAAGATAACAGGAATGACATAATCCAAGGCATTTAACATTCGATTCAGTTTCAAATTCAGTTCCCTGTATGACACAAGAATAATTGGGACGACCATGTTCATGTTAACTTCTGTGTACTTTACAGTGAACGCTTTTCAGACTACAAGACACTTACCAGGAACTGAAAAAAGCGATATATTCAAAGAAATTTACATTTGGTATCTAGAATGTGTTTCAAGTTTATTAAGGAAATAAAATATACAAAAACTACCACACTTGAACCTTTTTGGACACTGTTTGTTCTTTAAGTTAGATGAATAATTAAAACGCTTCTGGATGACGTCCGCAGTGTTGACTAAATTGATGAGTGCTTTTAGAATTCCTCATGAACCAAATAAGTATATCTCATGATGATTCTGACTATAACTAACTGTTTTCTTTCGTTCATTCATTTACTTGCTATTTAATCTTGTGACAGTGTAACACATTATTTATTGATCTGTAAACTGGATCTAAGGTGATATTTCGGTTATTGCATACTGATTGGAATACCAAGCTCCCGGAAATTCTCCCACATCCTTAGTATTTTCACATTTCTCCGGCCAGAATCGGTCTCTGCAATTTTCCAAAGCATTGATGTAGAGAAATGTCTGCTGTATCCTTTACCAGTTTGTCTTTGGATGCAAACCATCTTCTAGGTGATGCTGATCTAGCGTTCATTGATGCTGTGTCCTTTCATCTGCCTAGTATTGACTATGTCGGTCCGCTACCGATGATTTCGATAATCTTGTAGTAATTTTGAAAATGTTCCTTAGGCACGATGGGAGGTTTTCTCTCATAATTTCAGAGATTGATTTAAGTGGAGACATTTTTTGAAGAAGCCCCATGGATAACTGTTTTCTGAATGCAGGTCATAAGGTATTTCACCTCAAGACAGAAGTTTTCTGAATGTCCTGATTCTTTTCGATAGAGTCTGCTCAGTTTCTTTCATGTGCTGTTGGATTGTTGGTGTTGTAACTTAGTATTTTATTCGTGTGAGTTAACTCTCTGCATACCTAAGCCTCTAATGTTGCAGTACATTTCTTTCCATCAAGGAAAGTTGCCTGATTACTGTTCCCCTGTAATTCTGATATCATCAAACATGCTGTTGATTAGGTTGCAAGTGTCTTCCAAATCGATACTGGTAGTTGTGACGAATGTGTTATTCCCTTAACATATCCAAGTTTTTGTTTTGATATGACATGAAAGCTTTTTGCAATTAAACCATTCAACTGAGATAACAGAACAACATTTAAAAAAACATCCGCGTTAAAAATTTTCCTCATCATTAATGTGACACAGATATTAATCAGAATAACTGACTTGCTGACTACAAAAAACAGTAGGTGGACAACAAACAGTATTTCCGATCACACGCTCTTCAGTCTTTCAGCTCACTTCTCAGAAATTCACATAAGTGCATGAAATATCAACTATTCCGGATGATTAGTTAGCAGGAAAATGGGAATGTATACTTAATGATTTGGGTTAATAATAGTAATAGTACTCATAATGATGATGATTATTGAAGATGTGTAGGACGACAAAAAGGCAGTGAAACAATCTAAGTTATATTTATAGACTATCAAAGAGACGCGGTAATTTATAACTAGTAAAGAAGGAAGTTCATGTGAAAATATAATTGCGATATGAGAAAATATGTCACCAATCCATGGGACAAAAGAACTACGGTTTTTGCAGAATAAGATGGTAATGTCGTCTTTTTCACCGACCTATCATCAGCCGCATTCAGACTAGAGTTTAAAAAACTTGCAAATGTTACATGTTGTCAGTTGACAGACAGTTCTCAACTTAGTGAACGGTGCTCAAAAAATAAGGCTTATATTCCTTTTGCACAGGGAAGCATAAAAAGAAATTTACATAGAAAAAGTACTTGGACGGGACAATATACACACTTTCATAGCTTCGTTCCCATCAAATACAAAAGGAATTTGGTGAAGACCCTTAGCCACAGAGTTAGAGCTATATGCTCTGAAGAAGTAATTAAAGATGAATTAAACATTGTATATGATACTTTAATCGAAAATGGTTATCCTGACAAGTTTATCAAGAAACATATGACGAAGAAGGCCGAAAAGGACGACCCACTATCTGTAAACAAGAAGCCCCATTATATACGACTACAATTCAAGGGCGATAAACCAAGTGAGTTAATTACAAAGAAATCAATAAAAGCAGTTTGAAGGACTTTTATTGCTGGCGAACTACACATATTATTCTCTACAAGACCCATGGTGCTACCTCGACTGAAAGATGAAGTACCTAGACTGGCCACTTCAAATTGTATTTATCAATTCAACTGCGCTTGTGGAGCGAGTTATGTTGGCCGTTGCTCTAGGAACTTGATTTTTCGTGCACTCTCGAGAACATATCCCACTATGGCTAAGTAAAGGTGTAGTTAAAACTATTAACAGACCATCTGGTGCAAACCGGTCACAAAGCCGGAGTAGAAGAATCCTTCTCTATAATATGCCGGGTGCCTAACAAATTACCAAAATCGTCCAAGCACCGCATGCTCCAAACAGCAGAGGCTACTACAATTCGCCTCAAACAACCAGTGCTCTGTGTTCAAAAGAAACAAGTCCAACCAATAATACTGCCCTGGCCCTCAGTAGAAAGTATAAACTCATGAATTTGTACTATTATCTTTCCTAATTCTTCTGACATTCAGCTTATTTTATGCTGATGCTGTTCAGCTGTAATTTATCAATATTATTGATTTGATGTTATTTAAACATTAATGTCGTTCATAAGACTAATTCATTCATTATGATGTATATATAATTGTAGAACCTGATGATGAATTTATCGAAAAGAGATCCCTTTTTTCCGTGTCTATTCTTTTAAAAAATAAATACTTGGATAGGATGCTAAAACAATTAAGTAATAAAGACGTAAAGTGAATAAGATAATGAGTAACTATGATATTGCGTAACAATTTGGTGAGTTAAACTCAAGTCATAGAAAAAAGGGACAAGCAACATTATATCATAGCAAGAAGGGAGAGGTTGAAGACAAGACCACTTGTTAATTTTCTACTTCTATATATTACCATTTCCGCAGCGATGTTTATATGAAGTATCGTACATAGGTCTTCAGGAGAACAGAGAGAAAACAGAGGTTATGCAGATTCCTGGCCAAAAGCAACTAGATCAACTCGATATTTCAGATAGACTTCTCGTGTCATACGACGTTTGTTCACTGTTTACCAGCATACCCATCGAAAAAAACAGTAAAAATCATATGCCAGCAGTCCGAACTGCTCCCTCTTCCAGAAAATGAGCTACGCAAATTGTTATTTCTATGTACAAAGAATATTCAATTCCGATTCAACAATCAGCTGTACCAGCAGATTGACGGGGTGGCTATGGGTTCACCTCTGGGTCCTGTTCTTGCTGACATATTCATGACTCATCTTGAACAGACTCAAATGAAAGAAGAAATAGAAAGAACCACCTATTACTGCAGATATGTCGACGACACGTTTGTGGTCTGCAATGATATAGAACACGCGTCCACAATGTTTGAGAAACTCAATGCGGCCCATCCCAACATCGCATTCACAATTGACTACGAAAGAAACAACCAGTTCCATTTCCTAGATGTCAACATAAAAAGAAGAAACGATGGGACAATTCAAAAATCTGTCTACAGGAAAGAAACTTGGACTGGTCAATACCTACATTATCATAGCTTTTGCCCAACCAGTTACAAACGATGTCTAGTAAAAACGCTCTTCAGCAGAGCCAAAGAAATATGTTCAGAAGACAAGATTGAAGAAGAACTTGAGATCATCGAAAAGAACCTTATCGAGAATGGATATCCCCGAAAGTTCATATTAAAGTATAGAAATGAAGAAGTACACAAACCGAAACCCGACACCGTTGAAAAGAAACCAGTTTTCATCTGTCTAGCGTACAAAGGGGAAGACGTATCCACAAGAACACAAAAAAGAATCACAGGTGCATTAGAAAGAACGTTTCCAGCCGCCAGACTGATCCTACTTCACAACACTGTGTGCTCGTTAACCCAGTCAAAAGTAGATGAGTACCCTACTCACATCAACTCCAACTGTATTTACCAATTCACATGCACCTGCGGAAGCAAGTACATAGGAAGGACTGAGAGGAGAGCATCTACTAGTCTTTCTGAACACATTCCTAAGAGTCTCCGTACAAAAGAAAGAAAAGTGTTATCGAGTGCAATCGCCAGACATTTAATTGACACAGGACACACAGTAGAAATTAGCCAAGCCTTCAAAATAATCAATACACAAAGAAACCCATGGCTACTTCGCTTCGCAGAAGCCATTGCTATCAAGAGATTTCGACCAGACCTCTGTATACAGAAAGATAGTGTGATTAATCTTTCACTACCTTGGTAACCCTAACTCTATTTTATTTTATTTTTGTTTTGCCTTTCTGTCAGTATGCCTGTGTGTTTGTCTTGTTACGTAACATTCTATTCAATTTTGACCTTCAAGTTTCTAAATCTACTTAATTGTTTGTCTGTTTAAGTTAAAAATGTTACTCCGCTATTCACTCCCACCCTCTTAAACGCTCCAACACAAGATGTGTAAATTTGCTCTGTTCTCTTACCCTGACCCTGTAATATGCCTCTAACCAATCTGTGATGTTTTCCAATAGAAATCTGAACTCTTACCCCTCTTATCTAATTCCACTATATATAATTAGTTGTTTTTGACACCGAATAACCTGTCTACCTACATCAAATTCTGGAATTATGTTCCTTATGCCTTCTATCTATAACTCAAAGTAATTATGAAAAAGCAACAGCAATAACAACAGACAACAATCAGCATAAATAGGAGAAATCTGAAAGAAGCAACCTCTTTTACCTACCTATCCGGTAAGCATCCTCTCAACTACAGGCTGACGAACTGGTGAGTATGTCAAAGCACGGATCAGGAAATTAAGGCAAGATTTCATTACTGTCAAGTCTGTATGGAGATCAACAACACTCAGTAGGAAAAATAAGATCCGAAATGATGAAATCCTGTCACCAGTCAGTCAAATCCTAAAAACCAATACCTGAAGATCCGAATTTTTAACTCCACTGTGAATTCAGTGACACTTATTACACGGATCAGAGACTGGCCCCTGCGTCACGAAGGCCACTTCAAACAAACTACAAACCTTCATCAACAGCTGTCTTCACTCACTACTCCAGATCAGAGGGCGAGAATAGATCAGCTACAGGGAGGGAGTTCTGGGAGTGAACTAACTCAGCAGGAACCGAACGTGTAACAAATATTTAGGAATAAATGGAAGTGGATTGGATTTTGGCTATACTGTGAGAAAACAAACCATCCAATGACATCACACGCCAGACTATTGCTCGAGTGGAACCCGAAGGGGAAGCAACGAGTTGGTCGTCAGTGCGATAGTTACATGGCGAAGATATTGTGGTGAGGAGGTGATGAGAGGTTATGATTAATCGTATAGCTAGCTAGCTGAAGAGGACAGCAGAAACTAAAAAGAAATGGAGATATGCTGATGAAGTCCTGTGTTTCACCTGCAACCCAAGGCAATGATAATGCTAACATAATACTGTTCAGTAGCATATGTAAGCGTGATAATATGCGTCTACATAACACTACAGTGAATATCAGACAAATTAGGAAAAATAATAGTACAGAATTCATGAAATTTTAGGCTCCACAGGAGGCCAGGGCAGTACCAGTGGTTGGATCTGTTACTTCTGCACAAAGAGCACGAGTTGTTTTAGGCGGATCGCAGTAGCCTCTGATGTTTAGAGTGTTCGGTAACTGGATGCTTTTGGCAATTTATTTCGTACGCGATAGATGATGGAGAAGGATTCTTCAATGGCCGTTTTGGACCACGTTGCCTAATATCCAGCTGTTGATGTGTTTCGTCATAGAAACACAAGTATATAGAAAATCAACGCACACACAGGATCAAATACTCAAATATACTAGCAATAATCCAGTTACTCACAAACGAAACTGTGTACAGAAATTGTTACAAAGAGTTCAAACACATTGTAGCACTCCAGAGTTGAAAAGAATGGAAGAAAAATACCTAAAAACGGTTTTCAAAAAGAATGGTTATCCACAAAATTTCATCAAAATGTGTTTAAAGTTGAATCAAAACACCACCAAGAAACCATCATCAAAGACCACAAGAAAATTCATCCTACCATACATGAGAAATATCTCTGAAATAACAGCTAGAATACTGAAACTGTTTGATATAGATACAGTACACAATCCAGTCAAATCACTTAATTCGATATTATGTAAACCGAAAGATCCAAAAGAAAAAGGGGATAAAATTAATACCATCTACAAAATAAATTGTATGAACTGCAACAAGCGTTACATAGGCCACAATGGGCGTCCCCTTCGAATTAGAATCCAAGAACACAAATCAGCCGTGAAAAGACACGATATGTATTCTTTAGTATCAATGCATATAGACAATTATGGACATGAATTTGATTGGGATAATGTCGAAGTCTTAGACAGAGAAAACACCAAAAGTGCCAGGGAATTCCTAGAAGCCTGGTACTCAAACGAAAATGCAATTAACAAACACGTTAATATAGACGAAATATACCAACTAATAAAAAGTAAATCAGGTGACCAGAAAGTTTAAAATCCAAGTCAATAGAAAATGGTCAATACATATGTAAAGATGGTTACCAGGAGACGCAATTATATCACTTATGAAGAAATTTAAATCATTTCACTTTATGCTAAATATTGCGCTGAAGATGTTGTCCAGAAGGATGACGAAAGCTCCGCAACCAAACCAACCAGCTCAGAGAACACTATTAATTGCAAATCATCCACCTGAGCTACAAATCTTCTCTATTATTTCGTTATAACTTTATTTATCATCGTCTTCATTTACCCAGATGATAAAATAAGAAAATCTGTTTTTCTGTGAAAAGAAAGTCGTTTCGTGCTGGTCATTGGTAAACGACATATTTAACTAGGTTTTTTTGTTTAATTGTAGAGTATAGTGGTTTTTCTTTGTTGATAGTTTTTATTAAGCACTTTAGAACGTATTCCCCTCTAACCACACAAGACATAAGAGACAAGAAAGTCACGCAAGTTAGTAAAGCAAAATAACATAGAGAAAAAAGGTACAGAATAGTGGTAGAATAAAAGATTCTTAATTTACTTACTGATTGCTAATTAAATCCACTTTTATTCTAAGTACTTCCAGCCGGATGATTATGTAAGAGTCTGTATTTTCTTCTGTGTTGAATTAGCTTCTAGTTTTCTGGTCGACTTAAACTGATTTATTGCCTGCTTGATAGTCAGATAGATTTCAGTGTATCTGAATGTCAATTTGCACAATCTTATGTATCCATAAACAACTGATTTGATATTTCTTTTTCTATATTTTAAGGACTGACAGAGGCATTATATACCTGACAATTATCTAAGGAATACACACTACTCTCGAAAAGTTGAAATTCATTTCATTATTATTTAATTCCATTTACTAGATTTCGCCACAAACCAACATCCATTAGAGAGAGAATTAGAAAACAGTGAGCACTCGCCAGATGTTTCGGAACTTTTCAGTGGTGCACACGCACAAACCTACCAGGGATCGAATTTGAGATCTTCAAGTTATGAGACCTAGCTCGTTGACTATTCAGCCATTTGTACTGGAATTCGATGACCCTTGGATTGAAACTTTATCAGCTCGTGATGTATTACTACTTTCAACCGATACCATCGATGGACACATACTCCACCTCACTACAACCTCGCAACATCCATCTAGTAGCCATCAATGATCTCCAGATTGATAGATAATCTGTAGGATTTATGGAGTGAAGTGAGTGCTCATTGAAGACATTTGTGAGGGCAAAGTTAGAATTCATGAGTTGATGAATTTTGGGCCAAATATCTGAATTTTCAGCGAGCTTAGTCTAGTGACTTGAGCTCCCTACCTTCGATCTCTTATGGTTTCATTGATGTGTACTGACGAAGAGCTCCGAAATAGGCCGAAATAACTACCCCGTGCTCCTTGGTTTTTGATGATCTTTTTAAATGATGTTGGTTATTGATGAAGTCTAATAATTTCGACTAAACCAGTCCAAATTTCTACAAATTCCGTAATCTGTACTTCGTTTTTTGCTGATACTCCAGTACTTGGCTTGCTGTTGTTATCTGATGCTTACTCTCTTGTTAACTTGGTATCATCAAACGTACCGTTGATTAGATTGTTAGTGCTTTCAAAATCAATCGCTTCCAAATGAGACGAATGTGTTGTCCTTTGTAATTTCACTGAAGAATAAACAATGATACATTGTCGAGACCTACATGTCACCTAAATTTTATCAAATCGTGGAAAATACCCATCGGAACATTAGAGGGGAAAGAACAAGATGTTCAGCGAATTCCATTATGGGTAGAATTTATTTTGATAAAGTCTCACAGTGTTATGCAGTAATATTTACTGATGACCCCGTTTCGAGCACAATTTATTGCTCATAATCATATCATATCACCTTGATATGATTACCCATAATGGAAGTTCAGCAAAGATATCTTTTAGGCGATTTCATTCTCAAAAGCTGTACAATTGCATTTGTATACATAAGCTTACATGCATACAATTTTTATTTATTTAATTCCACATAGTAACGAAGGAGATAATAATTTTCAACTTGAAATGAAAGTTTGAAGGTACGAATATAGATTACAAAGGGCTTAGAGACAAGATTACATAGGATTAGAAAACAGTTACAACGTATACAAAATTAATATTTGATAACTGAAGAAGTAATTTTAAACGCGCATGAAAGATGATAATTATTTTCAACTTGATATGCACTATAAGAGACTTAGAGACCAATGTGAGACTTTGTCAAAATTAATTTTATACATAATTGAACTACACAGTATCCTTTGACTGACCGACATTATTTCAAAGCGATTTTGAGGGTTTGAATGCCGCTATTATCCTTGTCCTGCCAAGAATCCTACGAACGTTATACTTAAAGCCTTTGTCATTGGCTCAATAAGTGACTGGGTACAATCTGGAGATACCTTGATATCTATGGGATAACTTGTACAACTGTGATGGAATTAACTTCCTTACAATTTCTCACATTCAAAGACAAAAAGTGACTGTTGGACACTACTGACGTCGCATTTCGCAATATTCAACAAAATCACTTACGATTTTAAACACCAAAAAATTTATAAACGACTGAGAATTTTCGTTGACTGAAATAAGAGGTGTGATGCCACAAGAGTAAGACAAGGCTGTCTACTATCTTTAATGATTTTTTTATTCAAGTAGACTCGATAATGTGACAGAAAGCGGACGAGATCGAGACAGGGATAAAATGGACCCATACAAAAAAATTGGAGGTTCTGGACTTTGCCGATGATCTATGTCTGATTTCGCTAAAACCAGAAGATATGCAAGTGAAAAGCAACAAGTTGGCTGAAGGAGCATCAAAGATATGACTTCAGGTGAACATAGAGAAATCAGAGGTTATGAAGATTCCGGACCAACAGCAACAACAACAACAGACAACAATCAGCACAAATGGGAGATGTCTGAAACAAGCAAACTCCTTTAGCTAACTACCTACCTACCTGGGAAGCACCGCCTCAACTACTGGAGGATGAAACTGACGAGGATATCGAAGCGAGGATTGGGAAATCAAGGCAAACCTTCATCACTCTCAAGTCTGTGTGGAGATCAACAGCACTCAGTTGGAAAAATAAGATCTTCAGGTATTGGTTTCGTAGGAATTTTTGTTAGATTGCATGGAGGATTTCATCATGAGCTGACATCAGTCAGAGAACCACCACTCTCAGGCTTCAAACGGATTTCCTCAAATAATAAACAAATGTTATCTTCAATCTTGAAAATCATATCCTGGATGTAATTAGAATCTGCCTGTCCCATTTTTGAAGGCGATAACATGCTACAATACTGTGTCAATCAGGGACATCATAAGCAGCGTGATTAAATGGAATTATTTCATGAGACTGATGACAAGACGGCCACATTTGTAACTACTGCATTCAATTATAAAACACTAATATTCCCAAGCCAAATTAACATGATCATTCTTTTACTATTCAAGTAACTGCTTCACTGTTGGATTTCATGTTTTTCTGAAACTCTAATGATACAATTTTCATCATTATATTGTTTAAATTTCAGCATTGTGATCCTTTCCAAATCTAAACTTTACTGAGTTGGTGGCATTTTTCTGTCCGACCACCCGTAACTCTTTTCCATTATCACCCTAGCTCCCTAGTTTTCCAAGCTTTCTCAGTCGATGAAGATTCGCATCCTTATCGATATTCTTTCAATCCACACCTAACACTGTGCTCCTAACCTCATTACTATTAAACGTATAGATCCACAAAACAAAAGAGACTGAATGGAAGCTCTTATGGTCGAAAACCTCCAGTCTCCCCAAATCTACCTTCAATTACTGTGTACCACAATAGAGGAGGAACATCAAAAGATGTGTTGCGCAGTATTCATATCTCACTTTTTGTCAAAGATGACGCAAACTGAAAAAATGTCAAGAGAACCTCTTGTATCCGTGCTTCGATTTCATTGACATTCAATTCATTGAGGTCAATGCAGACTTCCGTATAGCCACTCCATATCTGAATTTCTCAATTTTTTTCATTTACTCTTTTTTCTGTTGCTCAAGTTGGCTGCATTATTCGTTATCTTTTCACTGAATATCATATTTAAACCTAAAATTTCTGTTGAAATCTAATTTCTCTTCATTGATTTCATTCAGACTGGAAGACGGGACTCTAAACTATAACGCTTCCATAACGATAATGCTATTTTTACAACATAATCATTCCAACTACACGTTCAACCTTCCATCTTTTTCAGGTTTAAAATAGCATAACAAACTAGGTGAATTTATGAGTGAGACGGCTGAAATTTCATATTGGACCGTTGGCGAGAATGGATGCCACCCTATCATCGAACATTCAAAGCCATACGTTTATCAGTCAGGGATTACTTTGGAAACTTTACTCCTAAAATTCAAAAAATAAAAAAGTAACATTTCTTGGCGACCTGCTTAAAACTTAGGCTATCACAATTTTCGGTGTAAGCCACAGTTTCTTCAGCAGAATTATTCGGATTTTATCAATCACCAAAATATATAGTCAAAATCTCTTTACATAAATTGAAGGTCACTTGTCCATAGACATTTGTACCAATAGAAATATGTAACCAGTCATCTTATAATTGTAATGACTGGTATCAAATTGTTATTGTGTATATTTTTCTGTTTGAGTGAGCGTGAGTGTATGTTATTTGTCATATGGAAAACACATCAATTCACATGTGGTAAACATGATTACATTTTTATTAAGGTCACAGTGGTTCATAGAGGTTTTTGTTGTTTTCATCATCTGTCTTGCTTCATTAGAGTTTGCCATATAGGTGATAAGTCTATCTCTTCTCTTGTAGTTACTGTATTTGATGTGGTTACAATGTGCACGGCTTCAGAGGTCAACCTTTCTGTATGTGAATGAAATCCACTTCCAAGAATTTCGACATTTTCGAAATTAAACTTATATGCGCTGTCTGTCGCATGCATTGCTATAGCTGGTCTTTTTTCTAGACTTTTTAATTCTGCTTCATTTCTAGGTGAACGTTTCGTGCATAGTCTATGTTCATTCATTTTGACCTCCAACTGTCTGCTGCTCTCTTCTATTTAGCATGCATCACATTCTAAACACTATCCTACTGACACAATCACTTTGTGACATTTTGGTAACCATACCCTTGACACTCACCAAAAGCTTTCTCTAGAGAATTAGACGGCTTGAAATAGACTTTAATATTATATGAAGCAAAAAGTCTTTGAAGTTGTTCAGCTGTATCCTTTCGATATGGAATGGCTATCGTCGAAATGTGTTTTATATTGGACGTCTCGTTCCCCATATCATCATTATTTATTTAAATGTTTCTAGCTTTGTTAGCGAGCTGTAGTTACTCATAAAACTCTTCTTATTCCACGCATTTAATACTGGAATCACTTTATGGAGCAACATCACATCTGCAATTAATTCATCCACTAATCAGTTAATTCATACCACAGTATTTTAGTAATTAAGTTGTTTAAACTATAAACCATAAAATCCTAACGAGAAAGAGGAGAATCATCATAAAGTTTGATTAGCTGTTGATTCACTTCAGTGTTGAAACATAAACAGTGAAATATTATCCACTTAAATGGGTATGATGTAGGAAATCAAGCTGCTACCTACCTCATCTCATCCAATCTTATCTTTCCAGTTTATGTTTACGCCTTTTTAGTTTATTCTCACCTTTTGACCGTTAGTACTTTTAATAGAGAGAAAAATAAACAGAATTTTTATTAAATTTGTTTATTTGGTTATAGTTGCATTTATTGTTTAAGAGATTTTCTCATCGCCGTTATCATTATCGAAGGTAGACTGGTAAAAGTGAATAAAGAATTGATTGATATTTTGTTGTGTTGTGATAGCAGAATAAAAGGAGAGGATCTGAATATTACTCTTTTGCAATAAGCACTAAACTCTGATTTAGTCGTATGGAGAAAATGGTGTGAATTTCTCAAACATGATAATACAAGACCTTACTTTATACACAGATAATTTCTATCGACTTATAATATTAGGTTTTACTGGTGGCTTCATATAAGTGGATCTGTTAGTGAGAAGTTGTTATCCTGGATTTCTGTTGAATTTGTTGAATCGGATGTGTAGTCTTGCTTCTAAATTAAGTGAATGAGAACTGTGCTGTACTTATTTTAGGCTTGATACCATGGGTAAGAACTCCATTAAAAGGTAATCATTAGAATTAGGTTTTTGATGATGGATAGGGGTTTAATACACGAAGCATAAATTATTCTTTTTCTGGATGTATCCTACAAACGATTCTGTATGCAAGCATTGCTGTTTCCACTGACCTTTTTTCAGCAGCTATCGCATCTAATCAATGAAGTGGTGCTTGTTGTACCTGTAGTAGAACAATTCGTCTGAAATTTCCCCCATGAAAGATCTACTCACAATATTGACGCTTATTAGAGTATTTTCACTAATCGTGTAATTCAGTTGATGGATGGTGATTAGCAGTGGAATCCACAATGAGCTTTCGTTACATTTAGAACTGACTCGTCACCTGGATGTACTTGCATCCCTCAGAGAGTGATGGTGTTCCCACCGAGACTCAAACCCAGTGCCCATAGATTCAAACGCCAAAGCGTTATCTACTAGACCGCTTGGGCCACGAGAGCCACCTGTTGTGCAACTGGTTTTATTAGTTATTTAGCTCAATTCAGATTTTCCCGTCGATTGATTGCACCGAAGTGCTCGATCTCAGGTTGACATGTTGGCTCCTTGTGCAGATGCTTCGGCAATTTCTGGTCAAGTAACTTGAAGTCAGTTGATGGATGATGACTAGCAGTGGAATCCAGGATGCACATTTCGTCCTATTTAGGACTGGTAATCTGAAAATGCGCATCCTGCTAGTCATTAACATTTGTATATCTCTTTTTGATGAAATCCTTACTATGTGTCTTTGTTTTTAACTGATCCTTATTATTAATGCTTCTTTGCTGCGGTGTAGTGATACCGAGAATGTGTCATTTCACGGCTCCGACGTACCTCAGTAGTTTAGTGGGAGAATACTCGCCAGCCACTTACATCACCTGGGCTTCGATGTCTGGCTCGCGCACTTCTGAAACCTTGCCTAGCTGCTAATAAGCCTGTTAAAGGGAAAGTTTATGTGTGAGGCTAACAAACTCATCCCTTAAAAAATAGACGCCACTACTCCTGAAAATTAAAAGCACAAACTTAAAGCCCTATGTTTCACTCTAAATGCAAAAGAATAAAATAAAAATAATAAGAAAAATAAAATTAAGGCTGCGATATTGTTTGAATGAAATTAATTTGACTACGCGGCTTGACCGCTTGACCCTGGGCTGTGTGAGGGAAACGTATTTTGTTCTGTTTGATTTTTGCTGAAGGAGTTGTTGGGAATATTCTTGTTGATTCGCAGGTATTAATTAATTAGTTAGTTTTGTTGTGTACCTGAGGAACTTTTGGTCTGCACAGATGCCGGACGGCATCGTTGAGGTAGTTTGTAATTTTGATAAAAGTTATCATCGTTGAATAGTGCCAGAGATTCTATCACTTCAGACTATGTTTTTGATATTGTTGGAATTTCATTTTGGCGTTATTCGAAAGAGTTTAGTAAGCTATACAGAAGACCTCATCGATTAGTTTCCTGCTTTCAGATCGAAATATTTGGATTTCGGTCATTACTGTGCTAATGAGTCTTCTCAGTGATTGACAGTTTGTAACTGGGATTCTACAGCTTCGTCGTTTTGGAATAAGATTCACATTTTATCTGAAATTTTCGTCTGACATATGGACTGTTTATATAGGCATCACAATATTGTCTGTAATTAGGAGCTGTTTTGTAATAAATGTCCATGACAGTGAAGACTAATCGATTGAAGTAAATACTACGAAGTGACACAGAGAGAGATTTTTCTTTTCAGCATGTTGTGAAGATGCTGAACCTAAAGAATTGACACACGCACACTAGTGTGCTTGAAGTTCATGCTGTGAATACAGGACAAAATGTGGACAGATTACACTTTATTGCAGTAACTAACATCCAGAGAAGTCTGAAGTTATAACGTTTTGGGGAGTCAATTACTGTTCACAAGCCTAAACTATATTTATTAATTCAAAAAGATTTAGTTATTTGATAAAAACGCTATCTTAGTAACTTAACTTTGTTTAAATGTACTCAGATATTTGTCATGATATTTCATATTTTGTGTTTTACTCTATTTCAAAATGTTATTTCTTTCATACGTGAACGCTTGTCGTCTCACCGTTGAAGTCTTGTTGAAGTGAGTAAAGCATTTACAACTAGTTGACTTTCGGTACTGTGATACCAGTTTATAAATGGTCACCTGGACTGAATTAGAAATAGGCTCTTTTCATCCTATTTGAGACACTTTAGCTGAATGCTCCCAGATAGAATTTTAATGGTGCTTCTAATGTACTTGAAACCCAACACCGATCGTTTTAAGCACAAGGATTTGAAGAACATGCCAACTGTTAATCACGTAAACAGGCCCACTGATGCAAAGGGATCAGTGTCCGTTAGGATAAGTTTTTAATCCCTAGATACTGGAAGCTTCTGCCTTCATGATCATTTCTTTCAAGAACCTTCACCTAATTAGTACAGATTTGTAACATATTTTGCATATTTTACTTATCTTTATCATCCCTTATCGGTCTCTTGTTGTTCGCGTTCACCGTAAAGTTACAGCAGTTGGAATGGTTACGACATATGTTACACATGCACGTCCAGCCATAGCCTACCTCGACTGACAATGTTATCTGACACAGGATGGATCAGATTGGAAAAGATCTAGTAGTGATCAAACCAGCACATGGCTTCGTCAGTCAATGAAATCCACAACAGTTAGTTTAAGCCAGCCACGTGGGGATGTGTACACTTCCTGACCGGTTGGAGTCCTCAGGATGGTAAGAACCAATGAAAGATGGAGGCAATTGGTGATGTAGCTCATAATTGTTCTCCGTAGCTGGTGTAGATGCATTTACTCTTTGCGACTGATCATATCTAGTAACACTCAATTGTTCTTTCTTATTACTATTCTCTTTGCCTCATATTGCTGTCTATTATCTTTCTTTTGAATCTCTTTTCACTCTCCTCTCTTGCTTTGTGTGGTACATAGAGTGTGACAACTCGAACCGCTTGCACATCTGTGCAAATTTCTTTGTTGAAACCAGTCGGTCAGTCAGTCAGTCAGCTACTTCTACTTCATAAAACACTTAAGTAATTTAGTGAGTGTGGGCTGGCAGTGGAATCCAGGTTGTGCATTTCGTCCCATTTGTGACTAGTCGACCGAACGTACCTGCATACTCCAGTGATTAATAATGTTTTCATTGAGATTCAAATTCAGTTCCCGGCGTCTGAAGCCAAAAAGGATTACCTGCTTGACAAAGTGGGTCACGAGAGTCACCAGTTTTCTCAACGAGCATCAGTTCTTATTTGTCTTTAATTCAACTTTGATTAAAAAGATGGGTACTCAGTTCGAGTCTCAAAGGGAACAACATCACTCACTGGGATTAGTAGGGACACCCAAACAGGACGGAAGTGCATCCTGGATTTCACTGCTAGTCACTATCCACCAAAAGTGCTTCCAGTTAATTGTCAGACATTACAGAAGAGTCCGTTCTAGGAGCCAACAACATGACAGAGATCTAACATTTCAGTTCAGTTAATCAACAAGAAAACCGAAATCGATTTAAAAATAAATAATTCATAAAACATTGTTCATTTTATAGTTTGGGCTTTCAGAAGCTTTTCAGGTTGTAAGTAACATAGAAGAATTGTCAAAATACAACCTGCTGACAACTTAATTTGCCTATCCTCTTTCAGTTTGCAAGCGGCAACAACCAGTTTCAGAGTAAAACTATGTATCCGGTTTTATTTACGAATAACAAAACAAATTCATTTGTCGCTGAAAGTTTTCTGAACTTATATAAATATAAACATATATATATATTAAATGGGTCAAGTATTTACGTTTTCTAAACTACTAATTATATTTATTCTATGGTTTTCTACGTCTTTCATCTTCTCCAACTAAGGCTGGTATGTGCTGTTATGATAGTTATCATAAAGAATGACTTTTTAAGTACCCTTCACAGGATAAGTGATCTACATTTCGATTATTATTTAGAGATAAATATTGTATAAAACAGAGATGCTAGGCTAATCTGCATACCACTCAACTGTGTATAGAGAAACTTTATATCACCCCACACACAACCTGCATTACATTTGATGTGAATTGATCTATAATGTACTCTCAGAAATAATATACTTGAGAATAGTAAGTTATAAATTGCTTATGAACCTTAATAAACTCGGTAAGGTTATAGCAATAGTAATTTTCGTGAGTGAGTGAGTGAACTACCGAATTTGGTGAGAATGAAATCCCCGTGTCCAGCTGAATACCGAATAGACATAGGCAGGAGAAAAGAAACTAATTTACAAAAAAAAATTTAGACAGAGACGATAAAAACTGGCGACAATACACTTAATACGTATTAACTTGTGCAATGAGCTGGAATAAAAACAATATATCCAGTGACTATGACAAATTATGATATATTGCGTGGCATTTAATATTTCTCTGTTATAATACTTTTTTTCCGGCCAGTATTTCCTTTCAGTGAATTAATCCATTCGTATATTTCATCAACTATACAGACTGATATTCAGATGATTTGTATAGATTTTTGGGCAACAAAGTGACGTAAAGTATTAGAACGTCATCATGTAAAACAAATATTTTATTACAGGCACAGTATACAATCTTAGAAAAAAGCTACATTGACATGCTTTGCTAGAAAGTAAGTCCAGTTCAGCATCTGTAATTTACGATCACATCTGCGTGCCATCTTGACTTGCCAGTGAGATTTCCGTTTATTCGAAATCTAGAAAGGCTACCTTTGGAAACTCCTGGAGTGACTAAAACATGTTCTGGACGCCAAAATCCTCCCCAAATAAGCTGAATTCAGGAAAACTAAATCATACTGCGCATTATCGTTGAACAAAGTGTGGAATGGAAGTCAACTCTTACTCTGCTGCAACTTCATCAAGTTTGGAAAGGCCTCCAATAGCGGTGACCACTAGGTAGTTTTGAAACTGCCTCGACACTATGGAGTGCAATGCGTAAACCTCTGTCAACCCTATTAAACAGCTATATGATGATGACGCACCACAAGAAATTTACTGCGAAAGGCTCAGAGAAGCCTTTAGGGTTAAAACAGTACTATTACCGACAATATTACTGATTTAGTGGAATAGATCATGCGGTGGACCATGAGAAGAGGGAGGACAGGAACACATTGATCCATTGTCTAATGTCACACGAACTTGAAGGTCTGTGGGTGGAAACCAGTGAGTTCGTAGAAGAGTCTGACCGTGAAGAAATGACTGAAGGTGAAGACAAGAAAGACGCAGATAGCAAAGAAACCTAGCAGACAATAACAACATTCATCAGTCACTATCAACAGGAGAAATCTGAAAGAAGCCACTTTTTTCACTTATCTAGACAGCATAGTTTAAAAAAATATGGCACAGACAACGGTACCAAAGCCAACCTGGATCGGAAAGGTAAAATGAACCTTCATTAATTTGAAATCAGTGTGGAAATCTACTGTACTAAGCATGTGGAACATCATTTGGATTTTCAACACTAATCTCAAGTCAGTTTATATGGTTCATAGATTTGGCATGTTATAAAAGCATCTTGAACAAGTTTCAAACTTTTATCAACAGATGCCTTAGCTGTCTCGATGCTGAATACAAGATGTTCAGGAAGGATGAGAAACCGAGAATTCTTTCAAAGAATCAACCGAGGAGTTATTGCCAAAAATACATACCTGAGAAAATGAAGATGTGTTGGACACACTGTAAGGAGACATTCTGAGAAGACCCTTGAGTGGAAATCGAATGTGAAGCGGCGAGTTAGGCATGGCTTCGAGGGTGACATGGAGGAGGTAGTGTGAGAAGAAGATAAGAGCTCATGGACAATCATACAACCAGCTAGAGAGAACTGCAGATAACAGGGTGAAGTGGAGATCTGTCGCTGAAGCTCAGTGTTCCACTCAGAGCCTAAGGCAATTATAAATATAATGACATAGTAAGCATCCACTGCAACATCCATCTGATTTAATTAATTGATCTTTGTATTCTAACTGCCTCCTTCTTTCAACTTTGTAATGCAAAGTTTAGAATTCGTCAAGTTGATTATGTGTGTAGTTCACAGATGACGTCTGTGATTGTCACATTTATTAGTATAAGTTAGTGGTTAATTTTGAAGTTCCTATTTAGCTGGCATTCTATCATTCACTTGTCAAGACGACAAGTAATTTGATGTGAGTTCGGAAATTCTTAAGAGTATGGGTGATTCAGAATGTGAATTATTGATTTAAAATAGTTTTAGAACAGTAGTTATTTGGCAGGCATATATCTCAATGAAGTTCCAGTAATTACCCATATTCCGAGACCAGAAGTGTGGGGTTAACAAGTTAGTTTTCACCACGTTGCTTGATCTTTTCATCAGTTTGGTCAAATCCTTATTTCGGACACAATTCAATGAATGTATTGAAAAGTTTTTGGAGATTGTGGTAATTCTGTTCAACCCCTATTAACTGTCAATAACTACTTCACCAAGCAAGTGTATCTTGATAAGATATACGTCGTTCATCTTGGAGAAGAATGAGGTAGATTGAATGTATATGTGTTTCTTATCTAGAAGATGCCACTAACGAGATTTCCTGCTGATTTGGTCTTTAAACGATTTTCTCGATCAAACGCCGCTAATCACAAGCTTGAACACCTCTAGCTTTTAATTCCTTTATTTTTCTTAAGCATCATGATTCTGAGATTTTCCTGACCTGTCATGCAACTATATGTTATGATTCAAAAGTTTAACTGGTCAAGAATTCGACCACAATTATCTGCTTGTGGATAAATTATTGACTTCATATTGTGAAGGTTGTCATTGTATTCACATATGCATTGTTTTACGATAGCTACAGCGTACCATATTATAATATATGCATCTGTTACGGTAGGACTATCATTTGATTTATTTTACTTGACCAAGGGCCCATCATGTCACCTTAAAAAGGACTGAAGTAACTAGGTTGACATGTTAACTACTTCCTTCATTAAGCTACACGCTGGCACATCTCTTCTTCCTTTGACCCTATTTATATAGACGATCATGACTTTTTTGAATCACGGATGAGCTGTGATTCTCAAGTTGTACTAATTGTAGTTTTATAGAGAGTAATACAGTAATAAACCTCGAAATTCCAACTAAGAAAATTACTCACCTCATAAATCTACGCTCTGAGCAGCCAGTGATTTGTACTAGGTGCATACGTCAATGTGGGTTTAGAAATTGGGCACTGCGATAGAATATAATTCCATACTAGATAAGTTTATTTGATATAACAAACAATGATAGAGTATTTCAAACTGGATGATGTTGCCAGCATTATTTATTCCTCTTAGTCGTATCAGCTTATTCCCATAGCTTCATAATTCGCCTTATATATCTCTCCTGTATCCCTCTTATTGTTTATTGCATTTTTCCATGTTTCCAAAAAAGGATGTCACGTAATTTCGATTGAACATATGCGGTGTTGATTCGATGAAGAGAGGTTCAGTGATTAACCTCTTCCTCCACCTAACTATATCACTTTTTAATATTCTCATCATATCCCGTCCTATTATGTGTGATTAAATGCAAGTGAATGCATTGCAGTGGATGGGATTTTCCTAGATTGTTCAACTTAGCAGGATCAATCGTTTTAGGTCTAGCTAGATGTTTATTATTATTGTATTATTATTGTCTCCTTTAATTCCTAGAGGAACATAGGGCCTCAGCCGTGCGTCTCCATTGCGTTCGGTTCTCTGCTAGAGTCTTCACCTGGCTCCATGTCTGCCCACACGCTTTCATCTCCTCTTCACATGACCTCCTCCAAGTCACCCACCCTCGCACTGACGACCAACTCGCCGCTTCCCTTCCTTTCGGGTTCCAATCGAGCGATGGCTTGTCTAGTGATGTCACTTGATGGTTTGTTTCCTCAGAGTATGGCCAATCAATCCATCTCCATTTCTTCCTGCCTATTTGTTTCACAACCGGTTCCTGCTGAGTTGGTTCGCTCATCGCCAGAGATCCCTCTCTGTTGCTGATCTTTTCTGGCCGGCCATCTGATCTTGAGCTACATATTGAGCGAAGACAACTGTTAATGAAGGTCAGTAGTTTGTTTGAGATGCTCTTCATGACGCGCTGGTCAAGTCTCTGATCCGTATGGTGGCACTGACTTCACATTGGAGTTGAAAATCCGGATCTTATCTTTGTTTTGATGCTGGGTGCTGTTGACCTCCACACAGACTTGAGAGTAGTGAAAGCATGTCTTGCTTTTCCGATTCTTGCTTTGATATCCTCGTCAGTTCCGCCTGTAGTTGAAACGATGCTTCCTAGGTAGGTAGGTAAAGGAGGTTGTTTCTTTCAGGTTCCTTCCATTTATGCTGGCTGATTGTTGTCTGTTGTTGTTGCCGTTGGTTGTGTTGCCCAGGAATCTTCATCACCTCTGTCTTCTCTATGTTCACCTGAAGGCCTATCTTTTCCGGATCCTTCTTCTGCCAACTTGTCGGTTTTCGCTTGCATATCATCCAGTTTGTGGGGAATCAGACATATATCATCGGTGAAGTTCAGATCCTCCAAGTTTTCTGTGTGAGTCCATTTTATGCCTGTTTCGTCATTGCCCGCTGGTTGCCGCATTCTCCAATCTACTGCAATCAGGAAAATCATTGGCGATAGTAGGCAGCCAGCCAAGTCTTACTCATGTCCTCACTTCGAAGGATTCCGTAAGTTTCTCGTTGTGGATTACCTGGCATGCAGCATTGTCGTACAGCTGTTGGATGAGATGTATAATCGTCGGTGACACCCGTAGTAGCGAAGTAGTTGCCAAATCACCTCTCGATCGACGGTGTCGAAGGCCTTTTCAAAGTCGATGAAGTTGAGATAGAGAGGTGACTGCCATTCCAAGCTCTGTTCAGTGATGATCCCTAATGTGGCGATCTGGTCAATGCATGACTTGTTTCTCCTGAATCCAGCCTGTTCCGGTCGAGGTTTTTCATCCAGGGCATGTTTGATTCTCTACAGGATGATGTGGCTTAGTATTTTGCTTGGGATGGACAGGAGCATAATTCCGCGCCAGTTCTTGCATTGACTTAGGTCTCCTTTCTTTGGTAGTTTGAATAAGTATCCTTTCTTCCAATCCTCGGGTACTTTGCCCTCTCTCCACACCTTCTCCAGTAGTGGCGTCATCAAGTTCGCTGTTGTCTCTGGGTCCATTTTCAATGCTTTCGCTGGGATTCCATCTGGTCCTGCTGCTTTTCCAGCTTTTAGCATCTTGATTGCCTTCAGTACTTCTGATTTCGTCGGGGGGTTGGTGTTCACTGGTAGTTCTGTCTCCGTTGATGGTATTGTTGGGCACGTTGTAAGTGGTGGTCGATTTAGGAGTCTTTTGAAGTGTTCAGCCCAGTGTTTCCTTTGCTAGCTAGATGTTTATGCTCCGATAATTTAATTGACCCTGATCTACTAGTTCATCCTGTGTAAACGACCTAACACTCATCACATGGTATTTGGTGAATGATATTATTTCTCCTAATTGTATCTATCGGGTCCTTAAGCCAAAAAAGTTTGTCATTGAATGAGTTGGTTGGTTTAAATGCTACTCGAATTCCAGCCTAACTAAGATCCACCTTTTATTATTTGTCAGTACTATCGAGGTTTCGAATTCCTTATTATTTGTATTATTTCCATTGTTTGCATCACTAGTCTTATTTTTCTTTTGGGTCTTCACAGATTTTTGAATAAAATCCAGTGGGGTTAGTTATTTCCTATGAATGTTTTCCTTATTTGTTCGATTTTTACTATTTCAGTCTTCTGATTTGCTAGTTTGGCTCTCGGTCCGATTACATAAACAACATCTACAAATACCTACGATAACTTTTTAAGTGTAATTAAACTCTAATGATTATTACGTAGGAATGAAAATTAAATTAGCTAAATAGACAATTTTATGTTAAATAGACAAATTTGTTTAAGACAATTAAATCTCTTTATGAATTTAGGTAAAGCAATAAGAAGACGTAATTTGTCTGAAGCGTGTAATGTGCATTTGCACAACCCATTTCGAACAATCTGATCACACACGGACTTCTCATAGGAATATATATGAAATTAATAAAGAGGTGAGAAGTGAGAAAATAGACTTAGGTCCAGTTAAAAGGACATATTCAAGGTCAAAATAACGATGAACATCACTAAACCAAATAACAGAGTTAATAGTACACCTACTCTAGCTAGTTTCAAAACAAAATTTATCTAGGAAGGTTTAATGTGATGACGAATTGTTTTGAACGCATAAAGGTGGCTTAACCTTTCTAATTGCTAGAGCTTCCCCAAACTTTAGAATACGCCCCAAAGACGTTTTATAGATAGGTTTAAAAGATGTGTTAACGTCAATTTTATGTCCTGTCTCTACAATATGTTTCGCAATAGAAGAGCTAGGTCTCCTGTTCTCACCGTTAGTAGGTTCTGGAGATTCCATTTGTTTCTGGAGCCATTTAGGAATATGCTCTAAAGCCAGCCCTTACTTGCTGGCAGGGATTGATTAGTCCTCGATATGTATGTGTGTCCACACGTACATTCAAACTGTAAATACAGTTGGATGCGACGTCATTTTTCGCATGTTCGAAGGGCTTAGATAGATATATTGGCTTTACATTCTCTATTATTATGACATTGGCTGCATAAAAAGTCTTTTTGACAGCAGCGTTCAATCTTTGTCTAGTTATTAAGCTGCTTTGATGCCCCGTATAGGGTAGCTTAATGTTCACGTCTTTCTTAGGGGCGAGTTGGATGGTGGGTCTTGGTGATCTGACTACCTTATATCTCCTGATGAACTTGTCTGGATAATTGTTATCAACCAGAGTTTGTGTCAACTCTCTTTCTTCCTCATCAAGTGTGTCTTCAGTGGTGGTAATTAAGATACTGTCCTGTTTAAATGATACATGGGAAACATAAATCTGTGGATATATTGGGAAACTTAGTAGAAAAATTTGATAAGTGGTATAAAGTTTATTAAAATTAGGGCTAATGTGAGCACTTCTTATACTGGTCTGTAAATTCATAAAGATAGCCGTCATTATTCCTGATTATCTTAAGTAATCCAACTTCAGTTTATCCGCACATTCAAATTTTGACAACGAATTGATATCAGTTAGAGAATTGTTGAAAACCAGGGAGTACTGCATAGCTTTTCCACCCTAGTTAGGGACTTTTCATGAGTACGCACCTACAACTCCGCTGGAGAATGGATGCAAGACATTCAGATTGCGAGGCTCAGCTCACTGACCATTTCATCACTTGTCCAGGAATTCAGTGATGCATGAATTCTAACTCCCATCTACATATTAAAAGAAAATTCTCGAAAATTCAAGGTGTACAGGACGTGAATCAAGATAGTCAACTAGATTCAACTATGTTTCAGATCAGTTAAAAGTAACAATCCACTTTAAGTTATGAATTTAACAAAAAAAACTTGGACACATTCATACAGTGAATGAGATATATTCACAATCTTGTTAGAGGCGGATGATTTTACCACATTTGAAATGTAAAATCTATTAAATGATATGTTAGTGTTCAGTTAATGAGCATTCAATAACTGAATTACAAAGTCAGCGGTCTTTTCATCATTTCTTCATAATAGTCACTTCAGTCCGGTAGATTATTAAACTACTGAAACCTAAAAGTTTTACGAATCTAAGAAAGAGGTTACTTCATTCACTTATCTAGGGAGCATTGTCTCAACTACAGCAGGAACGGACGAAGATGTCAAATCGAGCATCGGAAAGGCGAGAAACACATTCATCAACCTGAAACCAATCTGGAAATCTTCGTCACTCAGCCTGCATCAACAACAAAATTCGGATTTTCAATACAAACGTCAAGTCACTTCTTCTATACGGATCAGAAACTTGGCGGGTCACAAAGAATATTTCCAACAGCCTGTTGCAGACCTTCATCAACAGCTGTCTTTGCTCTATTCTCAAGATCAGATGGCCGGAAAGAATCGCCAACAAGAAACTATAGGAACAAACGAAACAAGAACCAATCGCCCAACAAATATGCAGGAGAAAGTGGAGATGGATTGGACACTCGCTGAGGAGGCCGTTGGGTGACATCGCGCGTCAGGCCAACGCTCGAGTGGAACCCGAAAGGGAAGCGGCGAGTGGGACATCAGTGCAAGGGTGACATGGAGGAGATCGTGTGAATAAGAGTTGAAACAGTATGGACTAACATGGATGTAGGTGAAAAGTACAGCAGAAGACAGAAGCAAGTGGAGACGTGTAGTTGAAGCTCTATGTTCCACTAGGAACCCAAGGGAACAATAAAATAAACAATAAAAATAAATACTTCATCTGTCTAACTGAATTTGTGACAGAATTTAGAAACCTTCATTGCAAAATAAAGCTCAAGTCTGTAATTTTCACAAACATTCTATTTTAAGTGAATATTTCAAGAAGTATTTTTAAGAGGCTACTTAAGCGATCAAGCTACCTCCACTTATGTAATTGCCATAAACTAATAAGAGTAATCAAATTACTGACGCGGATAACTTCATAAAGATATTTTTGTCTCGACATTTTTTTCTTTCTTTGGTTATTTAATTATGTTGAATAGTTGAAAACACTTCTATTTTTGTTTGTTTTCAAAACAACATTAAAAATCACCAGAGTCGAATAATTCTGGTTTAACAAAACACGGTTTGACTTTTATTGTTTATGTATATCAAATAAAGCATAAAGTACAATAAATGAATAATAAAATTTACAAGTCCTCAATTTTGAAAGCAGTTAATCAGTCAGGTGCATGACGTAGATGGTTAGCTAGGTAATACAAACTTATTTGCATGAGTAGTTTCTATACCACTCAAATCAAACAGTAGTGCTTGCTATCCAAATTGAGGTGATCTTGACAACGTTTCGCTTGTTTGGGGCCGAGCTTATCAGGGCGGTCTGCCTGGTGTGACTCAACTCGGAGAGCCGAAGCAGTTAAAAACCACCACATTTCAGGGTAAGCATGCGGGTAAACCGGTATTTGCTTCAGGTTAGGCCTCAGATTGATATCAGGTAGAGAACTGTTGAAAAATAGGCAGTACTGGTCAGCTGTTTTGGCCTAGTTCGTTGACAGTACGCACCCATCTCTGGAGTTCGGACCCAGTACCTACCGGTTACAAGGCAAGCTCGTAGACCATTCAGCCACTGGAAGTGGATTCAATGGATCATGGCTTTCCCTATAACCGGAAGGTCCTGGGTTCGAAAACCCAGTGGATGCGTACTGTCGATTAGTTTCAAACTAGGCCGTCCACTATGTCTTGATTTTTAATCGTTCTCTAACTGATGACATTCTATTGTCTAAAGTGAAACAAATACAATCCCTACAAACTAATTCTTGAAGATTAAACTGCTATTACTACAAATCAGATTTACGGTTTGCAAATTAATTAGTATTGCAAAAATATTCATTCAGACATCTATAAAACACAAAATAATTGAGCAAAGAATATTCTTTTCGATAAATTCCTCTTCCAGGCTCTACAATTATATATATGTTTATATACACAGAATATTTTAAATTAGTAGTTAATAACAATATTAGTGTTTTTTTAAATAATATCGATTTGTAAAGTATGATCAATGCTATTACAGTTCATTAAAGATGCTTAAATTATAATAATAATAAAGATATAACAGCGAATAGAATATCAACTAAAATTAGGGAAATTTCACAAAAATTCTGGATTATTCAAACCTGGATGGCCAAGGTAATGATAATGACTGAAACAACTTCTTTTGGGTGCATAAATTAGGCTTATTAATGTGAATCCCTACAGCCTCAGCAATATTTAGAAGTCGAACCCTTAAGGCAAAATTGAGATTCGTAGGTATGCGGTAAATGACCCTGAAAGCATGATTAACGTCAATCTTGTGTTCTGTCTCCACAAGATGCGCCAGAATAGCGCTGCGAATAGATTTTGTTTGACCTTTGCTTAACCAGGTAGGGTGATGTTCGGAAATTCGACAAGAAACACGCCTAATTGTACGGCCTATGTAACTGGCTCCACAGGAGCAGTTAAATTGGTATATACACATGGAAGAGGCGAAATTAATTAGCAATTTACAGTGGTTACAGTTAGACGGACGAAATTACACAGACCGAGTGTGCATTGTTGCAACAGTTTTAATATCATGTATAGAAATGCCTTCAAACACCTACTTCGTATATCTGTTGTGACTTATAGCCGAGACATGACTACAACACTGGAGAAAATTATATTTCCTGACGTATTTTTTAAATAATGTGACACTTCCGAAATTGGCGGATCTTATCAGTAAGTTGTTTGTATGCAACTTCCTGTCCAATACAGTGATGATAAAGCTTTCGGTAATTGAGTGTCAAAAAAGGGTACATTAGTCTCTGCAGAGTTGCAGAGACTTGTCTTAGTGATCAATGTCAGCCGACATGAAACTCAAAGTGAAAAAGCATGTTTTAAGTCTACTTAAATGTAATATTGCGTGACATATTTTTTTACTGTCAGTTATATTTTATTAGATTTTATTTATGTGTGTAAGCAATCTATGACTATGTCATTTGGCATTTTAAACTTTCCGGTCAGATAGCTTGATGCACAGAGTGTAATAACTATGACTGACTGTAGGCGACACGAATTAAAATATATAGGAATTACAAATACAATGTGTAATAATCTGGAAGGTCAGGTAGGAAAGAGACAATAAGTTATAATTACTCAGAAGTGGCTTTAGAAGTGAGAATAAAAGTTGTAAATCACGTAGTACTCAACGGCACGAAGGAAGAAAGGGTTAGAAATTTGACAAGGTTGAAGGTAGTTGAGTGTCAATTTAACAAGTGTGAAAATGTACAAAAAGGAATATATGAAAGTGATAATAATAGTGAATTAATTATTAAAGTAAACTAGAAAGTGAAATTAAAAATTGATAAAAATTAAAATTATTAAAAAATGTTTTTTCTACATGGAACGACTAGTGAAAAGGTTAAGACCATGGTAGAATAATAGACTGGACAAACTTTTTCTGTATACAGAGATCGGGTTGTATTGACAAATTTCCAGCGCCTCCGCCATACACAAAGCCGAAACCTAACACACTTTGTACCATTTGACATCACCTTGTAGATGATCTTGAAGGATGACTCTGGTGGCGCTATGTGGCTTGAGTTCACTAAGTGCTCGAGGATTGAGCTAGTAATTGCCTTACATTGTCCTTTTGTTAACCATGCTGGATAATGTTCAGAGATGCGACAAAGCTTGCAACTGGATAGGAGTTAGTGATATACTAGAGTATTTGAAAACGTATTTCTCTGGCGTGTCAGGAAAACGCGAATAAGTGTTAGCAGCTTTGAGACTATTTTGCGAGTTTCAGGTTTAAATCTTCACAGCGTCTTCTTGAAACTGAATCGATCTAGTCCATAAAATTTCTCTGCTCGTCTTCTGTCAATTTGAATAGAGCACGTGTTCTTAGAGAAATGTTTCTTACTATCTTTGATAGTGGAGTTTTCATTTCATCGATCACATTCAGCGTATGACGTTTCAAACGGCGATGATTCGAGTGGATATGAGTGCGACGAAGACACTTCCAGTAGTGCTTGAGATATTCTTTCTTATCAATACAACCTTTTAGAAAACTGATTCTTGTGTTCGTTATGTCAAGTTTGACAGAAAACTTAAGGAAAGTATCAAGTTCTTTTACTGTCACAGGGTTCTTGCTCTGTTTCAAATCACCGAAAATACTCATTAACCTTGTCGAATTTCTCACCCTTTCTTCCTTCGTGCCGTTGAGTACTACGTAACTTACAACTTTTATTCTCACTTCTAAAGCCACTTCAAAGTAAATATAGGAATTACTCAGATACCCTATCTGCCTAAATCTTTAGCCACTTATTCAGTCGGTCTCTTTGTGTTCTCATATCACTCCTTTTCATGATAATTTTCCATAATTTATTCTTCTCTTATTCATTCCTCTGTTCCATTGAGCTAAAGAGGGTAGATCCTTCTTTGTTATTCATCTTTGCGGGAAAGAACGATGACTAACTCTCTATTATTTACAGACTGATATCGAAAATAAAGATCTAAAAATCATTTATTGATAGAAACGTAGTCACGCAAATGCGTTTTTCTAATAATACTTTCATCCAGTTACTATAGGGGCACAAATATTTCTAATTTGCTTCATTAGTAATAAGTTAGTTCACTTTACATCATGACTTTTTTCACTGCTGGTTGCTCATATCTTGAGTATGAAAGGAAAGGGAATTGGCGAAGTAAATGAATTAAACGATGTGAATGCAATAGAGATAACGAGAAATTCAATGAATATAAATATGAAAACAAAACACGTAGATCAGCGAAGAGTCTCTTTTCGGCGAATTCATTTTCTTAGCTGTACAATCGCAAATATATATATATATTTGTGTTATTTTGTATGTATGTGTACAATAAGTTTGTCAAACAAAAATGCAATTGGTTATAGTTATTTAAACTAAACAGATGAAGATTGGTAATTGGAGTTACGTAATACGAAATCAGTCAAGAAAATTAGGTGTTAGTGAAATTAGTGTAGTAACAAAGGTGATGAGTTGTCACAAACAGTTGTTAAAAGAAGTTATGCAATAATAATATGAATAGTTTGATCAGTAAGTTTTACTCAGGATGCACATAGGAACAAAGTAGATAATACGAAATTACGTTAGAGTTCTAAATGAATACAAGAATTATAAGCAATTAAAGAACAGGCAAAGAAACAAAATTAAGTCATCAAAATCAAAAAATCAAATTAAAAAAAGTTGTTACCAAGACAGTAGAAGTAGTTGAGTAATCCTCTTTTGTATGCACTGCTCCGGTTTTTCTATGTGAATGGCCAGAGCTTCAGTGATACAAAGAAGGCGAAACCGTATTGCCTTTGATAGGTTGTTCTTGACTCTGTAGATTACTTTGAAGGAGGCGTTTGTTGAAATTGAATGGTTGATGTTAACCAGATGTTCAATTATCGCACTCCTTATTGCACGACTGTTGCCTTTTCGCAACCATGCTGGATTGTGTTCTTGAATCCTCTTGGACAGGGTGCGCGTCGAACTACTGATGTACCTGGCTCCACAGCAGCAGGTGAACTGATATATGCACACAGAAGTGGTCAGATGCTAGATCTTGTCCTTGAGGCTTCTGCAGATCAGTAGGCGACTGGAGAACCTTATTCTCAGCGTTGCTGCAAAGAATGTTCTTCTCAGAGATGATGTAATCCTTCTCTTGAGAATATCACTTGCTAAATCTCCCTTGAAATCCAAGTTCATGTAGATTTTTTTTTGGCGCAAGTAGAGTTTCGTTTCTCCGAATTCTTGGTTTGATATTTTCGTCGATGAATCTCATTGGGTATCCATTTTGGGTGAAAATTTCTCTTAAAATATCTAATTCTGTTTCCAGAGCAATGGGACTGCAGATGCGTTGGATGCGGGTGGCAAGTGATTTAATTAAATTCCGCTTTTGTTGAATGGGTATCCAGCTATAGAAGCTTGTTAGTTGACCATTTCAAGTAGGTTTTTTATGGATCGATCTTTTCAGGCTCCCACCAGTTCTTCTTATTAATTCCACATCAAGAAACGGAATTTTTGACTAGTTTTCCATTTCAAGAGTGAATTTTATTGATGAATGGCAACAGTTAAATGTCTTCAGCTGCCGATTGGGGACATTGTTGTTGTCACAAATAATGAATATGTTATCACCTTTGTTACTACCCTAATTTCACAAACACCTAATTTTCTTGACTGACTTTGTACTACGTAACTCCAAGTACCAATCTTCACCTGTTTAGTTTAAATAACTATAACCAATTGTATTTTTGTTTGACAAACTTAATGTACACATACATGCAAAATAACATATATATTTGTGATTGTACAGCTAATAAAATGAATTCGCCGCCGAAAAGAGACTCTTCACTGATCTACGTGTTTTGTTTTCATTAATGCCTGGATGGGGATTATACATGAATATAAATATAAAGAAGTTGATTGCATGATGTGATATGCGGCTGTTGACGTGAGCATTTGGAAAAATTCAGGCAAATCTGCAGTGTCCACTAGCCGAATCGAATTGATCTAAGTTGTGAATAGCCGTTTTACTCGTTTAAGGCCTAGCACATCAACGGTGTGTCTGGTTCTACTCAGCCATAGAGTCAAATCATTCCAAACCTTGTCGACACATACGACTGAACTCCATGGTTTCCTTCGGAAATCGAAAATATTTAGATCACAGTGTGTAATCTGCTTAATTTCCGTCTTTAAACCACTTTGATCTGGTTAGCAGGCACAGAAATGAGTTGTTTCCAGCTAATCATATCAATCAATGATATATACCTCCATGTATTTACGCCTTCCTTTCTGATTTCCATATCTAATCAGGTAAATTTCAGATTGGAAATATAATCCTACACCAAACTTCGTTATAATCACAAAGAAATAGGTCCGAAAATATTACACCAAAAGTGGGGCAAGGGACCACCGAAAGTCCCTAATGACCATTAGTGGTAGAAATATAAAGAAAGTCATCCCCTTCACCTGCCTTTGGAACACTTTTTTCATTTACAGCCGGAACAGATAGGGATGTCAAAACCAGATAGATTTCTACTAGGGAATCAGGACAAGCATTCAATAGTTTGAAATCGGCATGGAGATCCACAACACTAAGTGCAAAAAACAAGATCTGAATTCTTGACTGTAATATCAAACCAGTCTTTTGCTACATAGTTCACAGTTTTGGAGCGTCAGCTTTATGATTTCATTAACAGCTCTTTTTGTTCAATATTGAAGATAAAAAGACCGGCTGACCTTTAACCCACTGCTCACCTGTAACGCAAAAAGAAATGGAGATTGATTGGTAGGTCAACAACTGAAATCTGGATGAAAAGCGATGAGTTGGCAGTTATGTGAAGAGATGAAATTTTTTTAGGCAGTCCCGGATTCATTTGGAAGTAATGGAAGGGAACCCAGTAAAATGATGACATATTACTGAGCCCCATGCCCACTCAAAACTTCAGCTAATTCAACATACTCGCCACTCTAGTCCAGTGGAAACTAATGCAGTACATATACATATATAATAATAATCTACTTTATTCCAAAAACAGTACTTATAATAAAGAATGGAATTCTCAGTATTTGTCACAATATGTCGTCTGATTTACACAAAATATAATTAAAATTAAAACAAAATTAATCAGAGGAATTTATTTAGTGGATGGTGACTAGCAGTGGAATCCAGGATGCACATTTCGTCCTATTTGGAGCTCGCCAGCTGAATGTCCACATTAACTGTATAAGGTCAAAAATATTCGAAGTAAAAAGTGAGAATAATAAAAATAATAATAACGGTGAGTTTGTTTCAAACAGTATTGTCGATTCAGTTTGGAAACTTCGGCATGTTATAGATTATTGGATCTAATATTCTGTTGATACAGTATAGTGAGGGGAAGTACAAAATTAACAGTTATAACACAGCTTAAATGATGTTCACATTTATGAAAAAAATAAACAAAACAAAAAATTGAGAGGATTATAAATATAAGAAATACAATAGCAATAAAGTATGATGCTTTAAGGGTGGGGGAAATGGTTTATTTAGTAGTGCAAAGAAGGTTAAATTAGTTCATGCCTAGCACTACTTTCATCACATTAAGTACGTGTCAAATATGATATCATGGAATTTTTATACTTGGACGTACGTGCATAAAGTCTTTTCAAAAGACTTCTTGTCTTACCTGAGAAGACACAAGGTTGGAGCTGTAGTTGCTGCGGTGGGTGCTCACAGTTTGACAAAGTTTCTTTAGCGAATTTGTTGCATGAAATCAAGTGCCTACCAATGACAATGTCAACGATATGGCCCAATGGGATACCACTCGTTCTACTGACAGTCTTCAGAGTCCTACGAAGTATGACATGGTCTTTTACAACCAATCCAAGAAAGAATAAGGGTGGACAGCACAGAAGAATAGGTAGGATGCACGAGTTGACAAACTGTAAGAGGAGGGGTTGAGTTATCCCTGAGTGCCTTAGCTTCCCAATGTAAAATGTCAGACGAAATATTCTTTTAGAAATCGCTAAGACATGGGAAGACCAGGATAGGTCAGTAGAATGAATTAATCCAAGATACTTAACTTCAGACTTGATTTCTATATCAGTATCATCAATTTTGCAAGTGTCATAGGAACGAACAGCTTCATTTAACTTTCGTTTACATCGGAAACAGAAATTAACAGTCTGACATTTGGAAGTATTTAGTTTAAGGCCATTAGACGAAGACCATTTGCTGACAGCTGATATATATATATATATATAATGTTGGAAAGATGGAGATTGTCGTCCTTTATGTTTGTGGGCACCATGTAGTTATACTCTTATAGTAACAATACTAAACTAGTGTCAGTCGATATGCATATATACATTTAAATCGTCGTATCAAAAGGCATTATTGTTTTTTTCCTTGAGTAGAAATCTTTGGGCGTTTCTCTCTCTTCTAATCTTGTTATATTATAAATGAAAAGTTGACATTTTGATTTTATATGCTAAATATTATTAGTGAATAAGAAGTATTAACATGAAAACCCTTTAGATGCATAGAAAAAGTAGTCACGTATTTGCAGAGTCACTTAGTAGACACCGCAAAATATAAGTGGTTTTTGTTGCCTTCCACCCTTCTGATGGTTTTTCCAAATGCTAAACGTTTTTGCAACAATATTAAACTTTTCCCAGGCCGCCTCTATACTGGCATCATAGAATTCCTAAAAACACTTCAGGAGAACAACTAAATCGCATTATTAGTCCTCCGCGCTTTTTAGTTATTTTTTGTTCACATTTTATTTGTATGAAAACATTCATCACTCAGAAAAGTGCATTATGAAATACATAGAAAATATTTCCATTAACTAAACAATGAATTGGTACACAGAAAAAGCCATAAGATTCTGCCCCAATGTTTCGACAAATGAACACCAAAGATTGTTGAATTTTTTTCATAGGGATTTAATTAGCTGCATATAACCTAAACGGTAAAGTACTTAAGTAATCAATGCAACATATTTTAGCCACATTTTATCTGAATAGACAGTCCACTGTATAAGAGAATTGGCAGAAGTTAGAATTCAAGGACCATTGGATCGGGGCCCAGTGGCTCAATGGTCTACGAGCTAGCCCTGTAACCAGAAGGTCCTGCGTTCGAATCCAGGTGGGTGCATACTGTGAAGAGTCCCAGATTAGGACGAAACATCTGTCCAGTACTCCCGGGTTTTCCAGTGGTTCTCTAACTGATGCCAGCTCATAATGAAATCCTCCATGTATAATAAAATATCAAAAACGACATTATTTGTGGCAGTTATGATCTTTATCAATTGTAACAGATATTCAACAACACTCACCCAGCAACGAAGTTCAGTCTTGAGGTAGAAAATAAATCTAAAATTCCTTTCCTTTACTCTGAACTGAAAAGAAGAGCCCACAGGAGTTTAAGAGAATCCATACATTGGAAATCGATGTGGAACAGCCAAATGACAATTTTCTACAGTTGGATTCCAAATGGACGTCTTGCATCTGACGCATCTGTAGCCTTGACGCTTTGTAAGAAGAATTAAAGTTTCAGAAAAAATATATTCATCCAAAACAAATAAGAATATCAAGCTTTACATTCAAAGACAAGAAACGTCATCTGTGTCTAAAAGGAAACTTTATATGAACCTTCACTACAAAGGTGACATACTGAGTGATATGCTTTGAATAACTTCGGTTTCTTTAAGAAATTTCTTTGTAGAACACTAAGAGCTATGTTTTGCAGTCGTCTATTTGTGAGCAGAATATCATAGCATATAGTTTCGCAATTGACCGTTTCTGTGTGTATACATCAGTTCACCCATTTTTTTGGAGCTAACTGTGCCTATTGTTAGATACGGATTCTGCCTGAAAGGGTTCAAGAACACTATCCTGAGTAGTTGCAGAAAGGTAGCAGCGGCTTTATAGAAAGTGCAATAACTGAATACTGTTTCAGTTAGAGAACCACTAGAAAACCTGGGAGTACTGGAGAGCTGTTTCATCTTAGCTTGGGACTCTTCATCAATACGCACCCACCACCACGGTTTGAACCCAGGATCTTCTGGTTACAAGACGAGCTCGTAGACCATTTTGCCACTGGTACTCAATCCAATGGTCCTTGAATTCTAACTTCTGCCAATTCACGACATAGCGCAACCATTTCACAATGTCTTCTTCGATGAGTTACTGCCTCATCTTCAACCTGCTGTACCCTACTGGTCACGGCTTCCCACTAGAACCCCTACGTCAACTACTTCCACTTCGAAAGTGCCTTCGACAGCGTTCACCGAGACGTAATTTGGAAACCGCTTCAACATTACGGCTATATGACCTTGCCACGTGTCAAGTGATCCACAACGGAAAGCTCAGCGAGGCATACAAAGTGAATACAGCTTTAAGACAGGGCTGTCTATTCTCAACGATGATACACTTAACTTTGGGGGGACTGAATTATGTATCAGACCCTGGGTCGGGAGGGAGGAGACAGGATTACGCTGGAACAATAATAAAACTCTAGAGGATCTGGATTTTGCAGATATGTCTAATGTCACGCAATCTAGAAGACTTTCAGGTAAGCGGAAACTCAGAAACTGGCCAAAGAAACCACCAGATAAGTCAGGTCTCCAAGTGTACAAAGAGAAGACGGAGGTGATAAAAATAACCAACCAACAACAACAACAACAACAGCAACAACCTGCACCATTCACCATCAGCGGGAGAGATCTGATATAAGTTACTTCCTTCACTTATCTAGGAAGCATCATTTCAACTAAAGGCGGATGTCACGGATGAAGATATCAAATCCAGCGATAGTCAGAAAGGCAAGATATGCCTTCATCAAAGTGAAACCGTTTTGGAAGTCATCTGCACAAACTCAGCATAAAGTACAAGATTAGGATTTTCAACACATATGTGAATTCAGTCAGTTCTTCTATATGGGTCAGAAACTTGGTCATTGCGTCACCAGCTACCTTCACTTGCTCCATACTGAAAAGATCAAATAGCTAGCCGGCCACAGAAAATCAGCAACAAGAAACTCTGGTTGCCAACAAATCAAACAATAGCCTATTGCTAAACAAATATATAGGAGGACATGGAAATGGATGGGGTTGAAGAGGCAGTCGAATGACATCGTGCTCACTGCAAGCCATCGCGACGAGTGGGTCTCCAGTGTGAAGATGACATGAAGGAGATCGTGTGGTGAGGAGGAGACTAGAGATTATGGGCAGTCGTGGGCCCAGGTGAAGAGGACAGCAGAGAATAGAACAAAGCGGAGATATGTTGTTGAAGCCTTATGTTCCAAATGCAACCCAAGGGAATAATAATAGGACGATCCGCCTTTGACTTTTTTGTACTGCTGAAGCTTTAGCCACCCATATGAACAAACCAAAGCTGTGCATACAAAAGTTTATGCCCTATTATTTTCAACCCGACTGTTTTAATTATTTTATCTCTCTAACCCTTTCCAAATTATCTACCCTCCCGAATTCACAGGTCAGGGAAAACTTGCTTTGTTTCTATGTGCATCCTGATCACAACTCAATGAAATATTTATTTAATTACGTAATTCTATCACCCTTATTTAACTTCACATATGTACTGATTAATATTAGTGACCATTCTAACGATGCTTCATCGCTTTCTTACTATCCATTTGTAAGAGGAATACTTTATATACTAGTGTGATTGTAAAGCTAAATAAAATGAATTCGCCGATAAAAGATTATTCCCTGAACTACTTCCTATAAAATGAACTATGATTCAAGTAAAGAATCTCTAAAGTGTACAAGACTTCATCTGCACTTCAGAAGTAAACGTGATTTCTAGATTGACTCTACTTGAGTATTTCACCTAAAACTCTAAAAGTAAACTAATTATTATAAAAACAAAGCAGAAGCTGATTGGTCAACCAGCTCGCTTTGTAACCTGAAGATCCTGAGTTCAATCTCTAGTTGGTATGTACCGGTGAGGAATTCCAAACTGAGATGATAAATGTCTCTAATTTTCCTCAGTTTTCAGTAGTTGTGTAACTCAGATCAGTGTGTGATCAGGCTTGGAATTAATGAAATCCCTGAGAACTGTCACCTGTAAACTAAGCAGGTAATTATTTTCTTTCCACTACAGAAAAAGAGTTTATTTATGGTGTATTATAAGGGCCGATTTAGTAAATATATCAAAAATATGTCGGCTGGGAGAATATTCAATGAAACGCCAACTGCTACAACGTTTATGTGAATGAATATTTTAATAGTATAAAAATTAACCAGCTTCACTGGGATGTAACATGATAATGATCTAAAAGACGTTAGGCGTCCTGAGTAATCAGAAATAATTCTGTATTTTTGAAACGAATTATTAATATTGTATCCCTTAATTCCTAGAGGAACATAGGACTTCAGCCGTGCGTCTGCACTGCGTTAGGTCCTCTGCTAGAGTCTTCATCTGACTCCATGTCTGACCACACGTTTTCATCTCCTCTTCACATGAACTCCTCCAAGTCACCCTCGCACTGACGACAAACTAGCCGCTTCCTATACAGTCGGGTTCCACTCGAGCGATGGCACATCTAGTGATGTCACTTGATGGTTTGTTTCCTCAGACTATGGCCAGCCAATCCATCTCCATTTCTTCCTGCCTATTTGTTTCACAATCGGTTCCTGCTGAGTTGGTTCGCTCACTGCCAGAGATCTCTGTTCCTGATCTTTTCTGGCCAGCCATCTTATCTTGAGTATTGAGCGAAGACAACTGTTATTGAAGGTCTGTAGTTTCTTTGAGATGCTCCTTATGACGCGCAGTGCAAGTCTCTGATCCGTATATTGAGTAGCACTGATTTTACATTGGAGTTGAAAATCCGGATCTCATTTTTGATGCTGAGTGCTGAGTGCTGTTGACCTCCACACACACTTGAGAGTAGTGAAAGCTTGTCTTGCTTTTCCGATTCTTGCTTTGATATCCTCGTCAGTTCCACCTGTAGTTGAAACGATGCTTCCCAGTTCGGTAGGTAAAGGAGGCTGTTTCTTTCAGGTTTCTTCCATTTATGCTGATTGTTGTCTGTTGTTGTTGTCACTGTTGGTGGTGTTGCCCAGGAATCTTCATCACGTCTGTTTTCTCTATGTTCACCTGAAGTGAATTACTATCTTTGATGCTTCTTCTGCCAACTTGTTGCTTTTCGCCTGTATATCTTCCAGTTTGTGGGAAATCAGACATATATCACCGGCGCAGTCCAGATCCTCCAAGTCTCTTTTTGTATGAGTCCATTTTATGCCTGTTTCCTGATTGTCCGCTGTCTGTCGCATTATCCAATATACTGCAATCACGAAAATCGTTGGCGATAGTAGGCAGCCAGCTTGTCTTACTCCTGTCCTCACTTCGAAGGATTCCGTAAGTTTCCCGTTGTGGATTACTTGGCATGCAGCATTGTCGTACAGCTGTTGGATGAGAGGTATAATTGTCAATGGCACCCCGTAGTAGCGAAGTGGTTGCCAAATCACCTCTCGATCGACGCTGTCGAAGGCCTTTTCAAAGTCACTGAAGTTGATGACGTTTCGAGCACAATTTATTGCTCATAATCATATCAACTTGATATGATTATGAGCGATTAATTGTGCTCGAAACGTCATCAGTAAATATTACTGTATAACACTGTGAGACTCTATCAAAATAAAATTTACCCATAATGGAATTACACTCTACCACAGTGCCCAAGTTTTATTCTTATATCACTGAAGTTGAGATAGAGATGTGACTGTCATTCCAAGCTTTGTTCAATGATGATCCGTAATGTGGCGATGTGATCAATGCATGACTTGTTTCTCCTGAAACAAAAGTTTCCGTTATTTCAGTTGAGGATACTTTCGTTTTCTAAGAGGATGTACTTCACTATGTGAACGTATTCAACTCTATCGGATATTATTATCTCACCCTCATTATCAGTTCTCGTTAAAGCCATGCTTCACATTGCAGTAGGTCCTATTAAGCAAGTTGTCATATACCTATACGAACTTAATATTATTAGCAACCACCAGCCACTCCGACTGTTAAATCATTGGAAGAAAGTTTCATAAACTATAATCCTATTTCATACCTTTTACAATAACTGATCACATTAAGTGGAATTTATTAACAGGGCTTTGCTTCCAGTGAATCGGGCGTTATACTGAAAAATATTATAATATTTCAGGGACACACTGGAGTTGATTGCTTGTCCAAAGATCACAGCCCTTCAGCATTCTACTTTCTAGCAGATAGACAGAATCCTTGATAATTCTTCAAAACACAGACTGGAAATCGTCGGTTAAAGGGTTGGCTATTTTCTTATATTCTTCATGCTGTTTAACAAAATGAACTAAAATATCCGTCAGAAGTTAAATACTAGCCTATCTGAGATGTATATTGCGTTAGACTAGCGGAAGTCTCATCACTGCATAGCTACAACTTTGTTTATTTGTAAGCCTACAGTTTATTAATCAGCTGGCATCATTTGAATATTCGATCAAAATGCAGTTTAGATACTTTTGTTTGCTAATCGTAGCTGATAAATAGTGACACTAACTTTCCACAGTGATTCCATCAAAAGTAATATCGGATAAAAAGCACCAATGAAAATTAGTAAGTATTGAATGCTTGTTTCGTCTCATTTTGTAACTGGTACTCAGTGTGTAAGTTATATCCTGCAGGCGATACTCACGTTACAAAAAAGGCACTTAAGCACACGGCTAAAGTGTTCGAATTTGACGACCCGTGATCCTCACTTTCTGCTAACTGACATTACAGCAGTCCAGTCCTTCAGGGTTTTTAAGTATTTCTGTACTTGATGTCTATGTAAAATACAAGACATAAATCCACAAACCTGACAACTTATTAATATCTTTGTTAGTGATTTCATCATTTCTAATATCATTCGGCTTAGTTCAGACTTCTCACAGTATTCTATTATTCTTAAGACATCATGGAATGCAGCCTCCTTGCATCTCTGGGCTACCTGAATTTTCTTCCTAGGCAATGCAACTTATTTTCTTTTGTTCATGTTGTTATCAACATCCAGTTATATCCATGGGTCTCCGAATATACTAGTGCACATCTTCAATTGGTTTTTAGCCTATCACTGAGCATTTCTGTGGGACCAAAGAAAAATACCGCTATGAATTATTTTATTGTTCAGGTCTAACACCACTGCGTCAAATGATGTATTGGAGATGGATGTTTCGCTTGAAACTCCTGGATAAAGAGTAAATATTACTCAATAAACTACAGAGAAAATTCTTCATATTGAGTAAACTTACTGTGTATAATAAAGCTACTGTCATTATTATTATTGTTATTTAATTTTACATGTTTTGACATAATTCCTATATTCGCATCATTAAGAAAAAAACCGCTAGTATTGTGTGTCACTCTTTCTTTGTATGTCACTAATCGAAACAAAAATAAGTCTCTAATTAATAGTAAAATGTTTCCGTACTACAGGAGGCGTTAATAACTAAGATAAATGATTGACGTAACTTTCTAAATTTCAGTGTAGCGGGAATTCTCATTAAGACGCATTTAGAAAATAATAATAAATCAAGCTTAGTTATATTCACTTTCCAATTAGATTCATAACAGGCCATTCTACTAGCTAGCCATAAGAGAGAAATAATCACTCACACTAACATCACACTCACACTAATCACGGTGACAATTAAAACATAGAATTACACATATCATGAAATATTTGAATGTTGAACAAGACAGTTACATAATGCATACCTTGCTCTGTGAAGCCACTGACATTTGACATGAAACTAGGCACGCTGAACAGCTAGTTTTGAAAACAATTCCAAAATCTCTTTTTTTGTAGTGCTTCGATTCTACATAGTTAAGCAAGAAAAAGACAGAGCTGACCTGTGTCTTTGTTTCGAGATAACTTATGTTATCTCTAACCGATATCAGCCCATGTTGAAATCCTGTAAGCAAACTATCAAATCCCTACGAACCAATACTTGAATATCAATGAGATGCTCACTAGCGACTGACCCTATTCAGGTAGGTAGTCACTTGGAATTCTAGTGAGAAGTCGTGACCACAAGGGTACTGCAGGTCAGGCGTGAGCTAAAATATTCGCTGAAGATATTGGCTAGTGGTCGCGATATGTCGTGGATTGGCAGAAGTTAGGATCCATGGGCCACTGGATTGGGATACGGTAGCTGAATGATCTACGAGCTCGCCTTGTAACCAGAAGGTCCTGGGTTCGAACCATAGTGGATGCTTTCTGACGAAGAGTCCCAAACTGGGACGAGACAGCTGTCCCGTGCTCTCAGGTTTTCTAATGGTACAGTAACCGATATCAGCTCATGACAAAATCTTGTAACCAATCAATCGAATCCCTACAAACCAATACTTAAACGTAGCATTAATTGCATACTATCATAGTGCCCATGGTTTACACAAATATTCATTATTAAAATTAAGATGTATGTATAAAAGCCTGTGAAGTCAGATGTCTTTATTTCACTTAACCTTAATTTTACTCTACGAACTGGTCTTTTAAACATACAAAAATAAAAGGCTAATCCACTTGAATAAGCCAGCTTTGTTTGTGTTAGTACAAATCTGTACAGTAACTCAGTGAAATATATCTGCAATCATTTGACATATAACGCTCAAACCTTTAAACCGCAAAATGAGCATGGTGTCATTCTAGTAAGGTTAGAAAGAGGATGAAAGAAGAGCATAAGTGGCTAAGTAGGATACTTCAACCTCCTTGTAAATGCGATTTTACAGCTGAGTGAATGAATTAGCTGAAAAGAGACTCTTCGCTGAACGTTTTTGTTCTTATACTCAACGAAGAGACTTTTCAACATGAAATAATAATGTGTTTTTAATCATAGTTAAATGTCAAGTGGTAAGGCAATTAATATCATATGTGGGACAATTCATAGAATGTATAGAACTCGGAAGGGGTGTGGAATTATAGGATTAGTAGGCAAATAGAATAAAAATAAAAACGTTACGTAACATGGTGTGAGATTTGACAACAGAATTTAACATTGCAAACAAAATCGATTTAGAACGACAAGTGGAAAGAGTGAAATTATACCGGGGACAGTTCAGATTGAGAGTCATAATAGTAACAGTTGACGTAATAAAGGAAGAGTGTGCAAACTGAATAAGCGAAATGAAAAAATAGGTAGAGCCAGTGTATGATTAGGGATTATCATACTTTAGCATAGACGGAATAAGACCATGAAAGTTGGAGTGGTTGAAAGTACTTTTTCTAGATACAGAGAACCGGCTTCTCTGTTTTGACGGCCAAAACTTCAGCAATACAGATAAGTCGGATAAGTAGTGAATTGGGCAAATTACTTCTCGCCTTGTAGATGACTTTAAAGGTGGAGGCTTTAGAAATAGGGTGACCCATACTGAGCAGACGTTTAATGGTCGCACTTATTAATGCTCAATTTCCACCTCTTCGTAACCACGCAGGATAGTTTTCTTGCACCCTCTTGGATAAAACCCGAGTCGAACGACCGATATACCCAACTCCCTTAGAGCAGGTAGTTTGATAAACGTAGATAGAGTTGGTCTACCATCGGATCTTGTTCTTCAGGGAACTGAACAGTAACGGTCGACTGGAAAAGCTGAAGGACAAGATCCCGCAGTTGACCAACTCTATGAGGAACAACTGTATCTCGTATGTAGCTGAAAATGTAATTATTCAATGCCATGTATTCAAAAGAAATATGTACAACTGTCTGGCTTACTTTGATCTTTATGAAAACGGCTGATATAAGAATTCATATTGCAAACAATGGTTACCCTCAGAAATTTATTAAGAATTACGAAAGTTGTAAAGTTCAAATACCAAACAAATCACGGCGGAAGGGAAGTGTATCTTCATTCAAGTCGATTTTAAATTTGGTAGTATTGCAGGAATAGTCGACAGAAGATTCAATACCTCGCCAGAACCTATCCTACACCTAAGCTGATTCCGGTTTATCAGAAAAGATATCTTTTGGTGCATTCGAAGGTCGGCAGATACCCTTCTCATATTAAATCTCTGTATACATAATAATAATTAAGGTGGAAAAGCAGCTGAACCAGATGGAATACCCCCGGAAGCACCGAAAGCGGACCCAGAAATGTCAGCAGATATGCTGACTCCATTATTGCAAAAGGTCTGAGAGGAGGGAAAGGTACCTACTGACGGGAGGACAGGTTACCGTGTGAAACTACCAAAGAAAGGCGGCCTATGCCTCTGCAAGAACTGGCGAGGAATCATGCTCCTGTCGATGCCAAGTAAAATCCTCAGTAGTATCATCCTGGAGAGAATAAAGGACGCACTGGATGCAGAACTCAGACCAGAACAAGCCGGATTAAGGAAACGCAAATCATGTTTTGATCAAATTGCAACTCTATACATCATCATCGAACGAAGCATGCAATGGCAATCAAACCTCTACCTCAACTTTATAGACTTTGAGAAGGCCTTCGACAGTGTTGAACGCGAAGTAATTTGGAAACTACTCGAGTACTACGGCGTACTCCAAATATTTATCAATCTTATTCAACACCTGTACGACAACGGCACATGTCAAGTGATCCACAACGGAAAACTCAGCGACGCTTTTGGAGTAAACACAGGAGTCGGATAAGGGTGCTTATTATCACCAATGATATTCCTAATTGTGGTGGACTGGATTATGCGTCAGACAGTGGGAAATGAGAAGACAGGGATATCCTGGACCGACGTGAACAACCTAGAAGACCTGGATTTCGCGCGTGGATGATTTACGTTTGATGTCACACAAGATCGAAGACTTACTAGCGAAAACCGACAAACCGGTCGAAAAAGCAGCAAAGACAGGACTCCAAGGGTGAACATAGACAAGACGGAGGTTATGAAAATAACCAACCAACCAACAACAACAGCAGCAGCAAAATCCAGCGCCAATCACCACCAGTGGGAGCGATTTGAAAGAGGTTACTTCATTCGCTCACTTATCTTGGGTTCATTGTCTCAACTACAGGAGGAACGGACGAGGATGTCAAATCGAGAATCGGGAAGGTGAGAAACACATTCATCAACCTGAAACCAATCTGGAAATCTTCGTCACTCAACCCAGCATCAACAACAAAATTCGGATTTTCAATACAAACGTCAAGTCAGTTTTGCTATACGGATCAGAAACTTGGCGGGTCACAACGAATATTTCCAACAGCCTGTTGCAGACCTTTATCAACAACTAACTGTCTTCGCTGGCTCTATACTGAAGATCAGATGGCCGGAAAGAACAAGAACCAACAAGAAACTATGGGAACAAACAAAACAAGAACCAATCGCTCAACAAATATGCAGGAGAAAGTGGAGATGGATTGGACACTCACTGGCTGAGGAGGCCACTCGCTGGGTGACATCGCGCGTCGGGCCATAGCTCGAGTGGAACCTGAAAGGGAGGCGGCGAGTGGGACGTCAGTGCAAGGGTGACATGGAGGAGATCGTGTGAAGAGGAGTTGAAACAGTATGGAATAACATGGATATCATATCAAGGTTGTTCCAGTGCCCAAATCAACAAGTGGACCTACTGTCAAGTTTAGACCCATTGCTATTACCTCACCTTTTTTTAAAGTTATGGAAAGACTTATTTTACTTAATCTTGAACCCTCTTTAAAGCCTTTTAATGACCCCAACCAGTTTGCCTATAAACGTAGTAGGTGTACCTTAGATGCCGCTGTAGTTCTATATCATAATATAGTCTCTAGTTTAGATAGAGGAGCCAAATATGTTCGGTGTGCCTTCCTTGATTACACATCTGCATTTGACTCTCTACCTAGGTCTCTCTTGTTAAGTAAGCTTGCTGCAACACAGAGTGAGAGCTGGATAAATAAGTGGTTGTATTCCTACTTTTCTGATAGGAAGCAGTACACTGTCTACAATGGAAAGTCCTCCACTACCTCACTTACTTTAGCTGGTGTTCCTCATGGTGCTGTTCTTTCTCCTTTTCTGTTTTCTTTTTTCTTACATGACTTGCCCCATTCTGATGTAGCCACTTTTGTCAAGTATGCTGATGACCTCTCTGTCTCCATGCCTGTCAACTCTCAGTCAGACTGTTCCATATTAAATAACTTTCTCTCGGAAATTAGTCAGTGGTCCTCTTCAAACGGTCTTAAACTGAATCCGTCTAAATGTCAGGTAGTAAATTTTACTTTCAGACGAAAAAGTGACCTACAACAACTAGCTAGCTCACATGGTCCCACTTTCATTGACGGCACAGAGGTTGAAACTACATCTAATGTCAAGTACCTTGGACTGAGTATCTCCTCCGATCTTTCCTGGTCCTCTCACATCTTGCTAGTCACTAGAAAGATGTTTCGCTTAACGTTCGACGTTAGGAAGTTTAGGCAGTCTGGTATAAAACAGTCTTTGCTTTCTCAGTTTGTCAATTCCTGTATTCTACCCATCCCTCTTTACTGCTCCCCATTAATCTTCCCTGGACTACTTAAGAAAGACTTTGCTTCGCTTCATAGGGCACTAAAAGCTGTTAGTAGGGGAAGTGGGATTTCGTTAATCCAACTGGTTAACACAATTGTGGATAGACATATAATGTCATGTAAGAAACTAGCGAATTCTATATTGTCAGACCCCGAACACCCTCTCCATACGCAGCTCTCTCCTTGCATTTCATCTGGTAGAACTAGAAGCAACTATAGGAAGCTATATGCCAGGACTACCAAGTATAAAAACTCCACAATACCTTATCTGGCACAGCTGTTATGTAATGAGAAAACTGTTAGGCACGACACGATCAACTTACTGCGGCACTCTAACAAATAGTTCCCATTAGCTTTTGTTCTCCTTTCTCTGTTACTATTATATTGTTGCTCACATATTCTATTACACACTAATTTTATATATCATATCCTGTGGTGCATTGTTTAAATATGTGAATGCAATGCTGTTCTTTTTTATTTCTTTTATTTCTCTTTTTTCTTTTTGTTGTTGTTGCTTTGTATTTTTAAATCCTTATAAAATTTATGAGGTAATTAGATGCAGTATTGTAATGAACGCTGAAAATTCCATACCTGTACCACAAATACTGTTTGGAATAAAGCCATTATAAATTATTATACGGGTGAAAAGTATGGCCAAAGACAGTAACAGGTGGAGACGTGTAGTTGAAGCCCTATGTCCCACTAGAAACCCAAGGGAACAATAATAATAACACATAATAACATGTATCTGAGTGCAGTAAGAAGAGTACGCCTTCGGTTTCCTGAGTATGTATCAAAAACGTTGCTTCTCTAAGGAACAAGCGCTTTTAACAGTACTACTGCTAGACACACTGCCGATACGGGTCATGAGGCAGACATCACCATGAGAGATTTTAAAATTACCAGTATACAAAATAGTTCAATCCTCTCCAAGAGTACCGAAGCAATTGCCATCAGATTTCAGATACCCTTGCTAACTGGATGCTTTTACTCTCTTTTACATGACTGAGTACTATTTGGCTTTCACCTCTTCCTCTTCGCTATAGTATAATTCTACTATTCTCTTGTTTCTATGATTTGAGTTGAACTCACCGCATTATTACTCAATTTATTAGTTACTCATCGTCTTATCGACGTCTTGTGTTTATTGTACAACTTGTTCGCTATAGTATCTAAACATTTATTTTTTTTTTGTCTAAACTTGAACCTTCTGTGTATAAGCTTTGTAAGTGTAATTTCTTAGTCTGAAGTCTCCTGTCAACTGACACTATGTGAGAGGCGAACAAAATGAAAGACGGCACCATCTAATTCTGCACAAACTGTTCTTCTCTGCTTCACTCGAATTCGTAAAGCAGAATAAAGTTTCCCAGATTTTAGAACGATTTAATTTCTTTGCAACCAATATACAAGAAAGATCTGCCTGAAAAGTGAAACATTCCTATACTGGCCTGATTTTCACAGATTTATGGATGCAGAGATTTTGCGAAGTGAATTACTGTTACCTTAAATTATGTGTTTGTTCTTGATTTGATAAAGCATACAAAAGACTTTCTAGAGAAAATTTTAGTCTATTACTAAAATAATCAAATTATGGAGAATTATTATTACACTCCAGTTAACTTTACGGTTGGATAATGGTAACTGTCATATAGCTAGCTAGCTATATTCCTCATATTCTTTCTTCATTCTGAACATAATTCAATTTTAACAGTAGTTATCTCGCAGTTTCTCACTTCCTAACTTTTAGTCGCTTCACTTATCTCATAAAATATCGAAAGTTAAACTGACTGACAAATTTCGATTATCATCTAGGACACACACATTGTCTACACTGGCAGTTAATTTCAAGTTTGAACATAGATTGTTATCTATTAGAGAACGACTGAAAAACAGGGTGTACTAGACAGCAGTTTCGTTTTAGTTTGGGACTCCTCATAAATACTCACCCATCACTCCACTACCTGCGACATGAAGTTGCATGGAGTTCTAGTGAGAAGTCGTGACCAGTAGGGTCCACCCGGTCTGTAGTGAGGACAAATACTAGCCGATGGCATTGGCTTGTGCTAGTCGTGTTAAACTCATGAATTGGCAGAAGTTAGAATTAGCAAGGTAGCCAATCAGTTGCAACCGCAATGGTTGAATAGCCTATCACCTTGCCTTGGAATTTCCCCGGCTCTAATTCTGGTGGTGGGTGCGTACTTATGAAGAGTCCCAAACTAGGACGAAACAGTTGTCTAATTCACCCTGCTTTCCAGTGGTTCCCAAACTGATATCAATCTGCGGTGATACCTGAAGCAAATAAAATCCATACAAACAAACTCTTGAATATTTACTTCTAAACACACTAAAGCCCCACAACAGATCCCTTCACTAATAGCATATCTTACCGATTAGTCCTTAACCTATTGCTCGACAAATATGTAGAAAAAAGTGGAAATGGATCGGACACATGCTGGTGACATCACTCTCTAGGCCTTCAGATGGTACGATAGAAGCGACGATTTGAGAGTGAGTCTAAGGATTACATGGAAGAGAGCATGTTAGGGGGAAATAAATCCCCATGGGCAACCGCGGAGACACTTCAAAGTGATGGTAGGTAACGGAGTAAAACTGAGATGCGATTGCCGAAGCCCTTTGTCCCATTCGGGAAGCAACAAAAGAATTATAATACGATTACAGTTGCATTCTCCAACACTTATACTTTCATAATAATCAATTATCACACATAGTCCTATCATTTTAGAAGACATCAAGGTGTTGTCCAATTATGGAGTAGATGAGTAGCTAAGTTGAATGTATTTCGTGTTGTTTTGTTCATTTATCTAGCTGAATTGTCCTTCTAAACAATAAAATTACACAATTAAAACATTTCAGCTTAACGAATACAATAAAACCTGTAGACAATGCTAGTACAATTTCGTCTAGTTTCCTATTGAAGTAAAAAATAATATTCTATTCTATCAGAACGCTTTAATCATCTTTTGGGTTAACCAAATGTTCTTATATCTACTTTGTATACTTCTTCTAATAATACAGTTTCTGATTAGGTTAGCACGAAAACCGCAGGTATTTGTTCGTAAATCATGTTATTATTCCCTGTGGTTGCTCTTTCGATCCTCTAATAATTGGTTGCCTTTTTGAAAATTTACAGGTGAAAATACTCACCCTGGTTCTAATAAGCATCAAAAGGGAAATCAAAGAACCCTGCAGTGAAGAAACATTATCAACGTATTCACCACGTTGATCTTTAGACGATACTATTGAAATTTGTGACAATGGACTAAATCTTATTTTCAAGAAACTAAACATTCTAAGGAAGTTTGTTTCCTAGTGATTTTAATATATTGTTACCTTTAATTACTTTGTGCACCAGTGATTCAGCAGTGGAATGCTCGTCAACCGTGCAATGAGACCCGGGACTAGATCCCTGGCCAGTGCAGTCCTAAATCTCGCTTAGCCAGAAGTAAGCCTGGTAAAAACTGAAAGTTGGGAGGCAAGCTGGCAACCCCACTCTGAGTCTAATGGTCTTAAACTGAATCCTTCTAAATGTCCAACTGTTAATTTCAGCTTAAGATGTAAACGACAGTTAAAAGAAGCCGTCGATTCTCATGACAGTTGTAAGATTGATGACAATGATATAGGAATTAAATCAGAAATTAAGTATCTTGAACTTATTCTCTCTTCTGATCTCTCCTGGTCTTCCCATGTCTCAGCGATCTCCAGTAAAATATTCCGCCAGACATATAACTCAACCCCCCTCCTCCTACAGTTCATCAACTCTTGCATTCTACCTATTCTTCTTTATTGTTCACCCTTATTCTTTCCTGGTTTGCTTAAAAACGACTATGTCACAATTCGTAGAATGCTGAAGACTGTCAGTAGGATGAGTGGTGTCCCAGTGGATTACATAGTTAACGTCGTTGTCGATAGACACGACTTCGTGCAGTAAATTTGCTAGAGGTATTTTGTCTGACTTGGAGCATCCACTTTACACTCAGCTTTCACCTTGCATCTCCTCAGGTAGAACAAGAAGTAACTTCAGGAAACTGTATGCTCACACGTCTAAGTATAAAAATTCTATGATACCATACTTGGCGCGTATATTATGTGATGAAAATAGCGTCAGGCAAGAATTGACTAACCTTTTTTCATCTAGTAAATAAACAATTTCCTCCATCCATCTTTATATACCTTCAAGTTTTACTTTTATTATTTCTATTATATTTATGGTCCTGTTAATTCTTTGTTTTCACTTTCATAACTGCAAACACAAACTTATCTCTATGACTGCTGTATTCTTTGTTTTTTCCCTCACCATATCATGTAAAGAGAACATTATATTCAATATTTTTAAACATGCAAGGATTTGTATACCGAATCGACAATACTGTGTAAAACAAGCCGACGGCAATTTCCACTTGTATTATTATCATTACCTTAGCTGCTATCATTATTATTATTTCCATTTTATATGCTGCATGTTTTTTATTTTTTATTTTTTTTATATTAACCCTATTGTAAATGTAGAAAATTTTTCTGTGTGATTAATTTTATTTATAATTTGAGGAAATTAGATGCAATATTGTGATTTATGATGAAAATTTCATTCTGTATCACAAGTACTGTTTTTGGAATAAAGTAAATCATTATTATTATTATTAAAAAAGAGCATCACTAGTACTGAAATTTTCATCGCCGAAGCTTGATGCTCTGTGTTCCACTCAGAATTCAAAGGAATATAAAAATAAGTAATAAATTGTACAGATTTCCCTTTAAACACACCGAACTGGCATGCTATTTTTCATGTTTAAAAGACCAACTCGTAAACGAATATTAAGGTTAAGTGAAATGAGACATATGACTTCACAGGCTTTTATACATAGATCTTAATTTCATAAATTACTGTAGGTGTAAAATTTGGGCATAGTGGTAGTAGGTATTACCGTATTAGTTCTTTAAAGTCTGTTGAATGACAGACATAAATCAACTTTGTTTGTTCCTTGTCCAGTTACTTAGAATCCTATTAAAAAGCTAGCTGGTGAGCACATCTAGTTTCATATCAAATTCTTACCAGCCACTCATACGGGATTGCAGTTCGGTTGCCAGCTGAAATACTCCTAAACCAAGTATAGTCTGTAACAACTCGGAAAAACAGGTTTAGCAAGGTTGATGTGATGCTAGCAAATCCATCCCGTAAGGAAATACAGTACAAGAGCTATTGAAACTTCAAATATTTAAGCTTAAGACCTTATATTCGACACGGAACGTACAGAAACGCAGAAAGATTAATTGTCAATCATCGTGAAAAGTCATTTTGATACCGTTTTAACAATTACCTATTCCCACCATGTCATGGGACAATCTAAAGTGGACCCCAGAGAATACGACAAAGTGGAGATGTGCTGCTGAAGTCCTGTGTTCCACTTGGAATCCAAAGTAACCATAATAACAGTAACAATGAAAAGTGTCTATAGTTTGACCACTACACACCATACTAGTCATATCATATTTGTATGTATACTATTATTATTATTATTCACAAAATTTTGATATTTTCATACTAAGAAATAAAAACAGAAAGAGAAATCCAAATAAGAAGTAAAAATTTTACAGTTCTATTCTAGAAAACGTAAAGGTATAAAGAGGGAATTAACTGAAGGAAAACAAGAGTCGGGATGGGGGTCGAAGGGAGTGTGAACGAAACGGAGAAAAAAGATAAGGAGACACGGGATTGAGAATTGCTCTATACATCACATATATATAAAAATATATATATATTCCATAATGTGTATATGGTTCACTTGTTTATGTACTCATCATACGTAAAAAACGCAAGAAAGAAAGAAAGATTTAGTGATGTGGAATACGCTAAGAAGGGAAGTCAGTGAGTTGATTAGAAAGTAACTAGAGTGTATCACAATTTGTCCTTGCGTTTTCTCAATGACTAATGTTTCTTGATTCTTTTCAAATACACACTTGTAAACTTTGAACAAATATATTTCAGTTATTCAAAAATCATATATAATACATAAAAATTATATTTACTCGTAGTGTTTTCTTTTTTTATTTGTAAGAAAGTATACACATAAGGTATAATTGTATAATTTAATAGAAAATAAATGAAACTAATTAATTACTTAAGTATAGTTGTATTATATAATTTCCATTATACTACACCGCCATCTGCATCATCCTCACCATCATCATCATCAGCATCGTTGACTTTACCACTTGAACTTGTTGATGAGCTATCTGGTCGATGAGCTGTCGACGTGTCTGGTTTGTATTCACAATAATATGATGATGCATGAGGAAGATTTACCACTCTCTGTTGGAAGTGATGTGAATCCGTGGACTGGGGGGATAGACTGGTTGATGCTACATCATATGGATGTGTAACGCCTAGTTTAACGATAACATTTTTATCCTTAATAGATGAATAACTAGAAGTTACAGCAGTGTTAGTGGGTGTTGTAGTATAACAAGGAAAAGTTATAGGATTATTATTATTACTATTACTATTACCACTGCCTGTTGCAGTTCTGTGAATTTGCTTTTTTGGTCCCGTTATTTGTGTTGTAATAATATGAGGTATACGGTGTCTTTTAAATTGTGGAGTGAAAAAGTGTAAAGGTGATGGCCTTGGTCTATAATCTTCTGACTGAGGGGTGACAGCAAGTTTTGAAGGTTGTAAGTTAGCCAACTTTGAGTTCATCTTGTCTGTTTCAATGTAAGAACCACGAATAGGAGTACTATATGACTGGCCTACATAAGATGGTTCCCAATCATAATACGTTGGCGGTGGTATCGGTTGAAAGTGCATATTTGCTGGAATTCCTCTAGAAGTCATTTCTATATGTTTATTTTTATCAAAAATTTGGTGTCTAACATGACTACTTGTATCTGGTCCTGAGGGTGGGGGTATGGGATAAAATATTGAACTAGAAGGACCGGCAGGAAAGTTTAATTTGTCTTTATTCAACGAAAGAAGATCATACTCATGTGATTCATGTGTCAGCGGTTGTTGATGTGACGGATGTATAGTGGTATACTCAACACTAGGAATACGAGCTAGATGAGGTATGTTTCTGAGTCCCCAAAGTGGTTCTCCCATAACATTTCTTTGTCTTGTGAAAAGAGGTATTGAATTTTCGTGCTGTGATGGTAGAGCACGCTTGTTTCCTGCCCTGTGGATGCACTTTTGAGGAGAATTTAAATTGTTGCTTCGATTAGCATCCCATAGTTCATAGTATGGTATTTCTCTTTCATCCTCTGTGAATTCTACATCATACTTTGGAAGATTTTCCTCACTCAGAAAATGACCGTGAATATCACTTTCTTCAACTGGAACTAAAGATCTTTGAAGATATTCATTATCTTGTATAGGTTTATAGGGGATATATTTCTCCTCGTCGGCAACATTACGTTTACCAATATTTGTGCACGGTAGTATTCGACGTCTTGATTGGTCTAAATCCAGATTGTGCTGATCTGAAAATTTTGCAAAAATAATTGAGTTTAATTGATTAACAGCTTGCTATGAAAATAATCTCAGTGAAAGATATGAACATAAACAGCAATAAGGCAAATATTTCTCACTACATCACTGTCTATGGATGCAATCACTAGATGGGGAAATTGTGTCGGTTGGAACACCTAAGAGAGCTAAGGCTCACTGCGTCACTTTTGCATTTAGGAGAATAGGCGAAAAATCCCACTTGCCGCGACTTCATCAGAAGATGCCTACCATCAAGCCAAACGGTCGACTCAAAGTAATCCAATGAAAATAAGCGAAAAACCATTCAGTCATATATAAATAACTTCTTTGAAACCGCTACAAGACTGCTGAAACGTTTTGGAATAGATGTCACCCACAAAACAACAATATTACTTCAGTCTATACTGAGTCAACCAAAAGACCATAACGACAAAAGGAGACAAAACCAACAACAGTGAAAAACATTATATCAATCAAAGTAACTGTCCCCTTAATCTCTGCCTCCACGAATGTTAAGTTCCTATCAAAAGACATGATATCCATTCCCTCATACCAACGCATGTACACACCTACAGACACCGATTCACCTGGGAAAATGTATAAATCTTGTACGGAATAAACAGGAAGAACGCCTGGGAATTCCTAGGAGCATTGCACTCAGATGAATTTGTGATTAAAAGACAAACTGACATAGAGCACCTTAATCACTCAGTAAAAAGGAAGTCATATGCACCAAAGGTCAACTATCAGATTAACAAGATACAAATTGACATGAGGGTATGAAAACCTCCGGAAACAACTAGTCACTTTCAGGTCCACTAGGACAAATGGCTGATAAATTGACTAAGAGAAAATTGTGAAAGCTCAATCCATTCTGTAGCCTCTGCTATAGAGATTGGTAGATAGATAATGAAAGCTAAGCAGTTAAAACATCTAACTAAAAGAAATTAACAACATCAATTTAATCCGCCTGAACTACAAATATTTGTCATCATTCCTAGCCGAAATCGAATATCTGCACAAAACGTTTCTACTACTGATTGGCTGAGACGAATAGTTGCATACCACTCACGTCAACCAGTAGTGCTGAATAACCAGAACGAAGTGATTTAAAAACACGACTGTCGTTTAGCTCATTTTGCGGCGGAACTAAATAGCAGTGTTCCTGGTTTGACTTGGGTGAATTAGTAACACTTTAAATCAAATTCCAAATTCTCACTTTATACAACCACTCATCTTAACAGATCAGTATTATACAGTTTCGTGGATTTATGTCTACTTTCTTGAATACCGTTTGTGCCAACCAGCAGAACACATATTATGATCCGGATAATTTTGGCTTCCGAAGGGAATCATGATAAAATTTCACCTCCTAGAACTGTCTAAATTGCAAATTGTGAATCTGACTCACGATTTTACTAGTTCGCCCAAGTAGTCAACCAGAAATTGGGTAGTGTGAACTGATTCGGCACTCCGAACACGCCTGGTTAATGTGAGTGGTGCAGAGATATTCATCTCTATTAATGCAGTAATATGTAATTTCTCAATATTATTTATTTGGCAGATATATCATACAGCAATACAGTACTATTCACTGGGTAATATCACAAACCTAGTGAATTATTCCAATTCATATCAACTGATTCATACAGAATGAGTTTTCTATGCGTATATTACGATAAAAATGCTTCGATTCATTTAAGCAGAGTATTTATTTAGCAGTGGCTAGTTACGAATTCCAGAATGCCTGTTTAATTCCTCTCGCGACCACCTGGTTAGATTTGCCTACGTTTCATTGGCTCAGTTTGTTTCTCTTGCGAATTGTAGTCAGTAACCATAGTTTTCGGAGTCAAACAAATGGTACTGAAGTGAAAAACAAAGCCATATCAAGGTACCCACACACCGCCTAATTTGCTGACAAAATAACGAGAAATTGAAAGAATAATTAATCAGGAATAATTTAGTCCAGCAGTAATAATAGCTGCTGAAACTAACCTTCAAAATATTCACCTGGTGAATCCGTCAACGGTAGGTGTTGACAGTACGCTGTCTCCGAGTATTCTTCACTACTACCAAAACTTCTGTCAGTTTCTTCGAAATTTGCAGCTGTCCTATCTGGGAAATCCCCTTTAGGACGTTTCGGTTGACTATCAAACCATCTTGTAGCGATCCCTTCGTAAGCTGGATTCTGTTCATTTTGAATAAAGTGAGCTGAATGTTTAACAGATTTATCAGTGTATTTTGTACGGTGTAACTCATCAGGAGGTGATTTCTCCGCATCGCTTAGAATACCAGATTTTTTGCGTGATTTAATAATCGGTAAATGTACAAACTGGTCGTTGGATTGTGAACCTCTTGGTGTATGATGGTGATTGTGAATACTTCGACCTAAAGACTGAAATAATAAAAAGAATGTGTGATATCATATGGTGCACCTTATTGAACAGTGTCAAAAGTAGTTTGAAAATTTTCTAGCCAATAGTGAGCCGAGATTGATTACAGAGTAATCTACAAACTTTTGTATGCTAGCCAATCGTTCACACATGTGGTTACAGAAAAGAAGGTGGGAAAGAGAGTTGTTTGACTTTTGTCTAGTAGATCAAATTAAGAATCTCTACCTAAATAATTATATATAGTTTAGTTATTTAATTATGTTCTAATGTAAAGACAAAGAAAATGAGATGTATATTTTTCGTGACTTTGCACATGATTCTACACTTATACATAGTTGTTTTTTCTACAAATCTCTTTAACATGGTTTAGTTTTTTTTAAAATACAATAGATTAATACACAAGACAAACCATCTAGGTCTTCTGTGTCACTAAGGTTTGTAAGCAGTTAATTGTAATGAGTAGGAAGCCAGGAAACAAAAGCCGATATTACGTCATTTTTTGAATAGAATAAAAGGAGAATAAAACGTGTTCTAAAAGGAAAGTTGTTGGGAAAGGAAGATAGCATTTTCTCTGTACTCTGTGTCTCCTTCTTTCTCAGTAGTTATTATTGTCTACATAAGTTGTGAATGAGCACAAAAGTCAGTTATTTGCCTTTACTTCTCACTGTCTAATACTTTGACCAGGCTGCTTATACATCTGTATAAATTCTATCTTTGAATAAAGCATTAACTACTCACGGTAGTCGTGTACCATGAGCCTGTCATTTCCCCCTATTAACTGAAGAAAAGGATTCCGTTACTAGTTTAACCTCACGAGGGTTACATACTGGTCTACATAGAGCAATGAGGATCTACTCGTCATGCCGACAGTAGCCGATGAGCTTCTTTCCAAGGGGAACCAGAACAAATCTCTTCAAGTAAAATAATTAAAAGTTATTAGTGTTCTGAAGCTATAATATCTCGATTGCAGGTGTAAAATTAGGCATGGATGAGAGTAAAATCACTAGTTTTTCGTCGTTTCACATAAAGACTTTAAGATAATCTGCATGGGAAGAATTAGTTATGTTTGTATTGGGGACATATAGATCATCGGATTCCAAATCATCCTCCTGAATGATCATGGTCTATTCGTAGCTGTGTTTCACTTCACCATATAGATAGTGACCATAGAAGGGGTGTTAACCAGGCATTTAAAGTTACCTATTGTCTTTTGACAAATCGTAATTTTGTTCAGAAACGTAGACAACATTCGTTAACTCTGTTCTTTCAGTCTACGTGCTCTGATACGTACATGTATATTAGTAGACACGTACACCTGAAGGAACCCTATTTGTATGTTCAGAAGAGATTCATAGAGTTACTCTCCATACCTTGGCTATCAATACATCAGTGTAAACAAATGAAAATTTTCCTCTCTAGCTACACCACTTATAAATTATTATTGTTCTATTCAAGTATTGGTTTGTAGGGATTTTGTTTGATCGGATGGAGGATTTCATCATGAGCTGACATTGGTTAGGGAATCATTGAAAAACCACCGTGGAGTACTGGACAGCTGTTTCGCCTTAGTTTTGGACTCTTCAGCAGTACGCACCCACCGTCAGGGTTCGAACCCACGACCTTCTGGTTACAAGGAGAGCTCGTATACCGTTAAGCCACTGGGACCTGATCCAATGGCCCATGAATTCCAACTTATGCTAATTCACGACATAGCGTGACCCCTAACCAATGTCTTCGGCGAGTATTTGTCCTCACACCCGACCTGCTGCACCCTACTGGTCACGACTTCCCACTGGAACACCAGGTAAGTACTTACCTGAAGAGGGGCCAGTCCCCAGTGAGCATCTCATTCATATTCAAGTATTGTTTTAATTACCTTATTGTTCTACATACTTCATCTTTAGTAGTTTAATACGTGATCAGTTCGAGTACCTACTTCTTATTTTTTTCACAATTATACATCGTTGTAATGTATTCATCTAATGTTTCTACGTCTTTATTTGTTGCATTGATTTTCTTGGTTAGTTATCAACCCCTTGACATGTTGGTATTTTGCTAATTGTTTTCATTATACTTATCGCTAGTAGACAGGTACATTTCTAGATATGATAGAGAAGAATTGTAGCTTATGTGGATGATTTTGGTAAATTTCTGTACTGCATTAAAATCGTTATGCAAGTATATATCAGATTAGAGCCATACGTAAAAATTTAGTTAAAAAGTGAGTCTGTCTTCGCCAAATCCTTCTATCTTGTAAACGTCTAAACGGGGATATTTGTTAAACTTCAAATGATCTCTTATCTTCCTTGAAAGTTTGAATTACATTACGTCAAACGAAAAAAACACCATAATGATAGTATTAGTCGGAGCGGAAAATTCTGATCCACTCTGAAAGTTAGGTAGTTAAACAAAGTAGAGTTTAAAATAAAGTAAGAGTGACTAGTGTAGCAGGATAATATGAGCTCAAATTTTAATATTCTAAAGATTCTTCTATACTGGCTACAACTTGAACAACACGAGAATATAAATTACACTAAAGACTTGAAAACACATTTGGCGATATCAAAGCACACAAATTTTACTAAGTCATCGTCTGTCCTGTTTGAAAAACTTTATTTTTGATCGAAACATGACCCATCCTACCCACCTCCTTCATTGGCTATTTTAGAAAAACATATACTCCATGGTTACGTAACCTATTATGTTACACTCTTTTTAGCTACACTTTGTTTCCACCCACAAAAATCTGTTGAACCCTGTCATTTTGCTTCCAAGCATAGTTGTTTAATTTTCCCATAAATAGTTAATTCTTTTCACACTTAATTATTTAACAACATACATCATTCCTAACTAATTTTACTCTTAGTTTCCACCAATTCCTCCCGATCATCACAGAAAATGTATGTACAAATCTTTAATTTTATTTACATTCTTATATTGTTTAGGTTGTAGCCAGCTGAGAAGAATCCTCACGATAATAAAATATGGGCTCATATCATCCTGGTATATTTGTCCCTCATGCCTTATTCATATTTACTAATAGAAAAAAAAATGTATGAAATTTTTAAAGTACATTTTGTCGTCACAGCTTTTTTATCATCATAGGTGTCGATTGGCTGGAGAAGAAATGTAGAAGAAGTGGACAGTTTACCGCATGAAATAATAATAAAAACGTTCAATGTCTCACAACCATTTGGTGCCTTCCGAGGTTTGAGATTTAAAGGTAGACGATTTATCAGTTAGTTCGGTGAATCTCATTAGTGAAGCCTTCAGTTTCTCTTTTGTCCAGCTTAAGATTAGGTTATAGGCACTAACATTCACTTATCAAATATTGACCTACTCAGATATTAGAACAGAGGGAGATTTAGTTTTAACTCAGATACTCAAAAATTAACAGAAACTGACTGTTGACATCTAAGCTAAGGAATGAACAGAAGTAAAAGACCGGTCGGGAAAACTGGGAGTCATTCGGTAGAGGGTCATGAATTCACATTTCGAAGGCGTTCTGCATTTAAGCGAAGCAGCTATTCATTTCTTCATATTTTCATGCATATCCCTGTTAGTGTCCACGACTAATGAGGGGTCAAGTTAAATCATCTACCTTCTTGTAGAATTACAAGAAGAAATAATAAAAATAAGCCATAAAAGAATTGAGGTCAGCGACCATACCATGCTGAAAGCACCAGCTCTCAGTACGTCGGTGGCACAGCGGTTAGGACGCTCGCCGACTATGCACATGGTCCGAGGTTCGATCCCCCACCGACGCACTCCTTTCCCTTGCTGAGCCAGAAACAATGCTGGTAAAGTGTAAAGGTTTGGCATGAGGCTAGCAACCCCATCCTGTAAAAGTGAACACTGCTATAGAAACTTCAAGCCACTAGCTTGAAGCCCTATGTTCCACTGGGAGCCTGAAGGAAAAAATAAAAGAAACAAATTGGAGTATTACACAGTTAAGCAATAATTTTAGTCACTTACCAGAATTTTATTTTTCTTCACATGTTGACCACTAGATTCAGTTTTTTCTGAAGATTCATTTATATCAGGACTGTAAGAAAGATTTAAGAAAGACAGTTATTAGTCATAATGATTCTGTATTTCTTTCCATGAGGAACTGTCACACATCTGTCTCACACGCACACAAGAAAGCTTTAATCTAGCATTAGCAGTGTACTTGTGGTTTTCTGCTCAAAAGCATTCAGAGAGGCAGTACTGAATATCATTAGTTGATTGGTGATCATTTATTACTGAGGTTAGCAGACGATGTTTATGTAACACTAGAAAGTAGTGACACCCGCACACTTTTCATTGGTCCTGTATATATTACTTAAATTCCTAGTTTTAGTGGAATGAATCATGCGGAAGGCAGTGAGGAGCGGGAAGAAAGTAGTAAGTTGAGCAAACAGAAGACTCTGAAAGATTTAGACTTCATAGGCGACTTAATGTCACAAAAACTAGAAGATCTAGAGACGAAAACCAGCAAGTTGACAGAATAGGCAGGAAGCGAATACAGGACTTCAGGTGAACATAGAGATGGCATAGGTAATGAAGGTAATCTACCAACAACGCTGGTAGGATTGGAAACACAAGCCAGAGCTTCATTATTCTGAAATCAATGTGGAAATTTACTACACTTAGCACAAAGATGAATTTCCAGATGTCAGATGAGTCAGATTTTCTGCAGAGCTCAGAGAATTGGTACGTGCGTCAAGAGAATCATTTCAATCTGGCTGAAGACTTTTATCAACAGCTGCCTTCTCTGTCTCAATATTAAAGTTCAGATGGCCAGAAAGGATAAAATTCACGCACACACACACCTTGGTGAGACCTTTTAGTGACATTGCACACCAGGCAAATCAACGAGTGGAACGTGAAAGGGAAACGACGAGTTTACGATGGGTGAGACGGTGATATGGACGTGATAGTGTGAAGAGGAGATGAGTACTTGTGGACAATCATGGAGCCAGCCAGAATTTTAGTCGGATTACTGAATATACAGAAATGCACCTCTTTAATCTCGATAATAAAGTAAACCAGAATCAGCCTATGAATAAGGCTGAAAATAATCTGTACAGTGTTGTTGATCCATGCAAGAAAATGGAAACTTGTCAGCTGGAAGATATGACTGAGACAAGGATGGTTTTGAAAGTGTAGAAGCGACTATCGTCCCGCTACAAATGTCAGTTACGAACACAAACACACATGTATCATCTCACTAGTACAATCTATAAATAACTTTAAGTACAAAGCCTAAATACTTTCATAACAGGAAGTGGCTAAAAAAATTAATCACTATTTCAAGCCAGTGGTTAGAAAATTCATCATGTGAATCGAATGACTTTTGACCACTTTGTAAAACTTCATCATCCTTTTTTATAACCATTGTCTTTGGCCAAACAATCAGATTTGTTTGTCTATGGCTTGAATTCCCGAGGTTTAGCAAATTACATATACCAAACAATTTGCCCAATAAATGATCGTCGTAGTCAACCTGTTTTTTCTTATCCTCTGTTTTGTTGTTGTTGTCGGTGGCCGTGCATATCCTAACAGTCACAGGTCAGTATTTTTCTTTTGAGATTTATGTGGCTCATGAAGCGGAAGCACTGAGGGCGAATTACCGTATCGTCGTCGTCCATTGCGTTCAATGTTATCATACCCCAGTTAAAGGCAACTGGGTCAGATCAACAGTCAGCGACATCATATCATCAGTTGGCAATGGGTTCATATCACTTCAAGTAGTGCTTCCTAGTATTTAACTACACTAAGCCTATTGACTTTTAGTATATAAATTTATTTAAAGGTAAAACTAGTTCTTGAGAACCCTGGATGGAACAGAATGACTGCAAAGGTTGATTGTTTTCTTTCAAAGAGGAACCATCTATTACTTCATTGAGGCTTCATAAAATTAATCACACTAGTATACAGACAAGATTTAAGACCTCATGTTTAGTCAACTTCTAAGTGAAACATAAAATAACAAAAACGACCTCTTCAAAATTGAGTCAAAACACTGAATACATTGTGTGTGATACATTTTCTGTTCCCGTGTGATTAGATAAAATGCCCTGTTGCCCTGATTATTCGAAAAAATGGCCTTGATTCACAGTTGGGTTTGTTGATCATAGAAAACTTACATAATAGCTAACGAAATGCTACGTTTCACCTTTCAAATGATAACTCAAGAGTGAGTAAAGAGAAAGAAAAGAGGAACAAACTGACGAGTTCATTGCATAATTACAAGGCTCCTAAGGTGAAATAAAAAGGCTCTGTGAATCAATCTTTAAAGCAATTAGTTCCCTTTATGAATTTAGGCAAAGCAATAAGAAGATGTAGTTTATCAAAATTGTGTAATGTATTCGCGCAATGCATTCCGAACAATCTGAGCACACACCGACTTGACGTATGAAAATAAGAAGGAGTTAAGAGGTGAAAAAATAGACTTAGGTCAAGTTAAAAGGACATATTGAAGGTCAAAATAACAATGAACATCAATAAACCAAATAACAGAGGTAATAGTACATCTACCCTAGCTGGTATCAAAACAAAGTTTACCAAGGAAAGCATAGTGTGATGACGAATTGTTGCTTTGAAGGCACAAAGGTAGTTTAAACTTCCTCGCTATGGTCACCCTTACAGGGCAGCTTGATGTACACGTCGTTCTTAGTGGCGAGTTGGTGAATGGTTTTTGGTGTTCTGACTACTTCATATCTCCTAATGAGCTCGTCTGGATAATTGTTATCAACCAGATGAACAGCTTTCTATCAGTAATTAACAAATGGTCTTCGTCTAATGGCCTTAAACTAAATACTTCCAAATGACAGACTGTCAATTTCAGTTTCCGATGTAAAAGAAAGTTAAATAAAGCTGTTGGTTCCTATGACCCTTGCAAAATTGATGACACTGATATAGAAATCAAGTCTGAAGTTAAGTATCTCGGACAAATTTTTCCACTGACCTATCCTGGTGTTCACATGTCTTAGCGATTTCTAAAAGAATATTTCGTCTGACTTTTTACATTAAGAAGTTAAGGGACTCAGACATAACTTAACCACTCCTCTTACAGTTTGTCAACTCTTTCATCTTACCTATTCTTCTTTACTGTTCACCCTTATTCTTTCCTGGATTGCTTAAAAAAGACTGTGTCATACTTCGTAGAACTCTGAATACTGTCAGTAGGACGAGTTGTATCCCATTGGGCCATATCGTTGACATTGTCACTGATAGGCACTTGATGTCATGCAACAAATTCGCTTAAGGAATTTTGTCAGACTGTGAGGACCCAACCTCAGGTAACACAAGAAATCTTTTCAGAAGAATTTATGCACGTACGTCCAGGTATAAAAATTCCATGATATCATATTTGGCACGTACTTAATGTGATGAAAATAGTGTTAGGCATGAACTAATTTAACCTTCTTTGCACTACTAAATAAACCATTTCCCCCACCCTTAAAGCATCAACCTTTATTGTTATTGTATTTTTTATATTTATAATCCTCTCAATTTTTTGTTTTTTTTTTTTCATAAGTGTCGACATAATTTAAGCTGCATTATAACTGTTAATTTTGTATTTCCCCTCACGATACTATATCAACAGAACAATTAGATTAAACACTCTATAACATGCTAAAATTTTCAAACTGAATCGACAATACTTTTTGAAACAAACTCACTGTTTTTGTTATTATTACATTTAATATTCTCAATTCGCGCTTCGAATACTTTTGACTTTATATCGTAAATGTGGATAAATTCCTCCGGTTAATTTTGTTTTAATTTTTAATTTTATTTATATTTTGAGTAAATCAGACGCCATATTGTGACAAATGCTGAGAATTCCATTCTGTATTATAAGTACTATTTTTGAAATTAAACAGATTATTATTAAAATTATTCTGATCACAATTTGTGATTTGTCACTTTTATCCCAATTTATCTTAACTTCTAGAGCCTCATTTTTCATAGTCTCATTATTTTTAATTAACATTTTAATAGATTGAAATTATTTCAAGGTTATTAGTTTCACTTCATTACATTTTTACCCATTTAGAAACTAACCACGCCAGATGTCTACTTTTAAGTTTGTTTCCATAGACAGTAGTCAGGTCATTTCAAGGTAGAGCTTGATCAAGTAATAGCGGAAGGGGAATTCAACGAATTGTTTCAACTTGTCATACTAAACATATGGTCTGTCGATGGCAAAGAATGTTTTTCCTTGCCTAGACGTCGAGGAAGCGGCAAAGACAGGACTCCAGGTGAACATAGACAAGACGGAGGTTATGAAAATAACCAACCAACCAACAACAACAGCAACAGCAGCAACATCCACCGCCAATCACCATCAACGGGAAGGGATTTGAAAGAGGTTACTTCATTCACTTATCTAGGGAGCATTGTCTCAACTACAGGCAGGTGGAGCGGACGAGGATGTCAAATCGAGAATCGGGAAGGCGAGAAACACATTCATCAACCTGAAACCAATCTGGAAATCTTCGTCACTCCTCAGCTTCAACAACAAAATTCGGATTTTCAATACAAACGTCAAGTCACTCAGTTCTTCTTTACGGATGGATCAGAAACTTGGCGGGCCAAAAAGAATATTTCCAACAGCCTGTTGCAGACCTATATCAACAGCTGTCTTCGCTGTATACTGAAGATCAGATGGCCGGAAATAATCGCCAACAAGAAACTATGGGAACAAACAAAACGAGAACCAATCAATCACCCAACAAATATGCAGGAGAAAGTGGAGATGGATTGGACACTCGCTGAGGAGGCCATAGCTGATTGACATCGCGCGTCAGGCCAACGCTCGAGTGGAACCCGAAAAGGAAGCGGCGAGTGGGACGTCAGTGCATGGGTGACATGGAGGAGATCGTGTGAAGAGGAAGTGAAACAGTATGGACTAACATGGATGCAGGTGAAAAGTACATCAGAAGACCGAAGGAAGTGGAGAGGTGCAGTTGAAGCCCTACGTTCCACTAGCAACCCAAGGGAACAATAATAATAATAGACGTCTGACTTAGTGAGTTGTACACAGTCTTGGAAATAAATGATATCGCTTAGCACTTTTATTATTCTCACGCCATTACAAAAGAAAAGTCAGGAGGTAGTAAGATATCTTGTTATATGTCAAAAAAATATGTTACTGCGGTGAAAATAGTTTGGACATTTTGGTGTCAAACATATTTTATAACTATATAGTAACAATATTTATGATGAGTTCTCAAATAAAATATGGACTCAAAATTTTGATACATTTTCTATATATTTCTGAAATTTTCATATTTCTGGCTGTAAACATGGGAATAAAAGTTTTTGAAGCATATCGCATCATAAATTCTGAGAAAATCTCACACCCTTTGTCACCAGAACTCCAGATAACTTCCTGTATAGATAGAGCCAGTCGCTAATGCATATCAGATTAAATACCAAGTGTTGGTTTTCGGGCATTTCATACATTTATTCCACTTAATGAATTTGTTTCGGGCATTTGTTTGGTTACAGGTCCGATTACCAGCTGACATCAGTTAGAGTATCACTGGAAAACCAGGGAGTAGTGGACAGCTGTTTCGTCCTGTATGTCGTGAATCGGCAGAAGTCAGAATTCATGAACCATTTTATTGAGCCCTAGTGGCTAAACGGTCTACAAGTTCGCCTTCTAACCGGAAAGTCCTATGTTCAAACCCTGTTGGTGGACGCGTGCCGGTGAAGAGTCTCGCACAAGAACGAAACAACCGTTCAGTATTTCTCTAGCTCACGATCAAACCTTTAAACATTCAAATCCCTGAAAACCAAAATAACTCTTTCCTTTGACAGACTTGAAAAAAGCAAGCATAAAATATTGATCAAGGTTTTTCGGGCTTTCACAACTGTGTTCATCCTAAGGCAATGCTGATGTAAACATACAAAGTATCCACACATTAATATGTGTTTAAGACTTGGGCACTGTAGTAGTGTGTAATTCCATATTTATTTATTTATTAGATATATCGCACAGTGAAACAGTATTATTCACTGGATGACATTTCGAACACAATTTATTGTTCATAATTATATCAATTATAATCACACAGCTGCCAAACTCTGGTTTTACAGTTTTCTTCATTCTTTCCTATCTGTTGTAGGGGCAGTAGAATTTTCCAGATATCTGGGAAAGGTGTTGAATCATTCCTATTACACGTGTCTACAGTTAATTCGATAACTAAAGCTTCAGTTATCAATCTATCCCTCCACCCTGTTACGTTAGATTTTAAAACTGTCATCTTATGATTATGAACATTAAATTGTGTTCGAAACGTCAACCAGTAAATAATAATGTTTCACTGCGTGATATATCCAATGAACAAATTAATATGGGAAGTACTCATACATGAAGAAGGAGGTCGCTAATGTGACGTAATTCAAGACACCAAAAGCTGAAAAGAAAAATATCAGGTGTAAGCTAATTGGTATTTTTACAGAAAAATTTCAAGAATATTTCAAAGTGGAAGCCGTTTCCTCATGATTGTGGAAGTGACATTTTTGCCTCTTAATAGCCACTGCTTGAATGATAAACTACAGCCAAGCTGTAGTAATTTGGTTGGCGGTATCTCTTTGGGAATCGTCCTCTGAAGGTACCTTTAGTTTTCGGTGAGCAGTGGTGTTTCCACTGAGATTCTAACCCATTGTCCACCATTTTAGTCAACAGGAGAATCGAAATAGATGCCTGTCGCAAAGCAGGTGACTTTCGTTGCCTACGTGGTCAAGTGGATAACTCTTTGTCGTTTGAAACAATGGGTACCGGCTTTCCCTTTCGGAGAGAATATCGTTACCAACTAAAGAATGCAGATAAATCCAATCGACCAGTCCTAAATATGATGAAATGGGCAACATGGATTCCACTACTAGTCACCAGATACCAAATTAATGCAAGTTAATCCCCCAGATACCGTCGAAGTGTCCTTACTAGGACCCAAAATGTCAACAGAAGCCTAACATTTCTCTCCAGTTAATTAGGATGTCAACCAAATCTGAATTAAAAGTAAGTAATATAACCAAGCTGTGCTTAAATTATTTGAATTTATTTCAAAACGTCAGATTTTGTGGCGAGTACCTACCAGGTGACGAATCATTTTCCTAGTGCGGGTAACATTTTCTGTAGAGTGTGGTTAATCTGGCTAGGTCCTTCTCTATTCAACTCTTTGTATGTCCAAATGACAAAACTGAAATGTCTCCTTTTTCAAGTTAATGAGTTGAATTATGTGAAATATATTTTATTTTCATATTAAATGTCTTTAATGTTTTAAGAAGTTCACAAGAATCTATGAATTTAAAATACAAAGTTATATTATCCTGCTGAATTTATTAATATTTCCTTGGGTTCCGAGTGAAACATAGGGATTCAACAACACATCTCCACTTCGTTCTATTTTCTGCCATCCTCTACATGTGGGTCCACGATTGCCCATAATCTCTCATCTCCTCCTCCTCGCCACACGATCTCCTCCATGTCACCCTCGGACGAACCACTCGTCGCTTTTCATTTGGATTCCACTCGAGAGCCTGGCGCGCGATATCATTCGAATTTGTTGGTTAGATATAATATCATCTTGGTTTGTATTACATGAACTTCATGTTACGTTCATCCGCTTCATTACACAATCTGTCATCATATTTACTGGCCAAGACATAAGTAATTGTCTCCTTCACTTGGCGATGATTACCGGCAGATTGATTTTAAGAACTTGAAACTATTTACTTTATCAAAACACTAGTTTTTTCGTCAAATTTATAAAATCATATCACGTTCATTGAATTTTATCTCATGACTTATGCGCTAAATGTGACCAGTGCGGAAAGGGGAGGAGATCATAGTAGTATTAGTAATGAAAACAAAGTGACGCCGAATGTTAAACAAAGGTATCAAAAGCATTGACGTGTGAATCCTTTGATTTTATCAAAAACCTATACTCTCTTAACATCTCTCTATATCTGCCTAAATCATGTTATTCAAAATAAATTTGTTATTTAGCAAACTGCTATCTAACAGAATAATGACAAATACTCATATCTCCTAAGGGAACAGATGAAGAGGGAGAGTGATGTAGCGTTCTAGTTTATTGCAACATGCTTAGTAAACATTTGATGACTATTTTCGTTACGTTTATATTTTAATGATTAGCTATGAATAAGCTGATCTTTGGAATAAGTAACTTTTCAAGCAGAAATAATTTTTTCTTTATATTTCATCTAAAACTCTGCAAATTATATTAACTCCATTAATCTGATCTTTTTATGCTAAACGTATAATTATTATATATTCTACTTAGTTCATATATAGTTTTTCACAACTAATTTTTCAAAAAACCAATAAAGCGTAGTATCTAGCCCTACTGTGAAACTTCTACCAAATTTATCATCATAAGGTTGAAAAGTATTCTTCACTAAGCTTTGTGTTCTTAATTTTACAAGGGAATTATTTCAAAAATATCAGGATCTGCAATTAGTAGTGTTCTCTGAGCTGGCTGGTTTAGTTTCAGAGCTTTCGTTGTCCTTCTGGACAACATTTTCAGCGCAATTTTTAGCATAAAGAGAAGGAAGTACCTACGAACTGTCGTCAAAAAGAATGGATATCCACACAATTTCATCAAAAAGTGTTTAAAATCGAGTCACCAACACCAACAAGAAACCGTCATCAAAGAATGCAAGAAAATTCATCCTACCATATATAAAAAATATCTCCGAAATAACTGTTAAACTATGCATTTCTTATATTTCTCCTGTTGTCCCCTTTTCAAAGTATCTAGAATGACTTTAACTAACTTGAACCGTCTGTGTATTATAAATATATGTGTAAATTCTGGGCATATGTTATTTATTATTTCAGCATCTCAAGTTTACTGATATCATGTTGTATTAACAAGTATTTTACGAAACTATCCGTACATACTGCCCTACACTTTCATGGATTGTATGTGGCTGATAAAAAGCCAGCAAAATAAGATTTCATGTCGTTTTACTCTACTTCGAGCGTTGCTTTAACCTTGTTATAAATTAACAGGATATGGATAAATATACAATTAATCTTAATAAGTCATCTGGCGCTGCACAGGCCCATAGATAGCAGTGAGACTTTGCTGGTAGGGTTTCTGAATTGGAAACTCAACCAAGTAGATTCTGAAAACAAAAACTTCAGTTATAATAATTTTGCAGAGACGATTGCCTTAACAGTACGAAAAAACAGTTGTGACACAGTAGATTATTCAATAACTGTCTTCTGAAAATTTAATGACTAATATATACTAAAATTAAAATCGTATCATTTTCTGGATTTTCAACAAACGTGACAAAGTTAAAAAGCTCTTTAATGTTTGCCTGCTGATGTGACCATGAAAATTAGCTAGCAGTTCATCAGTCTCTTGAGCTAACCAACTTCCTGCTTAGTGGATTTGAAACCTTATTATTCTAATCACTACTGCCGACGTCAACCACCACGACACAAATTCTCCGACACGCAAAGCTGGAAAGAAAGAAGACGCACTGTTTAAAAGAAAGCTGTTTTATGTCTTGAACCAACAGCGAAAGGACTTGACAGCATTTCCGCATACTTAGGTTTTAAGTAACCTTAAGGGCCACTGCTTTTCTTGACAAGTTAAAGTAGATAACAACCAATAAGGTTTAGCCACCATAAAGGGAGAAACACAAATATTGTGGTGCTTTAACTGAATGTAATAGTTTAAGGCTTTGGATGTGTATAAAAATTCTTTCTCAGTTTTTTTATTCTTAGAATCTTACATTCATGGAATCTCTATTCTGTTGGCTAAGATATGATCGAGATGATCTAAAACTCAGTAAACAAAATGAGTTTCTTATTAATAATTATTACTCAGCGAGTCTTGAGGTTAGCAGCAGTCTGGTTTCCTGTTGATGAGAGGATCCCATTAATTAAGTAGGCAGTGAGGTTTCTTTTAATTTATCTGAGCCTATGATATACACACCTAACCACAGGTCTACTTTTGAAATACTTTTTCTGTAGGGAATTCTGCAAAATTCGATGATGAGTATTTGCTGTCTGGTTTGATAAACCCCGTCCTACTTTCCACAGAACTGCAGAAAAACAATTGCTATTCGAAAAATATTTAGATTTTCTATGCTATTATGGGCAAGATTTTGATCGCGTCATTCCATACTCTAGAAGCGTGACTTCATAGTTGAAAACTTAGAAAACCTTAAAATACATTAAGTAGTTCTATTTAACATTTTATTCATCTGCATTCTCTCATGACTAAAGAAAATTTAGATTTTTAAAAGACTGTTAAGGAAACAAGGAATGTACATATATATGGGGGACTCTTCAACCTCTGCAAGTGCGGGCTTGCTTCAGAACATATTCCTAAGTAGCCTCAGGAGAAAAAAAATTCCCCACACCCCATTAATGGTGAGAACAGACAACCTACCCCTCTATTGAGAAATAAATTATAGAGACAGGACATTAAATTGATGTTTACACGTCTCCTAAACCTATCTTTAGAAAGTGTTTGGGGTGTATCCTAAAGTTTGTGAAAGCCCCAGCAATTAGGCGTTCAAAAATAACTCATCATCACACTAAACCTTCCTTGGTAAACTTTGTTTTGATACCAGCTAGGGTAGATGTACTATTACCTCTGCTATTTGGTTTAGTGATGTTCATTCTTAGTTTGACCTTCAATATGTCCTTTTAACTTGCCATGAGTCTATTTTCTTACTCCTTAACTCTTTATTATTTTCATTTGACAAGTCGGTGTGAGCAAATTGTTCGAAATGTTTTGCGCAAATGCATTACACGATTCGGATGAACTGCGTCTTCGTATTGCTTTGTCTAAAAGAACATTCTCCTTGACAACCTCTTCACCAAGTTTCACATTCATGTTTACAAGTGTTCCTTTGATTGAAAAGTTGAACTACGTATTCAAACAAATAAATACCAAGTTAATAAAAACTGAAAGCTGAACAGAAATCCTCGAAAAAGCTGATAGTGAAGTGCATAATGAATTTATATTATAAGTTTGACAGTGAAGTCTACAGATAGATGTATGGGCTAACAATGGACCCCACATGTTAGTAAATTTCCTTCTAAGCCAACTAGAAAATGGTCCTTTAAAAATTCTTATCATAAAGTTCTCATTTTATTGCCAATTTTATTAATGGTACGTTCATCATTTGTTAAAATGACCTGGACAAGTGAGTAGTAATATTTGAATTGAATGAGGAAAATTCTGCATTCAAATTCAGATGTGGCGAAGAATTTCTAACTAAAGTTGTCCTCTTAGACGTGCAGATGGTAGTATAGAAAGGAATTTGAACAAGAAAAGTACGTGGACTGGATAATATACACATTTTCGCAGCTTTGTTCCACTTCAGTATAAAGGAAATAGGCTAATGACCCTCAGCTGAGCAGTCAGAGCTATTTGCTTAGAAGATGTACTTGAAAATGAACATACACTTGTATCTGATGAGTTAATTCAGAATAGCTACGTTGAGAGGTTTACCATGAAGCACATGGCCAAAACAATAGGAACATTTCGCCTGGATCTGCTAACAAGAAGTGTCTATATATAGATGATTGCTATTGAAAAGTGATGTACCAACAGCAGGAAACCGATATGCAGGAATTTCAGTGCCCCCAAGCAGTAGCTCCTATTTTCCATACGATCGATCTTGATTTCTCAACTGAAAGATAGAATACCTGGGCTAGCCGCCTCTTATTGTATCCATCAATTTAACTGCTTAACTGGAGTCAGTGATGTTGATTATCGCTCTAGGAACTTAGTCTTTCTCACCCTGGAACACCTACTAGTGTGGTTACATGAAGGTGTAGTAAAAACCACCAACAGTTCGATTTTAAAGCATCTGGTCAAAACAGGTCATAAAGCTGGCATTGAAGAATCTTTACCTACCATCTGTCATGTGCCAAATTAACTACCAAAAGCCTCCAGATACCGAATACTCCAAACACCAGAGGCTATCGCAATTCGCTTAAAAAAACTAAAGCTCTGTGTGTAAAATGAACAGTTCCAGCTACTTTTGCTGATCCGACCTGGTCTGGAGCCTCTATCATAATTGTTTCATTTATCTCATGTTCAACTTGGTGTCATATTAATGCTTCTCATCACTTACAGATGCCTTTGAACTGTAAAACCTAGTGAAGAAGTTATCGAAGTGTATATTATATTTTTTTCACTAATCAGTCTTTTAAAATTGTTAGTGGCCGTCTTTAGTCATTTAGAGTATTTAGATTTTCTCTTACCTTCCTCTTTCTTCTTCTGTTTCAGAACCAACATTTGGATGATGAGCATTTTGTTTAACTGCACCAAAAAATCTTGCCAATATACTCGCTGATTTCTGTTTACAATAAGCAAATAAACAAACGGATTAATTAGTTCAGAATAGAGTTTTTCTAGAAATCAACTTTCAGAGGTTTAATTAAAAGCATGTACCTTCATTTTCTTTTTAAAAAATACAAGTAGTTAAAGAGTTTTCTATATGACTGGACTAAAATCTCCTCAATTTTTACACGCTTTTAAACAGACTAGACATCCAGACAATTTATGTAGAAAGGATTGTTGTTAGTTAAATTTTAGTAGCATAGAAGCTATTGAAATATTTTTTCCTCTCACGTTCCCCAGTGGAACATAGGGCTTCAAGCTAGTGGCTTGAAGTTTCCGTAGCAGTGTTTATTTTTACAGGATGGGGTTGCTAGCCTCATGCCCAAACTTTCCACTTCACTAGCATTATTTCTGGTTTAGCGAGGTAAAGGAGTGCGTCGGCCGGGGATCGAACCCCGGACCATGTGCATGGTTGGCGAGCGTCCTAACCGCTATGCCACCGACGCTACTGAAATTATTTCATTTGAATTCACACTAGTCCCTATCTCTACATAATTTTAAAGCTAAATTTTATAAACAGCGTATTTTCTAGGCTTAGGTTGAAATTTACACTCACTACTGAACTAATCACGTTATGTTTTGAAGAAAACAATGACTTTTATGTTTACCTCTATATATTTTAACAAATTCAATTACTTGAGAGAGCATATCTCAGTTAGAACAGCAAATGAGAATTTTAGTAAACTATTAGCCCCATTAATGATGGATACCGCAGATAAGAAACCTTTGCATCTTAAGTTACAAAGGGGAAATTACAGCTGACATTCTAAAATGTCTACTTAATAGAACGGTAGAGAAAACATTTCCTGTAGCCAAACTGTTATTCAGCTTCTCAAGTAAACCAGTAGTCACACAGCGAGTCAAGGATAAATTAACAAAGATGGCCTCATCAATGTGTATTTATGAATTCACCTGCTCATGTGAAGCTAGTTACATTGGCCGTACTCACAGGGCTTTATCCATGCGCGCACGTGAACGTGTACCTGTATGGTTGTGTAAAGAGGTAACCAGATGCGTAAATATTGCAGTCTTAACCCACTTGGTATGTACTGGACACTCGATAAAACTTGACCAGGCGTCTTCAGTTATTTACCGCGTTCCTGGTAATCTATCTAGAGGAGCTCGACTACGTCTTCTATCAGTAGCTGAAGCAGTAGCAATCAATGCCAGAAGACCGACTCTTTGTATGCAGAAGAAGTATGTTCAACCGCTATGTTTCCCTTGGCCTACAATAAGGCCAACAAATCCTCGATAAACATTCACATTTTAAATTCCTATCACAATTTTCTTTTCTTCTTCTGTTCCTCTGTTTCGCTGACAAACGTTTATTTCTTACCTTTTACGACTTCATGACCTTTCTTATAATTTCTATTACCTTAGGCTTAAGTAATTCTTTTCTAACATGTTATCACATTTACAAAATCCTGTTCATTTCACTTCATTAAATTCATTATTATTATTTGATAATCATTCAGAAATAGCACTTTTAAGTTTACAGCACATCATAGTCATTATTTCTGCATCAATACTATAGTTATTTGTCACGTTTGAAGTTACTCCTAGTCTATCCCATTTGTTGGTTTATTTTTCCTGTAGTATTCATATTGTCTCACACAGCAATGACTACACTCACCCTCGAAACCTGTACTTTTGTTGACTGCATATATATATATATTTATATATATATTGTTCGATCCAATCTTATACTTGTTCCACAATAAATTACTTATACGATTATAAATTGCCTTTACTGGCTACTGTATGCTTAAATTATTGGATTTGTTGTTTTAGAACCTGAAGAAGAATTTATTGAAAACATTTGATCCCTCAAACTATTTTCGCTCTGAATAAATCTCACTTAACAAGGGTCGGTAACAGTGAATTTTACGATTCCTCCTTATAGTTGACTCAAAATCCACTAAAACGTCTAGCACAAACCCCAAAATTTCGTCTTCACAATGTTGAGTTCTACAAAATTTTGATTTTTCAATCAGGCGATTATATTGACATTCATAAGGACTTTCATCTATAGTGAAGTATTCAATTTTATTATCAGTAAATCCCAGAATTCTACAGGATGATGACTAACCGTGAGTATTTTTCAGTAAAACTGTTCACTGAAACAGTCTATAGAGAAACTACTCTTCCAAATATCTTAGAGAATAAATGAGTGGTGTATATCAAAACATTATTTCTAGATAATTAACTGTATATAAGAATCGTTGTTATCACAAACGCGTAATATTCCATTCTTTCACGTTCTCAGTAGAATACAGTTCTCCAAGCTTAAGCTTTAAAGTTTCGATAGCATTCATGTTCTATTCATTTAACAAGGTGGCGTTGTTAGCCTCATGATCAGCTTTCCTTCTTTACCGGTCTCACTGCTGGCTAAGTGAGGTTAAAGAGTGTGTTGCTGGAGGATTGAACTCCAGATGACGTAAACAGCTGGCAGGTATTCTACCAGAGGACCATTGACGCAATTCAAACACATATAGCATTGTTTGTTTTCGAAGAAACTTCACCCATATAATGGGAAATCAGGTAAGAAAGGTAAAAATGTTCTAGACTCATCGATGTGATGAACACTTTGATTTATATTCTCGAGTTACACTAGTGTAACTACTACACAGATATTAAAATTTGAGGTTTTTAGGAGTGTTTGGTAGATAGATGTATTAGGAAACAGTAATGATTGATACTGAAACTATGCTATGAGAATTGACTAGGTAGCGAAGAATGAAATATGAAACAAATGATTTAATAAGCAATATTTGTGTCGTAAGTATTTATCAACTTCATTTAAAATGCTACCCTTAAGCAAATTTCTTATCTTTTCTTGCTAATAATGGCAGAGCTAAGAGATTTGACAGTGTGTATGCTAACTTGCGTGAAGGAAGCATAAACTGGTGCTATACTCTAGTAAGCCGTCAAATCTTTCGAGAAAATTGGAACACTGTGGACACTTAGAGACCAGCTAGAATTTATCCACTTAATATTTAGCTAGTTTAATTCAACATGGTTGTATTCTGGTGCCAGGATGAAGCATTACAGATAACGCATCGCTTTCAAGGTTGGTGGGGTGCTGGAGACATTCAACCCTTAGAAACAACTCTAAGGAGGATAGGCAACACCTTTAGACACTGATAAAAGCTTAGGTGGCGTGTGGGTATCCAAAGCTAGTGTAACTTTTCACACCATCTAAGAAGTATAACTCTGTGTTTAGAAGCACTCTGTGTCACAGAGATGGAAGTGTATGAAGGGAAGAACCATGTACAAAGAGAATAATTGAACCATTCAGATGTCATCATTGGAAACCAAACTGTACCCAGTGTAAAATCAGTTTCCGTCTTGATATAAGTAATTAGTTAGTAATATAAGATCCCCCTGCAAACAGTATAGTGAAGAGAGTACTTTCATTGAGAAAAGCAAAACTTACTGAAGTCCCTCCTTTTCCTTGAAATGCACGTGTAGCTCTCCAATTTTCAATTATAAGATAGCTTGCATAAATTTTTCCAACTGTCATTTTATGGTAAAGTAACTCTATGAAATCAGAAAAAGAACAGGGAGTTTTAAGTATAATGTGTTAGCAGGTGAGTTGGTGTATATTTTTATGTTTTTACTGTTAATTAGCTATAAAGGAATCAACGTAAAGCTGAGGGATGCATATTAAATGTCATCATCTGAGATAGAACAGCAAGATGAATTTTGTGCTGGCCAAAATTTACAGATTTGATCAAGAGCTGATATTAGTTAGAGAAACACCCTCCAATGTTCGGAAGCAAAAGCTTCCAGTTATAAGGCAATCTCGTTGGTCAATATCTCATTACTAGTCGACATTGTTAACAACTTTTCTCTAGACAAACAGTACGTTGTTTACTAAGAGAAATTACATTCGATGAAGATTACATTTTCCAATGATTTTCTAAAAATATGTGGTAATAGTGAAAATTGACTTCATTGAATCATAAAACGTTACACTTAGTAACTTCTATCACTGTTCTCTCCACTCAGCGGATACTCATGTCGTATGATTCTATGGGTAACATTAAGACTTTGAGTAGGAGATTTATGAAGAAGAAGTTAATCATGCAAAAAACTGAATTTATTTCATTAGGCGGTAAAGTGATGCTAAACTTAATGACTTCATATCAGTTCTTTTGATACAAACGTTTTAAGACTGGTAGATAACACGTCCTAATTTTTACCAGATGCATGCTTCTGACAGTATTTATTAGAAAGATATTTGCAGGTTTACTCACAAGGTGAAATGAAACGTCACTTCTTTTATTCCCTACCGTCATACTTCAGCAAGCAATATCAAAGGCACTTTCAAAACATAGCTCAGTAGATAGTAAAATAGATATCTGAAATAATGGAGGGAATTTGTAGCTCAGATGGATGATATGGAATTACTTGTGTTCTCTGAGCTAGTTGATTTAATTGATTTAATTAATAAACATTTTACTATAGACCAAATTTACCGACTAATGAAATTTAAATCACATGGCAAGAAAGTTCGAATTCCAAGTAAAAGAAGTGACCAGCAGAGAAGTAAATTAACAACCAGTCACAACAGTGGTTGCCAGGATATACAATTACATCATTCATGGGGAATTTAGTCAACTTTTTACTGAAACCTGTTCTGAAGGTGTTGTCTAGAAGGACTACTACGAGAACACAGCTAATTCGTAATAGGTGCTTGTTAGTGAATTATGTGATCCAGTCAGGTTACGCAGTTAGAAGTAAAAATTCATTATAACCCTAAATATTAAGATCATGAATGTAATCTGCCTGATACCATCACTGGTGGTCATGGAAATAAAACCCAGAGGGCTGTTGACATAGCTACTTGCCAATATTGCAGTGAACACTAATCCAGAGTCTAACTATTCATCCTAGTAATAAGAGCCAACATAAACTGAACTAGCTAGTAATATGATGATTTGAAACAACCTAGTTTTTGCTGAATTGAATTTCCTATTTAAATCCAAAAAGCTCGAGCTGCTTTCGCTAACTTACACCATCTCTAGCGTAGGCGTGACATCCGACTATCAACCAAGGGACGTGTGTACTGCTCAGCAGTTCGCTCCATCCACCTCTATGGCTCTGAAACATGGCCAGTACGTGTTGAAGATATGAAAAGGTTGACTGTTTTTGATCATAGATGTCTACGATCTCCTTCTCATATTAGGTGGTATAATAAGGTAAGCAATGTTGACGTTAGGCGTAGAGTGTTGGGCAAAGAGAGAAAATCAATCTATGAGGCTATAAAGTTACATAGATTGAGATGGCTAGGTCACGTGCTGCGCATGCCTAAACATCACCTCCCCCACCCCGACGAGCTTTACTAGCTAACTGATATAGGTGCAGGTTGGAAAAGAGTAAGTGGTGGCCAAACAAAAACATGGCATCAATCAATCCATGAAATCCTTGACAGTTAAACTGAATCAGGTAGGGAGATGGAGACTTCCGGGTTGGGGCCCTCGGGACTCTGGAAATCAATGACTGGAGACAATAGGTGACATGGCTCAAAATCGTTGTCAATGGCTTACGCAGATGTATTCAGTTTCTGTAATATTCAGTCTCATATTCCTTTCTACCATTACTCATTCTGTTTCACTCTTATACTTGTCAAAACTCCATTGATTCTCTTCACCCATCTTCTTGTCTACCTTTGTGTGGTATTTGGAACGTGGCAACTCGAACTGCTGCACTTCGGTGCCAAGTTCTATGTTGAATCCAGCCAGCCTATTTGAATACAGCTAGAATAACTAAAAACATTTTATTTTTTGGAGATAATTTTAGGCTTCATGAAAAACAGAATTGAAATTGAATCATTGTTTGTAAAATACTTCCTGGATGGTCCAAGATGGTACCTATTTGGATATTTCAACTGACTTTGTAATTATATTCCTCTTTCCTCCTAGCCTGTATATCATCGTTCTGACGTTCAAACTAGTTGACTCAACCCTTATTATTTATCTTTGTTCTTCTTTAATCCTTAACTTAAATGCTTCTCTTTGCGGTTGTGTGATGGTGTTGATAACACGAGGATGGCCATGAGGACCTTGACCTTAGACTGTCTGCAGGAAGTGTTTAGTGTTTTTGATATTACTGACGGAGTTTTGATTCCAACTGTTTGGGGAATATTCTCCTTGGTTCTCAGTACTTTTTTCTTGCTAGAGAAACTCTTGACCTGTATAGCTGCCTAACAGCATTGTTGCGTACCACGGATTTTATGGCAAATAACTGTATTTCTGCTATCGTTGTGATATTTTGGGACTATTATTCGAACAAGAAAGTTTGTTTGGCTTTACAGTATAATGCAACGATTGATTTCATGTATTTGAATCACAACATGTCGGTTTGGATCTCTGCAACAGTAGTCATTTGTTTCTCTAGACTTATGTGAATGCTACAGAGATCAAATGAAATAGTTCTGTAAAAGCTGCTTAGAGTAGGTAGAGCATTTCATTCTCAAATCGTTTTACCCCTAGAAAAGTATACATACATTAGTGGAAAACAATAAATGTCGGAAATAAACTATTATCTTATACCTACCCAACAAGCAGCCATGCATTTATCATCATAAAACTGATTAAAACCTGTGCTGGATCCTTACACCTGAGTCCACCTTACCATAGTCTCGAGTAAAATTGAATAAACACTAAACTACTTTCATTTGTGATAATTACAAATAGTTAACCTACCTGAATCTGGAGGTACAAGGAGATGTAGCATTTTCTTTCCATGAACTGGCCATAATTTACAAATAGTCTCTCTTAATTCCATATCTCGCTGATCCATTATTTCAGTTGGTCCAGTTTTAATGCCCAATGATTCACGTATTAAAGCCAACAGTGTCGTGGTAAAATGAACACATCCATTCTCATCAACTGGCATATTCATTCGAATCAATTTCTACAGAAAATAAATTGGAAAAAACATTAAATGAATGAAAATGAGACTTATAGGAGAAATTTTGATGTTTGTAAGGATAGTTAACAAATAAATTCATTGAAGTGCACTCAGACTGATTAAAGACAGAACTTTGAAACTTCATGTACCAGATTAATTAAGAGCAGGGGAGCGGAGGGAGGGATTATATAATTTCTGACTGCTAACATTAATTAGAATGACGTAACCCACTGAGAAGTCTAAACTTTCAGTACTCATGGCACACGTCATTCATGCGGTAGTCAACTGACTACTCTTTGACTATTACTAATCATTAAAGGGATTTTACTGACGTTTATAGTGATCTTCAGCGCATGGAATCACATGCATAATTTGTCTGTATTCGTTGTTGGTCTTAGTGAACACATGTTGCATGGGTGTTTATACGTGGTTATCACTACTTAAAGACTATTTTCAATAGACAATACAGCTGTACATGGTATCGCCTACAACGCTGGTAATGTTGTTTCAAGTTTACAGGTATATATTCAACCTTGATTAATTTTGTCTAATAATTCTGCAAAAGAATACAGTTAATTAAAAGAGCATTTCACTTCAGACATGAAGTAGGCATAGTATATAAAGTCTTGGGAGAACAAGTAGTCAGTAAGTTAAGCCAAAGAATGCTTTCCATATGAACTGGAAAGTACATTCCAGTATTTTTTTCATGAGTAAGAAAAGAAAGGTTTATGATGCTCTATTCTACCACACACTTGATCGGCTACCGTCATTCAACCAACCCTGACAATTATTTTGAGATTATTTATCAAATTCATGCTAAATTGTAGCGCTTTCTTTGTTCCAAGCTCCTAAGGACATCGAAGGCCTTGGTTATTCAGTAAATCAAACCAAACCTGTGTGAAGAAAAGAATTCCGTTAAGTCCCTATTTGTTTCACATTTGATCATGGACTGATGTCAGTTGAAGAACCCATTAAAAAACAGGCAGTACAGGACAATAGTTTCATCTTAGTCTGGGACTCTTCAACAGTACGAAACCGCTACTCTGTCGATGAGCGAACCTAAGAACTTCAGGTTACAAAGCGAACCCCGTTGACCATTCAGACACCTGGGCCAAAATCCAGTTGCTAATGAATTCTGACTTTGTAATTTGGTGACATATCACTGCCCTCAATCAGTCCTTTCGACTAGTATCCACTTCACCGTGAAATGATAGACCCCATTGAGTTCTAGTCAGACGTCATGACCATTGTAGTCTATCATATAGAGTGTGAAGCCAAATACTCATTGATGACATTAGCTGGTAGTTGCTCAAAAACCTATCGACTGGTAGAAGTAAGAATTTATGAGTCACTGAGTTGGGTCCAAGTAGCTGAATGGTCTACAAGCTTGTAGCTGGAAGGCTCCGGGGTCGAACTGCAGTGGGAGCATGGTTGCCTACTGCTGAAGAGTCCCGTGCTAGAAAGAAACACCTTTCCAGTACTCCCTGTTTTCCATCGGTTCTTTAACTGATATGAATCCATGATCTCGAACTTGAAACAAATAAAATCCCTAGAAACCAAGTCTTAAAATCCCTACTCCCACCTGGGATGCAGAAGAGAAAAGAGGCATGCACGTTTACTTATTTTTGTTATGTTTATTTGTGTGCTATTTCCCTTATTACTACTTTTGTTGTGTTTTTTTCGCTTTCGGTTTGAACGATTATCGGTGTTATCTCACATTTCCTATTTATCATTGTGAATCGATAAATTTTACGCAGTGTTAAGATTTATCCTAACAAACTTTTGACCATATGTTGGTTAGTGTTTGTATTTGCTAACTGTTCCTATTAATTTTACATCCCTTACATTCTATGCGCCGTTCTACGTATGACAGTTTGTTTCGTCGCTGATGCCGACTGTCAGATATATATATAACTAAGTATATAGTAAATGCATTGAAAACAGTCTCGTCAATGATTATAAAGCAAAGCCTGATAAGATTTAATTAAAAACGATATTACTGTCCAAGGTAGCATGAATTAAAACAATTACAATTATAAAACATAATATTCATCGTCATGGTAATAGCTAGTTACATTTTTAAGTAGAATAACAAAGTGATTATAGGGTAACAGTTTAAAAGGCCACGGCGCATACATTCCCTTTTATTGATTAATGGTTATCATGAGAACTTCATTGTATGTCACATTAAGAAGAGACTATCCCTTGTCTTCGATCAGCTATCAGGCGTACACTCTACGCCATATCTCATTTCCTCACATCTCGAACATTTTCGATTCCTGTACCTATAATTAAACAACAAATTGCTATGGACTCTACTACACACCCTGTATCTACTAGCAGTCAAAAGACACGACATCCACTCCTTCATATCGCTGCATACAAACAACCACGGACACTTATTCGACTGGGACAATGTTCAAATATTAGACAGAGGATACATAAAGAATGCTGGAGAATTTTTAGAAGCAGGCCTGGTATTCCAATGAATCGACAATCAATAGACACATTGACACAGACAACATTTACCAATCGATCAGAAGGAAATCTCATGCACAAAAGGTCAAACTTCAGATCACGGAAACAATCAGTACCAATAAAAGTAGCTTAGAGGATGTGAAAACACATAAAAACAACAATTAATCACGTTCAAGGTCACCAGGAGAGATGACTAATAAACTCGTGGAGAAATCGGAAAGCTCACTTCAAATTGAAGTATGCACTGAAGGTGTTGCCTAGTTGGGCAGTGAAAGCTTCGCAAATAAACCATCCAGCTCAGAGAACGCAACTACATGAAAATGTTCCAGTGTCGTCAGAAATAACATGTTCATATGTGGTTATTAAGTCACACAGAAAACCCGAATGTACCTAATCTTAACAGAAAACTATCCTCATTCATCGTAAAACATTTATTTATGTCTGGTCACTAAATCAGTATGAACTACTGCTTCTCAATATTTCACATAACTCTAATTCAAGGTAGCTAAAGGTGATAGAAGCACTTTGGATTAATCAGATGCATCCCATATTGTGTAAAAAACATAACAGACCTCAACCTTAGCCTATTATCGACTACTTAACCTGTTAGAGCATGATTGTTTATTCATATGTACTTTTCTTTTTATTACCAGTTATTCTCAAACCTTTGAATATTCCCACTGCCATATACTTTATTTTATTACTGTGACCCATGCCAGTTGTAGAGGGATAGCAGAGCAACTACAAAATGATATCATCTCATAATATTTAACTTGCAAATGCCTTATTTAAGTGTGAATCAATTAGTTTCCTTTATGAATTTAGACAAAGCAATAAGAAGACGTAGTTCATTCGAATAGTGTAATGCATAAGCACACCGCATTTCGAACAATCTGATCACACACGGACTTGTGCGTCGGTGGCACAGTGGTTAGGACTCTCGCCGACCATGCACATGGTCCAGGGTTCGATCCCCTGCCGGCGCACACCCGATATCTATGGTCGGCCTGAATTTGGGCTACCGATATCCATGCTGAAAATTCCACACTTGTACTGAAAATACGGTGTGGAATCAAGCTGTAAATCAAAAAAATAAATAAATAAAATATATATGAAATTAATAACATGTTAAGAGGTGAGAAAATAAATAAGGTCAAGTTAAAAGGACATATTGAAGGTCAAAATAACAATGAACATCACTAAGCCAAATAGCAGAGATAAAAGTATATCTATCCTGGTGTCAAAACAAAGTCTAGTGTGATGGTATATTGTTTTTGAACACATAAAGAGGGGTTTAAAAGACATGTAAACATCAATTTTATGTTCTATCTGTATAGTATGTTTAGCGAAAGAGGTGCTATGTCATCTGTTCTCAACATTTACGGGTTTTGGGGATTTTGTTTTCTTCTGAAGGCACTTAGTAAAATGCTCTGAAGCCAGCCCTTTCTTGGGGAAACCGAAGAGTCCTCCCTATAGATAGGTGTCCACACGGGCATTCAAATTGGTAAATACAGTGGGATGTGACATAATGTTTTGCATGTTCTAAGGACTTAGATGGCTATATGGGCTTCACATTATCAATTATTATGATTTCAGTAGCATAGAGAGTCTTTTTAACTGCAGCGTTCAATCTCTGTCTAGTTACCATGCTGATATGATCATCCATATAGGGTAGCTTGATATACACTTCTTTCTTAACGACGAGTTGAAGAGTGAGTATTGGTGTTCTGACTACTTTATATCTCCTGATGAACTTGTCTGGATAATTATTATCAAGCAGAGTTTGTGTCACCTTTCTTTCTTCTTCATCAAGTGTGTCTTCAGTGCATATTCGTTGGATTCTCCTGAAGACGCACCTTCCTAAGGTTCCTTTATGCCGACCAGGGCAGAAACTGTGATAGTTAAGATACTATCCTTTCCAGTTAGGTTTTCTGTAAATAGACCGTTTTACTGATCCATCAGGCTGTCGACTAAGCAATATATCTAGAATAGATAAACAATTATCTTTCTCTTCCACAGAAGTAATTGATATGCTATTCTGAACTTCATTCATTCGATTTAAAATTGAGGTGACCGCACAAGGCTTATCACTTATGATTACAATGTTATTGACATATTTCCTATAAAGTGGTATATTTTTGATTAAATCTTCCGACAAACTTTTAATAATGATAGCTGCTAAAAGAAGCCCTAACGGACTTCCCATAGCAAAACCATCAACCTGACGGAAACAGTCGGCTTCAAATGTAAACCTAACATTAATATTACATAGAAGCAATAAATCCTTTAAATAAGATATAGGAAATAGGATTGGAAAATATTGTATGACAATGAAATCACACAAAATGCTAGCTGTCTGAACTAAAAATACATTAGTTAATAAAGAGTTTACATCGAATGAATACAAATTTTCATTTATAATATTAATACCATCATGCTAACTAATCAAGGGTGTCTTTTAGTTCATACCTATTAAATTGTGTTTTGACTGAGTCGAATAATTCCACTAACCACTGAGTAAGTTTATGCGTTGGTGACTTACACATCGACAGTATAGGATGTAGAGGATCACTGAGCTAATGTGTTCGGGTAAACCGTTCTTATATGGGAATTTACATTCTAATGGCTCTAAAGAATCAATTGTATTTTTACTTATAGCACTTGAGCCAAGAAGTTTCGTTAGATTAGCTGTCACATGGACTAACTGCTTCACAATAAATGGTATTTATGTGACATACATTCTGGGTTGTAATCAGTTACAAAATATTGTGGAATGTGAGACGGTAATGGCGATGAGTTATGGAGGTTCATAAAATATGGAGACGGAAAGCTAACAAGTTAGTTCAGGGTTATAAAAGGTGTCAGGTGAGTAGCTTGTACAAAGTAGCATGCATTAAAGAGGAGATAGCAAGAATGCAATCAGAAGTTCATCATCAAATACCCAATATGTGAAATGAAACAGGTGGAAGCATATGCTAAGAAAAGAGATAACAGCACTAATAATAAGTCCGAACAGTACAAGTGGAAAATCCCTTAAGTAATGAAAGAATGCTTGAATGAAGGCCATGAATTAAACAAAACACATTATGGCTTAAACGTGTCCATTTTGAATACAAAATTCCAGTTCAGTCGGTCTTTTTGCCACGGCTTCAGCTAAATGTAGATATCACTTTATATTCTCTATTGACTGATTATTGTTAGACCGAAGTATTCAGTCTCTATTAACATGTCTAACGTTCATAATTGTCGTTTATCTTGCATCAAGTTAAGTGAATTAGTTCAAGTGTAAATTCAATCTACATCTTTTTTCTTTCTTATTTACACTCATCCACTCAAAATAATAGTCGATTAGCCAACTAACTACTGTTGCACATGAATCAATTTTTGGTTAAAAAAACACACTATTTAACAATTGGGCAATCACATTCAATTTCGAGTAACGCTCGGATTCATCTGAATCATGTGGTTAAAACTTTGCTCAGTTGGTTAATAATAAAATAATCATGCATATGCTCAAGGGAAGATGAGTACTTTTTTTCTGTGTTGGTTTTTTGTAATTACCTAAGAATAATTATCTTTTTAGTGAGAATAACTAAACCATCCTTAATACCACTTCACCTCGTAGTGAATGTTCTAAAGCGTTAACAATGTCCTGCGCAATCATTTGGTTTTAATTCAGTTTCGATTTTCCCGTTGACTGATTGGACCGAAATATCCAACCTCTGTTGACATGTCAACTGCTAGTACAGACGCTTAAACGATATATGAAGATTGTCTTGAAGTGATCTACTGGATGGTAATTAGTATTATTATTACTATATTATTGTTTCCTTTAATTCCTAGAGGAAAATAGGACTCGAGCCGTGCGTCTCCACTGCGTTCGGTTCCCTGCTAGAGTCTTCACCTGGCTCCAAGTCTGCCCACACGGTTTCATTTCCTCTTCACATGACCTCCTCCAAGTCAACCTCACATTGACGACCAACTCGCCGATTCCAATACAGTCGGGTTCCACTCGAGCAATGGCTTGTCTAGTGATATCACTTGATGGTTTGTTTCCTCAGAGTATGGCTAGCCAATCCATCTCCATTTCCTCCTGCCTATTTGTTTCACAATCGGTTCCTGCTGAGTTGGTTCGCTCATTGCCAGAGATCCCTCTCTGTTGCTGATCTTTTCTGGCCAGCCATCTGATCTTGAGTGGTATTGAGCGGAGACAACTGTGTATGAAGGTCTGTAGTTTGTTTGAGATGCTCTTTATGACGCGCTGGCCAAGTCTCTGATCCGTATAGTAGCACTGACTGACTTCACATTGGAGTTGAAAATCCGGATCTTATCTTCGTTTTGATGCTGAGTGCTGTTGACCTCCACACAGACTTGAGAGTAGTGAAAGCTTGTCTTGCTTTTCCGATTCTTGCTTTGATATCCTCGTCAGTTCCGTCGGCCTGTAGTTGAAACGATGCTTCCCAGGTAGGTAAACGAGGTTGTTTCTTTCAGGTTTCTTCCATTTATGCTGATCGTTGTCTGTTGTTGTTGTTCTTGTCCAGGAATCTACATTACCTCTGTTTTCTCTATGTTCGCCTGAAGTCCTATCTTCTCTGGATGCTTCTTCTGCCAACTTGTTGCTTTTCGCCTGCATATCTTCCAGTTTGTGTGAAATCAGGCAAATATCATCGGCGAAGTCTAGATCCTCCAATTATTTTGTGTGAGTCCATTTTATGCCTGTTTCCTCATTGCCCGCTGTTTGTTGCATTATCCAATCTACTGCAATCAGGAAAATCATTGGTGATAGTCGGCAGCCAGCTTGTCTTACTCCTGTCCTCACTTCGAAGGATTCCGTGAGGTTCCCGTTGTGGATTGCTTGGCATGCAGCATTGTCGTACAGCTGTTAGATGAGATGTATAATTGTCGGTGGCACTTCGTAGTAGCGAAGTAGTTGCCAAATCACCTCTCGATCGACGCTGTCGAAGGCCTTTTCAAAGTCGATGAAGTTGAGATGGAAAGGTGACTGCCATTCCAAGCTTTGTTCAATGATGACCCGTAATGTGGCGATGTGATCAAAACATGACTTGTTTCTCTTGAAGCCAGCCAGCTCTGATCGAAGTTTTTCATCCAGGGCTGGTTCGATTCTCTCCAGGATGATGCAGCTTAGTATTTTCCTTGGGATAGACAGGAGCAGGATGGTGACTAGTAGTGGCCGCATATTTCGATCCAGCCAATCAACGTGAAATCAAAATTGAATTAAACACGAATAATAACTGACACTTCTTGTAAAAAATGTGGCTCTCCAGGCTCAAATAGTTTAGTGAATAACACTTTGTTCTTTGAAACCATGGATACTGGGTTCGAGTCGCAGTGGGAACAACATCAATCACTGGGAAATTCAAGTATATCTAGTGTTGGTGAGTTCCAAATTATACGAAACACATGTATCCTGGATTCTACTGCCTGTCATCTGTATTCGTTTTTATTATTTACCAAATATGTAGAGTTTTTATCCAAAATATTTTTCTATATTTGATAATCCCAAGTATTTGAAAATCTGGTTTTATTGCTCAAGTAGTATTTAATGAAAAGGGAATCTAACTAATTAAAGGTAATTGTCAACTAAAAAGTACTCTTCAGTTTTAATTCAAACCTCTCCAAGCTCCTACACTTACAGAGTATGCAGCGAATACACATTTTAAACTTGAAATACGAAAACCAGCTTAAAATTAAATGATTTTCAAATTGTGTAAGCTTACAGGATAAGTGGTGATTAAATGATGAATGTCATGATGAGACAGAAGGCTGTAGTAAAATTTTTCTTTACGTCAGATGAATTAACAGAAATCTAACAAAGTACTGGTTTGATGAAATTTGAATGGTTGCAGGTGTGGTCAGGAGAATACTTGCCAGCTTACCCCAGAATAAGCGAGAATAACTCTTTAAAATATTCTATTCTAGCATACTTCCTGGGTATAATAAATCGTCCATACGCTAATTTATCATGTAGCATAATATACTACAAACCTAAAGTATGATTATGGATAGTGCATCTGTGTCTTCTCTAACTTTTTACGCATATGTGAACTCACATAAAAAACCTTCTGATTTATTATTAGTGGGTGTTTTACCCCCTCTTTGTTTCCAGTTCATGCATCTCATAGAATGAATGTTTCATGACGAATTATTCGCTCCAGTCTTACCATCTGTCAAATATATATTAACTTGGCATTAGGTACTCACTAAATACATTCTACAATCTTAAAGTAAGACATCAACGTAGTTTTCATACTATTCTGTACCTTGCATGACTCCATAACATTTATCATTCAATAAGTACTTATCCTGTTACCTTGAGGTCTGAAAGTCATCTGATTTTAAATTAAAGGTCGTATGGTAAATCAGGAAAATGTTTTCTCTGTATTTATTATAATTCCTTTTGGTTGTGAATGTGTTTAGCTTCCTTCACTATTTCTCCATAAACCCTCCTCCCAAAATCACTTCCATGTAACCCTAGGGTCCGGACCCAACGCATCATTTCCAATTAAGGTTCGGTTCGAGCTATGGATTGGCACGTGATGTCACTCAACATTCATCTTACCATGTCTCCAATCCATCTTATTCATTATCGTTAGCAGATGCCTTGGCCGATAGGTTGTTGGTAGGTTCGTTGCACTGCAGAATTATTATTATTTTTATTATTATTGTTTCCTTTAATTCCTCGAGGAACATAGGGCTACAGCCGTGCGCCTCCATTGCGTTCGGTTCTCTGCTAGAGTCTTCACCTGGCTCCAAGTCTGCCCACACGTTTTCATCTCCTCTTCACATGACCTCCTCCAAGTCTCCCTTGCACTGACGACCAGCTCGCCGCTTCCCTTTCGGGTTCCACTGCAGAATTCCTTTTTCCTAATTCTTTCTGGTGGGCCATCTGATCCTCAGCAACAAGCTATCGAAGGCATTCGCTGACAAAAGTCCGCAGTAACCTTTTCGAAATGATTTTCGTGACAATAAGGCAAAGTATCTGACTGATAAAGAAGAATTGACTTGTCATTGGTGTTGAAAATTGGAAGTTTACTTTTGTGCTAGCTGCAGCAGATTTCCAAAGGTCTGTCTTTCCCTTTCCGAACCCGGTTTTGACATCCTCTAACTTGACTGCTGACATCAAGTTTTATTTTAGAACTGTTAGAACCTAAAGAGAACTTTCTCTTCAGTTGTTTTGATCTAAATCCCTTCATTCAGTTTGTTGTTCATTCCATTCTCAAACAGTATCTCGCCCCCACCCCCAACCTCTAACAAACACTTCCTGTTTACTTATGTAAAATCGGAAGTAAAAGTCAGAAATGCTTAGAGGACGATTAAAAGAATGAATGAAATAACAGGTCATATTTGCTTAAATCCTGGGGAAGAATTGTTCATTGGCTATACAACATTATGATAAATGATAAATCCACTCTCCTAGATATACATTAACCGAAAGATTTTTTCACAATACATAAACAGGGATAAGATCATTTTTACGATATATTATGCCTTTTGGATCAATTTTATGTAAATTATTCTGTACAACAGAAGGACAGAAGTTATTAATCAAAAAAGTAAATAAATCTGCTCGCATTCATCTCCAAATACTCTGTTGCTGTTTTTTTTTAAACTAATGTCTAATCGGACAGGTATAAATAACAAAATTTCAATTACTGTCAGTGGAAAATTTCATCGGAATTTTACTGGTTTGTTTTGTTCAATTTTATGCATTTGTGATACTCCTTATTTATGTGATCAAAAAAAAAAATAGAATAATGCCCGATTAGAATAGTTGTCAGATAGTGATTTATGATCTAGTGAAATTATTTTCGTGAGTAGTGAAAACAGTAGAGAAGTTTTTAATATAACTATGAATATTATAAGTGTAGCAATAATAGTAATGGTACGTTTCGAGTGCTAGTTCTCACGGATTTGATTAATTTCGGATTAGATGAGAAGTAGTGAAATCCATGTGCGTCGGTGGCATAGCGGTTAGGACGCTCGCCGACCATGCACATGGTCCGGGGTTCGATCCCCGCCGACGCACTCCTTTACCTCGCTAAGCCAGAAATAGTGCTGGTGAAGTGGAAAGGCTGGGTATGAGGCTAGCAACCTCATCTTGTAAAATAAACACTGCTACGGAAACTTCAAGCCACTAGCTTGAAGCCCTGTGTTCCACTGGGGAACGTGAAGGAAAAAAAGTGAAATCCAGGTATTACTAGGCAGCTGCTATACTCAGCATAAAGAACAAGATTCGGATTTTCAATACCGATGTCAAATCAGTTCAGCTGCCTTCGATAGCTTATTGTTAAGGATCAGATGGCCGACCAGAAAGAATCAAAAACAAGGAATTCTGCAGTGCAACGAACCTACCAAGAAGCTATCGGCCAAGATATCTACTGACGGTAATGAGTGAGATGGATTGGACACACGTTATTAATAGTGTTAAGTTACATCACGTGCTAGTCCATCGCTTGACTGGATCCTGAATGAGAAAAGGAGGGTTTGGCCTGGGTCCTAGGGATATATGGAAGAGTTCATGTGAGGAGAAGATGAGGGCTTATGGGGAAATTGTGTAGGCGGCTAAAGAAGACCTCAGAGAGCATGATTAAATTGAGCGTGCTACTGAATTTCTATGTCCAACTCCGAACCCCAGGGAATAATAATAGTAGTACTAGGCAACCGCTTTGTCCTAGCGTAGAAGTGTTTGGCAGCATGGATGTTACTGATAACACCAACATCATCTGAGTTAGTCTCATTAACAATAACAGACATTTTTAGTCAAGGAGTAAAGAAAAGATGATGAAAATTATGAATACATCCAAACATTTTTTAAATAACGTCAACTTTCATTACAAAGGGACTGTACAATGACTGTACAGTGTGAAAGTGATTTTTCAACATCACAGGTAGCCTCTTAATTATTGATTAACCGTATTGGCAACTTCAGATATAGGAGGTATGAAGATAGTAGACAGTGTTACTGTGGTGCTTAAAAAATTATCAGCAGTAGAAATTAGTCAATAAAACTTTTAACATAGACAAGACGGAGGTTATGAAAATAACCAACCAACAACAACAACAGCAGCAAGATCCAGTGCCAATCACCATCAACGGAAGGGATTTGAATGAGGTTACTTCATTCACCTATCTAGCCAGCATTTTCTCAACTACAGGCAGGTGGAACGGACGAGGATGTCAAATCGAGAATCGGGAAGGCGAGAAACACATTCATCAACCTGAATCCAATCCAATCTGGAAATCTTCGTCACTCACCATCAACAACAAAATTCGGGCTTTCAATACAAACGTCAAGTCAGTCAGTTCTTCTATACGCATCGGAAACTTGGCGGGTCACAAAGAATATTTCCAACAGACTATTACGGACCTTTATCAAAAACTGTCTTCGTTCTATACTGAAGATCAGAAGGCCGGAAAGAACAAGAACCAACAAGAAACTATGGGAACAAACGAAACAATTATGCAGGAGAAAGTGGAAATGGATTGAGCACTCGCTGAGGAGGCCGCTGGGTGACATCGCGCGTCAGGCCATAGCTCGAGTGGAACTTGAAATGGAAGCGGCGAGTGGGACGTCAGTGCAAGGGTGATATGGAGGAGATGGTGTGAAGAGGAGTTGAAACAGTATGGATTGACATGGACGTAGGTGAAAAGTACAGCAGAATACGGAAGCAAGTGGAGACGTGTAGTTGAAGCCCTATGTTCCACTAGGAACCCAAGGGAACAATAATAAAAATAAATGATAAAACTTTTACAGGTTGGCTGATTTCTTCAGCTGCCAACAAGGAACATAATTAGCAAAATGTTTGTTATGTCTTGTAGTTGTGTGAGAATAACGTTTCAAAAGAAACAAACAACCGATTCACCACCAAATCTATTATAATTTCAAGAGTATGTTGGTTACACATGAGTATTGCTATTTATTATCATATGCAGGGATGAATTCCCTTTTGATTCAACCTATAACATCCAGCATAGTGATACCTCTTGATTTTATGAGATGTCTCATTTGACAAGCCTTGAAGTTATTCAGATTTATCAGTACTTATCATAATAGATGAAGGAACAGTAACAGTCTTCATATTATCTCGAAACTGTATTTCTCAATTCATGTTCTGAAGTGTGACAGAGAGAATTCGTAAATATTAGGGGAAAAGATCTAGTTAGGGAGAGTGTTGGTTTTACTAGAATGTCAGTAAATTTTTGTTGTTTTAAGCACAGTGCGTGAAATGGTTGGTTATCTTCATTTTTATGCAATGACCTACTAAACTGTTAGGCGTTGGTTTGCAGGTCACATGTTGAGATACATGGGTCACTGGACTAGGTCCTAGGCGCTGAATGGTCAACGAGCTCACCTTGTAACTGGAAGGTCTTGAGTCTGAACCCCAGGGATGTGTACTAGGTAGGAGTCCAAAACTGGGACGAAACAGCTGTCGAGTACTACTATATTTTCAAATGCCTCTCTAACCAATGACAACTTGTGGCCAAACACATTACTAAATTATGTTATCTAATTGGGATTTCCAGTGTATATGTGAATGCAACGTGATTTTACATCACTAGTCAACTTTTTACTCCTTTTTAATACACTTCTTAAAAACACACTGAATTACTTAGGTGTTCACTGAATAGAGTGCTAGTCGAAGGTAAAAAACAAACGAAAATTTGGAATACGTATTTCGGTAGATCCTATCCTTATGCAGCACATTTTATTGAAAGTTAGGTGGAAAACTATATCCGAACCTAATTTTAACTGGCGGTGTTTTCCCCTTAGAAGTCGAAATTGTCTTTTATTTTGTGTTATTTATAGTTCCAGTCTTCTACTTCATGCATTTTGCAGGGAATAAAAGGAGTTCATTAAGGAAACCTCGCTGGTAGTTTAATTCTCAATAGGTTCATAATCTCAGTTCATACATGTCTTCCTCCTAAGAGTTAACTTAGTCACAAGAAACATGTAATTGGACACAGTGAGAAAAGGTAAAATTAAATGAACATGATGATCAAGTGTTGGTTTGCAGGGATTTGAATCATCACGACATCACTTTGAGAGCCATTCGAAAACTGGAGAGTACTAGACCTACATTTCATCCTAGTTTGGGGTTCTTCATCAGTCCTCACTGCCCGGAGTTCAGAACCAGGACCTTCCGGTTACAAGGCGAGCTTGTAGACCATTCAGTCACTGCGGCCTGATCCAATCGATGGCAAATTGCAACTCCTGCCAATTCATGATATATACAGCGCAAACACCAGCCAGTGTCGTTAGAGAATAACTGTTATCTTATCTGACTTGATGGACCGAGGTGGTTACGATATGTCACAAAAACTCTAGGTAACTTCTGTATGGAACCAGGATATAGTATTTCCTATGGTGTTATGTGAATATTTATAAGTGTGGTGAATGGTAGAGATCAGCCCCAAAAAGCATCGAAATCAAAATTAATTAACAAAAGAACTTATCCAATCACATTCTTCATGTTTCATAAGTTAAGACGGGTGCCATTTTCACTTCGTATGGCTCCATTTATTTAATTTAGTACACAAAAGATGATGTGTGGGCAGCTAACTGCTTCTTCAAACTTCTCAGAAAGGTATCACTTTGCTGTTAACAAATAAAATATACTAATCCATTGATCACTATTAAGCATTTAGATTGTTGTTATTAGATGGTTTCAGGCGATCAACAAAAACCCCACACCTCGTGTTTCATGCTAGTTGGCACTCAGCTGTCAGCAAGGCGTATCTGCAACCTCGAAGGAACTTATACCCCTGCCAAGATTCAAACCCGCTTCACCCAGTGCTGCAGTCAGAGACGTGGCCGCTGAACTATTCTGGCTTGCGACTGACCTCCTGTAGGATTGTATAAGACAAATGCCAGTAAGCATAAAATCTAGATTCAGTGCTTCCTGCTGATCGCCTACAACCATCCAATAACAACAATTCTGAGTGCACCATGATAGCGACCCGCCAAGCATGGTGGACACACCACAAATCTGACTGATAGAATTCAGTATTCAGCAAACACAGGGCTAGGCAAATGATACTAGCTAGTATCCAATCAAAGTAAACATTCAGATATTCAAAAGGTCTTCTTTCTTAAGCGAAATTCTCCTTCATAAAAACACTTTTAGTAATTTAAATAATCTTCCTTCTTGTTTTCACATTTTTTTTATTTCCAGAATATTTTGTAAATTTTAAATTTAGAAGATAGAATGAGTTAATTTAATGCATAAATATGACTAGAAAAACAAATATGAATAACAAAAACATTTTTATCTCTCTCTTCCATTTTTTTGTTAGAAACGTATACTGCTTACTTAATCAAGAGTGTCAAAAAAGCTTTTTTTTCTTATGAAAACTCTATTTAGTAAAACAAGTTTTTTTATAAAAAAAGTAGAAATGAAGCATTTCACCTGTCAGAAAAGCTAAAGCTATGTGAATTTACAGTGTTATGCAAACAACACTTGTTTTTGCAGCAATTATACTGTTCTGGTTGATTGTGATCTGAGTTTCAAAGAAGGGCTTAACATTGGGAGGGTTTATACATTGTCAGTATGTTTAAAATTTCAGTTTGGTTGTATTTTTTACCTTTTTGAAATCCACTATTAATGCTTTTTCTTTGTAAATCCATGCATAACCTGTGTAAATCGCTATTAAGTTATCGCATAAGTTATGGCAACTTTAGGCGTAGGAGACAGTCGTTTGCTACCTTAAGTGATCGGAAATAAAATATAGTTGGTTAGAGGTAAAGGGTCCGGTAGCATCGAAAATCTACTAAGCTTTATTCTCCATGATACTGCCATGTACTATTCGAAATTACAGTCACTGATTCAGTACACATTTTATTGAGTGTAGATAAATATAAATAATGAGATAAGTGATTCGGATGCAAATAGTAACAATGAAAAATGTAATATGATGTAAGAGTTCAGAGGTAATAGAAGAGTTAGAAGGGATTAAAAGATCAAAGGAAATTAAGTCGGTTAAAATGAATAAACAGTTTGAATATAAGGATAGAAACTGGGTACTGTGGTAAAGTATAATTCAATTTCACCAGTTCGAAACTTTGCAGTCTAAATCTTCCTTACTCTTCTGCTGTACTCTCCCCACTTCTCTTTTCCTTCTTCCTACATGACTAACCATCTTCAAATGACATTAATTTTGTCAAATATGCTGACAACCTGACTGTATTTTTGTCTGTCAAATGTCAAAGCGACTGCTCTAAACTTAATGGCTTTCTGCCAGAAATCAGCCAGTGGTCCAAGGAAAACGGTCTTACCCTAAACCCCTCCAAATGCCAAACAGTCAATTTCACCTTTAGGCATAAATCCGACCTAAACAAACTGGTTGGCTCTCACGACGCATGCAACATAGAAGGTACTGAAATAGAAACCAAATCGGAAATTATATACCTAGGCGTCATTCTCTCTGCTGATCTCTCCTGGTCTTCTCATATCTTAGCGATTTCTAAGAAAATATTCCGTCTTACCTTCTACATCAAGAAGTTAAGACATTCTGGTATAACCCAACCCTTACTCCTACAATTCGTTAATTCTCGCATCCTGCCTATTACTCTCTATTGTTACCCCTTAGTTTTTCCTGGGCTACTGAAAAAAGACTATAACATTTTACGCAGGATGTTAAATGTTGTTAGCAGGGTAAGCAACGTGCCACTTAACCAGCTTGCTAACATTCTGGTTGACAGGCACATGGACTCATGTGAAAAATGGGCCAAATCCATTTTATCTAACTCACATCACCCAATTCACTCACAACTCTCCCCCTGCATCTCATCAGGTAAAACCAGAAGTCAATATAGAAAACTATATGCTCGCACCAGCAAGTACAAAACTCAACCATACCCTACTTAGCTCGTGTACTGTGCGATAAAGAAAGCATTAGGCGTGACACCTATAATTCATTAAATAGTCAGTAGAACAACTGGATCTCGTCTTTCCAACTCATATCATTTATAGGTACAACATTTTCTTTCTTTCTTTTACTTTTCTCTCTCTTTTTCTGTTATGTGCTGCTTTGTTTCTTTCTCTCGCTTACGCCAGTAAATATGATAGCACCTACTTTTCTAACACCTTCAAACACGGTTCAACTTTGGCTTTGCTACCGACATGCCAATACGTTGCTTTCATAATGAACTGAGATTTCTTTAATCTATGTAGAATTCTATTTATTGATAATGCACTAGCTGGATGCAATACTGTAGTAAAAATGCTAAGAATTCCATTCTGTCTCACATGTACTATTTTGGAATAAAGCAAATCATTTTTTTTTTTATCTCTTACATAATACCACATTTTCGATAATTGTTCTGTACATCCTGACTAAAACTCATTCATTATTTTATTTATCTGATTGTGTAACTGCAACACACTTATTTAACTTGTCTGAAGTGCAAATATTGGTCTACAGATGTTAGGCAGCTGGAGTCATTCAGCTTGGTGAATGGGGTATTCTAAAGTACTTAGCATGTTGGGCTATGCTCACATTTTATATTTTACTGATATTATTACTTATTTTATTCCTTCGCATCCTGAGTAGAACACAGGGCTTCAAGTTTGAGCTTTCAAGTAGAACTGGTGTTAATTTTTTTTACGTGGTGAGGTTGCTAGCCTCACACTCAACCTTCCCTCTATATCGGGTTTACAATTGGCTAAAAAAGGTTTACGGGTGAATTGGTCGACGCCTGGATACCGAATCACGTGTTTGGTTAGTGAATATTATACAAGTGAACCACTGATGCTTACATTTCCGTATACTGTTTTTTTTCTTTCACTTTCCCAGTGGAACATAGAGCTTCAAGCTAGTGTGGCTTGAAGTTTTTGTAGTAGTGTTTATTTTACAGGGTGGGGTTGCTAGCCTCATGCCCAACCTTTCCTCTTCACCAGCATTATTTCTGGCTTAGCGAGGTAAAGGAGTGCGTCCGTGGCCGGGGATCGAACCCCGGACCATGTGCATGGTCGGAATGACTACTAAATATGATGGAATGAGCAACTTCCAGAGCAACTGAGAAACGCCAAAATCCACAAGTTATATAATTCTAAGTAGGTGTTATTGTTTACTGTGTATACATATCTCAAACTTATCTTGTGTACTTAAGTGAGGCATTTCTGTGGAAGGACAATAGTGTCAAAAATAATTCTGATCGAATGAACAGCGTTTGCCATCCTTACATTGGGAGGATTTCACTATTATTATTATTTCCTTTAATTCCTCGAGGAACATAGGGCTTCAGCCATGCGTCTCCATTGCGTTCGGTTCTCTGCTGTAGTTTTCACCTGGCTCCAAGTCTGCCCACACGCTTTCAATTCCTCTTCACATGATCTCCTCCAGGTCACCCTTGCACTGACGACCAACTCGCCGATTCCCTTTTGGGTTCCACTTGAGCAATGGCTTGTCTAGTGATGTCATTTGATGGTTTCCTCAGAGTGTGGCCAGCCAATCCATCTCCATTTCTTCCTGCCTATTTGTTTCACGATCGGTTCCTGGTTGGTTCGCTCCCAGAGATCTTTGTTGCTGATCCTCTCCGGCCATTTGATCTTGAGTATTGAGCGAAGGCATTTGTTAATGAAGGTCTGTAGCTTGTTTGAGCTGCTCTGTGTGACACGCCAAGTCTCTGATCCGTATTTCACTAAATGAGCTTTAAATCAGTCACTAATTTTTCGCATTAAAAACACAAGATCCACATCACATTACTTTGTGTAATAGAGGACGGTTTTTGTAACTGACTGACAAGATGCTTAGTTTAGGCAGCTTCTGTTTTTAGACTAATGGTTGCAGCTGATTTGATTGTTTGTCAAAAGAATGAATCAAATCCTGTCCATTTGAATCCTGTGACAAGTTGAATTTTTACGTTAACCAACAGCTATCTGAAATCGGTTCACAACTGTTTTTACTTTTTACCCGCTGAATTAATAACTGACAGTGCGCTAATGAATATGTCCCAAAACTTGTTAATGGGACAGAAATTGACAGCTGGAGTAATATTTATATTATTAAACCACAAGTCTATAATTATACTTACAAAAATATTTTAATTTATTATATTACTATATAACAGTGTGCGACTTCATCAAAATAAAATTTTATCCATAATGGGAAAATATTTGGAGTTTAAAACTAGACGGAACTAAGACATGCAACGTCTATTTTATTTTCTATAGTTTTGGTTTGTAAGGATTAGTTATGTTTTACGAGTTGATCACGGACTGATATCAGTTAGAGGACCATTGAAAACCAGGGAGTACTGGACAGCTGCTGTTTCATCCTAGTTTGGGAATCATCGGCAGTACGCACCCACTGGGATTCGAACCCAGGACCTTCCGGTTACAAGGCAAGCTCGGATACCATTCAGCCACTGGGACCCGATTCAATGGCTCATGAATTCTAACTTCTACCAATTCGTGATTTTAGCGCGACCCCAACTATTGTCGTTGGTGAGACATCCATCCACACACGTGACTTCTAATTGGACCTCACTGGTTACGACTTCTCACTAGAACTCCAGGAAGCTCCAAACTCTAGCAAGTCTATTTTATTTTCTAACAATGAAAAATTAATTTGGTTAACGGTGATTACCAATGGAATCCACATTGAGTATTTCATCCTATCTGGGGCTCTTTGTCTGAATGTAGCTGCTATCCCCAGTGAGTGATATTGTCACCAATGACACTAGAACCCAGTACCCCTACATTCACTTCATATCAAAGCTTTATCCACTAGAGAACTTGGGTTATCTCTTGTGCAAGAGGTGTCAATTCTGACTTTCTTTTTCATTGAATTAAGCAAAATAGGGTGTGCGGACAGATGCTAACCAACAACATTGGCTTGATTTGTCATAGACTCGTAGAAGTTAAAACTCATGAACCAATTGATTCTGTCCAGTTTGCTGGTTGGCAGTGTGTCCGCCTTTTAACCTGAAGGTTCTGGTTTCGATTTTCAGCTAATTCGTTGTTGCCCACCGATGATATTTCCAATTAAGACGAAACAGATGTTCAGTACTTCCTCGTTTTCAATAGCTCTTTAAATGCTACCAGTTCAGAGGTGAAATCCAACTTAGAAGATCATAATTTCTCGATTCGAAATAACGAAAGGCAGTAATACGTTCATTTGATTTCCTTTAACAGAATTCATTTACAAGAGAGAATATTTGAGATCCCGATTTTTACTTTTAAAATATGACTTTCCCTTTATAAAATTATATTTGTAAAGTCTCAGCGATATTGAAATGAGTAATTCCAACGTTTCGTTTAACAATCTGGTCCGAACCTCTTCAGGGAAATTAATTGAAATTAACATAACAGAGATTTATATATAAAAGGAACATCTATTGTTTTTGAAACTTTGTCCAATCATGAGCCATGAAACAGGCATCAACATGCATAATAAACAAAATTGTATGAACTGTGATCAAAATTTGACTTCAGACTTTCAAAATTAGTAAACAAAATTGTATGTTTCTTTATAAAAGGATATCTCTTGTTTGAACAGACGTGAAGGTGTGATGTTAGCTGATGCATGGCAAATCCAGACTAATAAATAAAATTGGATATGTATCAACAACTAGTCACACTTGGTCAAATTCCCGATTATCCACGTCTTCTTATGGAGAGAATAACAAATGTTTTGTGACTGTTCACCCAAGCACACATACACACACCATTGTATACTGCATATACACATATATTTTAACAAAAGTCTGAGGTCAAATTTTGATCACAGTTCATACAATTTTGTTTATTATGCATGTTGATGCCTGTTTCATGGCTCATGATTGGAAAAATTTTCAAAAACAAGAGATGTTCCTTTCATATATATAAACCTCTGTTACGTTAATTTCAATTAATTTCCCTGAAGAAGTTCGGACCAGATTGACGAACGAAACGTTGGAATTAATCATTTCAATTTCGCTGAGATTTCACTAATATAATTTTATAAATTGTCTACTTCTCACTCGGTGCTCAACTGTTTTTCAACTATCCGGTCAAATCTTTATCCCAGTTCATATGTATGACTTTCCCTTTTTAAAGTATTTGTTTTTTCCACGTTAAATTTTCCTTGTTATTTATACAGTTTCTCGGGAACTTATTAATCATTCAAACTGTTCATTGTTAATTTCAAAATGTGTACAATTTACTAAAACTGGACAAAACACTTACCCGATAGGCCAGACGATAAGGACAATTCTTGCCAAATCCTACTGGTGGTTCCATGTTCCTCAGCATTTCATAAACATCACGATGATGAATAAGACCCCTATATGATAGAAAAAAGAAAATAACCAATTATTTAAATTCTCAATTTGTTAATTACACTGTTCTAGGTAATGATCTACCACACCTTCCTTTGGAAAACAGAATGATTATTCAAATCACAATATATATTATCTGATTGATACTGTTAATTATAATCGAGACAGCAAGTATAAATACATAATGGGGTATACTGTTGGTTGATATTAGTAGTTTAAAACTGCTCACACCGGTAGTTATTGCTTCCTAAACAAACTGAAGTAATGTAAATGATGCAGTTTCACCCATTCAGGCCAGGTTCATTAGTGGTGTACCCGTTTCGACTCACCTCAGAAGGTTGAATCAATTCAAGTCAACAGTAATCTGGCTGATTTCTATTAATTGTAAAATGATATTGTTTTTACTGGCTTTTATATAGACAGACAAATGGTGTTACTGTGGGTTCACCAGTCTCCCCAATATTCGCTGACCTTTCCATGAATAGATTCGAAAATAACATCTTTCAAGCATCCTCATTCCTAAAATATGTTTAAGATATGTAGATGAACTTTTGTAGTTCTAAAACAAAATCTACACAATTCATTCCTGGAGAAAATAAACTGTGTATCTCCCAGAATCCAGTTTACTTCGGAAGCAGGCAGAATTAGACGTCGGTGAACTACCATTTCTAGACTGTCTAGTCAAGAGGAGGGAAAACGGACATTTTAGTATATCCATATTCAGGAAGAAAACCCACTCCAATAAATATTTAGACTTCAAATCATCACACCCCATATGCCCAAAGATTTCAGTTGTTTCAAGTCTTCCTAGACGAGCACACTTTCTGATGACCAACGAGAAAGAAAAAGAAGAAATATCAAACATTACTGAAACTCTCAAGCAAAACAGCTACCCAAAAAACTTCATCAACAAAATCAACACAGACACTAAGTATGGCTGAAAACGCATTCCGAAAACGTGAACCTCAACAGTTGTCATTCCATATAGAGCAGAGACGTATCGTCAGACGATATCAGAAGAGTACTCAATAAGATCGACATCAGAGTTTTCTCCAAAACATCAGACACACTTCAAAGCAACCTTGTCCATATAAAAGACCAAATCCCTAAAGATTCACTATCTAATTGTGTCTATAAAATAAAATGCTTGGAATTTTATGCGACATACATCGAACTAGCATCACAATAAATCAAAATCAGAAGAAATGAACACTGTAGGGTATCTGTTCAATTGCCGAGATATCCAGTTGAACTAGAAAAACTTGAAAAATCATCAGCCATAGGACTACACGCCATAGAATCAGGCCACAAAATTGATTTTGACAGTATTGAAATAATCCAGAAAAAGCACTTCAGAAATCACAAGGAACGTCTAATATCAGAAGCACTTCATATCAAGTGGAATCCAAATTGCCTGAATAGGAATGATGGACTAAATCGGAATCTGACCTGGTTACAACACCTCCTTCACCCATGAAGTGACAAAACCAACACGAATGTGATAAGCGAGTTCACTATGTAAACACACACTGCTTTTATAATTCTACACACTGACCAAATCCAACAATCTACACTTCGTCTTGTTATCTTTACCCATTGGTCAACTTGACAACGAAAAGTGGCCCCAGACTGACGAACGATGATCAAGTTAGTAAACTTTATTTTGATATCATAACAGATGTACTATTACCTTTGTTATTTAGTTTAGTGATCTTCATTGTTATTTTGACTTTCAATATGTCCCTTTAACTTGACCTAAGTCTATTTTCTCACCTCTTAACTCTTTGTTATATGTATGCTGAGATTTTGTAAATTCCCGTTTAATAATACTTTGATAAAGCCATTAGCATTAAATAGCGAAACGTCAGTAAAAACAATATCGTTTTGTTTTTCATTCATTGGGAAATACAAAAACCTTTATTATAGTGAATTTCATATACCCAATGCCCATTTTTTTTCAAACTGTTAAAAGTGAGCTTGGTTTGGACATTTATAAATACAAATGACAGTTGTGAAAAGTATTAAACGCGATGTTACCGTTGAAATCAATCATTCATGTTCTGAATCAGTTATGAAGACATTCAAACTACTAATAGTTTAGCGAAAGCTAATTATCAGCCTTACTACTGGTCGGCTACAATTCTTGGAGATACACCCTTATGCGTTCATCTACTTTCATTAGATAAAGACGGCAAATAATACATAAAATTCACAAATACTAATTTACACATATGTATTTCATAATAAGCTTGATGAGACCTATATGAAGCGAAGCTTCAAACATACGGCATCATGCCACAAGTAGTCGATTAAAACTATGCTGGAAATTTGTATTAATGAACTTAATGATAATTACATCTATAGATTCAGATATTTTGAGCTTGACTACACTTATGGGTAAAATCTGTGACTACTCAAGGTGCACGTGTTAATCAGGAAACATCCTCTCAACTGGAATCATCTATAATACAGATTTCGACTAATTACTTTTCAAGTCATGCTTAAAATTGTGGTTAAAGTGCCGCTGAAATATCTTCATCAAATAATATTAACTGACGAGAGACTTTCAATTCTATTTTACTGAAGTTTTCCGCTTTTTTCAAGGTATCTAGTAAAAGAATGCATTTGTTAGCGTATAGTTTTATTAGGCCTTGCTGATGAGCATTCACTTGTCAATTTAACGCTTTCAAAACTTGTGATATAATTATCATAATTACGATTACTTCGAATAATATCTAGAAAGTATCGCATTCTTCGAATTTTCACTTGATTGCTTGTTTTTGTACTGGACTTTGTCTTCACATGAATATGATAATGTGAGCAACTACCGATAAAATAGAAAGTGTTTCTCTCCACTTAAATTCGTTCTAAAAATTGTTGAAAAACCTCTAAACAAAGAGCACACTGGATTTTCCGCTTGAAATTAAGTAATACTTATATCTTTAATCTATTCAGCTACGCTTTAGCTAATTCATAATTCTCTAATGATTGAAATCTCTTTCGTGTCATTATCGGTAAATAAAAAGAAACAAATACGTCATGACATACACTGTTAGTCACTGGTGAGACTCCCACAGCCAGGTATCAAAGCTCGGATAACAACAAATCATATCTTTCATCATTCTGACTGCAAATTTCGTGAATATCACAGAGGCGTTCGGGGTAACTACAACCCGTATGGATATTTCCTGTTAATACTAGTATTCTAGACATATTACTACACGTCATGTTAAAATTTATGGTGTTACTGTTACTTCGGTGACAGAAATGTAGGCAGTTAAGATGTTGAACATGACTTTATTACACTTAGTGATACAACAGGTCTGAATATGAAGATCACTAAGAGCTATGGTAAATCTTCCTCTGCCTTGCTCGCTGAGGCTGTAGTCCCTCAACATGCTGTTCCTTCTCTTTTCCTTTTTTCCTTCTTCTTGGATAACATGCTACTTTCAGAAGAAAACTACTTCGCTAAGTACCCTGATGACCTGACTGTCTCAGTGCCAGTTGCGCCCCAATCTGACTATTCCAAACTTAATAGCCTTTTGTCGTACATAAACCAGTGGTCTAAGCTAAATGGCCCCACCTTAAGTCCTTCTGAATGTCAGACCATTAATCTGATCTACAAGAACTGGGCCGTTCACAAGATGATTGTATCTTAGATGGCATTGGAATATAAAGTAAGTCAAGCACAAAAACTTTGGAATAGTTCTATCCTCTGACCTTTCTTGGTTATCCCATATCTTGTTGATTTCTAAGAAAATGCTCCGTCTAGCTTACTGCATTAAGAAGTTGAGACAATCAGGAATCACACAGCCTCTACTTTACAACTTGTAAACTCTTGCATATTACCTATAGTACTTCACTATAGTATTTAGTCTTCGCAGGTCTACTCAAAAAGGGCTTTGTCATTTTTTTCAGGGTATTAAAGATTGTCAGTATGGCAAGTGGTGTACTACTAAGTCAGCTTGTTACTACTACAGTCGACAGACACTTGACCTCATGTGAGGAGTGGTCTGAATCGATATTGTATCAAGGATACTTTGAAATTATATCATACAGTTTTTCTGACTTACGGTTTATAAACTTTTGATAAATGTGTAGAGGGTCAAAGGAACTAGCCAATTCAGTTAAACCTCAGTCATTTCTCCTTCAGTAAATAATTTTTTATCCGTGCTGAGTGAACCACATTGAGGAATTGGAGTTTCTAGGGATAAGACTGCATTTGCTGCGATGTGCTGTGTCTATGCATCTTTATTTTCTCTTTATACTAACGCTAACAAATACATCCTAGCCCAGCCTTAATTACCATGTACTCCCTTCACTTGTTGGGGAGGTTTTAAGAGCAGCCAGGTCACCGGATTAGGTGTAACAGGCTAAAAGGTTGATAAGTAGTGTGGCCAAAGGTCAGGTCTAGCAAGATAGATGGCCGCACAACAGTCATGAGCGTTATTTCTAGTTGAAGCCAACTGAAAATGGTTTAACTAGAGCAACTAACTGGCTTCCTAGAAATGCTCATGTAGATCAATCTATGTATATATGTGAATTATATTTTTCAAATGTGTTGTTTGCGTGGATTTGATTAATTCAGAGGCGTATATCCTTATGAAAAGGTGACGCTGGAGATTGATAGATACCAGAAGAATGTTCTTTCCTGTTTGAGACAGTCCAGCAGTGCATACATAAGATTTAGCCACAGGTGGAACCTTGTGCAGGTGGTCATAAAATTGATTTTTCATCTACTCACTGAATCGGGATCAAGTGGCGTCTGAATTCTAATTTCTTTTAATTTGAAACATGACCCTCCCCCTCACCTGATATCTACGGTGAGATAACACCTTTTCGGATAAAACATAACTAACTTTTTTGCAGTTTCACATTTACTTACTTTGCTCCAGGATCGTATTCAGCCCAAACACGCACAAATTCATCAAGATGATGTGGACCAAGTATAGAAGAATCTCTGGTCAAATAATCAAAATTATCCATAATAACAGCTACGAATAAATTCAGCATGATAAATGAGCATAAAAAGTTGAATGTTGCAAAGTATAAGTATGTATAGGAACTTCCACATGATTCTCCAGATCCTTCACATTCTTTACCGGCTGCACAGTCCAGCATAATTTCTTGCCAATTTTCACCAGTTGCACATCTAAGAAACAAAAAAACGAGAATTTAAAACAGTAATGTCTACAGTTTATCATATCTATGAATGTGAATGAACATAAAATAAGATTCAAATGTTAGTATCGAATTTCAAGAGAATGAAGCCTAACTATCGTTGAACATGTGAGACGGCTCAGCACGGATGGCTCAGCTAAAATGACCAGAAAACAAGTTTTCAAGCATTGGTATTGTAGGGATCTTGTTTGATTGGATGGAGGGTTTCATGATGAGCTGACATCAGTTAGCGAAACACTGGAAAACCTGGGAGTACTGGACAAATGTTTCGTCCTAGTTTGATACTCTTCATCGGTACACATCCACTGACAGTGTTCGAACCTACCACCTTCTGGTTACAACGCGAGCTCGTAGACCATTATTTACTGTGACTCGATCCAATGGCCCATGAATTATAACTGATGTCAGCTCATGATGAAATGCTCCATCCAGTCAAACAAAATACCTTAAAAAATACCTAAAAATCTCACTTAACTAAATGTATCATTATTTCTTTCTTTTTCCAATGAAGACCTGAATATATATATATGTATAAGAAGATTTTCACGAAGAGAAATCTTATAATTTCACTGTTTCGGTAAAGTGTCATCGGTCACGTCAACTGTCAGCTAAGTAATTTATAAAGTCATCCCTTTGGGGAGGATTTGTGAAACGACTGTTTAGCTCTACAGTTTTTGTGATGTTGTTCTATATATTTAGTTCACAGAAGTATCTTTTTTTTATTGACTTAGAAGAAAAAGAGGCATTCAGTGAAGAGTAACTATTTCATTTATTTTTAAAAAATCATTCATTGAGACTCTCTCTACTCCTGAAGACAGCTTTTGTAAATGACACGATTTCGCTACTATCGATGTGTACCTCCTAAAATTCAATGTATATTCTCTTTTTATGTAAGGTTTTTGCAAAACATCTGACAGATAGAACGGCCATCACTTATCTAACACAGAATGTAACGAAATTGTTACTTAAAACAAAAAATTAGGTACAAGTATGAAGCTGATAGAAACGTACTTATTCATTAATTTCACCTTAGATTTCATCAGAAACCATCACCAGTAAGAGAATTACTGAAAACCGTGGAGCACTGGAAAGACATTTCACTCTAGTTTGAAACTCCTCAACAGTGTGAATCCATGACCCAACCAGCGATAGAACTCAAAAATTTGAAATAGAGGAGCCAGTTCGTTGACTATTGGGTCCTTGGGTCGGATTTATTGACTCTCTGACCAATGTGATCGATTAGCATTCATTCCCCTCTGAGATGAAGTGAAGGAATTCATAATTCAAAGGTTTAGTCGATTGTCAGAAAGTGGGTTTGCACTGTTCAAGAGTCCCAAACTAGTATGAAATATCTGCTTATTGCTCCGTGGTTTTCGATTATTATCTAACTGATAGTACTTTCTTATGAAATCCATGGTGAAGTTAATCCCACTCCCCGTAAAACCCATAATTAATTAATTCGTATGATTGAATTTGTATTTCCCGCTATTTGATAATACTGTACTAAAATGCTCTGTCTCTGTTTATATGTAGACTTGAATTTAACATTCTCATTTCGTCTAATTTGGGGCTTTTCAGCTGCAATCCATCGTTCATCGTTCCAAGAACCAATCTTTTGTCCACTAGGTGACTAATGGCTGAGTTCAATTTCCACTTAGAATGCTATCAGTCACTGGGGATGTAGGTATGTACAGACTTAGAGCCCCAAATGGAACGAAATACGCTAGCCACAATCAACTAAATAACAATCAAATATTAAGAAGACCAACAGTATTGTATTTCAAACTGTAATTCTGATATGTAATTCACTTTGGACTTTTCCGTTTACTGATTAGACTGAAGTGGTCAGCCTCAGGTTGAAATACCGGCTACGTATACAGATGCCTTAACGATGTCTGATTGTTGAACTTGAAGTACATTGATGGATGGTGAATAGTGATGGAATTCAGGATGTGCATTTCGTCCTACTTGGAACTGGATGATCAGATGTACCTGCATTCTCCAGTGAGTGATGGTGTTTCCACCGAGGCTAGAACACACTACCCATGGTTCAATACGCCTAAGTGTTATCCACCTGACCACTTGGTCCGCAAGAGCCACCTCTTGTGCAAATATGACAAAATGCACATCCCACACATTCCATCAGTAGTCACCAGTTCACTTCAAATTAAATAATCAGACATTGTCAGAGTATCTGCACAGGGCGCTGACATGCCAACCTCAGGCCGAGAGTGAATGAAATAATTGTACAAGAGGTGGCTCTTGTGGACGTAGTTATCTAGTGGATAACGCTTTAGAGTTTGATATTACGGGTAGTGGGTTCGAAACCCGGTGGGAATAATATCACTCAATGGGTGGGGTGGGGTGAGGTTACTTTCAGTTGACAAGTCCTAAACAGGATGGATTCAACTACCAGTCACCATCTATCAATTTATCACATGAAGTTCTGATAATTGTCAACAAAGGTTTCTTATGCGTATGAATGTTTCCTGCCAGAACAAGGAAATCACTCTGAATGATTCAAAGCAGTCAAGGACAGTTGTGCATAAAAACACGGTGTCTATATATTTAGTCAAAATATTTACGTTGCTCATAGGATTTTTTGTTTATTTTTCTTTCTTGTTTTGATAATGATCTGCCTCTTATCATTACTACTGTGTTATGATAGCATTTAGGTGAAATGTTTTACAGTTATACTTTAACATTGTAAATCGTGTTTTGCAGGATATGATTTTTAAGAAGACATAACATAACATAATCTAATAGTCTTTTTCTTCTAAAAGTCGTATTACTACTACTTTTATATTATTTTTGCTCCAACTCACTTCCTGTGCTATTTCACTTGAACTTCCTCTAGAGTTTTAACATTTATAGAGAATATTTTATATGGCTGTGAGATAGCTTATCTCATCTGTATTTTGCAATGCTCCGTTTGTTATAAGTAGTGTACGCGTCATCGTTTTCATTCTATCGTGAGTTGGACAAATTCTTGAGGACTCTTGGGTTTTTGAACAAACGTTTTCAACAAGGAGATATCTCTTACCCCTTAGAATTTCATCATTTGTTATGCAGTAATATGAGAAATTTAGAAGTTGTATCAAAATAGGGACTTACTAGGAGTTAATCATGAAGTTAGGTATTAGAAGATAAAAGTGCTAAAGAAAAGTGTTTGTCTAGTTACCTAACAGCTAAGGAGGGAATTTTGAGAAAGTGTAACCGGGATTTTTTTTATCCTTCACGTTCCCCAGTGGAACACAGGGCTTCAAGCTAGTGGCTTAAAGTTTCTGTAGCAGTGTTCAGTTTAGAGGATGGGGTTGCTAGCCTCATGCCTAACCTTTCCTCTTCACCAGCATTATTTCTGGCTTAGCGAGGTAAAGAAGTGCGTCGGCCGGGGGTCGAAAACCGGACCATGTGCATGGTCGGCGAGCGTCCCAACCGCTATGCCACCGACGCAGTAACCGGGATAAAGAAATTAATTTTATGGATCGAGTTTCTTAAATGCATAAGTCGAAAGACAATATTCAAGATGAATTTCCAGTCAAAGACTAAAGTCAGTCGTTAGGTGTGGAAGGGAAATGAACTAATATTATGCACCACAGGGAGCTGATTCAAAAGTTTAGGGGATTCAGGAGAGGGACATTGAATGAAAAGTCTTTTCTGTTTGGTAAAAACTAAAAATCGCAAACCGGATTTGGAGAGTTCTCAGTTTGCAAAATTAATTTGTCATCTGCACAGTTTGAGGTGAAATTCTCCCGTTGTTTCCTTTGGTATGAGTGGTATGACACTACTCATCCGGTCAATCAGTAGTATAAGGCTTTAAGGAACCGGAGAGTGACGTTTCCTTGGAATTTATAATTAAGGTAGGGAAATTTGAGTTTTAAACTTTTGAATTACACATAAATTTCATTATCGCTGCTTTCAAGAGACTCTGTAGGACTTTCTGTAAGGCTTTCCATAAGAGTCCAAGATGATTCAGGCATTTGAAGTTTGTGTGATATCTACTGATAAAGGTGAATAGAGATTTGTGATTATCGAGTCAGGTGACATTCGTGATGATATTCGACTAACAAAAGCGTACTATGACTAATGTTGTCACTTCTAACCTCCGTCTTCTTATTCTGTGGCTTAGTGAGGATATTTAATTACTTAAGCTTAAAGGTCCTATCAAATGAATACATGTTGACAGAATACGTCTGAGCATAAAGCAATGAAACAATATTCTTGACAGGATTCAAGGGTTACAGCCGTCTCTAAAAGTATTTCATGTTCATTCACTAAAAATTAATGTAAGAGTTTGAAATACATTAAAAATTGTCATTATTACAGAGTTGGTGCAAAACTGTTTCAAAAGCTGGCGCCATATTGAGTTTATATATACGGGACAAATTCAGAAACTGTGCTGAAAATTATTTATTTTGTTGGAGAGTTCCAAAATTAACTCAAAGTAAAAGTTGGCAACTTTGAATTTTAATTTTTATTACCCCATACTTAACCGTGAAAGATGGTCCTAACAAATTATGCAACTAACATTTACCTTACAGAGGTAAATATTAGCAACATCATGAGTCTACTAATCGTGAATGAAAATCCCATAAATTTCTGAATTTCATGTATAAATTTGGGGTAAAAATTTTGATTGCATAGAAATATAGATTCCCGAAACTTCAATTAGCCCTTGACATTATGAATACAATTCTAATAAAATGTTGGAGAAGAATCCTCTACGAGACATTTACCTTTTCGAAACGCTATCCTATAATATAAAGTCGATCAAACTCTGTTGTAGGTGCATTATTGGAAGATTCCTAATAACTACCAATAAGTAGGCGATTTAAAATATTCTATCCTTCTGTATAGTGGTGTGAAAAACTTTAATCATGACCTAAACGAGAAGAGGATATTTGCCTGTTAAATCTGTTTACTTTTCAAATATCTAAATGGAAAGTTTAAATATTATACTTCTTGATGTGGTTGTGTTCTCTGAGTTTTCATCACCCTACTGGGTGACATCTTCAGCGCATATTTCAATTTGAAGTGAGCTTTTGGATTTCTCCACGAGTTTATTAATCATCTCTCCCGGTGACCTTGGACAAGATTGGTTGTTTTTGTGTTTCCACACCTTCTGGGTTACTTGTATTGTCACCCATTGTTTCTTTGACTTGAACTTTGACCCTTTGTGAGTGAGGTTTCTTTCTTTTCGGTTGATAAATTTTGTCTATCTCGATGTGTCTATTGATTGATGATTCACTGGAATGCCAAGCTTCTAAAAATTCTCTAGCATTCTTGTCAAAAGACATGATATCCACTCCCTTATATCACTACATACAGACAAGCACGGACATCAATTTGACTGGGACAACGTTAAAATATTAGACAGAGGAAACAACAAAAATGCTAGAGAATTTTTAGAAGCTTGGCATTCCAGGGAATCATCAATCAATAAACACATCGAGATTGACAAAATTTATCAACCGATAAGAAAGAAATCTCACTCACAAAGGGTCAAAGTTCAAGTCAAAGAAACAATGGGTGACAATACAAGTAACCCAGAAGGTGTGGAAACACAAAAACAACCAATCTTGTCCAAGGTCACCGGGAGAGATGATTAATAAACTCGTGGAGAAATCCAAAAGCTCACTTCAAATTGAAATATGCGCTGAAGATGTCACTCAGTAGGGTGATGAAAGCTTCGCAAATTAACTATCCAGGTCAGGGAACACAACCACATCAAAACCATCCACCTGAGCTACAAATCTTCTCTATCATATCTTAATATTATACTTCATTCTCATTAAATCTCAACTTTGCCAGTTACAGCTGCTATCTTCACTATGAATATGATGAATTTTGTTGCTCTAGGTGAGGTTGTGACTTCTCACCTCAGAGGAACCCCAAACTATGATGAAACAGCTGTCCTTTACAACCAGAACTGACATTGGTTTCTGATGAAATCTACAGTGAAACTTAGCAAAGTCACTATATAACATGAAATTCCACCTTAATGGTAGCTGCATGATGAATCTACTTAAGTTCTAATAAATAAAATATTTCTGGTGGAGACTTTCATATCGGATGTGAAGTAGGAGCTCATCATTGCCATTTGATTGACATTGGCACTGCATTTTTCATATAGCTTGATTCCACATAGTATTTTTGGTAAAACTGTGGACTTTTCAGCATCTGATATCGGTAACCCAACTTTAGCAAGCTAACCATTCATATCAGGTGTGCGTCGGCCAGGAATTGAACCCCGAACCATATGCATGATGGGCGAGTGTCCTAACCGCTGTACCACCAATGTACTGTATTTCTGGTAGAGGTCAGAATTCACCGGTCATCGGGTACTGAAGGTCGTCGATGCACTTTGTTGCAGTCATACCTAACTTACCTATAGGGACACAATGACTTGAAGGTAATTATGTGGGCAGCGAAAGACAAAATATCATTACTTTCATCACGATATTTTCAGATCCTTATTCTTTCTGCTGATCTGTGAATGCAGGAAATTGTTTTACCTGATCCCTGAAATCAAATCCTCTTTTGACCTCATATTACGTATTTCATTAAATTTCATATCTGAGCATTCTTCATCTGTAAGTGAAAGAATATGAACATCTTACGGTGTTCACTTCTTCCTGCATACTTTTAAATGACCCCAGTAAAACTTGTCCATTCTAAAATTATGATTGTCATCATACTAAGTTTTCATTCATTCAACCCTCCTTTCCATTTCCTGTTTTCTTTTAAAAATATCATTAAGCTACTTAATTCACTAACGAAGTTCATATTCGTTTGTCTTATCCCCCTCCCAAAATAAAACACTAAGTAGGACAAGTTTTTACCGTCCACTATAAATGCTTTATACATTAAGTCAGTTTCATTTCACCGATGTATGAGCTGCTAAAAGGGGAAATGTATTATGTTTAAATAGCCTAAGGCTAAGAAATTTTACAAACCATTATCAGTACAATAATTGTGTTTAGTGAAACAGGAAATAGAATGAAATATACATGTTGTAAATATCTAAGCGTATCCTGGCAACCTAGGTTAATAATGTTTGGTAGTGTACTGAAATAAATGATTACGTAAGATGGTGAATAGAGTTGTTTTTTGAAATAGGAACAAACGCATGTAAAACAATTAACTATCTTTTGAATAAACACGCACATAGGAATATAGAAAAATTTATTTTTGGTATAGAAGTGATAGTTAACGAATTTGAGGAAGTGACGCTGAACTTTTACTTGCTCATTATTACAGCAGCTTTATCGTCGCCTTTCAGTTGAATTCACAGTTGTAGTCTTGTGGTTTTATTGGCTTATATGCACTACTTATTCGAAGAACGACATACATATATATGGATCCAACCGACAAATCGTCAGCAGGACTGAACACCCATCCTCACGTTGAGTTAACTAGACTCTAATAAGTGCGAGATCAGGCTCATAATACACAGTCTCCGTGGATAAAGTTAACCTGACAACAGGGACAAATCCAGGTAGTCCCGTACACCCCCCTGTTGGAAAGATTATGGACATTTAACCGAGTCATAGTTTCTCTTTGAAAACATATGAAAACTAGGTATCCTAGAGTTTTATTGATGCCTGGAGACTCTAAACTGAATAAATATTTATATACCAATATGTAATGTTCCCACTTCACGTCATGGAAGTGAAAACTAAAACTCTAGAAACAAATTTCCTCAAAGATGTTCCTTATTTACCTTCTTGGTTTAGTGGTTAACTGGTTGATTTCGAGGTTAAGTAATAAGCCCTCCATATAATGAATTGAAGACGTTACTACTCACCAATTATGTGAATAGCAACACAATGAGACACATTTGTTAACTTTATTACTTTCAAATGTCTAACCACTGATATTCAATATTATCAATAAGCATTTCCTTTCGCACAAATTTCCTTTTGAACTTCAACAATACCATCCTGACCTTACTTACTAATGAGTAGCAGGTTGAGAATAGATCGTTGAGTTTCCCCAAATCTATTCATAAGCCTTCGTCATATGAATAAAAGCAAAGACAAAGAAATATCAGTAAAAATACGGAAAAAGCGAAACGTGAACTGAAAAGGAAGTTTTTTGTGACCAAGTAAACAGCACTTTATGATAAAAAATGCTCGTGACTCCCGTGAATATTTATTATTTCGATTCCGACCTCATGTACCGGCCTTCATGTGCTTCTAAAAGTGGGTACATCGGTCGGTCGGTCGGTTTTCGACATAGAACTTTGCACATATGTGCGCCAGTTCAAGTCGCCACACTCCATGTAGCACACAAAGGAAGAGAAGGAAGTAGGAGAAATGCATAATATACACAGTAAACAGAGGTGTGAGACAAAGGAATAGTAATAACGAAGATCAAAACAGTTTAATTGGAAATCATAAGTCACAAGGAGTGGATGCATCTGCGCCAGCCGTTGAGAACGATTTTGAGCCATGTCACCAATTGTTTCCAACCATTGGTTTTTACCGTCCCGAGGACCCCAACCAGGAAGCCGGTCTACACCTTCCTAAGTGGCTTAGACTAACTGTTGTAGATTTCATTGACTGTTGAAGCTATGTTTTGGTTTGACCGCCACTAGCTCTTTTCCAGCCTGGCCCTATATCAGCTAACATTGCCCGTCGAGGAAGGCGATGACTAAGCATACGTAAAACATGTCCTAACCATCTCAGTCGATGTAGTTTCACAGTCTTGTCTATTGATTTACCCTCCTTACCTAGCACTCGACGCTTAACCTCTTTATTGCTCACTTTATTATACTAATTCTCACGGGAGATAGAACGCAGACACCTATGATCGAAGACAGCTAATCTTTCCATATCTTCCGCTCTCAATGGCCAGGTCTCACAGCCATAAAGGAGGACGGAGCGGACTGCTTAGCAGTACACACGCCCTTTGGTCGATAGTCGGATATCGCGTCTACGCCAGAGACGGCGTAAACTGGCATATGCGAAACTAGTCCTCTGTATTCGCACTGAGATTTCATCAGAGATCAGTGAGTACATGGAAAAAACTAACTGGAAAGAATCGGCTAGATTTCTTAAGCATTTTCAAAAGGAATCTAACCAACACAGAAAGTACAGTTGACGTCATTTAGGCTACAAAGGAAACTCATGTATAGTGAAAGCCATGGATACATCGTTTTTCATAAACCAAACGAATACACCCTAACTGTGATATGAAGAAAGATCAGCTTGATACGACATTGGTGAGTACACGTTGTTATTTTCATTTGATTTTGAGTCTTTTGTTTTGCTCACACAGTTGTGTTATGATTCTATGGATAAATTTGTTTATTTACATAACAGTTTACTTACACCTACAACTCCTACTTGAAATCTCGAGTATCGTGGCACCCTTTTTATCCTTATTATTATCGAAATTTCTACCATATTCTGTATGAATTTACTATGGTTGTTTGATTATTTCCATATTTTTAAGTCATGGAAAATTCCCATTGTAACATATAGAAATTCAAAACAAGTGGTGATTCAGCGAAGAGACACTTTTCAACGAATTTATCATCAAGCTGTACAATCGTATATATATGGCTTTTAAGAAGTTATATCCGGTTGCCATCCGGCGATAAAATTCACACTGGAAATGGAGAACGAGTCTAGCATTCATTTCTTCGATGTGAACTTATCAAGGAAGACCGATGGAACTCTGAAAAGATCGATTTATCGTAAGCTGTCATGCAATGGTCAACTGACAAATTTCTACAGCTGGGTACCCATTGGTCGAAAACGAAACCTGATCCGGTCGCTTGCCACTCGTATTCGGCGCATATGTAGCCCTGATACTGTAGAAGATGAGCTATGTATCTTGAGGAAGATCCTAATAGAAAATGGATTTCCACCACGTTTTATAGATACGAATATACATTCAAATCCTAAAAAACGTGACTTATCAGCCGTACCCAAGAAGATACTTTACATGAGCTTGGAATTCAAAGGGGACTTAGCTTCAGATATCATGAAACGAAGGATATCACAGTCCCTGCTGCATCATTGAGAATAGCCTTTACTAGTCGACCATTATTGTTCAATAACCTGAAGGACAAGATCCCCTTGTTGACCAACTCTATGTGTGTTTATCGATTCACCTGCTCGTGTGGAGCTAGGTATATCGGTCGATCAACATGAGTTTTGTCCAAGAAGGTGCAACAACACTATCCTGCATGGTTACGAAAAGGTGGAAATGGAGCAATAAGAAGCGCGATCATTGAACATCTGGTCGATAATGATCACCCTATCTCTTTAGCCTCCCCCTTCAAAGTCATCTACAAGGCAAAGAGTAATTTACCGAAATCCCTGCGTACCCGACTCATCTGTATTGCTGAAGCTTTGGCTATCGAAACAGAAAAGTCAGATCTCTGTGTACAGAAAATGTTCGTTCAACCCCTCCAGCTTTCATGGTCTTAATCCCTCTATGATAAGGTATGGTAATCCCCAATCATATTTTAGCTCTACCAGTTTTTCATTTTTGTCTATTCGATTTGTACAATCTTCCTTATTAAGTCAATTGTTACTATTACTACTCTCACTTTGAACTGTCCCCAGTATTATTTCACTTGTTCCACTTGTCATTCTAAATCAATTCCTTTTTACAATATTAAATTCTATGTTATTGAATTTCACACAATATTACGTAACGTTTTTATTTTATTCGATTTGTCTACTAATCTTATAATTGCACAACCTTTATCAAGTTCTATCCATCCTATGAATTATTCTATATATGACATTAATTTGCTTTGCCACTTGACATTTAACTACGATTATAATCACAAACATTTTAGTTTTAATTACATTTCATATTATTATTACTATTTTATGCATTCACACCTATGATTCATTTCCCTCACCGGATATAACTTCTTAAAAACCATATATATACGATTGTACAGCTTGATGATAAATTCGTTGAAAAGAGTCTCTTCGCTGAATCTTTTGTTTTGATTTTTTATATTTAAATATTAGCCATATATTGTCGTTGTCTCACGTTTGTTACTGGTGTATTTCACAAAGTCCTATGTGAAGATAGTTCCTGACCCATGATATTTGGTGATGGTGATGGTAAAATATCACAAACTAGTGGGGTTTAAATGTCGTGGGCTAAGGGGCTGTAATACACTGGATGGATGACAATGGGCTCAACCTATATTCAGATAATAGATTGATGCTGCGGTAAAAATATACAAATTAATTACTGAACATTTGTTCACCACTGTAGTTTTTCATGTAGTTCCGTCTGACGATGAAGTTTACCGTGTGATACAATATTTCCAAATGTATTTTACCTTGTAACGGAGATTTAAATGCCACTGGTGTATAGGACCTATCACAGTGAAGCATGACTTAGGTCTCTTTTTGATTTCCTTGCTTCATACTTCGTCCAGAGTATATGCAAGTAAAAATATTCCTGAAAAAGGTTTCATTTTTTATTCATCACGGCGTAGATTCTTTTTGTTCACATAAATGTATGACAAACCATGTTACTTCTACTCATCTTGTAATGACTTACGGTGGTAGGTGAGTGTGTATCTGCTGCAAGCCAATGACGAGATGTCACGATATCTTTTTGTCATACCGTTTCCCAGTTTATTCTACTTTAACTCCCTTACGACTCGCAGCAGATCATATACTGACATCTAACCTCGGCAAGTTTACTAACCTTTCCTATGCCTAGGGAAGAGAGGAGATTAGACATGGGGCTAACGCCTTTATGCAGTAAAAAAGCATCTCCACATATCTGGAAACTTGACAACACTGATCTATTTCAAGTAGAACCTCAATGGGAAGCGGTCGGTTGGACGTCTGAGCTTAAGGTGGGAAAGATTATATGAAGGACAAATAAAACCTTTTAGGCAACCGTAGAGGACACTAAAAGTGCTGGCAGAGAACTCTGTACAATTAAGGTATACCTCTAAAGCCCCATCTTCCATGCGAAACGCCAGGAATGAATAATAATAGTCATAGTTATGTGAATACTTCTAATCTTCTAAGGAATCGACAGTTAGACTTCATCCGGAGGTGTATATTCGATAGATATTTGATGCAGTTTAAGCTCTCAGCTGTTTTAACTATTTTTCTCAAACAAACTACTGCTGTAATGACCTCATTAAAAAACCAAAAATAACTCACCTGAATAACAACAGTATTCCATCTCCAAATGTTTGGAAATTATTATGATTATTTAGCTGAGAATGAGGATCAGTTTTGATATTCCCAAAAACCTTCAAAAACAAATAATAAAGATACGAAGTGATTATGAAATGAAAACAGCATACGATAAATTTATAAATGTGTGTACAGGTAAAATATCAGAATGAAATTCACTAGGCAATGAAGGTTAGTATTTCAGAGAATAAAGCTTTACTTTCTGCAGAAGAAAATTCGTTGATTTGTTGAAAACTCTTGAAAATGAATCATGCATGATGAAAATACCTGTCATTAGGTGTTGGCGTGCATCAGCTTTGTTGAAACTCATCTTGTAGAAGAAACCATTTCAAGTAAAATTCTTGTGTGATATTCAATGAATATCGGATACTTGTTCAGTGAGTGGACAGATCAAGCAATACGTTATTCTTAATACAATTTGATCTTCTACTAAATACTATTGATAATGTGACTGAAACAAATCTAAAGTTGTAAACATACAGCTATTTCAGTCTTCAGTGTCACTTGATATTCCGAAAGTTTCGATGTGATAATGATTGTACCAATAGAAAACTGAGACTAACCGTCAAAACACAACAGATTTGAGATGGGAATAGAATAGCAACCCAATAGAACTGGTTCGCTTAAATTTGATCACTGATCTGATTCACTACAAACTATGCAACTTACATTAAAAGTAGTTTAGTTATTGATGGATTCTTCCCCTGTCTTCTTCTTAAACGTGATATCGTGCTTTAACAATCCTTTACCTCCTATTCTTTTTCATTGAGAACTTATACAACTTAACGGCATGTGACATGGGAATACTTTTTTCAATATTTGTCAAGTACTTTAATTATCAGCACAAATAATGTAAGATACCTTCTGTACCCCCTCTGTTTATCAGTTTATAAATATCTTAGAATGAAACAGTACAAAACAATATTATAGTTAATTATCTAGTTTTGTGTCAGTGTTTATGAACAAACTGTTCCTCTAATCATAATCCAAGTAATCATACCACAGACATGTTGGAAATCAGCAATTTCAACACATCCCATATATCTCAGTGTGAAGTTTATCACCAGTAAACACCTAAATCCTTCTAGTTTGGAAGTTATCAACAGAGTATGTGCATTCGACCCCACCAAATATCCACAAATATTATATAAGTGGTTAAGCGTTCTGGCATCTCATTTTGAAGGTCGTAGTCCCACACTGTGGTAGGGTAATGTTTACACATCGTTGAGAAGTCCTCAAGAAGTTGTTGAGTGTCCTCCACCTAATACGTTTCCAATGTTCCTAACATTCCTTCATTTTAATATAATTTACATTGGGTTATATAAGTCCAAACCCAGTTCACTTTCAATAGTTTGAAAAATTTGGGCATTGGGTATATGATATTCATTATAACAAAGGTTTTTGTATTTCCCAATGAATGAAAAACAAAACGATATTGTTTTTACTGACGTTTCACTATTTAATTCGGCTAACAGCTTCATCAAAGTGTCATTTAAACTAGAATTTACAAAACCTCAGCTTATATATAACAACTTTATCATCTTCCATCAGCGATACACATCAGACATACTTCCTGAGATATCAAAATCAGAAGTGAACACCGTAGAATATCTATTTGACCACGGAGAAATCCAGTCGAATTAAAAAAGCTTGAGAAGTCATCGGTCATAGGTCCACACGCTACGCTATAGTATCAGGTCACAAAATTGATTTTGACTACATTGAAATAATCCAGAAAAAAATTCGGAAATCACAAAGAACGTCTGATATCAGAAGCATTCGATGTCAAATGGAATTCAAATTATCTGAATACGAATGATGGATCAAAACTGAATTTGACCTGGTTACAACACCCTCTTCCCCCATGAAATGACAAAATCAACGCGAATATGATAAGAAATTTCATTATGTAAACACACGCTGATTTGATAATCTTAAACACTCATCAAATACAACAATCTACACCTGATTTTGTTATCTTTATCAACTGGCCAACCTGACAACACAAAAATGACCCCATGCTGATGACCGATGAATAAGTTGTTACATATTAGCTGAGATTTTGTAAATTCTGGTTTAATAACACTTTGATAAAGCTACTAGCAGCAGCACTTGAGTGAGAAAAACAATATCGTTTTGTTCTCTATTCATTGGGAAATACAAAAATTTAATAATGATTCACATTGGAATTAATTCAGTCACTTCAGAGTAGCTGTACATAATGGAGCAAATGCATTCACTCTTTGTGATTTATTATATCCAATAAAACGTTATTTTTCTTCCATATTACTGTTCTCTTTCCCTCACACTTCTGTTTAGTATCTCTCTTTTGAATCTCTATTTACTCTCTTCTCTTGCTTTGTGTGCTACATGGAGGATGGCAACTCGAACTACTGCACATTTGTGCAAAGTCCTGCGTTGAAACCAATCAGTTAGTCAAATAACCTCAAACTAAATTAACTAAATTTGTTGAATATATTAAAATAAAGGTAGTTTGAGAAGAATATTTACGAAGAACACTACACTATTCATTTACTAAAGTGCTTTACAGCTATCTTCTATTCACTCTCACTGTGATCACTGTGAAATGAAACTGTACCATAAAAAATTAGATAGATGCATTTTTTAATAATCACATGAAGGGTGACAAGATATAATTGGTATTGTACTTTATCAAACAGTTCATGAAATGCGTAAATCTCAAAGGAGTATGCAGATATAATAAGATTAGTTCACGTTTGGAACATTATTCAGTTAAGTGAGAATTACGATAAGACAATATTGCAGAAAACTATGCTGTATTAAATAAATAAAGGTGACAGGCCTTACAATACTAGAAAATGTGCAGAGTGAAATTAGTAACAAAAATCGACATAATAAAGAAAGAATATACAAAGTGAATAAAGAAAATGAAAAGTAAGTAGTGCCAAAGTATGAAAGAGGACGGGTTAAGGCTACACAAGAAGGAGAGTTTAAATAAACATTTTCTGTATATAAGGGTCTGCCCCTTATACTTCGATAGCCAAAGCTTCACCGAATCAGATGAGTCGGATAAGTGATGATTTGAACAAATTACTTTTTGCCTTGTAGATGACTTTAAGGGTGGAGGCTGTAGAGATAAGGTGATCATTATCGACCAAATGTTCAATTAATGCGCTTTTTATAGCCCTAATTCCACCTATTCTTAACGACGCAGCATAGTGTTCTTGCACCCTCTGAGACGCAAAACCTCGTCGAGCGACTCATATGCCTAGCTTCCTTAGAGCGGGGAGATTAATAAACGTACACGGAGTTGGCCAACTTCGGGAACTTGCCTTTTAGGTTATTGAACAGCAAATGTCCCTTTCAAAGACTGTGAGATCCTTCTTTTAAGAAAGCCTGTAGCTAATTCACCTTTGAAATCAAGGTTCATACACAGCATTTTCTTGATTATAGACGTTAAATCACATTTTGTATGTTTTAACTGTATGTGCCTGTGTAACAGAACGTGTAGGAAATCCATTTTCGATCACGATTCTTCTAAGAAGATTTAAATTTTGATCCACGGCATCAGAAATATATAAGCGTTGAATACGAGTGGTGAGTGGTTGTATCAGGTTTCGTCTCTGATCAAGTTGTATATTATCTTAAAAAATAATCATCTCCTTGCTGTGTAGTGTTTTAATTGCTTACTAATCTTATTATTTCTACAAAATGCATTCTTACATCAATATATTTCATGAACTGAATCCTGGGTCACTAACTGGCTGCATTCCTACTTCTTTAACAGAATGCAGTACACCGTATACAAAGGTAAATCCTCCTCTGCTGTGCTCCCTGAAGCTGGTGTCCCCCAAGGTGCTGTACTCTCCCCACTTCTCTTTTCTTTCTTTCTACATGACTTACCATCTTCAAATGACATCAATTTTGTCAAATATGCTGACGACCTGACAGTATCTTTGCCTATCAAATGTCAAAGCGACTGCTCTAAACTTAATGGCTTTCTCTCTGAAATCAGCCAGTGGTTCAATGAAAACGGTCTTACCCTAATCCCCTCCAAATGCCAAACAGTCAATTTCACCTTTACGCATAAATCCGACCTAAACAAACTGGTTGGCTCTCATGAGGTGTGCAACATCAACAGCACTGAAATAGAAACCAAGTCGGAAATTAAATACTTAGGCGTCATTCTATCTGCTGATCTCTCCTGGTCGTCTCATATCTTGGCGATTTCTAAGAAAATATTCCGTCTTACCTTCTACATCAAGAAGTTAAAACATTCTGGTATAACCCAACCCATACTCCTACAATTCGTTAACTCTCGCATTCTGCCTACTATTCTCTATTGTTCCCCTTAGTTTTTCCCGAAATACTGAAGAAAGACTATAACATCATATTACGCAGGATGTTAAAGGTTGTCAGCAGGGTAAGCAACGTGCCACTTAACCAGCTTGTTAATATTCTGGTCGACAGGCACATGGACTCATGTGAAAAATGGGCGAAATCCATTTTATCTAACTCACACCACCCTCTTCACTCACAACTCTCCCCTTGCATCTCATCAGGCAAAACCAGAAGCCTATATAGAAAACTATATGCTCGCACCAGCAAGTACAAAAACTCAACCATACCCTACTTAGCTCGTGTTCTGTGTGATAAAGAAAGCATTAGGCGTGACAACTATAATTCATTGAATAGTCAGTAGTACAACTGGATCTCGTCTTTCCAACTCATATCATTTATAGGTACAATATTTTCTTTCTTTCTTTTCCTTTTCTCTCTCTTTTTTTTCTTTCTTTCCGTTATGTGCTGCTTTGTTTCTTTCTCTCGCTTACGCCAGTAAATATGACAGCTCCTACTCTTCTAACGCCTTCAAACACTGTTCAGCTTTACCTTTACTACCAACATGCCAATATGTTGTCGTCATAATGAACTGAGATTCCCTTAATCTATGTAGAATTCTATTTATTGTTAATGTACAAACTGGATGCAATACTGTAGTAAAAATGCTGAGAATTCCATTCTGTATCACATGTACTGTTTTGGAATAAAGCAAATTATTATTATTAGTAGTAGTAGTAGTAGTATATATCTCAGTAGTTACTTCACATATACATTTCAATTGAATCTGTCTTCATAGTCAAGTTTAAAATGAATGGATAATTCATAGAAAGTCAAAGTATAAACTGGATGCTTTATGCTAAGAGAAATTTGTAGATGAGATATTTTCAAATATGATTGTTTATATGTATGAGATTTTCCTTAAAAAATCAGTCAACCTAAATGACAGGTTGTCATTTGTTTGGCTAACTTTACTGAAATGACATAATTTCTCAAAAAAAAAGAAAGTAAAAGACCACTCGTGTTCATTCTTAGACTTTATCAACTGATTCCGAGTGATACAAACATTCAGGGGGTCTTTACGACAGACAGTGTCGCCTAGGAATCCATCTACTAACGTAGTCAGAGTACTTAGAGAGAGAAAAAACATGATTTGCCGAAAATCTCCTTGTTAATTCTAAATAATTGACAATTCTTTACTGCTTACCTGCATGCCAATAATACAATAAATGAAGAATAGCATTGTAATCAGTAGGCAGACATATGGCAGTGCTTTGATTGACTGAATAAATGTCCATAGGATAATCCGTATACTATAACCTTGACGTAGTAATTTGATTAAACGTGCTGCACGAAAAAGCCGTAGAAATCCTAAACTTAAAAATGCTGACTCCTAAAATAACAGAGTGAGAGAGAAAAAAGTGGAAAAGAGAGATGTAGGCAAGAGAGTAACATTACCTTGAAAGATAAAATATCAATATATATACGGATAAGGAGACCGGCTTTACAAACTGGTGGTTATACTGTGCGCTTTTTAAATTCATTTAAAATATGTATAACTTCAACAGAGTTTTTCTTAATGTAAGACGTTAGACGTCAACCCGCTTGAGAGTGTATTTAACCTAGATTTTATGCATGTCGGCACTTATCAGCCAAAGGTACACACAATGTTGAGGTAATTAGCTTCCTGGTTGAGAAACAGACCTGCTTCACCAACTTAATTGTTCGAAGATTTTGTCAGTAGGGTATCCAAACCACACTCACGTCTTTATTTGACTGCATTTTATTTTTCCTTGCATTTCGGGTGGAATACAGGAATTCAAGCTGTAATCTTTGAAGTTCATGCAGTTGTATTGTTGTTCTATCTTCTACGATTAGACTGACAGTTATATATCTAGCCTCACCTCCATTCAAGGCTTACTACCGGCTGGTGAACTACACCAGGTATGTGAGGGCGTCAGGTGGAGATCAAAGCTGAAGCCCCGCATAGCTGATGAGCACTCTACCTACGATTGAGACATTGACTCACGAATAATTGCACAATATTCCAATGAACATTAAATTCACATTCCACTATAGAAATAAAAATACAAAAAGTGAAGCCATAAGGAATGTCTTCGTAACTCATATGAGAGTGACCAAGACGTTATTAAATTACTTCAGATTCGAGGAGACTTTGATTCAGCGGTAGAAGAGACACCACTGGTGAAATCAAAGGAAACTAGCAAGCAGCGAACAGGTTTATCCTTTTTCATCACTTCACATCCAAGCTTCTACTCGAAACAAAACCTAGGACCTTCAGGTTACTGGGAAAGTAAGTCACCCATTTAGTCACTAAATTGTAATTCACTGTTGCAAAGAATCTAACCGTAGTCATAATGCAATAAAGAGTCAATCTTAAAATTCTTGATTTCATATGTGCGAACGGCTGAAAACACGAGAATTACTATGGAGGAGTTTCTCAGTATTTCAGGCTCTTTAGTGGCTGTAATATACTTTAAAACCAGTCAAATCACTAAAACCTCAACTTTTATTTTATATTCATGTGTTACGTTTGAAAACAAAACTCACTGTATGTATGAACTTAAAGGACCTTAGGAAATCAAGTCGAAATTTTTACGTGTTGTACTTCCTAAGAAAAATAAATATTGCTGAGGTAGAGGAATTGGACCTAATTCTGATAGGTCCACCTAATTTTCTATCGATGTACGACACCAGAACAATATAAGTGTTAACTTCCAGGGTGTTTACAATTATGTAACTGCTTTTAAGTTGAATTCAGTTACAAAAAGATCAGGGTAGAAGAAGTACTAGAAAGTTGAATAGATCTGGACAGTATCCACCATTCTGCAAATAATATTTATTAAAATATGAACACATAATAGATAGCTTCCTAAGTACGTCTCTGAATTGACAGACGCACGCAAATCTCTTTATCACAAAACTGACTTCATTAACATGCATAAAGCTACGTTTATAATATAATAAACAAAGAGCTGAAGATAATTTTGGGATAGTGGATCAGTGGAATAGTTGACCTTTTCCTATCTTTGACCTTGTTTGACTGTGTGAGTGCGTAGAAAGTGCATACAATCTTCCATTAACATAAGTGTATACTCCGAACACTGTTGAAGACATATTATTATTATTGTTCCCTTGGGTTCCTAGTGGAATATAGGGCTTCAACTACACCTCTCCACTTGCTTCTGTCTTCTGCTGTACTTTTCGCTTGCATCCATGTTAATTCATACTGTTTCAACTCCTCTTCACACGATCTCCTCCATGTTACCCCTGCACTGACGTCCCACTCGCCGCTTCCCTTTCGGGTTACACTCGAGCGTTGGCCTGACGCGCGATGTCACCCAGCGGCCTCCTTAGCCAGAGTCCAATCCATCTCCACTTTCTCCTGCATATTTGTTGGGCGATTGGTTCTTGTTTTGTTTGTTCTCATAGCTTCTTGATGGTGATTCTTCCCGGCCATCTGATCTTCAGTATAGAGCGAAGACAGCTGTTGATGAAGGTCTGCAACAGGCTGTTGGAAATACTCATCCTTTGTGACCCGCAGCTAAGTTTCTGATCCATCCGTATAGAAGAACTGACTGACTTGACGTCGTTTGTATTGAAAATCCGAATTTTGTTGTTGATGCTGGGTTGAGTGACGAAGATTTCCAGATTGCTTTCAGGTTGATGAATGTGTTTTTCGCCTTCCTGATTCTCGATGTGACATCCTCCTCCGTTCCACCTGCCTGTAGTTGAGACAATGCTCCCTAGGTAAGTGAATGGATGAAGTAACCTCTTTCAAACTCCTTCCGTTGATGGTGATTGGCGCTGGATGTTGCTGCTGCAGGACTATAAAATAACACGAAAATCAGATGCCGTATTAGACAATAGTATCTTTGGGAAACCAGCGCGTTCTAATAAATACTTAGACTTTGATTTATCCTGCCCAGCGTCGGTAAAAAGAAGTTTAATACAATGTTTATATAATCAAGCCAAGAGCATGACTAGTAAAGCAGAAGATTTAGATAATGAAATCAAGAAAAACATTGTTAGTGAATAACTGCCCACTAGAATTTATTCAAAAATGTCCAAAGAAGCATAAGAGAAATAAAAGCTGTAATGGAAATTATGCTAGCAATGTAAATGATAAGGAATTCAAAACCTAGATAGTACTGCCATATAAAGAAGCTTTATTAGAAACCCAAAGTAAGAATCCTAGCAACACTGGAATTAGGCTGACATTTAAACCAACCAACTCACGAAGAGACAAACTTCCATAGCTTAAGAACCCAGTAGACCTAATAGGAACAATAATATAATCTATCAAATAATATGTATTGACAGTGGGGTCAGTTACATAGGGCAGAATAGTAGAGGGAGGTCATTTTGATTAACGGAACATAGTGATTTAGCTAGAGCTCAAACAACTCACCCTACTAAGTTCAACAAGCCGGAATTAAACTAAGCAGATGCAATGAATTCATTTGCGTGAAACCACAAGACAGTATGGGATAGAGTAAAAGTATTAAAAAGTAATTTAATCAGTGGAGAGGGAATTAATCGCGAGAACTTTGTTGGTCGAATCATCACTAAACATGTTTAGTCAAATTGACAACACCGCCTACACTGGATACATGAAAAGTTTCAGTGAAAAGTAGCCAGGACAAGGATTTTGTAAAGCAAGATAACAAGTCGTGTGAATATGGTGATATAATTATGAGCAGCAGTAAATTGTGCTCATAGAGATGTCTTCGAGATATCAACAATGTATCACTCACCATGTGTTGTATCGAGTGAATTTATCTAACTTTATTTTCATAGATTAACACACAGCGTGATTTAATTTGTTGGCTGTAAATTATTTTTATTATTCCCTCAGGTCCAAAGTAGAAAACAGAGCTTCAACAATATCATCCTGTTGTCTTCAGTCATTTTTAGCCGGCTCTACTGTTGTCCATTAGTTCTCATCTCCTCTTCCCACAATCTCCCCCATGTCATCTTCGGACATCGAACTCGTCGTTTCCCAGTCGGATTCCACCCGGGCGATGGCCTGGAGGGCGATATAACCCGACAGTCTCCTAAGCATGTGCCCTATAGGCATATTTGTTGGCTGGTAAGATCTTGGTTGCTTCGTTTCCAGTGTTTCTCGTTCCTAATCCTCTCTGGTCATTTGATCTTCAGTATGGAACGAGGACTGCTGTTGTCAATAATCAGTGAATTCATATCCTTCATTAGATTCGTATCTTTTTAAGTGAATTTTCTCGGTTGATGCTAGCCAACACTGACGTTTTGAAACATTTGGTGCTGAATTCGAGTGACACTGAGAACATTGTCACTCACTGAGTATGTAGTTCTGTCCAGCTAATAAGTCTCAGATGAGACGAAAAGCACGCCCCATCGTCAACCTAGCAAATTCAAGGCCTCCTCGAAGCTCCTGTACACGTCAAAAGACACCTAATTATTATTATCGTTTCCTTTAATTCTTAGAGGAACATAGGGCTTCAGCAGTACGTCTCCATTGCGTTCGGTTCTCTGCCAGAGTCTTCACCTGTCTCCAAGTCTGCCCACACGCTTTCATCTCCTCTTCACATCACCTCCTCCAAGTCACCCTCACCCTTGCACTGACGACCAACTCGCCGCTTCCCTTTCAGTCGGGTTCCACTCGAGCAATGGCTTGTCTAGTGATGTCACTTGATGCATTGTTTTCTCAGAGTATGGCCAGCCAATCCATCTCCATTTCTTCCTGCCTGTCTATTTCTTTCACAATCGGTTCCTGCTGAGTTGGTTCACTCATTGCCAGAGATCTCTGTTGCTGATCTTTTCTGGCCGGCCATCTGATCTTGAGTATTATTGAGCGAAGACAACTGTTAATGAAGGTCTGTAATTTGTTTGAGATGCTCTTTCTGACGCGCAGTGCAAGTCTCTGATCCGTATAGTAGCAGTGACTGACTTCACACTGGAGTTGAAAATCCGGATCTTATCTTCGTTTTGATGCTGAGTGCTGTTGTCCTCCACCCAGACTTGAGAGTAGTGAAAGCTTGTTCTGCTTTTCTGATTCTTGCTTTGATATCCTCATCAGTTCCGTTCACCTGTAGTTGAAACGATGCTTCCCAGGTATGTATGTGAAGGAGGTTGTTTCTTTCACGTTCCTCCCATTTATTCTGATTGTTGTCTGTTGTTGTTGTTACTATTGGTGGTGTTGTCCAGGAATCTACATCACCTCTGTCTTCTCTATGTTCACCTGAAGTGAAGTCCTGTCTTTGATGCTTCTTCTGCCAACTTGTTGCTTTTCGCTTGCATATCTTCCAGTTTGTGGGAAAGCATACATATATCATCGGCGAAGTCCAGATCCTCCAAGTTGGTTTTTTGTGTGAGTCCATTTTATGCCTATTTCCTCATTGTCCGCTGTTTTTCGCATTATCCAATCTAATGCAATCAGTAAAATCACTGGCGATAGTAGGCAGCCAGCTTGTCTTACTCCTTGACACCTAAAATCTCTGTTAAATTCAAAATGACTTCCAAAACACTTCAGTTTCTTGATTATCTCTCTTTTTTTCTAAAAGGAACATGCCTACTTACTGAGTGATATTTAATTTTTTTTACAAGTAGTGAAGATAATAATGAGTCCAGTTTTATGTTTTTAAAAAATCTAAAATTAATTTCAAGAGTTTATTATATCAGTGTGATAAACTGATAACGGGAGTGATTATTTTTACTTACCTGAAGCTCAGAAACTAATACATCAGTTATACTGCCTATGACAGTGATAAAGTCGAAAATGTTCCAACGATCACGAAAATAGTTCTGAACAATAACAGAAAAAAAAAGAAAAGAAGAGCGCAGCGTGAATTAGACTAGATTTACATAATCTACATAATCTGTATCTAAAACAAATGTTTGTATATATATATCAAGTTAATTGCTATAGACATTTCGTATTTTAAAATATATTGATTGATAAATGAGAAAGAGGAAATTCTGAAATATTGAGAAAACTGCCAGCGCGTTTTTTACAAGCATTTCAACTATGAGCCACACGGAAACTGTATTATAGACAAATAGCTTCTGGATCCACTTGAAAAAATGTTTATTGAATCCCTTGTCATAAAAATCCTGTTTGTTATTAAATCAAACCTACCTTTGTAATCTAATTTATAACCATGAGTTGTTTACATAATAATATCTTCCCTTAGTTTTATCTCACTACTTATTTCTGGCTTTGATCACTTAATTAACCTTTTAACCAAGAAACATATATATATATAATGGAGATTTGTAGCTCTGGTAGATAACTGATGTCATCTATCTTATCCTTCCTTTTGGTGCAGACTGAATTCTATCAGTCAAATTTGTCACCATTCTTGGTGGCTTGCCATCACGATGCACTTTAATTGTTGATAATAGATGGTTGGATTCAACCGGCAGGAAGCTCTGCTTGACCTAGGTTTCGTGCTAGTTGGCACTCGCCAGTCAGCCAGGCGTATCTTCCTGCCGATTGCCTCCAAACATCTAACATCAAAGCTAAATGTAGGGGAAAGAAATATGGAGTAAACTAAAACTTGATATTGTTCCTGATTTTACAAAATTTTTATCTATATCGATTCAATTTTCACATGTTGTATCCTATTAACCTTTGTAAAAATACATACGGCAAGCAAAATATTTGATTAGAATGTTTGAAAAGTGTCTCGAAAATACATTTAACCTTTTTTTACGACTTCCACAAGAAGAACTGAATGTTGTAAATACCGCAAAACTTTTATTATCTGTTATTTGTTCCACTTGAATCTTTTGATGTTAAGCGTTACGCTTCAGTTTGAGAAAGGAATTTAAACAAGTACCCTTGTCTGTTGGAAGTCATTAGTAAGATAATTGTTCATTTTTATGTAGGCAGACTGACAGAAAGTGGCTAAAACAGTAGTGACTTGGGTTCGAATTTCAGAAGGGACATGAGTTCCCTGAAAGTTCCAGATAAGTCCTGCTGACGAGTGCCAACTAGCACGAAACCTAGGTCAAGCAGAGCTTCCTGCCGACTGCCTCCAACTATCTGATATTAACATTTCAAAGTGTATCGTGATGGCGATCCACCTAGACTGGTAGCCGCATTGCACACTGGACTAAAGGAATTCAGTCTGCACCGAACAAAGGACTAGACGCACTAGACTAGTTACTAACTTCTGTCTAACCAATAGTAGTCATCTTGTGATTCATCATGTGAATTATTTTGTGTTCAGGTGACTTTGACTCCACGATAAAATTTCACCTTGGTTTTGACCTTTGCCCTGCGCTAACAGCTAACCAATCAAATATTTTATTTTTCGCTGATCTCACCAAATTTTAATGTGGTCAGCCATACATAAATATGATACCCATTTTTCCTAAGAACGTGTTATCCTAATGGTCACTGGCCAGTCTTTTTCTATTGATATTTGCATGGCTCAGTGAAGCCGAAGGTTTTGTCGACTTAGTAAAACAAATTTTTGTCGTCTACGGAACACTTAATTGCTATCTACAATTAGACTTAACAGTAGACTTTTATATAGCTTCTTGAAATTCCTCTTTTGGTAGCTGTCAGCAAAGGAATTCATAACGCTTTCTTCGTCCTGTCTGGGAATTTTCAGTTGGATGTACCTGTTTTCAAGTGAGTCTTTGTGGCGCTTGTGAAACTGGGACTCAATACACATCTTTTCAAACTCCAGAGTGTTATCCACTAGGCAAATAAATCTCAGGAAGAAATGCGAGTCATGGATTCCACTGCTAGCCAATAACAGACGCGTAACGTCAAATTAGTATTCATGGCAATATTGAAGCTTACATTCAAGGAGACCATATGAAACTGATAAGTTCGATTCATATGTATCAGTGAACAATCATGAGTGTTAATAAATTATTATTATTCCCTTGAGTTCCGATTGGAACATAGGGCTTGAACAACACACCTCCACTTTGTCCTATCTTCTGCCGTCCTCTTCAGCTGGGTCCTCGATTGACCATAATCTCTCATCTCTTCGCCATACGATCTCCTTCATGTAAGCATCTCACCGACGACACACTCGTCACTTCCCATTGGGATTTCAATCGAGCGATGGCTTGCAGTGCGCGTGATGTCATTCACTGGCCTCCTCAATGTAGGTCCGATCCATCTCCATTTTCTCTTACATATTTGTTGAGTGATCGACTCGTGCTCACTGGTTTGTTCCCAACCAGAGTTTCTTGTTGCTAATTCGTTCTGGCCTGCTATTCGATCTTCAGTATGGAGCAAGCGAAGGTGGGAGCTGTTGATAACAGTCTGAAACCTGTTGAAAATCCTTCTTGTGACACGCAGTGCATGTTTCTGACCTGTACAAAAGAAATGACTGGCTTGACATCGGTGTCGAAAATGCCAATCTTGTTCTTTATGTTGACTGGAGGTAGAAGATTTCCAAACTGGTTTCAAGTTGATGAAGGAATAGCTTGGATCTCCGATTCTGGCCTTCTTTGACATCCTCATCCGTACCATCTTCCTTTAGTTGAAACAATGATTCCCATATAAAAGTGAAGGAGGTTACCTCTGTTAAGTCTCTCCAGTTGATGGTGACTGGTGCTGTTTGTTGCTGTTGCTTGTTTATCTTCATCAGTGTTAATAAAAAGCTTCTTTATATTCGCTGTACCTGTTGACACTAAAAATCCAATTTTATGGGATGAGATGCTAACAAGTGCCCAAAAGGAATTCTCAGAGTGCCGCCACACTGCACAAGTTACACACAAAAGAAGTTACATACAAACAGGTGTATACCATTTTTGCACTGTATAAGAAAAACTAACCTTTGGTCCAAATGCCATAATCTTTAGCATACATTCAATTGAGAACATAACAGTGAAAGCTGAATTGAAATATAACAGTGTATTACAGTAATTGTGATAGGCTTGTTGCTCGGTGTCAACAGATGCTGTAAAATATGATTTCTGTTCTTGCCGATGATACTATAAATGTTATAAAATAAAATAAGATAACAGCAATTGAAATGATTAGTGAAAATTTTAAAAAAAGACAAACGATAAAACAGAAGTCATGAGATCAGTTGTTGTTTTATTCCTTTGCGTTCTCAGTGGAACGTAGGGCTTCAGGCTCGCTCTTTAAGGTTTCGGCGGCAGTGGTGTTGTCTACAGGACTTGCTAGCCACATGACTAACCTTCAGCCACAACCGTTCTTACAACCAGTTAAACGAGGTGTAGGGAGTTGGCTGGCCGGAGATCGGACCGTTGACTACGTGGGGCGTGGTTGGCCGGTATTCTGTAACTGAACCACCAACGCATCAATGCATTATCCACCAGGCGACAGGGATCACTATACTACAAGTAAATCATGGAAGGTTTGTTGGGAAATGTAACCAACATTTTTTGGTGTTTTTCAAGAGCCCAGATAACTTTATTTTTCCAGTCAAAGGAGATAACAAGCAACAATTCATCTCTAGGGTGCTACATTAGAAGAGAATTCCTTCAGTATGGATAACTCCTCAAATTATATTCAGTTTCGTAATGAGAAAAAATCCGTTATTTTAAATGAAATTATAAATCATCCTCTCCTGTACGACCAGTCATAATATGTGTCTACAAATTCTACAATAAGCATTATACGTCGTTCAGACGTAAAGCAATGGAAAAGGAAATATTCCCACTGTTTTTGTCTATGCATTAATTTTCCGGTCAAATTACCTTTATTTGATTTATTAATTTACTTAGCTGTAGTGATAGAAAATCCATATTTAGTGATTACGACTGCAAGTTCTGTTCTTTTAAGCATTAGACAGTAAGATCGGTCGTCATGTCTATGAATTTGATTGCCAGTTGACAAAAGTTAGAATTCATAGGCCAGTGGTTTCCGTCCAAGTAACAATCAGCATAAATGGAAGAAACCTGAAAGAAAAAACCTCTTTTACCTACCGACCTGGGAAGCATCGTTTCAACTATAGGCGAACGGAACTGACGAGGATGTCAGAGCAAGAATCGGAAAAGCAAGACAAGCTTTCACTACCCTCAAGTCTGTGTGGAGGTCAACAGCACTCAGCATGAAAATGAAAATAAGATCCGGATTTTCAACTCGAATGTGAAGTCAGTCAGTGCTACTATACGGATCAGAGACTTGCACTGCGCGTCATAAACAGCATCTCAAACAAACTACAGACCGTCATCAACAGCTGCCTTCGCTCAACACCACTCGAGATCAGATGGCCGGCCAGAAAAGATCAGCAACATAGAGGGATCTCTGGCAATGAGCGGGCCAACCAGGAACCAGTTGTGAAACAAATAGGCAGGAAGAAATGGAGATGGATTGGCTGCTCACACTCTGAGGAAACCATCAAGTGACATCACTAGACGAGCCTTCGAGTGGAACGCGAAATGGAAGTGGCTAGTTGGTCGTCAGTGCAAGGGTGGGTGACTTGGAGGAGGTCATGTGAAGAGGAGATGAAAGCGTGTGGGCAGACTTGGAGCCAGGTGAATACTCTAGCAGAGAACCGAACGCAACGGAGACGCACGGCTGAAGCCCTATGTTCCTCTAGGAATTAAAGGAAACAATAATAACAATATGATAACTAGACTAATAGAGAGATCACCTTGTAAACTGGAGGTCATGGGTTCGATTCCCTGTGGGCTATTTCGTGAGTGCTCACTACCGAGGAGTTCCAGACTAGGTTGAAATAGCTGCTCAGTACTACTTAGTTCTCCAACTGATAACAATCTGTAGTCAAACAAATTTCATTTCTCTTTTTTGAAACTACTTTCATATGTCTGAGGTTTGACTAGTTGCCGCGATGAAATAAACGGAAGGAAGCGAAATCTCAAGGAATGATAAACTAAATCCTCTAGTGAAAGCCGACTATTTTTAACAAAGACGTTATAACTCAGTAATTTGGTCAGTTCTTCACTAGAATGAAAAAAACCTAATTTTCACTAGTTCTCTAGTAAACGTTTATTTATTATAACTTCATTCCACACAGTACTTTTGCCACAGCTATGGAATTTTCGGCTTGTGATATCAGTAGCCCAAATTTCGCAGACCGACCACTGATATCAGGTGTACGTTGGCAGGGGATCGAATCCCCGTCCATTTGCATTGTTGGCGGGTGTCCTAACGGCTGTGCCACTGGCGAAACGAAATCTCCCATGGAAGTAAAAGCCACTTATTCGACGGCCTGCTTCATATCCCGGTTTACCTGAATTTCTATCTAACATATAGCATCATATTCCCTCCAGTTCTTATTGTTATGACCATCACGTTATATACTTGAGTCACAAAATGTACTCACGAACATTTTTGACTGGCTTTCTAACCATTAGAAGCGCAGGGGAAATATCGTAAGTGATTAGCTTATACCTCGGATCGAAGAGAACCACGTCACGTGATATTTTACTTGAAGATCCTGTTTGCAACTAATCACGCTGAGATTTCTGTGCGTCGTGTAAATATTTTCTTCTAAAATAACGCTATTAAATACATATATACATTAATCCTGAAGACAAATGGTAGTGCTGGTCAAAAAGGATGTAACAGTTCGGAGTGAATAATAATCATGAAAATTAAGATAGTCGTTAAAGTGTCATTCTGATGCATTCCACATTGGATAAGTTTATTTAATATAACACTATTAAGCTGTACAACAGTATATGTATATGGCTTTTAAGAAATTACATCCGGTGAGGGAATGAGATCAAAGCAGTGAATATATGAAATAATAATAGTAAGAAATGCAATTAAAACTAAAATGTTTGTGATTATAATCATAGTTAAATGTCCAGTAGCGAAACAATTAATGTCATACACAGAATAATAAATAAGGGGTATAGATGTTGAAAAGGGTTGTAAAATTATAGGATTAGTAGGGGAATTTGAAATGTTACATAACATGGTGTGAAATTTTATGAAAAAGAATTCAATATTGTAAGAAAACGCGTTTTCTTCGTTACATACTTCTGAAGGCAACGCAGGCCTTAGCAATTCATGACTTTAAGCCAGACCTTTGTGTACAAAAGAAGTACATACAATCCTTACTTCTCCCTTGACCGTAAAGGAATAGACATTTATTTATTTATTTATTTTGTTTATTTAATTATTCTATGAACCTATCCCTTATTACAGCGATTATTATTACAATTACATTCTCCCTCTGAATTGTTTCCGCTTGTCCCACTTTTCATTCTAAATCCAAAATTATTTTTCACAATATTGAATTCAATCTCATAAAATTTCACACCATGTTATGTAACATTTCAAATTTGCCTACTAATCCTATAATTTTACACCCCTTTCCAAAATCTATACACCTTATTTATTATTCTGTTTATGATATTAATTGTTTTGCTACTGCACATTTAACTACAATTATAATCACAAACATTTTAGTTTTAATTGCATTTCATACTACTACTTTTATTTCATGTATTCACTGCTTTGATGTAATTCCCTCACCGGATATAATTTCTTAAAAACCATACTCATAAACTGTTGTACAGCTTGATAGTGAATTCGTTGAAAAGAGTCTCTTCGCTGTATATTGTGTTCTTGATGCTACTATGGGAATTATTAACTTATATAATTAATCGACAGTCGTTATGTATTCCATAGTCTATGGGAAAAAAGCTAGTCAAGAAGGCTTAGATATAAAGAGGTCGTCAATTAAAGTCAGTTTAGTATCGTTGACAATATTGGATGAAAAATTACCTGATGCTCTGTAGCTGGTCGTAAAGCTGACATCTAGGTTTGTTATTCTTCATCAGCAGTTTGGATGTGCAATTATAACGGAACTAATTACTTTTCAGGAGGTCAACATCCTTTTAGATTACTGTCGACTTTACATAGGACATTTTTTGTCAATCCTTATTTTCGAAGTGTAACGCAGGGCTTAAGGCTTTGCAGCTGTGAATTTTCAATAACAGTGTTGTACTTTTTACGTAGTGCAGCTGATAAGCTCATGCATAGGTTCTCCTCTTTCCAAGACTTACCACTGTTTATTAAACTAACAGTATGTCAGGTGAGAACTGAACCAGGAAGTCCCACATGGTGAAGAGTCAAATAAATTGACTAGTCATGAAGAGATACCTGAATTCATGTCTCTGCCTTATACCAATGTTATGTTGTCTAAAAATTGTAATGACTCCACTGTGAATGGGATTTATAGAATAGCCAGTTGGTACTAAATTTTTTCTGTTCAGTTATCTTTCTTTGTAATTTTCATAATGGGTGGTGGTGAAATGAAAATCGAGATTATGACGGGAATCGAACCACTGACCCTAAGATTACTAGTCCAGTATTCTACCAGTTTAACTACGAGACCTAACTAATAAATAGGTCACTGTTTCACTGTATCCACGATGGATAATTCCCAACTGATACAGGACGAATGATACTATGATATTTGTTTATCGTTGCTCTAACTTCCAATACGCATTAGATCCTTTCCTATCAATCCTAACCATGCTGAATTAGAAAGGTACAAGTTGTTAACTATTGGTGAGACTGTCTGAGATATCCTCGGAGTTATACTCGTGAGATGTCAATTCGTAATAGTACAGAGGTATTCACCTCCTATTGTTACCAAAAAGAATTTATTCCAGTAGTGCAGCTTTTTATTATGTTATTTATTTCTTCATAAAATTATGATGACATGTATTACTCATTGAATGATATAAGTAGTTGGGTGCCACTCATATCAACAAATAGTACTTGCTAGCCATATTGAAGTCATCTTAACACCGGACGATTGTTTTGGTCAGTTGATCAAAAGCTTAACAGCAGTTTGGTCGGTTTGACCCAGCTCAGAGAGCCGAATGAGTTCAAACTAACATAACTGTGGCTAGCTACTTAAGCGATTTGGCGATATATTGAGTCAGATTTGCAATCTGTAAATTAATTGGCTATTTGTAATTTACACATTTCGATGAAAAGGAACGTTACCACAGTTTGCTTGGGAAACTGAAATTATTCGGATAATAACATATGGTCTGTTGGTATAAGATCGTTGGAGGCAATCGGCAGGAAGCCCTGCTTCACCTAGGTTTCGTGCTAGTTGGCACTCATCATTCAGCAAGGCGTATTTGCATCCTCGAAGGAATTCATGTCACCTCTCAGGTTCAAACCCGTATCACCCAGTGCTGCAGTTAGAGACGTTGCTATTGAGCTATTCAGGATCGCGACTGACCTCCTGTAGGACTGTACTGGATACTTTTGATTGGACTTTAGTCACCAAGCAAGATGGCCACATTGCAAACTTGACTGATAGAATTCACTCTGCAACAAAGATAGGGCTAGATACACCCACTACAATAGTTACCGACTAGTGTCCAATCAAAAACATGTGATCCAATCAACAAGGGAAGTTCAATTGCATGATCCTGAATGCTACCGCTCATATACGCATCTGTGACTAAAACGCTATAAGTCGTTTTCACTGGTATTCTCAAGTGATTTAGAACTAAGTCTAAACAAATAATGTTTAAATGTTATCAAAATAAAGACTTCATAGTTGGTGTTTCATGAATAGAAACTGTTGATAAGGTGAAAATGTTACTTGTGATCTAGTGAACACTATCTCTACCATATTGTCTTGCAATATTATTATTATTTTTTTGATTATAGCTTGATTCCACACCGTATTTTTGGTACAAGTATGGAATTTTCGGCATGTGATATCGGTAGCCCAAATTTCGCAGGCCAACCAACTGATATCAGGTGTGTGTCAGTCGGGGATCGTACCCCAGACCATGTGCATGTTCGGCAACTGTCCTAACCGCTGTGCCACCGATGCACTACTATTTGACCTGAAGAATAAAATAAATCCGTATGATATTTTCGTTTGGTCCCTCGGAAATGAACGGTAGTAGGATGCAAACCACTTAAAAATGTGCACGAGTACGTTTGGCAACCCACAGGCATAAGTGAATGATCATAACAACAAAATCTGCGGAAAATAAGGCGCATTATCTTGAATGGAAATTCAGGTAGCCTAGTGATTCAAGCAGGCCGCCGAGTATCTTTTCTTTGTTGTAGCAATATGGCCATTCTGTTTTCTCAAACACGTCACTACTATCTAGTTTTGATTTACAGGAATTAGATTGGCCTCGGATTCGATCACTAGCTGGCATCAGTTAAAGAACCACTGGATAACCAAGGAGTAGTGGACAGATGTTTCGTTTTGGTTTTAAACTCTTCAGAAGTACTCGCCGACTGGGGTTCTAAACCAAGACCTTCCGGTTACAAATGGCCTATAATTTTCAAATTCCGCCATCTCGTGACAAAGAACACAACTGCCAGACAATGTTACTGGCGAGTAACTCTCCTCTCACCTGACTTAGAGTCCCTCATGTTTGCAACTTCTTCCGTGCTGAATCAGCCGACAAGCCCGCCTTTTAACCTGAAGGTTCTGCTTTGAAAAGTCACAGACTTGGAGGAAACAGCTGTCCAGCACTCCCCCGGCTTTTTTCCACCTCTTCTCTAACTCATGTCAGCTCATTACCAAACCTGTAAACATTATTATTTAGTTATATTTGCTGCATCAGATTTCTGTTCATTTTCTTATTTTATTCATTGCATAACTTCGTTATATCCTGATCTGTGATTGTAGATAATTCTGCAGCTTTCTCACTTCTACACTGTGCATTTGTATTCATGATTGTACAGACTAGTGGAGGATAAATCTGAAGACAATCATCTCTCTTTTGGTCTTTCTATTAAATATGTATCTAGTGTTATTCAGTTCCTTTTTAATGCTTTTTTTCCAAATGATGTTAACTAATGAAGGGAACTAATTTGAAAACATGAGTTGTTTGTGAAAACAGGAAAGGAAAGGAAGAGAATTTTTGGAAAAAATTGATGCAAAATATTATTATTATTACTATTATTGTTTTACTCTTTGATCTGATACTTCAAAGGAACTCTGTATCTCTAACTGTAGTATTTCAGTAATTAGATAAATTCAGCTCTCTGATATATTCTTTCTGAGTAGTTTTCAATAACTTCTAACTCAATTTATTTACGATAATTTGAAGGATAGGGATAGAACAAAAAAGAGCAAAAACAGCAAACAAAAGTAGAATGATTTATGTGATTGTTTTTGTTGTTGTTTTCTGATTTGCAGAAATGGTAATAAGTGAGGAAGGAAAACGCTGTCTACTACTACTGCTACTACTCTGTGAACACAGTGAGTACCGGAAGTAATTTATTCAGTTCACTTCTTTCTCTACGATCATTGTTATGACATCCTTCTCAATTGACGTACTAATGGTCAGTAGTAGATTTAGTCCGTTTTAGAAGGAAAAAGTGAACCAGTGTGTGTGTGTGGAGGCTTAGTGAGAAGTAATGAGGTAATGTTAACAAATGTGTCTTAGAGAAGTGAATACACCTCACTTCTCAACTGTAACTGTAGTCTGATTGATCTATAAAAATAAGGGTTATTTCTATTGGTCAGCTGGACATTTTAGTACAAGGTTGGTACTAAATTGACTAATTGTGCACTTCTGTTTGTTTATTACGATAAGTCAAAATAAAAATAAAATTATGACCCCTGATTAAGTGTGCCTTTACATAGGTGTGTAAAATGTTTTCCCGATTATATTTTTTGAGTAGTATATAAAGAGACGTTCATTGGCATGAAAATATCGAATAGTGCAGAAACAGAAATGAAGTCAAGGAGAGCAAATTAACCAGTGTTGCTGCAAAACGTAGGAGACCCGAAAAGAAGACAGAGAAACACAGTACGAAGGGCAGAGTAAGTACACCATGGAAGATCTGTGCGACTGATGATTTGCAGATGAGATGCATATAATTTCGCCATATAGAGATACCGAATTCCAAAAAAACATTCAATTGCCAAGTCTCTTGCCTTCTGCCATTACAGGCGCACGTCTTAAGTAATGCAAGAAAAAATTCTGCGAAAAAGTTTGTTATCATTCCTTAATGCTCATCAGATATGCAGATGTACTTACACTTTGATTTGACACTAGTAACTAGTGTGATGCGTCTAGTCCTCTCTTTGGTGCAGACTGAATTCTATCAGTCAGGTTGTAATGTGGCCACCATTCTAGGTAGCTCGCCATCACGGTGTACATTGTTTGTGATGATATTAGATGGTTGGAGGCAATCGGCAGGAAGCCTTGGACCTGTGGTGGCGAGCTACCTAGAATGGTGGCCACATTACAACCTGACTGATAGAATTCAGTCTGCACCAAAGAGAGGACTAGACGCATCACACTAGTTACTAGTGTCAAATCAAAATATCCACTACAGTCCTACAGGAGGTCAATCGCGGGACCGAATAGCTCAGTCTCTGACTGCGGCGCTGGGTGACGCGGGTTCGAATCTCAGAAGGGACATCAGTTCCTTCAAGGTTGCAGATACGCCTTGCTGAAGAGTGCCAACCAGCACGAATCCTAGGTCCAAGGCTTCCTGCCAATTGCCTCCAACCATCTAAGATGTACTTATATTTTGTGCTGTCAGTTGTTCACATTCTTAACATTCTACCCAATCTTTTTCATTACTACATAATATATTTTTAATTTGACCTTTAACCTGAAATATTTCTAGAATAGCGCCACTGTCTATCTTCTGTTTATTACACTTAGTAATTTTATTAATTTGACCTTTGACCGGAAATAATTCTGTAACTTCCTGTCTCACATATTCAATATAAATACATGAATGTACAGCCTAGTTGATGACTTCGTCGGAAAGAAAATTTTCTTTGCTGCAACCGTCTGCTTAATAATTCCTATGATCCAATGTCTATATTCCGTGATGAATATTTGAAGAGAAGTTCATTTAGAAAGAACATCTAAACCGATCAGCACAACCGTTTCCTTTATTCCACACTATTTCAATATAAAAGATACTTAGTCAAATATCTTAGCTGTAGATTCAGACGATTGCATAGATTTGAATATGTCTAAAATGAAACTTACATTACAAGAAAATGATTATCCAGAGAACCTCTTGAAAACGTACATATCAGGTGCTAGAGATCCATTAATTTTAGACTCCATAAATAAGAAAATGTTACATCTTGAATTAAGTTACAAGGGTGAAATTACCGTTCATATTCTAAAATATCGGCTGAACAGAATCGCTGAGAGATCATTCACTGTAGCTGAACGTCTACTCATCTTGGTGGTATATTCTACTGATTGACTGAGTTGAGTAGCTAACTAACACTCACATCGAACAGTAATGTTTCCTAGCTAAAAGGAGTGGATATAAGCATCAGATGACTAGTTAGCTGGCTTAAGACCCAGCTCATCAGTAGTGTACTTAGAACGCTGAATTGAACTGGTGCTTGAGAATTTAAATCCTCATTCCATCCCTTTCATTTCTCCCCATTTTTCACTGACACACCTTTTTTTCAAATGCTTTATGATTTATTGACCTTTCCTATTAGGCGTTGTATTTACGCTGTCATATTGTTTCCACAATAGGAAACCTCTTCAGTGTTTGATAATCGGTCACTAATCGTGTTACTATATTCATACCACATGGCACCATTGTTACTTTTTTATCATTATAACTGTTGTTTATCAACCCTTCAAAATCACATCAATTTATTTATATTTTCAATCATACCATTGACTATGATGCACCCCTTGAAACTTGTACTTTAGTTATTTACAAGTACACAAACAAGTCACTGAACGATACAACTTTATCTCACGCTATTTAGGCACTCGAGCTATAGTTCAAACTAACTATTTGCTATAGTTGGTTTGTGAGGATGAGTTTTGTTGATACCAGTTTGACTACGGATTGATATCAGTTAGAGAACCACTGAAAACCATGGAGTGCTGGACAGTGGTTTTATCCTAGTTTGGAAATCATCGGCAGTACTCACTCACCATAGGGGGTTCGAACCCAGGACCTTCCGGCTACAAGGCAAGCTGGCTCGTATACCATTCAGCCACTGGGGCGCGATTCAATGGCTAGCCTATGAATTCTAACTTCTACCGATTCATGATTTAGCGCGACCCCAGCAGCTGTCCAGGACTCCATTGCTGGTTTTTAATAGTTCTCTAACTGGTATCAGTCCGTGATCAACTCGTAAAAACGAAACTAACTAGTATTATTATCATCATGATTATTCCATCTTGTACCTGTGTGGTGAGAGCAAGCTGCTAGCCAATTGGTAGACATTGATCTACGCTGATTGGTAGAAATTAATCTAGGCTGATTCAAGGACCAATCACAGCTGACCTTGACATGGACAAATGTGATTCGCAGACAAGTGGCTCGCATTTCCGAGAAACATAGAAAACGAGAAAGCAGAAGACTGCGTTTGTGTGCAAACAACCAATCAGAAGACCGCCTTCTTTCTGCGGGCAGAAGTCTATTAATGTATGTAAAATGCATATAAATACATGTTGGTTATCGTAATAAAACTGATCTGTTGCCAGCCTTGTCTTCTGTTGTTACATTTGGTGTCGCTGCCTCCGGAAAAATGAAGATCCCGTGGCCAGCTGCGTTTGAGGAGGGAGACATACGGAGCTTCCTACGTGATTTCGAAGCCATAGCTGAGCTGGTGGGTGTCAAGGAGCAGGCGGCGAAGGCAGTTGTTCTGGGGACGCTGTTGAGAGGCCGAGCGAAGGCGGCATATGACAGCGTAGACCGGTCAAACGGCACAGTGTCTTGGAAGAAATTGGTTGAAAATTTGGTGTCGGAGTTCGACAGCGCAACAGACAGGCAGCTAGCGATGCAGCAGTTCCGATCAACGAGGCTGGGACCTGATGGAGACCCGTTAGTATTGGCGGTGAAATTGACGAATTTACTTCGACGGGCGCTTCCCACGTTGGATAAAGAATCAGAAGAGCAGTTACTATCTTCCCAATTCATCGAGAGTGTACCAGACCACATTTCTCAGCAGTTAAAACTGGTGAACGCAACGCAACCGATGGATATTAGTGAACTAGCGAAGGTGACCAGACAGCTGCTGAGCACGACTGTAGCCGCTATAGAGCAGCCGAAACCAAATGAATATGAGGAGCAAATTGAAGCATTGCAGCGGGAAGTGGCGGCGTTAAAGTTGGGTAATAGAAAAAACCGATGTTTTGAATGCGGCAAGCCAGGACACTGGAGAAGAGACTGCCCAGAAAGACAGAAAAGGAAAAATTTCAGACGGTATAATGCTTGTTCTTTCTTTCGTATGAACCTAGACTTAGTGGGGGCGATTGAGAAAGGGGCTATGTATTCGAAGTTGCGAGTAAATGATCGAGAAGTAGTATGCTTAGTAGATACAGGAGCGGCCGTGTCGTTGATAGATAAGAATTTATGTAAGAGCGTTAGTCCGTGTTCGTTGACAGTACAAACAGTAGGTGGGCATGTGTTGCGTATAACGGGTAGGTCGAACTGTACGATTGTTGTTGGAGGGTGCGAGGTGACGTTTCCTTTCATTGTTGTGCCCGAACTACAGCGAACGATATTAGGAGCGGATTTTCTGCGGGAGATTGGTGCAATAATTGACACGCAAGCGGAAGTGGTGCTCACGAAATACGGGCGTATCAAAATGTATGAGACCAGCGAGATAGCAGCGGTGAACCTGTCGACGGTATACAACATGACAGATTTAATTAAGAAATACGATCATCTGTTCACTGGAGATGGCGATCCATACGGCTATTGCGACAAGGTGAATCATGAAATTCCGTTAACTAATCCAAAAGTAATGTCATTTACATCGCGAAGAATACCATGTCATCTGGAAGGCGAAGTGAAGCGGCAAGTGCAAGAGATGTTAAAAGACGATATTATTGAAGAAGCTGATAGCCTGTACAACTCTCCAGTGCTGTTAGTAAAGAAAGCGAATGGGAAGTATAGATTCTGTGTTGACTTTCGACAACTAAACAGTATGACAGAGTTAAAACCGTGTGCCATGCCAACAGTGGTGGAAACTTTAGACCGCCTACAAGGCGCGAATGTGTTTTCCGTTTTCGATCTTCGCTCAGGGTACTGGCAGATACCGATAAAACCAGGTGATAGAGATAAGACGGCATTCAGCGTAGGCCAGACACAATATCGATTTAAACGCATGCCATTGGGACTAGCAGGTGCACCGTTCACGTTCAGACGACTGATGACGCTATTACTTAAGAACTTGAAAAACGTTGAGGTGTACGGTGATGATCTCGTCATATATAGTCAAAACGAAAACGATCATGTGAACCATGTGGAAGCCGTGCTGCGACGCATCGAAGAGTTTGGACTGCGCGTCAACAAAACCAAGTCTCAGATAGCCAAAAAGAATGTAACTCTTCTGGGACATAAAGTGGGAAGTGGTGTGATTAAACCACTACCGGAGAAAATCTTGACGATAAAGACGATCCCGGCCCCAAATTCAAAGAGGAAATTGAGGCAATTCTTGGGTAGAGCGGCGTTTTATAGTCGATTCGTGAAGAACTTCAATGAGATAGCAGCCCCTCTATACAGGCTACTAGGTGAGCCGAAGTTTGTTTGGTCGGAAGAATCGCAGAGGACATTTGACAGAATTAAACACCTGTTCGACCACCAACAAATGACGCTAAAACTACCTGTACCTGGAAGACAGTTTACAGTATGCACAGATGCCAGTGACTACGCCATAGGTGCGGTCCTAAGACAAGGTGATGGAATCGTTGAGTATGCCAGTCGAGTTTTAACACTCACAGAGAGAAAGTATTCAACGATAGAGAAAGAATGTTTAGCAATGGTATGGGCAGTCGACAAATGGCGACCTTATTTACTCGGCCGGCGGTTCCACATCGAAACTGATCATAAGCCGCTACAATTTTTGAAGACAGCGAGAGACCCACGGGGGAAATTGTCACGGTGGATGTTGCGTCTTCAGGAGTACGATTTTACGATCTCACACGTTCCTGGAAGTGAAAATGTCTTGGCAGATTTGTTATCGAGACCAGAAGACGAGCCTGAGTTGCCCGAGGTCGCTTACGGAGTGCATGCTGTAGAGCAAGACCCACTAAAACTTGCACGCAAGCAAAGGTTGGATGATACGCTGAATACAGTGATACAGGTGATAACCAACGGGATAGAAGTAGATCAAGCTACGGCGAGTAAGGAGCTAACCACACTACTCAGACAGAGAGATCGACTAAGAGTGAATGCCTACGGGACTCTGACCTGGCGAGAGAACGACGGAAACTGGCTGGCTATCATACCTCAGTCCTCGCGCCACAACATGATAGAAGAATGTCACCAGCTAGCACATACAGGCGTGGCCAGAACAACTGACCTCCTAAGACAAAGCATGTACTGGCCAGGTATGAGAGAAGACGTAGCAAGATACGTACTTGGATGTCCACGGTGCCAGCTAATGAAAGGCGACCGGTGCATACGACCACCGCTTCAGTCGATTCCAGTTACGGCGATAGGTGACTTGTGGTCCGTAGATGTTATGGGTCCATTTCCGCAGACATCTAATGGTAATCAGTACCTCCTGGTGATGACGGAACACGCGACACGATGGGTAGACGCCGTAGCGATCCCAGATCAACGTGCAAAGACCGTGACAGACGCAGTAGTTAAACACATCGTTGCAGACCACGGCGTACCAAAGACGATACTGACGGACCAAGGTCCCTGTTTCGAAAGTGAAGAATTTACTTCCCGTTTGCAACAGCTGGGCATCAAGAGGATCAGAACGACCCCATATCATCCACAGACGAATGGCCTAACGGAGAGAAACAACCGTACACTGAAGGAGTGGCTGGCCTCGAAGGGCGGTAACTGGGAAACGGAGCTTCCACTGATTTTACTGACGCATCGGGCTACCACTCAGGAAACAACGAAGAAGTCACCCTTTCAACTGATGTATGGTAGAAAACCACGATTACCGATACACAACGAGACCTGGCCCCTTCACCAAAAGTGGAGTACGACGAAATTAAAAGCAGAGCGGAAAGAGGCCGTCCAGAATGTAATACGGAAGCAGCGGAGTGATGTCGCGAAGTCTCAGATGAAAGAAAAGACGCGGTGCATCACCTTTGCAGTCGGGGACCAAGTGAAGTGTAGAGACAGGAGATATACAGTTGGAGGCGGGCCAGGTTCACGGAAACTCCTGCCAAAGTGGGAAGGACCATACACAATCACAAAAAGACGGGGTCAAGTATATACCATCCGAAGAGGTGACAAACAGAAACGAGTTAATGCCAGTCAGCTCCAACGATGGGTACAGTGGGACAAGCCGATCAGCAACAATCCTCAACTAGAGAATGTAGCACCAAGAAGGTCGGAACGCCTGCGTACGAAGCTATTTGACGGGGGGACGAGTGTGGTGAGAGCAAGCTGCTAGCCAATTGGTAGACATTGATCTACGCTGATTGGTAGAAATTAATCTAGGCTGATTCAAGGACCAATCACAGCTGACCTTGACATGGACAAATGTGATTCGCAGACAAGTGGCTCGCATTTCCGAGAAACATAGAAAACGAGAAAGCAGAAGACTGCGTTTGTGTGCAAACAACCAATCAGAAGACCGCCTTCTTTCTGCGGGCAGAAGTCTATTAATGTATGTAAAATGCATATAAATACATGTTGGTTATCGTAATAAAACTGATCTGTTGCCAGCCTTGTCTTCTGTTGTTACACCTGTACCACAGTACACTTACTGGTATAGTTTTAATATGTCTTTACTGGATATACTGTGTGGTGACACCGATAGATTTATGACTGTAGAGCTTGAGGAGGGAGTTATTGAAAATAACTGTTCACTGTAATTATTCGTGTTCTAAATATCTGCATTGTTTGGAAACATAAGCTAATGTGTTCGCATCCACAGTAAGGAATGTGTTTAAAAGAAATTTTCGTTACAGAAGTGTTAATTTTCACGGATTTGATTGCTTACAGGTTCGATCACGAGGTGACATTATTTCGAGAATATCTGGACAACCGAGGAAAACCAGACAGATATTTTGTTCTAGTTTGAGACGCTTCAGCACTCATGAGCTCACGAGGTCGAACTTAAGAACTCTTGGACCATCCGACCACTGGGACCCAATCCAATGGTCGATGAATTCCAGCTTCTCACAATCCGCGATATTTAGCACAACCATCAGTCAATGTAATAGGCGAGTAAATATCCTCTTATCAAACTCGGCTGGCATCTCTAGTCATTACAAAACTTATGGAGATACAACATTCTCTGCAGCTAAACTTCATCACACAGACCACGGATGAGTCAATAACGTATATTTTTTCAGGATTTTTGACTCCCTTCAAAAAGTCGAAAGTTAAAAGTGCAGTCTATTCTCCGTTTTGATAGACTAAACACAATTACTCTAGATTGTGGGTAAATAAACATAAAGTAACCATATGCGCGTCGGTGGCACGGCGGTAAAATGCTCGCCAACCACGCAGGTGGTCCGTGGTGCGATCCCCAGCCACACTCCTAAAACACCTCGCTAAGCCAGTAGTAGGACTGGTTAAGGGGAAGGTCTGGCATGAGGCCAGCGACCCAATCCTGTAAAAATAAACCCTAATGCTGTCGAAACTTCACTGGGAAACGTAAAGAATTAAAAAAACCATATGTAAAATTCATCAACAAGCCATATCAGTTAGGGAGTCATTAAAAGTCACGAAACACTGGACAGGTGTTTTATCCCCACTTGGAACTCCTCATCAGTTCTCCCCCGTAACTCCACAAGGGGTCGAACTCTGAACACCAACGTTACAATGCCACGCCACTGGGTCATATTTAAATGACCTGTGAATCCCAACTCTGTTGCTTAATGATATGGTGAAACGCACTTACTACGACTGCTTATAAGAATTTCAGAACACCTATCCAATAGCCATTGATTAGCTGGAGATTTAAATTGAGACCTTAGATTTCATAAGGATTTCAATAAACTACAATTTCATGAACCGATATTAGCAATTGATCCCCTGGTGGAATCGTTTGTTGAAAAGAAAACTCACAACAAATAGAAGCGAATTAATACAACCGTTGCACTCAAACTAGTCAAAAAAAAACTACAAATCAGTGAACAGTGTTCGCTAAAAACTAACCTTCATCATTAAGATTAATGTATTAATTGCAATCATAACCATTATGTAATATTCAAATGGAGTAGAAACAACAAGTCGCCAAACACGATACTTCATTGAATGTTTATCTTTGGGCATATATCGACATAATGGTCTTGCATTGATAGCAAAATCAATACAGCGTTTCTACAATATGACAGGATAAAAAAAATTAATACAATTTATTGAGTGGAATAAGTTCTGACATAAAACTGCCATTTCACATGCACCTGTATCAGTAAGTACATTGGAAAGATTGACAGGAAAGCCTTCACTAGGGTTTCTTAGTATACCTCCAACAATCTTCATATGGAAAACAATAAAGTGTTTACAAGGCCAATCGCTATCACCTAATTTATGCAGGACATTCAATCGAAATCAATTGAGTCTTCACAATAATCAATTTACATGGCTTCTTCGCTTCTCAGATGCCAATGTTATCAAAGGAATTCAACGTAATCCCTGTATACTGAAAGATAGATTGATTAGAAGTCGGCATATTCTGGTCACTAGACGTCTCAGCTGTGTTTCTCAGTTGCATCCAAATTTCTTTTGATCACAGCTCACTGAGCTGAACTCAGTATTAATCTTCCAATTCACTTGACTGTTGATTTACTTAATAATTTTACTTTCATCTGCCATTTCCCTTCATTCCCACCCTCTCCTCTCCATCCATAATGTTTAATTAAACTCTGGTTTTTGGATTGTTAACTATCTATCCCTTGTTGATATAAGATGGTTGGAGGCTATCACCTAAAAGCCCTGGATCTAGGTTTCGTGCTTGTTGGCACTCGTCATTTCTGAGGGAACACAGTCCTTTCTGGGATTCGAACCTGCATCATCCAGCAATGCGGTTAGCGATATTACTAATGCGTTATTCGGGATCACGATTGACCTTCTGTAGGACTGTATTGGATACTTTGACTGGACAATATTTAGTAACTAGTATAGTGTGTCTAATCCTTTGTTTGGTGCAGACTGGATTCAGTCAATCAGGTTTGCAGTGTGGGCACCATTCTAGGTGGCTTGCTATCACAATGCACTTTGACTTTGCAAACTTGTCTGATGCAATTCAGTCTGCACCAAACATAGGACTAGAAATACTAAACTAGTTACTAACTAGTAAATGAAATATCCCCATATTGAAATCAAAACAAGATTTTGAGCGAACAATTGTTTTCGATAACTTCTTCTTCAGGCTCTACAGTTATAAATCCATGAATAATAGAGTACATATAGCCAATAAAGGCAAATGAAAATAATATCAGAAACTGTATTGGGGTGCATGTGTAAGTTGAGATGATAGTCCATTAGTTAACATAGTCAATCAAATGTGTATAGTCAGAAAAAATGTGATGAAGTGTGAATGAACAATTGGGTGATATGGTGTTGTTTTATAGTCAACAGAATACAAGTGTCATTGGGGTGAGAGAAATGCGATAACCACAAAATACATGCAAACACACATTAACAAAGGGGACACTGAATGTGAGTGCTGACCGATAATGTCTAATGATAAAATAAAGAGGCTAAATTGTAAAATGTAATAAGGTGTTACCGAAATGGTAGGCTTAGTATAAAATCATAAAGGCTGACAAAATTAAGGGTAACAATGAGTTGTGTATCGATTACCGAACAGTCTCCCCAAAGGCACACGAGTACGCCTCCTAGCCATAGCTGAGGCTTTAGAGATTAATAGAGAAAGACCACACTTATATGCACAGAAAAAACTTATTCACTCTCTCTGTCTACCCTGGCCCACTATAAGGTCACCAGGATCATAATTTTCCGTATTATTATTGCCATTATTATCATTTTGTGATATCATGTCTTTATTATCCATTTCTCCACCCAGTTTATTTCACCTCATTGTTACCCTTAATTTTGTCAACCTTTATGATTTTATACTAAGCCTACCAATTCGGTAACACCTTATTACATTTTACAATTTAGCCACTTTATTTTATCATTAGACATTATCGGTCAGCACTCACATTCAGTGTCCCCTTTGTTAATGTGTGTTTGCATGTATTTTGTGGTTATCGCATTTCTCTCACCCCAATGACACTTGTATTCTGTTGACTATAAAACAACACCATATCACCCAATTGTTCATTCACACTTCATCACATTTTTTTCTGACTATACACCCTATATACATTTTGATTTACTAACTAGTGTCCAATCAAACCATCTATCCCTTGTTCCACAACTATACCCTCTGATTTGAAGTAATTTTGAAGTATATTCTATATTTTTGCATTTATAATAACTTGGCTCATCTTTTAGGCTGTTATTAGGTGGCGAAAAGTCGTGAAATAAAAAACGAGCCCCATTCTTACCTGTAAAATCTGTTCATTCTCTTTTTTTAAAAACTGAGCACTTCGTAAAGAATCAAAGTAAATCGTTGCGATGTGTACCTGTACTAATATTATTTATTCGGTGAATTTGAAGAAGCCCATTAACGTTGAAACGGTCAGTCATTCTTATTTAGTATTGTGGTTAGAACTAGTTTATTAAAATCCATGTTAGAGGTAGCAGTAGGTTTCCACTGCAGTAAAATTCACGTCGTAATTCTAATTCAAACATAAAACTAAGCCTAATTGCCCATTACTCATCGGATGATAAAAATACCACCATATCTTTCAGAAGTGCCACCTAGGTTACGTTGTTCTTTACTGGTAGATTCCCAGTTCTCTGAGTAGTTGTAGAATTCTCCAGTTTAAAGAAAAGAAAATTCAAAAGTTTGAGTCTGTTAAATGAGCCAGCAAACGACCCATACGAGGGAGCCAATAAGCGATACACAGCATATCGCTAAGCCATTGCGATAATGATATTTGAACTACAGCTCTTTTGTAATCTTATGTACACTAAAATATCGTTGAAACATACAGGAAACTCAGTTGTTGGTTCGCAGCGATTGGGTTTGATCGGTTACCTGATTTCACGATGGACTTACATCAATTAGAGAACCACTGGAAAACCAGGGAGTACTGGACAGTTGTTTCGTCCTATTTTTGGACTCTTCACAGTACCCACCCAGGAAACTGCCAGCGAAATGGTCAATTTCTGGGATTTAGATAACTATTTGATTAAAACACCATGAATACGGTAGAAAACAATCAATGGGATGAAAATGCAATTCAAATTGTGAGCCGCAATTATTCTCCATTATTTCAAAGATGTCAAGATTGCTTATTAGTGTTAAAATGAATGGTGAAAGAGAGACATAAGACTGTTTTGTATGCAAGGATTTAATTACACCACACCAGCCGATGTTTTATCAAAATAGTTTTATGTTTTTTTTAGCATGTAGGGTAACGCATTCCTAACGTATTTAGTAAGAAGTTGGTAAGCTTGTGTAACTGAGGTTTCGTTTTTGTGTACTTTTCAGTTTTGTACAGTAAGGAAAGAGGTGAGAATTCAGAGAATGAATTCTAGTTACGTTCTTGAAATGAGAAAAAATACTGAAAGTCTAAGTTGTTTACTTCTTCTGGCTTATACCGTTTCGTGAAGAAGTGGACATTGACTTCGGCAACATTTTATGCGTCGTTAACAGATAACCGATGGTAACAATAGGTGATCAAATAAATTGAATACTAATCGGTCTGGCCTCATAAAATGGAGGGTCCATTTTCGATTCCTGGTAGGATCGCGGATGCATATTTCTGAACGGTGCCAATTCAGGGCCAAACAGTTAACCAGTACTTCCTAGTTTTGTAATAATTCTCCAATTAACAATCGTTTGTGATAAAACCTATATTACGGTTAATCCACATCCTTAGAAAACCTGTAACCTAAATTGAAAATGCCTGTAAATGGATGTATAAAGTAGTTCAATGTAGAGACACGCTATAATTTGATCCCAAAGTCACTGCCCGTATCGCCGTGGGTGCGTACTGATGAAGAGTTCGAAAATAGGGCGAAACGGTTATCCAGTACTCCCAGGTTTTCCAATGGTTCTCTAACCAGTGTTAGCTCATGATGAAATCATGTAACCAATCAATTAAATCCCTACAAACCAGTATTTGAAAGAGGGAAATAGTCGGAGTGAGCAAGAGAGTGATTAAGGATATGTTGTCGGAACGCACTGAAGCTATAAAAAAAATCTTGGTTTTTCTAATTTAAAACTTTCTACAATTGTGCACCCACGTTCCAACAAAAGAGTAAGGCGGGAGTTTCGAATCCATAAATTACAGTTTACTAGTTATTCATCTCTAACGGATTCATTGTTGTGATACTAATGTACCTGCCTGCAAACACAACAATCCTGAGCTTGATATCTCACAAGGTTTTAACTGTCCACTTCTAAAAAAATTCCAAAACTAAACCGAAACACAGCTTGTTACAATTCAGACTATCATGACATGAATGACCAAAAAGTAATATATCTAAGTTCCCATGCCTATGAGTATTTTTTTTATTATAGCTTCATTCCACACCGTATATTGTGAATATAGCGTAACAGTCGTGTTAATTGCCACTGTAACATATAGTCGACGGAAGTAGTTTTTTATCAGATAGCTTTGAGTAATTAAGTTGAAACGATGTCAAGGAAACAGATCACTTAAAAAGAAATAAATTAGAACATTTTCTCCATTAACTAAATGCACTGGCAATTATGAAATAGTTATTGTTCAAGTGCCTTTTATAAAAAGTTCGTTATTTATACAGTGATTTGTTCTTACCACCTGTGATACTAAGCACAACTGAGTCAGTTAGCTAGATGGGTGTTTATAAATCGTGATTGGAGCATACTTGCACCTTACAAATGCCATTCTAAAACAGACACCTCAAATACGCGGAGCAGACTGTTCAACCGTGCTGTCATTTGTACACATTTAGGTGAAATATTAATAGTCCCATAAACAGATTAAAAGATATAATCACACTGTAAAAGATACTGTGTGCGTCGGTGGCATAGCGGTTAGGACGCTCGCCGATCATGCACATGGCCCGGGTTCGATCCCCGGCCACAGACGCACTCCTTTACCTCGCTGAGCCAGAAATAATGCTGGTGAAGAGGGAAGGTTGGGCATGAGGCTAGCAACCCCATCCTGTAAAATAAACACTGCTACAGAAACTTCAAGCCACTAGCTTGAGGCCCTTTGTTCCACTGGGGAACGTGAGGGAAAAAAAACGACACTGTTAGTTTTGCACTATATATATGTCAAGTGCACAAATGTATGCTGGAACATTGTTGAGCTTGGTTAACCAGAGGAGAAAAGAAGAATATTAGCAGCTCCATCCTCAAAAAAAACCTTGTCAACTCTGGACATCAAGCACCAGTCGTATGAATGCTCCACAGTGCTACGCATAGTCTCTCAATATCGTATAAAGGGACTTCGCATACGCCATCTGTACATAGCTGAAGCATTAGCTATTCGGGATCTGAAAAAGGACCTCTGCATTCAAAAGCACTACATATATTTACTCGCCCTACCGTGGCCAGAATAACGTTCTTACCGCAATTTTGCTTCTTTTTATTGCATAAGTTTACTATTAATATTATTGTTATTTTATTATCATTATTATTCTCGTCATGCATATTTTATTACCACTCTATTACTGTTTATTAATAACATTGCGTTTTCTACAGATTTTATATAAAAACATTTTATCTTCTTTCCGCTAGTTCCTGTCCATTCTAGGCAATCTTATTGATTAGTCATAATCCCAAACTTATGACGTCATGCCAGCTTCTGCCTCACCGCTTCTAGATTACACTTTACTTTACGTATTACGTTTTTCAAGGACAAATTTCACCAATATCTCATTGGTTTAATGACTTCTTCGTTAAATGTAATTACGATTATACAGCTTATGAAAATGGATCGTCGAAAAGAAAATTTTCTTCGTCGTCGTCGGGAAGAATTCCCGATTAGTTCTCATACTCAAACCAGAGTAATGTGCTTTCTAGTCACCACGGTTAATGAAGCGACTGAATATTTTTATGACTGCTTTGTTTTCTGAGTGGTGTCGGTGGTGGCTTTTTTGCGGAATAGGAATGCCAACTACACACCGAGACTTCTGTCTTTACTGGGCTTACTAAAGACTGAAGTTCAAGATGCTGTCTATCGGGGATCGAACCACTGACCATATGCGTGGCTGGCCAGCAATCTGTTGTCGGATTACCGACGTACCCAAGTGAATATTAGTGGAATTTTATAAATCCTCCAAACGCATTTTATAATTGTGACGTATCAAACAATCATGTGGATAGTAGGCCCAAAAAATCTGCATCTAACTTTAGACAGAAGACAGTAGTTTCCCCTCCTCCCCTCCGCATCTTACTTGTTCTCACTCATAGTATACTAGTTTAAAACTTTTAGTAACCTTAGTTAATAATGCGAAATTAAAATGTAGGCGTATTTAAGCGCTGTTTTTTCACTTATAAGTTAACATTTTACTTTGTTGTTTGTTTTATTTTTTTTTGCTTTTCTTATTTTTTTAACTTCCGTCAAACAATATTTATATCATTTCGCTTTATTATTACCTCCGACTTTACGTTTTGTTATCTAAAGTGATGGTGTGCAACAAAGGCCATTTCCTATGTAGTTAGTGTTCTTCTGTATGTCGGCTTAGACTGCCGACGACATATTAATGGTAGAATAAGAAGCCTAATTAAATAGTAAAATATTATCAAATTCTATTTCATTTTAAAGACAAACATTTCCTATTTCATTTTTGAGCATATATGTACAGCACTTCCTAATTACTTCTGTTGGCAGACGAAGAGAAGTAACGTTGCATTCCACTGAAATGAATTTATAGACTAATTTGTGCAGAACAGCTGGTCATTGCTGAAAATTTAGAAATCCCGGGAAAAAAATCACTGATCTCAAGACACTATTAAGTAGATACTTTGATCCATTTTCCAGCTGAGTTTTACCTTAAGTCAGATCAGAAACTGACGCCAGTTAGAGAACCACTGAAAATCTAAGAAGTACTGGATAGTTGTTCCTTTGTAGCAGGCGACTCTTCTATAGCACGCACCAATCAACCCTATATGAATCCAACCCAGGACTTCCAGGTTAAGAGTTGAACCTATTAACCATTCAGCCAAGGAAACAGCATCCAGTGGTCTATGAATAATAACTTCCGCCTATTTGACATATACAACACTGTTGCGTTTATCTTTATATCTGAATTTATGAACCAAATTCATCACTACCTTCTCATCAGAACTCAACAAAATCCTTCAAAGAGTCAGTCTGACATTCTATCACATTTCATTGAAAGAACAGTAAAAAGAAGGCTAACCTCTTAACGTGGTTTTTTATCCATTGTGGGGACAAAAGTGACAGTCTCAAACAACTATGGGACAGTTGTTCTGGTTTTCAATGGTGATCTAGCTAACATTAGTTTGTGATTTCACTTGAAATCAATCAAATGCTTAAAAATCAGTATCATAAACCCATTTTTACATTAGAAACCAGATCGTGATAAGATCATGTAACCTATTGCTTCAATGGAAATCTATTAGAAGTTAATATGCAATAAACGCCAAAATGTAGCT